>CM056499.1:20873351-21530851 GCA_029783415.1 Anisodus acutangulus
CTTGTTGGCCTGCTTCTATGTCCTGTAGTTTATAAGGCATTTTCTTCTAAGGAAAGGGGCTTGTTGGCCCCCTTCAACGCTCTTGATTCCTGCTTTAAGCTTCATCAGAGATTTTATGGCCTGTAGCTAGGGAGGAAATACAAAAAAATAGAAGAGAAAAGTCATATAAAGTTATATACAAACCAGCGAAGCTAGATCAATTAGAACTTTTTACTGATGCTACTGATATAGGATGGGGAGCCGTCCTCATAGCATATGATGAAAATGATACAGATAAAGAAAAGCCACTAGTTTGTGGATATGGAGGAGGAACATGGAAGTCAAACGAGAAAAAATATCATATTAACGAAAATGAACTATTAGCAGTAAAGTTTGGAATAAAGAGATTTCATTATCACTTATTACCAGTAAAATTTATTGTTAGAACGGATAATACCCAAGTAAGAGCTTTTATTACAAATAAAATAGACATTTTACCAGAATTAAACAAAAGAAGAATGTGGCAATCATTCTTTTGTTGTTATGATTTTATTATCAAAAATATATCTGGACTAAGAATATTCTAGCTGATTTTCTTAGTAGGTACAACAATTTCAACCAGCAGTGACAAGTTTGAAGAATATATTACCAATGTTACAAAAATCATCAAACAAAACCAAGAAATTATTACAACCAAAACAGAAGAAAATACACATCTGCTAGAACATCTGACAAAAGCCTTTAGAGACTTCAAAACCCTACAAACCTTGAAATCTTCCCAATCTCCTATAGAAAAACTAAAAACTTTCACATCCAAGCTTGTAACTATGCCCACCACTATACCACAACCCATAACAACATCGTCATCTCAGATGACAACAACAGTAACAATGTCTGACAAGATGAAATTCTCACTTGAATATATTACAGCTTATAAACAAATAAACAAATTTTATGATTACAAATCAAATCCGCACATTTTACGAAGTGCAAAACTAAGTAAATATCCATGGTTTTTATGTAACAAAAAATCAAACCCTGATATTGTTTTTAAACTATTTACTTGCGGTTTTATAGATAAAATATTAATAGATGAAACTTTTTACAATATTGATAAACTACCAATGTTATAGTAGAATCTGTCAGACTAATGATGGAGTCATTTAGAAGAGGTATCTACGGCATACAACTATTCGATGCCTCAACAGACTTGACGGGAAAACCTATTATAATATGCAAATTATTTAAAATGGGAAGAAATAGCAACATAAGTGGAGATGATAAAGACCTCAAAATTCATGCACGATCGCATGAAGTCATCCATCACATAATTATCGTGGCTCCTGAGGATACAGAGGTGCCAAAACGCAAAAATGATCCTAAGTTGTGGACGACTCTTGATGCCACTGTCCTCCAGTGGATATATTCCACAATTTCTACCGACCTTTTGCAAACAATTATTGAGCCTGACAGTACGGCACAGGCGACTTGGGATAGATTGCGTGATATATTCTAAGATAATCAAAATTCTAGAGCCGTTATCCTTGAGCAGGATTTCTCCCACGTCAATATGGAAGATTTCCCTAATATTTCGGCTTATTACAAAAGATTAAAGGAATTGGCGGACCAACTTCGCAATGTTGGCGCACCAGTTTTGAACGATCATTTGGTCCTCTAAATGGTTTTAGGCATCTCCTAGGCCTATAATGGTGTTGGAACGCTTCTTTGGCAAAGCAATCCGCTTCCGCAATTTTATCAAGCTCGTTCTATGCTTACACTCGAAGAAGCAGGCATGGAAAAAAGGGTGGCTACCGGTGCTAGTCCGGTAGTCATGATGACCGAGTCCACGATTTATCCTACCGGTTCCACCAACTCGGGCCAAAACGGCAACAACGGTGGAGGAAAAAATGGTGGAAATAAGAAAAATAATGGCAAGAACCACGGCGGCAACCGGCCGAATGGTGGTGGCGGGGGTGACCCCCGCAGTGGTCAGCAATAGCAGCAGTAGTTCTGGGTCCCACAGCTACAGTTTGGGCCAGGCCAATTTTCGCCCCACTGGTAGTGGGCTGCCCACCAACATTCCAGGCCAATCTCACCCTGGCCCACTTATAGCAGCAGCAGTTCTGGGCCGAGGCAGCAAGCAGGGGTACTTGGGCCTCGACCCCCGCAAGCCCATAACGCATTGGCACCCACGTCTACCGACATCAAAGACACAATGAACACTCTAGGTTTAAATCCTCCGGACCAAAATTAGTATATGGACACCGGTGCCACTACCCATATGACATCCTATTCAAGTATACTCTCGTCTTATTCCAATTTGAGCAACCCTCGCGGTATAATTATTGGTAATGGTAATTCTATTCCAATTCGTGGTTATGGTCATAAAACTTTATCTCCCCCCCTCCCCATCCACCTATTATCTTGAAAAACACCCTACATGCCCGCAAATTGATTAAAAACTTAGTCTCTGTCAGTAAATTCACTTCTGACAATTCCGTTTCTATTGAATTTGATCCATTTGGTTTCTCGGTGAAGGATTTCAAGACGGGGAGTCCTCTCATGTGGTGTGATAGTAGGGTAGATATTTATCCTATCACACCCAGTTCCGGTCCATCGAGCCCTGCCATCCGCCTTTGCAGCCATTTTTCCTTCCTTGTGGCATGCTCATCTTGGTCATCCAGGATCCTCTATTTTGTCATCTTTAGATAAAAAATAGTTTTATTTCATGTAAGGGTACGAGTAGTACTCCAAATTGTCGGTCTTGTTCTTTAGGAAAAATTGTTAAGTTGTCATTTGTAGACTCAAATTCTCATACTTTAATGTTATTTGATATTATTCATAGCGACTTATGGACGTCTCCTGTTCTTCTTTCTGTGGGTCATCGGTATTATGTTCTCTTTTTTTATGATTATTCTAAGTTTTTATGGACATTTCCGATAGCGAAAAAATCTCAAGTTTTTTCCATCTTCTTAAAATTTAGAGCATTCATCAGAACCCAATTCGACCGAGAAATAAAAAATATTCAGTATGATAATGGCAAAAAATATGACAATGGGGTGTTTCGGGAATTCTGTGTTGATAATGGGATCAATTTTTGGTTTTCGTGTATGTCTTCACAAAATGGGAAAGCTGAACGCAAAATTCGGATATATGCATCAGCCGTTGGGATTCAGGGATCCCAAACATCCTCATCATGTCTGTTTGTTGAAGAAGTCCTTATATGGGCTTAAGCAGTCTCCACGGGCCTAGTATACGCGATTTGCAGACTATATTTTGACTATTGGATTCATTCACAGCAGGTCAGATAATTCATTGTTCATCTACCATCGTGGTTCATTCGTGGCCTATATTATGTTATATGTGGATGATATTATTTTGACGGCCTCTTCCGATGCCATACACCAGTCTATCAGGACAATGCTTAGCTTTGAGTTTGCTATGAAATACTTGGAGCCCTTAAGCTATTTCTTAGGGATTGCGGTCACTCATCATGCTGGTGGGTTGCTCTTATCTCAAAAGAAGTATGCAACTAAGATCATTGAGAGGGCTGGGATGTCATCATGTAAGTCCACTTCCACTCCAGTTGATACTAAACCCAAGATTAGTGCCGCGGTCGACGTACCATATGAGGATCCGACCCGCTATCGCAGTCTTGCAGAGGCCCTTCAGTATCTTACATTCACAAGGCCAGTTATTAAGTATGCTGTCCAGCAAGTGTGTTTTTTTATGCATGATCCCCGAGTTGAGCACATGAATGCACTCAAACTCATCATTCGGTATATTCAGGGTACGCTGGATTTTGGTTTGCATTTATATCCCTCCTCGACATCCACACTTGCCTCGTATACGGATGTTGATTGGGGTGGTTTTCCGGACACCAGACGGTCTACGTCTGGCTATTGTATGTTTCTCAGCAATAACCTGGTCTCATTGTCTGCAAAACGTCAGCCAACATTGTCCCGGTCCAGTGCCGAAGGGTAGCTAATGTGGTCTCCGAATCATGTTGGTTACGTAATTTGTTGTTGGAGCTTCATTGTCCCATTCAGAAAGCAACCTTGGTTTATTGCGATAATATTAGTGCCATCTATCTTTCTGGTAATCCGGTTCAGCACCAGCGCACTAAGCATATCGATATGGACATTCATTTTGTCCGAGAAAAGGTTGCTCGTGGTCAGGTACGCGCCTGCCATGTCCGGTTAAGGTATCAAATTGTCGACATCTTTACAAAGGGTCTTTCCTTGGTCCTTTTTGAAGATTTTAGGGACAGTCTCAGCGTTCGAAGACCGCCCGCTATGACTGCGGGGGTGTGTTAAATAGACACACAGTGAACTGTATATTACCATGTATGTAGTAACGAATTAGGTAAGGTTTTGTAGTGTAATTAGTATTGTACACTTACCATAATTTGTATTACCATAATTCTATAGTTAGTATCCAAGTAGAATAAGGTTTTAGAAATAGGATTTTCCTATTATGGAAATATGTAAATTGTATATATTGTCTTTCAATTAATGAAAATAATCAAGGGATTATTTCTTTCAGTTTACAACAAATTAGAGAAGATAATGATAAATGGTATCAATACGAAGACTTTTATGTCAGTCAAACTGATAAAGAAAGTGAATCAGAAAATATTAACTACATTAACCAACACTCAGATAGTGAAGGTAATTTGGAATAAGATGAATCTACAAAAAGAAAAAAGAACATTATTAAAAGAAAGAAATTACTGGATACAATGTGAACGAGATGTTCGCTATAAGTTTGTTACGACTTCAACTACAAGTGAAACAGGAAAGAAATATTACAATGATAGATATAAAAAAGTTGCTAAAAATCTTTGTAGAATAAGGGAAAGATTAAATGAGATAAGATGGCAAGAAATAATAGAAGAAGCAAGAGAAGAAGGACATATATATTAAAGAAGTACATGTGAAACAAGATGGTAGCAATTTACATAGAAGCTCATATAGAATATAAGCCTAATAAAATGATAAAACAAAAAATCTTTATTGATAGCGGAGCAGATATATGCCTAGCTAGAAAAGAAGTACTAGAACCACACAGGTGGAAAAAAGAACTAGATCACATAAAGCAAGAGTATCAGGATTTAATGAACAATCAAAAGAATTAGATATAATAGCAGAAAATATGATAATCGTATTAGGAAAAATAATTTTCAGACTACCAATAATATATCAATTAGATAATATGAAACAACAAATATTATTAGGAAATAACTTCTTAGATTACTTTAAAACACAGGTCATAGATAGAATTACCTTTAGCCTACAAACACCTTATAATAAATTGATAGTATTAAGACGAGTATTACCAATACACACATTAAGACTATGTACTATAAAATCATATAGGGATAATAACCTACATTTATTAAAAAAGAAATACCTTAATATATTAAATACTGACTTTGGAGAAAATCCAATACAACTATGGGAAAAAAAATCTATGCTGAAATTAAGCTGATAAATCCCAGTGAATTAGTTAGATCTAAACCTATCAGATACAGTCCAACAGATCAAAAAGAATTTGAAACCCAAATAAAAGAATTATTAGAACAAAAAATGATATAAGAAAGTAAAAGTCCACATAGTAGCCCAACCTTTTTAGTAAGAAAACATAATGAACAAAAAAGAGAAAAAGCTAGAATGGTAATCGATTATAGAGAATTAAATAAGAAAACAATATTTGATGGATACTTTTTACTATATAAAAGAAACCTTATAAATAAATTAGGAAATAAAAATGGTTTAGTAAGTTTGATTGTAAAAGCGGTTTTGGCAAATAAAACTAACAAATGAATCAAAAATTCTAACAGCCTTTAGTGCTCCTCAAGGACACTATGAATGGAATGTGCTACCCTTTGGATTGGAAAATGCACCACAAATATTCCAAAGGAGAATGGACCAAGTGTTCAGAAAATTAACAGAATTTTGTATAGTATATGTAGATGACATATTAGTATATAGTGATAATCTGGATGATCATATAAAACATCTAGAAGAATTTATAAAACTGTAAAACAGCATGGAATATTACTATCTGAAAAGAAATCTGAAATCTTTAAAAATAATATTGAATATCTAGGATATATTATAGACAATGAAGGATTACAACTACAAGAACATGTTGTAACAAAGATAAAAAAATTTAAAGAGAAATTAGAGAGTAAAAAAGAAGTACAACAATTCCTAGGAGTAGTAAACTATGCTTCAGACCATATAAAAGATTTACCACTAATAAGAAAACATTTACAAGAATTAACTAAGAAAAATGTAACCCTTGAATAGAAGGAGGAACATACTAAAGCAATAAACCAAATCAAAGATAAAGTTAGAGCCCTACCAAAACATAGAATACCAACGGAACTAGATCAATTAGAACTTTTTATTGATGCTAGTGATATAGGATGGGGAGCAGTCCTCATAGCATATGATGAAAATGATACAAATAAAGAAAAGCCACTAGTTTGTGGATATGGAGGAGGAACATGGAAGCCAAACGAGAAAAAATATCATATTAACGAAAAGGAACTATTAGCAGTAAAGTTTGGAATAAAGAGATTTCATTATCACTTATTACCAGTAAAATTTATTGGTAGAACGGATAATACCCAAGTAAGAGCTTTCATTACAAATAAAATAGACCCTTTACCAGAATTAAATAAAACAAGAATGTGGCAATCATTCTTTTGTTGTTATGATTTTATTGTCAAAAATATATCTGAAACTAAGAATATTCCAGCTGATTTACTTAGCAGGTACAACAATGTCAACCAGCAGTGACAAGTTCGAAGAATATATTACCAATGATACAAAAGTCATCAAAGAAAACCAAGAAATTATTACAACCAAAATAGAAGAAAACACACATCGGCTAGAACAGCTGACATAAGCCTTTAGAGACTTCAAAACCCTACAAACCTTGAAATCTTTCCAATCTCCTACAGAAAAATCAAAAACTTTCACATCCAAGCTTGCAACTATGCCAACCACTATACCACCACCCATAACAGCATCGTCTTCTCAGATGACAACATCAGTAACAATGTGTGACAAGATGAAATTCTCACCTGAATATATTACAGCTTATGAATAAATAAACAAATTTTATGATTATAAATCAAATCCACACATTTTACGAAGTGCAAAACTAAGTAAATATCCATGGTTTTTATGTAACGAAATATCAAACCCTGATATAGTTTTTAAACTATTTACTTACGGTTTTATAGATAAAATATTAGTAGATGAAACTTTTTACAATATTGCTAAACTACCCAATGTTATAGTAGAATATGTCTGACTAATGATAGAGTCATATGGAAGAGGTATCTACAGCATACAACTATTCGATGCTTCAACAGACTTGACGGGAAAACCTATTATAATATGCAAATTATTTAAAACGGGAAGAAATAGCAACTTAAGTGGAGATGATAAAGACCTAAAGATGAAAATACCATGTACCCTAGAAAAATTTCAAGAATGGTTGAGTGCCAAAAGAGCCATCGGACTATCAACATTAAAATAAAAAATTGAAGATATGTTAAGAGCAGGTAAAGCCAGCATCATTGGAAACTCCAAAGGAGGAGAAACTGAAGAACTTATTACCCTGTACTACAACAATGATGTATTATCTCAAGACAATATACACCTTACAAACACGCATGACAGGATCATAAAGAAGGAGCACAAACACTCCAGTAAAACGGTGGAGTAATACAAACTCTTGATAGGCCAGAGGAAAAGGCCTGTTATGAGTATAAAGGATGACACTAACCATATTACTATGAAAAAAGAAGGATCATATAATCCTTTCGAATGAAATGGCCCAATGTAGTTTATACTACAGAAAGCCACGATGTAACAATTTGATATGGCCCAATGTAGTCTAAACTACAGTAAGCCCATATATTATCATATTTTACCAACATACTACTGAAATTAAAATGATACCGTTCCTATTCTATAGGAGTATCAAATGAAAAATCAAAACGATACCGTTCATATTCTATAAGAGTATCATCGGAGGAAAAAAAAAATTTCATATTTTTGTGCAAAGAAGACGCTTGAAAATATGCATGTGGAAGAAAGCAACTGGCCTCAACGTAAAAGCCGCCGAACCCATGAGGAATCAAAGTCAAAAGATGACAGCCAACAAACATTGAAGAAATGGCAACAATGACAAACAACTTTAAAAAAAGCATGAAATGACAAGAGACAAAGTACTATTTACTTTATGACTTTTGTAACAAAAATACTATTTTCTTTTAGACTTCTGAGCATGCCAATAATGTAAGGCAACCGAGGTTATCTATAAAAGGAGCCTCTTTGTAACCTTGAAGGAGAACTTCTGAATACAAAAAAAACTTCAATCTTCAAAATATTCTCTCTAATGTCTAGCTAAACCTCCTTTTAGTCTATAACTCATACCAAGAACGATATCATAATACCACAGAAAAATACTTTGAAAGCCTATACTTAAAACCATATTAGTTCTCCAACCTTAGCTTGTAACATAATTTTAGAAAGAGTCTGTTGAATATACTCCCAGGAGCCTAGGCTATTATCTTGTCAAGAGAAAAAAGGGAGTCGAGTGCCAGGGTAAAGTTGAGTAATTTCGGTGATCTAAAAATCTGCAAGAGGTGATTGTTGAACTATGTGTTTTTAATTATAATCTTGATAAGTATAGTCTCTGCAATTATGATGTTAGTATTGGTATGAAGTTATGGACTTATTTTAAAAAATAAATTTTGAGCTGATAATACATGCTTCCTTACTACATGTTTATTATTTGATAAAAACTTACTAGTATACCATCTATATTCCTACCCTCTTCAGGGTTGTTAGATGATGAAAAGATCCGCCCATGAAATTGGTATCAGAGCGTATAAAGAGGCTAGAGCATCTCACTCGGGATCTGACCCGAACCGAGGCTCTTGAGACTGAGACAATCCTTCAAGGTTACAAAGAGGCTCCTTCGTGAACGAGGCATCAACCTCGGTTGCCAAGGATAGCAAACTGATAGGTACCAGTCGTTGGGTCCTCAAGGTATGCCTTTTCTGGCTCTTGAGACTGAGACAATCCATTCTGCGGTACAAAATAGTATCAGCCGCGCATGTCACTCCAATCGTCTCGTTACCAGTGTATGCAATGATGATCACTTCTTGAAATATGTTCCCCCTTTAACCGAGGCATCTCCATTACCACGAATTGGCTTCGATGATTTTCGGTCGTGGTTTTGAAAATAATAAATTAATTGCAGTCGCGCCTCTGAAGATTATTTAAGGAAAGGTATCCCCCCCATAGGTTTCTCACCTAATCTTTGGCTTTTTTCTTAGTTGGAAAACCATGGCTTCATCTTTTTCATCTGGAAGATTAGGAAAATTCATTCTAGCCGATAGTGACCTGACCCCTGCCTTGGCCTTCGTTGATGAACAACTGGTTCTGACTCCGTACGGTGGACCGGAACAAGGTGATTCTCTCTTGTTTCAGTACCTCAGCCCAATAAAGCATGACTTTCTTTCTACTTGTGACTGGTTCACCGGCGGCCGCTGTTCGGCTAACCTTCGTACTTGGTCGACTAAGGTCACTTATTATTCGGGTTGGTTAGACCAAGTGAGATTGGTCACAGAAGCCGAATGGAGGTGCATGGGTCCTTTTGATGCCTTTCTTATGTACCAAAAAGACAAGAAAGTTGCCAGTCGATACTCTGAACATGCACTTGGCTGGATTCATTTTGAGATTATGAATCCTCATTCTTTATAATATTTGTTCAAGATCAGCTAAATGATCCTTGAATTCCTTAGACTTCACCACTACATCATCGATGTAAACCTCCATAGTCTTGCCGATCAAGTCATGGAAGATTGTGTTCATTTCCCTTTGATAAGTGGCACCAGCGTTCTTCACACCAAACGACATAACTACCCACTCGTAAATGCCCAATGCTCCTGGACATTTGAAGGCGATTTTGTGAATGTCGTCCTCGATTACCAATAACTGATTATAGCTAGAGTATCCATCCATAAAGGTCAATACACCATTAGCGGTTGTTGAGTCGACTAGCATGTCGGCTATCGGCATGACATACTCATCTTTAAAAGTGGCTAGATTTAGGTTCCAGTAATCAATACATACCCAAACCTTGCCATTCTTCTTCTTGACTGGTACGATGTTTGCCAACCATTCTATATACTTAGTCGATCTGATAAACCCGGCTTGAAACAGTCGTTAGATCTTGGCTTTGATTTGAGGCATCAGCTGAGGGTGATACCTTATGGGCGGCTATTTTTGGGGTTTGAAACCCTCTTTGATTGGAAATCTATGTTCTACCAAAGTACGTGCCAGCCCAGGTATCTCATGATAATCCCATGTGAATAAGTTTTTATACTGCAATAGAAGGGTTGTTATTCCTTGTTTGTCTTCTTTCTTTCAGCAAACCACTAATATGTGTTAGCCGGGGGATTTTTTCAGTTCCCAAGTTGATATCTTCCAAAGGATCCTAAGACTCAAAACTAGGCATAACCCTTTTTATGGGTGATTCAAGTTCCATCGGTAGCTCAACTTTATCGGCTACAAGCGTTGGTTCATTGTCGTGGTTCCCCATCTGCGATGCCTCAGCTATCCTTGCCTCAGAACTTAAGGCGGTCAGCCGATGCCATTGGTCACATATGATTTGGGTTTCCTCAACCATTTAAATCCTTTAAGGTAAGCCGTGGTTCGGCTAATTGTTTTATTTCAAACCCTCGCAAGGTAAGATTATAGGATTCCCAAGATCCTTCTTCATACTACTCTGTGACGGCTATAGGAGCCACATAGGGTGAATAGAGGACAACCTCTACGTTCTGAACCCCTGGTCAGAACGGGTTATCATCCACTGGGATGATTTTTATCTTATCTCCTTCCCAAAAGATGAGCTTTTGATGCATGGTAGAAGGAAGGCATCGACTGGTGTGAATCCAATCCCTACCCAGCAAAATAGTGTAGGACGGCTTGCCATCTATTACAAAGAAGGCAGACCTGACCGTTTAGGACCTACAGTGATTTCTGCTACTGGAATCCCCAATGCTTCAGAGGCTTATCCTATAAAGCTAGCCATTTTCATGTTAGTTGAGATGAGATCCTCCTTTTTTTTGTTAAGATCCTTCAAGGTAAGCAGCAGCATCAGATTCAGCACAGCCCCATTATCGACAAACACCCGACTAATAATTTTGTCATTAATGTAAGCCTTGATGTAAAGGGGTTTGAGGTGTTTATCCATATCCTCTGTAGGTACACCAAATACGGTGCTCAAAGAGTCTCTAGCCGGGGTATCGGCTATTGTTGCCCATTTTATGTCTTCTACGCAAACGTCACCTTCTAGGATATCTAGTGCGGAGTGGTTGGCCCAAAACTCACATGGGATTAGGCTGACCATTTCAATGTTTGTCCACATCTCATCAACTAGGTCATGGCTAAATAAATCGAGGATGGAGTCCCCTCCTTCATTCAATTCGATTGATAAAAACTCATATCTTCCATTTCCCGGAGACAAATGGGGATCGACTGGGGATACCTTAACTGAATCATCTGCATGATCTTTGGGATTTCCTCAGTTAAAGGTCCATTCGAGGCCATGTTCTCTTGTCGGGGTTCCTCCGTCGGGTTGTCGGTAAGCTATTCATCCAGCTATGGTTAACCCGACGTCTCTCTTTTAGGTGACATTGCCTCTGAAGCAACTGAGCTGAATGCCCGCTCGATATCCTCGGCTATGGCAGACTCGGGAATCTCATGATTTTTGGTTGCCTTGGTGTTGAAAATCAGATGCAATGTCTGTTGCATCTTACGCAAGGCTTTGGCATGTTGCATCCTTCTTTTCTAAGTCCTGGATACGACTCTCGGTAGTGCTTCTTTCTTTCCAGGAGCCTGATTGATAGACCATTTCCCCTTTTCTATATTGGCAGGTGGTTTAATCATTCTCCGAGGTCTCGTCTGGTCCTTATTTCTCGTTGTGATAAGTAAGGACGAAACGCCCTCATTTTCGTTAAAATCGACCACCCTCTATTTGGGTTTAGGGAGTGGTTCTTCATCTATTCAAGGCATGCTCGGCTGCCTGTTGGTTGGCATCCGTACTTGCCCCCCAGGCCTATGCCTGGCGCCGATAGGGACCCTTCTGAACCTCATGGTTTGTTCCTGATGTTCTCGTTCAACGTCCCTCGAGTATTTAGGGCGGCCATGAAAACTGCTCCTAGTTGGCTGCCTGTCATCGCGAATGTCATGTAGGTTGCCTAACCGGTTGAACACAGAGGTCCTTATGGCCTGCTCCCCTTTGGTAGGTTTCTTTGGGACCCACGCCCTTTTCATCGGTTGTCTCCCTTTGGTGTCCCTTGACTCATCGGGCTTAGCAAAAGATACCATAGATATTGGCGTCCGGTTACATACATGCTTAATAACCGGGCAGTCTCCAATATTCAAAATTTTAAATTTCACTCCATTCCGGGTGTATGACCCCCAGTATTCGAGACTTTATGCTATGAAGACTAGATAGACTTCTTTCGTAGGAAGATCAATAACATGCGTATATCATGTTGTTGTCTCATTAAAATCCTTGCCGGAAAAATTCGATGGGACAAAAACTGGTCAAAGGGAAAAAGAGTGCAGCGCATGCTCTGACTTACTACAGATAGTACTTCTTCAAGTTACTCACATTCCAATAGCTATGAAGTATATTCCCCTGTTGGTCTGCAAGTTGATACGCTCCTTTACCGGCGATACCGGTTAAAGTATATGGTCCTTCCCAATTTGCTCCTAACTTTCCAGCATTACACTCCCGGATACTCTGGTTGACTCTACGAAGCACCAAATCCCCAAGTTTGACGTATCGGAGGTTTGTGCATCGGTTGTAGTACCTCATGTATATACACACCAAATAATGTAAAAAGGGAGAAGAAATATATATATATATATATAAACTATTGTACACTAGTGTACAACCCACTAATAATTTGTATTAAAAAAATTACAAATATTATAGTACTCAACTCATTTTTAGTGTTAATAGCTTTAAAGATATTTCGTTCATTTTAACAGATTAAATTTTTTTTTATCAAACACATCAATAACTTATTTTCAATTTCTACACTTATTCAAACACATAATCGTTTATTCATAAAACAAGCTCCAAAACTTTAAAAGTGCTTTTCAGCACTTGTTGGTGCTTAAAAGCTACTTAAATCCAGTTAATCCAAACGGGCTCTAAAGCCGAGAGTGACTACAAAGGAGAACTACACTTCTCACCCACACGCACCACTTGGAGAATGAAAATGGAACACATGTGTTAATGGTATGAGAAGTCATTCTTGAAGTTAAATTCTTGATACAATTCTTTATTGATTCAACTCATTTTGACCCGTCCAAATTTAATTCAAATCATCCATTTTCGATCCCTATATAGGACATTTATACAATATTAAGTTACAAAAATTCTCTAAGGAAACGAAATCACGAGTCTCCTATGTTTAGCAGATCAACTTATAGTCATATTTTTCCAAAGGTAAAAAGCAATTCAAGCACAAGCAATAATGTCTAGGAAAGATGCCCCCAGGGGCACAGGCGAGTTGGTAAGTGGCAAGGTGATTGGGGTATAACCACTCCGACGTCGCGGGTTCGAATCCGTGTGGTGATAGTGTTTGCTGAAATATTGCAAGGGTTGTTGCTGGGTTCGTTTCCCATTGGTCCTCTCCCTTGCAGGGCTGTCACTCGCGCATATCCCTCGATTTACATCCCACCTGGCCAAGGGGCCTCTGGTACAGGTGGGGGTTTCGCCTTCGGGACTTTCCCCTTCACAAAAAATAATGTCTAGGAAAGATTCTTAATTTTATTCTGCACCTACAATGATCAGTTTAGAACCTACAATGATCAGTTTAGAACCTACAATGATCAGTTTAGAACCTACAATGAATAGTACTAGTGATGTAAACGTGAAGACTGGGATCTCCATGTGGGATGACCAGTTGAGTTGACCTCCATGTTGGAGCCCAATATTGAACCTATTACTAGACTAATATATTGAACATATTAGCATATAGTGGACTCACATATTAGCATATAGTGGACTCAAATAAATTTAAAAAAGGATCTGTCGCACAATCAAATTCCTCACATCTCATCAATTTAACAAAACAAGGTTCCGTAGCTTTGACAATTACAAATGAAAACCAGACAAGGCACGTTTAACTATTTACATAACAAACACGTTTGTTACAACTTACAAGTAAGCGTTTGTAGTCCAGCGGTTAGGATAATTGCCTTCCAAGCAATAGATCCGGGTTCGACTCCCGGCAGACGCAGTTAGTACTTTTTTATTTTTGTGACATATTATTCTATATTATCTAATTGTGCAAATGTGTAGCTAATACTGATCATTTTCGACGACTGGTGCTCTCCAATCTTTTCCCGTCTTTTCTGTCCCTCTTTTAACAATTTTATGTAATCTGGATCATCCAAAACTACTAATGTTTAGAGGTTGAACCTCGAATAGGATTATTCAATAACATTCTCTTAAATACCACCATTCTACAATATAAAAGTAATTTGAAACCAGTAAGCAATTCGATGTTTTCTACTTAGTTCATCGTGTGAGGTTGGTAGTATAAAGTTTTCCTAACTCACTGTATAGGGTAAATTCGTATAAGATAAATGTACGAATTATGGCCTGACACGTGGAGTATGATGCCGAGTCAAATACACGTCAGCTTGCAGCACTACCGGTTTGATATGCATGACACCGAGTGCGACATGAGCAGAGCCGGTACCGGTATTAAAGAAGGCTGAGAGTTGTTTCACGTAAAATTCGTATAAGATAACTGTACGAATTATTGCTTGACACGTGGAGTATGATGCCGAGTCAGATACACGTCAGCTTGCAGCACTACGCGTTTGATATGCATAATACCGAGTGCGACATGAGCAGAGCCGGTACCGGTATTAAAGAAGGCTGAGAGCTGTTTCACGTCGTAACGGACGACCGTTACTCAATCCGGGCAAACTACTTCCAACAGCCTTTTAACAGCATTTATCGAGAGATTGATTGTCTAATTATTACAACATTCATTCTCGTGCATTTATGAGGGAACATTTTGTGGGCTGTGTACCTATGTAGCTCATGTATAAAGAGGGCACATCATTACATTTTAACCCACCAGATTCTAGCTTTTCACAATATACTTACTGATATTCTCTTGATTTCTATGCTTACATACAAGTTACCGTCACTTTGGCGTAGAAGCTATCTCAAGACTCAGGTTGATTATTGCTTACTTTGTCTTATTGTTATTTATCTTAAGCGTAAGTCTTATCTAACGTGTCACTTGAGATACACGTGTTCTTGACCACGTATACAAATTCAACTGTACCATGTTATGGGTAAACAGTTTGGCGCCCACCGTGGGGCGTGGAGAATTGTGGTGTCACAAGTGACCATTCTACTAATTTATTTTTTTCTTCAAGTCTTTTTGTTTGTCAGATCAGACAAGATCACAGGACTAGGTGACAACAGCCGGAACATCGAGGGAAACATTGGCAATCTGGGGCCAGACGGTGTGATGCCCAGAGACCCGATGAATACAAATGGTGTCATTGTCGAGGACAGTTAGACTTAACACGGAGATGATCTCATGAATGAAACGTTCAAAGAAGCCATACAAAACCTGTTGGCATAGAATGCTGCAAAAGTATAGAATTGGAGTGTATGAAGCGGTTACAAGAAGAGTCATGTCCGGGAATACGGGTAGTACTCTGACATGAGAATCGGATCCTCCACCAAACACATACGGGGAAACTGGTGATGGTCAAGGCAGAATCGATGATAACCAAGGCAGATCTGTAAATAGTGGCTCGGAGAGAGAGGTCCCTGAAAACTCGTTCAAGGAGAAAGTCCTGAAATTCATGAAGGACATGAGTAGCAAAGTTGATACCAATGCAAAAAAGGTTGAGAAAACTGCCCAGGAGTTTCGGCGATAGTTCAGCCAAATATCGGGGGGCCCACCCATGGCTGATGGTCCGGATGCGAAGAAATATATTCAGTTAGTGTATAAGTCAGAGGTTGTGCCCGAGTTAATATCCAAAAGGTTCAAAATGCCTTTTGTTGCTAGTTATGATGGAACTAACGATCCCCATTAGCATATCCTAACCTATACTACGGCCGTAGAGGGGAACGATCTACCAGAATACGAGATAGAATCGGTTGTAATTACAATGTTTGCTGAGACACTCACTAAGGGAGCGCTGACATAGTATTTGCAGCTCCCCGAGCATTTAATCAATTTATTCCCCCAGCTCATAGATATGTCCATAAAGGCTCATGTAGGGGCTCGCAAACTGAAAGCACGCAAGGCGGATATCTTCCGCTTTGCGCAAGGAGAATTGGAACTCCTTAGAGACTTTATTACACAGTTCCAAAAGGAGCGAATAATTTATGATGGACCAATTATCGTTCACGACGGCTAAAAACATAAAAATCTTCATGACCCGGGAAAAGAGGTTTCGTGAGATACCCTATGAACACACTATCACGTTCACCCAAGATGATGATGTTGGCATAATCTTTCCTTATAACGATGCACTGGTAGTCACGATGCCTATTGATTGCTTTAAGGTCAAAGGGGTTCTAATTAAATTAATCCTGGAAGCTCAGCTAATATAAACAAACTGAAGGTAGTGAAAAAGATGAATATGACAGACAAAATAGTTTCGGCTGCTATAACTCTTTCTGGTTTCAACATGTTAAGTGAAACCACGAAGAGGGAAGTAGATCTACCGGTAGACCCGATGGAGGTTGTCAAGATGACAAGGTTTTACATCCTCGATGGGGATATGAGGTACAACGCAATATTTAGAAGACTCTGGATCTATGATATGAAGGCGGTCCCATCAACCTTGCATCTATTGGTGAGATTTTCGATACCAGAAGTAATTCAGCGAATTCGAGGTGAACAACCTGCTGCCAGGGAAATATTTGCCATAGAGGAACCAGAAGTGACAGCAGACCCCAAATAGCAATTACAGAAAGTGGAGCCGGTACCCGAAAAGGTTCACCAGGTCCTGCCAGTAGAATCAGTAGCAGCCTATACGAAGGAAGAGTTTTTGGACCGGTATCAAGTACCCAGATACTTTCAGATACCGGATGAATCAGATGCCACCATGTCCACTATAGAGGAGTTGGAACATATTGCACTACATCTGAAAACTCCCGATAGAAAGGTATAACTAGGCACCGGGTTAACCTTGGAGTTCAGGGAATTAATTGTTAAATATCTTATATCTAACAGTGATTGCTTTACATGGTCTCATTAAGATATGACAGGCAATCCTCCAGAAGTCATAACTCATAAGTTGGGCCTGGATCTCAGTTTCCCTCCTGTATGACAGAAGAAACGACCGATATCCGAACTCCGTAACAAGTTTGTTAAGGAAGAGGTAGCCAGGTTACTCAATATAAGATCAATCCGGGTGGTAAAATATCCAGATTTGTTAGCAAATGTAGTTATGGTACCTAAAAAGGAAAATAAATTTAGAATGTGTATTAATTATAAAGATTTAAATAAGACATGCCCTAAAGACTCATTTTCGCTACCGAACATTGATCAAATGATCGATGCTATGCCCGAGCATGAGATAATGAGTTTTCTAGATGTGTATTTTGGGTATAACCAAATAAGGATGCACTCAGAAGACTAAGAAAAAAATATTTTTAACTACTTTCGGTACTTATTGTTATAACGTTATGCCTTTTGGACGAAAAATGTTGGGGACACGTATCAAAGGTTAGTAAATAAAATGTTTGAAAATAAAATAGGTAAAACAATTGAAGTATATAAAGACGGTATGTTTGTTAAAAGTCTTCATGTAGAAGACCATTTAAGTCATTTGTAGGAAACCTTTGAGGTACTAAAGAAGTACAATATGAAGCTGAATCCTGAGAAGTATGCCTTTGGGGTCGGTTCTGGTAAATTCTTGGGTTTCTTGGTTTCCTAGAGAGGAATCGAGATAAACCCTGATAAAATAAATGCTATTGAAGATATACTAGAAGTACTAGAAGATGTCAAAGTAGTGCAGCGGTTGATCGATCGTGTGGCGGCCTTAAGAAGATTTATATCTCGATCCTCGGAAAAATGCCATAGATTCTTCTCAATTCTAAAAAAGAAGAATGACTTTATATGGACACCCGAGTGCCAGCAGGCCTTATGGGACCTGAAGACTTACTTATCCAGTCCTCTTCTCGTGTCAAAGCCAAAGGACGGAGAACAAGTACTGATATACTTAGCAGTCTCGGAGGTAACGGTAAGTGCAGTACTAGTACGGGAGGAAAAACGTATGCAATTTCCTATTTATTATGTAAGTAGAGTAATGTTAGGGGCCAAAACCCGGTACCCGTTACTTGAAAGATTGGCTTTTGCCTTAGTAATGTCATCGTGAAAGCTTCAACCTTATTTTCAATGCCACTTTATTGCTGTAGTAACAATTTTTTCTTTAAAAAATGTGTTGTATAAGCCCGAACCATCCGGGCTCTTGGCTAAATGGGTTGTAGAGTTAAGTGAATTTTATATTAAATATAGACCCAAACTATAATAAAGTCGCAAGTCCTTGCAGATTTTGTGGCCTACTTCAGTCCGGGGGTAACCCCACAGGCGGAAAAAGAGGCTATCGTAGTCTAGGGGACTTCCCCATGGATCTGGACACTTTATACAGATAGTCCCTCAAACATCAAAAGGACCGTCTTGGGTGTTGTATTACTAACTCCCACCGGTGGAGTTTTAAGACAAGTTATACATAGTGTTCCATTGACTAACAATGAAGCGGAATATGAGGCTTTGATTGCAGGTTTAGAACTAGCTCAGGGACTGGGTTCACAAATCATCAAATTCAAATGCGACTCATTTTTGGTAGTAAACCAAGTCCACAGAGTGTTCGAATTCAAAGAAGAACGGATGTTGAGATATCTCGAAAAAGTTTTGAAGTTGTTGTCCCGTTTTGAAGAGTGGATGGTGGTACATATACCCCATGAGGAAAACATAGAGGCGGATGTACTAACAAACTTAGGCTCTAGCACGGAGTCCGAAGGCTCTAAAACCGAGTTGGTTGTTCAGTTACTGCATTGGGTGCTGGATCTTATTGGATATGACGAAGTAAATTCAACCAGCCTAAGTTGGGACTGGAGGAATGAATTCTTGTAATATATCATGAACAGAAAGCCCCTGGAGGACCCGAAAGCATCCAGAGCTTTGAGGACCAAGGCAGCCCGGTATAGTATCATAGATGGAAAACTCTACCGTATGTGTTTTTATGGTCCCTAAGCCCACTGTGTGGGCCCAGATAAAGAAAATTACGTGATGAGAGAATTCTATGAAGGTTACGAAAGAAAACTGTTCGTCCAAGCTACTAGAGATTTTATGGGCGTATCGAACCATGGCAAAAATGAGTACTGGAGAAACTCATTATTCCCTGGTCTATGGTGCTGAAGTCTTGATCCCGGTGGATGTTATAACTCCCAGCCTGAGATACCTCCGGGCTGAGGAGGATTCAAATGCAAAATCAATGTCCATACACCTAGATTTGCTTGTGGAATGTTGAGATTTGGCATACGTCCGGATGGTGGCCCAGAAGTAGAGAATGGAGTGTTACTAAAATTGATGCACAAACCTCTGACACTTCAATCTCGGGGACATGGTTCTTCAGAGAGTCAACCAGAAACTAGAGTACCCGGGAGCGTAATGCTGGAAAGCTAGGAGCAAATTGTGAAAGACCATATATGATAACTGGCATCACCGGTAAAGGAGCTTATCAACTTGAAGACCAACAGGGGAATATACTTCCTATAAATTGGAATGTGAGTCATTTGAAGAAGTACTATGTGTAGTAAGTTAAAGCATGCACTGCACTTTTTTTCCCTTCGATCGATTTTTGTCCCAATTGGGTTTTTCGAGCAAGGTTTTTAATGAGACAACACCATGATATAAGCATGTTAATGATCTTACTACAGAATAAGTATATCCAGTATTCAATTCTTCATAGCATAAAGTCTCGAATATTGGGGGACATACACCCGAAATGGAATGAAAATTTAAAATTTTGAATACTGGGGACTGCCCGAATCTTCAACATATATGTAACTAGACTGACCACACTAGATGGCAGTGGGATTATTGTTACAATTGTCTTCACATTTGTAGTTCAAAGGAATCAATGAAAATTTTCTTTTATGATTAACAAATATTTGTCATCACGGGCATAAAAAGTATGTTATTATATTAAACATATTAAAAATTCCGTGCCATAATAAATGGGAGACATTCTATTCTATAGCACCATTAAAAATAAGGGCCCTCTCTTATTAAAACCTTAACATAAAAATTAAAGCTCCGGGTACAAGAAGTATCGGGCTTTATGAGTTGTTCGAAAACAAGTTAAGTCCAGAACTAACTTAGGAGGCCATAAGAAGTCCCGATAAATGATGTAAAGAAAACACATATGTGGAGTTTGTTAAGGTTATTGAAAAGTTTTTAAGCTTCAAGTCCTAACTTATTCAGGTAAGGTGAACCTCAAAAAATAGGTTCCGATTCATAAAGCAAAGTAATACAGTTTGAAACTAATGCTTGCCTATGAAAATGACTAAATAAGGAAAACTTGGAGCATAATTATAAAAAAGGAACTTCATTCATTCATATCCTTCCAGACTGAAATCAGTCAGGATATCAAACATATTAACTGGGCCCAAAAGTGACCCGGTGACTAAATAAAAGACTGAAATAAAAACTCATGCGAAAGGTTACAACCTGCCCGCTCCATGGTCTGTCGGGGGTGTTTCCGGTATTACTTACAAAAACAAGAGTTATAAAAATATTTGTTTGAGGGGGGGCTCATCTTCCTCATCAGCCTCCACATCCGAATCTTCTCTGTCTCTATGAAGAGCCTCCAAGGACAACTCAGAATCAGTCAAGTCGATTTCTGCGTCCAGAATTTCTAAAGCAATATTGAAGCCCAGTTTGCTTGCTTTATCAAGAGCATTCACTTGACACTTCAAATGGCCAAGTCTCATCATAGTTTTCACCTCTAACATTTGGCTTGAAGCTCAGTGATGATATGCTCAGAAGTACGGAGTTGTCCCTAGGCACCAGCTAAATCAGCTGCAAGTTTGGTTGTTCGTCCCTAAAGGGTTGTATAGGTGTTGGTCAGGACTTGGAGAGAATTCTCTCGGTCCTTCAGAGAATCGACTGCATCTTACAAACGTAGCCGGAGTGAAGCTTAGAGAGAGCTAGAATCCCTAAGATCAACACGCGGGATGTCAACTTCAGCCTTGAGATGTTGAATCTAATCCTTCAGCCTTTTTTCCTCGTCAGAAGGGTCGATCGCTTTTGCCAAATCTATAGTGGATAGACCGGAGGCGAGACCCTGAGTGAAAAAATCTTGATTGGTAAATAAGAGCAAGACTAGGGAAAACTGAAGGAAAAAATGGACATTTTACCTGCAAGAACATATTGGTAAGATAAGCAACAGAGGCTTCTAGGGTAGCATGTGGAGATTTTCGGGGTGAAGAAACAGATGTCCCGGCCTCAGTTCCGGATGTAGGGATTGAGCTATGCTTAAAAAGGTTCTCTGGAATGGGAGTCTCTTCCTCCGGAGCTTCCTGCCGTGGACTGGACAGATCAAGGTTTTCTTCATCTATTTTCTCTACTTCATCAAGGTGGATTATACCCGTCTTTGCCTGTAGCTCCTTCCAATACTCTGTGAGTTGGCGATGGCTTCTTACCCGGGAACTAATTCCCATCGGGAGCTCGATAACCTCGTATTGAGCCTTACATTTCTGACTACCCGAATTAGACTTGATATTTGACAAGGCAGTTGCGCGAGACAATACTTTTTGGGCTGATGAGGTTCGAGATAGGAGTCCTGGTAATAGAGGGAAATATAGAAAAGAGAATTTCGGGATAAAGTATAGATAGGAGGAAGAATTGAGGTTAAAAGAGTACAATGATATTTCCCATTCCATCAAGATGAGTTGATACTCTTCCAAGTTCTGGTGATGTCGGGGGAGGCATGAAGAAGACTTACCACTCACTCAAACATTCCTTCAATCAATTGCGGCTCGACCAGAATGGCTGAAAACATTATAAAAGTTTGAGTAAGCAAAGAGTTATCCATTATTTGGAAAACCATGTAAATGTACCTGGTAGTAAAAAAAGCAAACTAAATACTTACAAAAATGATTCCACTCTTCTGTAAAAGGATCTGCAGAAGGCTGGTGAATTTAGTTAGTCCTAATTAAAATGTAATGGGTTTGCCAGCCACGATCGTGATTATCCTCTGCATTTATGAGGTTGTGGCTTCCCCCGGGGTATAAGGCGATAATTCCGCCTCGTAAAACCCTAAGGTAATATAAGAGGAGGATATGATCGATAGTAAGTGGAACATTGGTGATATTGGCTAACATTTGGATACAAAAGATAATTCTCCAAACTTGTGGAGCAACTTGAGCTATGCAAACCCTATATCGGCGACAAAAATCCTCAAAAATCTTTGAGATGGGGAGTTTGAAACCAATAGTGAATGGATAGGTGTATGCTATAGAAAATCCTTCAACATGGTGATGCATGCAGTCGGCAAGATCAACTGCTCTGACAACCACGTCAGAAGAGAAACCACAATCTTTTATAATAGCAGAAAGAACTTCAGTTGTTATCCTCGACTCGAACTTTTCAACGTGTTCGTAGTTGGTTTGGACACAGAGGTCTTCAGAAAAATCAAAACCTGAGTGGAGGATTTCGACAGCTAAAGATTGTAAATCCACCTTCAGATGAACGAAAAGGTGAAGAATTTGTAGAAGACATTGCTGAAGGAGTTGGTTAAAAGGAAAGGAAGCAAAGTGATTGAGAGAGATTGCAGAATGTATGGTTTGCTTTTGTGAAAAGATTTGGCCTCCTATTTATGGTAAAATAATATAATTCTTGGGAGGTGTAAAGATGTGTATCATCATTATCACGTTCCACAACGTTCAGACGATTGAACAGTACCGTCGTTTCAAAAGCATTGAATGGATGTAATGCTTGAAATGACTTGCAAGTTGTTACTTTTCAAAATTTCCGTCAAAATAAAGAGGAACATGCAGGACGGTGGTTCAAATCCACTTCCCGATTGCACAAAGAGTTGCTACTGGAAAGTGTGGGGACTATCTGTATAGGGCAAAATTCGTATAAGGCAGTTGTACGAATAATGTCCTGACATGTGGATTATCATGCCAAGTCAGATTCACATAAGTTTGCAACACGTTCGGTTTGATATGCGTGCTACCGAGTGCGATATGAGTAGAGCCAATACCGGTATTAAAGAAGGCTGAGAGTAGATCCGAGCAAATGACATCCAATGACCTTTTAATAGCATTTATTAAGAGATTAATTGTCCAATTATTAAAACATTCATTCTCCTGCATTTATAAGGGAATATTTCGTGGGTTCTGTACTCATGTAGCTTATATATAAAGAGGGAAAATCATTACATTGTAACCTACCAGATTATTGCTTTTCACAATATACTTACTGATATTCTCTTGATTTCTATGCTTATATACAAGTTACCGTCATTTTTGCTTAAAAGCTATCTCAAGGCTCAGGCTGATTATTACTTACTTTGTCTTATTGTTATATCTTAAGAATAATTATTATCTAACGTGTCACTTGAGATCCACATGTTCTTAATCACGTATACAAATTCAACTGTACGGTTTTACGGGTAAACACCTTATCACCCTCTATGAACTCCAAATCATGAATCTTCCACCCCGCGTAACTCTCTTTCATGCTCTAAGTTGTACAAAGTCGCTCCTGAGTCGTCTTGACCATTTCCGAGGCTTGCTTTACCATATCTCTACCTAATAACTTGCCCTCATCAAGTTCAATCCAACCAACTGGAGAGCGACATTGCCTACCATATAAAGTACCATACGACCTCATTGAATGTTGGACTGCTAACTGTTATGTAAGCAAACTCTGCCAAAGGCAATAATTGATCTGAATAGCCTCCACAATCAATAACACATGCCTTCAACATATCCTCAAAGATTTGAATAGTCATTTTAGGCTAACCATCAGTTTATGGGTGAAACGTTGTGCTAATATCAACTTGTGTATCCAACTATCACTTTACAGACCACCAAAAGTGAGCAGTGAACTATGTTCCTTTGTCCGAAATGATAAAGATGGACACTCCGTGCAACTGAACTATCCCCCAAATATAAGTAGGCGTGTCGCCACAGAAATTAAATATTGTTCAATTTGAAATTTTTGAAGATAAAGTTGTATTTGGTTATAGTTCTTGCAAAAACAAATTTGATTGTTTGAATATACTGAAAGTGAAAAAAGTGAAAACAAAGTTTTAAATGTTATTGAGATTCCAAATACAACTTGAATGACCAAACGCTGATTTTCAAATAAAGTAAAAAAAATCTGAAAAATAGTGAATAACTCTCATGGCCAAACGTAAATCTATGAAAGCTTCTCCGAAGAGTAAGTAGTTTGACTGGAATGAAGTGCGATGACTTAATCAACTTATCATCAATGACCCAGACTGTGTCAAACTTACTCAAGGTATGTGGTAAGTCTACCACAAAGTTCATAATGATATGCTCTCACTTTCACTCGAAAATAACCATCTACTAAGTCAAATCATACGATTTTTAGTGCTTATACTTGACTTGTTGGCAGTTCAAAGACATCCGCTATAACATTACCCTTATATGGATGATAAATGATAGTAATGTCACTGTCCTTAAGAATCTCAAGCCACCTACATTGTTTCAAATCAAGTACTTCTGATACAAATTGCAATGGTCTGAGATACCTCATACAAATAAGGGTTTTACTAACATACTACATGAAGATAGTATGTTAGCAATATACCCATTTTTTATTTTCTTAAATATCCTTACTTTTTCTCCCCACCAAATTAAAAGTAGGGACCATTTTGTCATTTCACTAAATACCCCCAATTCATTTACTTTCCTTGGTTTTACCCGTAACTATTCTTTGCAATTCTCCAATTGTCTTCGATTTTAATGATTGATGCTTCATCACACTGCCCTTTTCTCATTCTATCTTTTGATTTATACAAGTTTCTTTCACCTAATATCTAAAGTTTATTTGCAACTGGGTTATTTTTTGAGCTACACGAAATGGAGAAGTTGGCGCAATTTTTTATGGAGCTTCGCAGAATCTTTTTAGTCTCCAGTGGAGGAAGAGAAGTTAGAAGAGGCTTCACAGGTGGCGGAAATGGTGTAGATATATCGCAAACAACGGAAAGATTGGTAAAGTTGATGCAACAAATAAAGAAATATATTACAAAACTTTAAGGTCCATGACTCAATTCTCTTCGAGGACAAAATTAAGTTTATGTACATTAGGTGATTTTCGAATAGCGACACAATTCAATCAATTGCCAACTCAAGAAATTAGAGTTGTTTTTGTAGGGTTTTCGTTGGGTTCATGTACGCAGCGAAATTTGAAAAAGTTTGTGTTTCAAACCCAATAAGCGACGAACTGTAGGATGATTATGTAGTAATATAAAATACGTCAATACATAACATGTATATAACCGTAATACTTTGATAGAATACTTACGGTTTGGAAACTCTGGAGTCTTTTAGTAATTTCCGAGGGTGCGTACCTAATTGATCCTCGATAACAAGTTCCAAGAACTCCGATGTATACCTCCTTCGAACAGCTACAAAATTCGGCAGAGGTTCAAGAGAGAGTTTTATTCTAGGTCTCTAAGACTTAGAATAATATATGAATAATGTATGTATTAATGAATGAGGAGATGCTCTATATATAGGTGAAATTAGGGCAAAATTCAGATTTTGGATTGGGCTCAAAGCCTGGCCCAAAATGAATTGCAGCAGGCTAATCTGATTTGGCCTGCTGCCCAATTAGTGCTGCGGCGCCTCGCCCTTTTCACAAAATATTTTCAACACATTTTAATTAAATCTAAAATCCAATCTTGACTTAATTAAATAATTTCCATCAAATAGAAATTATCCCATAGTTATTATTAATTTAAATATCTCAATTTCAAATCGAATATTTAACACTTTCTCAATACACCCTTAGATCGAAGAAACAGTTGACATAGTGTTACCCTACAGGTCTTCACATATCGAGACAAATCATATTAGGGTCCACACGAAACTCCTAGATGGCGTCGTAAGACGAACTCAATATGTGAAGTATATTTACACGAATTCGGTAAACTGATCCTCTATGTGGGAAGATAAAATACTTTCATTCTCGACGCACTCGATCAAGCTTGGATTTGCCAAGTGTCTATCCAAATAGCTTGATCATTATATCTCATCTATATTGGTTGACAACAAGACCATATTCTAGATATGTCTATTGTGTTGGCCAATGACTTAGTCAACCCAATATCACTGAGAAGCTGAGTGTTCTCTCAAATATACACTCAAGGAATGAATCCTAATCTTGGATCAACTACCACCTTTAATCCACATCGTAATGTACCCAATACAAGTCGTATCTCAACCTATAAGGCATTTGAGCTTAGGACAGGATCCGAGTATACTATTCTGTAGACAAGGTGTGTATTGACCTCAAGTCTAAGGATTTCTATCTCCCACACGCTGATCATACTTTAGACATGTTTAACGAACAGTATATCAGCAGGGTATACCAATACTTCCAAAGTATCCATGTGTTAATTACGAGTAGTCATTACTCATAGCAGATGAGACATGCTACATCTTCTAAGGATGTGATGCAGACCACATGTCGACTTATCACATATGATCGATATTCCATTCTCGATGATCATTAGTCGAGGCTATTTTAAGAGTTACGTTATAATATTAATATCTCACACTATTAATAACAACGTAACCTCTAGGGATGCAAATTATAGAATATTACAAATAATCAACTAATAATTCAATAATTGCAAATGCCAAAATATTAATCTCCATTAATAATAATTCGAACGTGTATAAAGTACATTTGTCCTAATATAGATTGTCTCTAGGACATACATATACTTTCAATCTCCCACTTGGCCTAGAGACAATCTTTAACATATCTAATGCCCATATTCTCAAAATGACCATTATGCTTGAATAAACTTAATGGTTTAGTGAATGGGTCAACTAGATTATCGTCTGTGGGAATATAGTCTAATCTAATCTCTTCAGTCTCCACCATCTCCCTAAGTATGTGGTACTTCATTGGTACATGCGTGTTTCTGTTGGCATCAATATACCCAGTAGCATCTAGCTTTTCTTCCCCACCATAGACTAAGAAGTAATATTTAGTTCGTCTAAGATACTTAAGAATACTCTTGACTATTTTCCAGTGTTCTTCCCCAGAATTCTGCTGGAATTTGCAAGTCATACTAAGTGCAAAAACCACATCTGGCCTAGTACAGGTCATGGCATACATGATCGATCCTATTGCCGAAGCATATGGGATCCTCTTCATGCACTCAAGTTCTATAGCATTAGAAGAATTGTTCTTCTTAGATAACTTGATTCCTTGACCCATAGGTAGAATGCCTTCCTTGAAATTTTCCATAGAAAAATGTCTAAGCACTTTGTCTATGTAGACTGACTGTGACAGCCCCAACAATATATTAGGTCTATCTCTATAGATCCTAATTCCCAGAATGTAGCAGTCTTCACCTAAATCCTTCATCATGAAGGTACTGGACAACCACTCTTTGACTGACTGCAAGAGAGTTTTATTGTCTCCCATTATTAATATGTCATCTAATATATAATAATGAAGGCAATACTCCTATCCTTGCATTTACTGTAAACACAGGGATCCTCTTTGCTTCTGACGAAATCAAATGACTTGATAGCCTTGTCAAAGCAAATGTTCCAACTACTCGAGGCTTGCTTAAGCCCATAAATGGACTTCTGTAGCTTGCATACAATATTTGGTTTGGACTCAGATGAAAAACCCTCAGGTTGTTTCATATACACTTCCTCAACTAGATTACCATTGAGGAAAGCAGTTTTGACGTCCATCTGCCAAATGTCAGTCATAATATGCAGCTATTGCAAGCAAAATCTGAATGGACTTAATCTTAGCAACAGGTGAAAAGGTTTTATTATAATCGATCCCAAACCGTTGATTATAACCTTTAGCCACCAACCTTGCTTTATAAGTTTGTACCTTGCCAAATGCATCGATCTTCTTCTTAAAGACCCATTTGCATCCTATGGGTTTAACCTCAGTTGGCAAATCAGTCAAGTTCCACACTTGATTAATGTTCATAGATTCCATCTTGGATTTCATGGCTTCTTTCCATCTCTTCAAATCAATGTCCAACATTGCTTCGCTATAGGTTGTAGGCTCATTGTTATCCGGAACATCTATCTCACTGTGTTTTTCCACAAGTAGATTTAGTTTTTCAGGAGGACGGTCATAGTGGACCTATGGAGTTAATTATTTTGCAGTTCAGTTCTTGGTATGTTCTGACTGTGAGAGGGT
The DNA here is from genome assembly GCA_029783415.1 of Anisodus acutangulus. Lineage (NCBI taxonomy): Eukaryota > Viridiplantae > Streptophyta > Magnoliopsida > Solanales > Solanaceae > Anisodus > Anisodus acutangulus. The sequence continues at coordinate 20,901,886 of CM056499.1, forward strand.
TCTTGTGTGTTGGATAATCCACTAACTTGAGAGCTTTCAGGAATATCATTTTCATGTATTTCCTGAATGGGAGGAGGTGCAACCATTGCATCTACTCCCAAAGGCTGTGTAGGAGGATCTTGCATTTCTGCATTGTTCCTCGTAACACTCCTACTGGCCGAAGGGCGTACTTGAAGTACCCAATTTTCGCCAAATACTCCTACTGATTTCTTGCCTTGGTCATTCGGCAAGGATTCAACCTCTATGTTATCTCGCGGTTCTTGAATTTATTCAAGTTCTATCTCTGTGCAACTATGTTTCTTATAGACATATTCTTCTTCAAAAAAGTTGTGTTCCTGGAAACAATGACCTTATGTTCTCCAGGAAGATAGAAGTAGTATCCCTTAGTTTTCTTTGGATACCCCACGAAGTAACATTTCTCACTTTTGGATTCCAACTTGTCAGTGAGCATCTTCTTAACATATGCAGGGCACCCCGAGGGTCTCATATGTTTAAGAGTTGGCTTCTTGCCACACCGTATCTCATATGGTGTCTTTTCTACTGACTTGGAAGGAACCATGTTCAAAACATATATTGAGGTTTGTATAGCATGTCCCCAAAGATATGTCGGTAGAGTTGAGAAGCTCATCATGGATCGAACCATATCTAATAAGGTTCGGTTTCTCCTTTCGGGAACACCATTCATCTGTGGTGTTCCAGGAGGTGTCCATTCTGATTGGACTCCATGTAGCATTAAGTAATCTAGAAACTCCTTGCTCAAGTATTCACCTCCTTGATCAGATCGAAGGGTCTTGATACTCATTGCGAGTCGTTTCACTATTTTAGACTTGTACTCCTTGAACTTTTCGAAGGCCTCGGATTTGTATTTCATAAGATACACATATCTATACCTTGTGAAGTCATCAGTAAAAGTAATGAAGTAAGGGAAACCTCCCTTAGCTTGAGTCGAGAATGGTCCACATACATCGGTATGTACCAACTCAAGCACCTTCTTGGCTCGCACACCCTTCCCAGAAAGTGGCTTGTTGGTCATCTTACCTTTCAAACAGGATTCACAGTTACCATAAGACTCCAAGTTAGATGGTTCGAGGTAGTCAAGCTTCTTTAACCTTGCTATCATTGTTTCTTTGATATGACCAAGTCTACAATGCCATAGGTAGGTAAAGTTTCTATTACTTATCTTAGCTCATTTATTTTGTACATTGAATATTTCTCGACTACAGTTTAGTGTATATAATCCATCCACAAGAGGAGCAGTTCCATATATAACATTATTAAAAGACAGTATATGACTGCCATTATAAATATATAAGGAAAACCCCTTCATGTCCAAAATAGGGATAGAAATGATATTCCCCGTTAACGAGGGTACATAGTAACAATCATTTAACACTAGATAATAGTCAGAAGGCAAATTTAATCTATAAGTTCATACGCGCTCTTCATCCACTCGTGCTCCATTTCCAACGCGTAGGTCCACCTCTCTTAGCCTAACCTTCCTGCTGTCAGTTAGCCCCTGCACCTTGGTACAAATGTGTGAGCCACAAGCGGTATCCAATACCAAGGAATGAGAGTTATTTATAGACATATTTATTTTAATGACGTACATACCTTGTCCATTAGAGGTAGAAGCATCTGGTGTTTTTTCCTCCTCCTAGTGCAGTGCAGTCCTTCTTCCAATGCCCCTTCTTGTTACAGTTGAGGCATACATCCTTAGCCGGATTCACTTTCTTCTTCTTCACACCTCCTTTAGGCTTCGTAGCTGAGGGTGCAGCGAATGTTTTGCCCTTCTTCTTCTGCCATTCCTTACCTTTCAACTTGGGCTGGCTAGTAGAGCTCACCACGAGCAGAACTTTGCCTTTGGTAGTTGAATATTCAAAGGTCTTGAGCATGTTATGCAGCTCCGGCAGACTCGCCTTCGTTCCGTTCATAATGTAGTTTACAATAAAATTTTCGAACGAACGAGGGAGAGAGTTCATGATGAGGGTGGAAGCGACGTTTTCTACAGCTTTATACCAATCGAGACCAGCCTTTCTATCAGCCCTATCATCTTCAACACATGCTGAAACACTTGGCCCCCTTCATTTAGCTTACACTTGAAGAGTTCTATCAACAACTCATATTCCATAGTTTGGGACTAAGAGTCGTAGAGACTTTTCAAGTGTTCGACCATTTTGTTAGGGCCCATGTATTCGTGTTGTCTCTGAAGCTCCACTGACATGGAAGACACCATCGCGCACTGTACTGAAGTGTCGTCGTCTAGGTTCTTCTGGTAGGCTACCTTATCGAATGTGGCATATTATGCAGAATTCTCGGCAGGGACTGTGGGGAATACTTTGTCCAATACGTATTCTATCTTTTCTTGCCTTAGAACAATTCTCAGATTCCTTAGCTAGTATAGATAGTTGGGTCCAGTAAGTTTGTTCATTTCCATCAACATTTTCAATGACAGGCTCGACATTTTGATAATCTGAAGAGTTAGATAGACAGGAAATTAAACTCAAATTTATTTCATATTATAAACATTCGTTTAGGCAAATCAACATGGACTTTTATTTAATTAGCTTCCACTATTTTAACATACTTCTACGACCCCATGTTAGAATACGAACCTATATTAATTTAAGGTCATAATGGGCCAAGATCCAAGCCTATGCTATCTCCGTATTTGCTTTGGATAATAACTTCAATAACACATCTTGGTAGGTTCTAAATCAATTGCAAAACTTATTTGCAACTCTTGGTTGATCAAATATTATATTTAATCTTGCGTCCTTAGATTAGTCCGACACTTTGGCGCCAAGATTTGTCTAAGCAAGTCAACCCGATTACACGACCGTGTTTATGTATCGAAGTAAATTTGGCCTATGTGAGCAAATACTTTGGTGTAAATACTCATAAAAGTTTATCATCTACCTTTACATTCAAAACACATCTATGAGAGAGTCTGAGTCCTCGTAAACTTAGAGCAAATGCTTTGGCATAAATACTCATATTGCCGAAAAGGATCTTGCACTCTAACAATTATAATGGACGACGCATTTTAATTTAGACTTGTATTTAAAATTTGGGGAACATTTTAATTTCGGGGATTTTAACCAAGATCAACAATTTGTGTTATATCCAATACGACATTTAATCATGCAATTTCTAAAACACATTTAGTTGGGAACTATCAACCCAATAGACATATAAGATGGTTTGATCAGTTACTGGGCGCCGCCTACCCAGACGGTTATAGCGGACATTATGCTAATTTTTAAATGTACGCATTTAAACACTTAGCATATAGTTCGTATATTATTCAATAATATACAATTAATAATAATCATGGGTTAACTTGTTTAAAATCTAAAATTTAAGTCTAATCCAAACAATCCCTTAAACATTTTCTGATTTTAAAAACACATTTTTAGGGTATTTCTGTAAATTCCAGATTTTTAGAATTTACAGTGTAGTCCCTCAAAAAATTAAAATTTCAATTTTGAACCCCTTTAAATTTAGAAAATCCAATTTTAATTTTTATAAAATATTTTCATATTTCAGGGACATATCTGTAATTTTTAGAATTTAAATTAATTACAGATTTGCCCCAAAGGACCAAATCTACTTATTTGAAAAAAATTTAATTTCAGATTCTGAAACTCTTAAACTTCAGAATCTGAATCTGAAACTTTTAAAACTTCAGTTTCTAATTCTAAAAAAAATGTTGGGATAAACAGTGCCGCGGCGATATTTATTTATTTATTTATTTTTCGTCGGGATGAACAGTGTTGCGCCAATCCACCATGGAGCCGCGACGTCTTGTCAAACCCTAGGTTGCGCCGCAGTACTCCATTATGGAGTCGCGGCGCCTCCGTCTCAGAAACACAAAATCTGCATTTCTGAAACCCTAAAACTAGTTCAGGGTCAGATTTACAGATTCATCTTCGTTACCCTTCACTATCAAACAACACGTTCATCGACCATCATTCAATCCCTTCTCGTTCTTCTCTTCAGTGCATCATGTTCGCAATGAACCGGTTAGCACATCGACCTAGAAGAGTTAGATCAGAATGACTTCCTCGATTACATCATTGTTGAATAGTTTGGGAGACAAGTATGATGTGCCTTTAAGATATTAGGTTTACAAGCTTTAAACGACATAAAATTTCAGATTTAAACAAATTCTAACCCATATTATTATCAATGATTACTACATAGTCATAGAAAACAGCCCTGTCTCTAATGTCACTGTAGGGTTTTTGTTGGGTTCGTGTACGCAGAGGAATTTGAAAAAGTTTGTGTTTCAAACCCAACAAGCGACGAATTGTAGGATGATTATGTAGTAATATAAAATACGTCAATACATAACATGTATATCACCGTAATACTTTGATAGAATACTTACGGTTTGGAAACTCTGGAGTCTTTTAGTAATTTCCAAAGGTGGTCACGCAATTGATCCTCGACAGCAAGTTCCAAGAACTCCGATGTATGCCTCCTTTGAACAGCTACGAAATTCGATAGAGGTTAAAGAGAGAGTTTTATTCTAGGTCTCTAAGACTTAGAATAATATATGAATAATGTATGTATTAATGAATGAGGAGGTGCTCTATATATATGTGAAATTAGGGAAAATTCAAATTTTGGGTTGGGCTCAAAGCCTAGCCCAAAACGAATTGCAGATTAGAAAAAATTCAGATTTTGGGTTGGGCTCAAAGACTGGCCCAAAACGAATTTCAGCAGGCCAATCTGATTTGGCTTGCTGCCCAATTAGCGTCGAGGCTCTACCCATTGGGCGCCGCGGTGCCTCGCCCTTTTCACAAAATATTTTAAGCACATTTTAATTAAATCCAAAATCCAATCTTGACTTAATTAAATAATTTCCATCAAATAGAAATTATCCCATAGTTATTATTAATTTAAATATCTCGATTCCAAATCGAATATTTAACACTTTCTCAATACACCCTTAGATCGAAGAAACAATTGACATAGTGTTATCCTACAGGTCTTCACATATCGACACTAATCATAGTAGGGTCTACACGAAACTCCTAGACGGTGCCGTAAGACAAACTCAATATGTGAAGTATATTTACACGAATCCAGTAAACTGACCCTCTATCATTTATTTGACTTCCTCTGTTTCAAGTCTTACTTTATAAACTTCGAACTTTACTTAGGTATGGTCATCACATAATATAATCCTCACTGATTTTCTTTCTTCAATTGATCTGTAAGTTAATATGTTTAAAGTTGTACATAAATTTTAGATATATAAGTGTATACAATAACAACAATAACATACCTAGTGAAATCCCATAACGTGAGGTTTGGGGAGGGTAGAGTATACGCAGACATTACCCCTCTACCTTGGTAGGTAGAACGGTTGTTTCCGAAAGACTCTCGGCTCAAGACTTAGATATATAAGTGTATAGCGCAACAAATATATGAAAATGTATTATAGAAAGAAAAATAAATTAATTCAAGGGTTGACCCATCCTAGTCCTTAGCTCTCAGGGTTGGATTAGAAAAAACATCAAAAAAATTGCGTGGACTAACCTTCATACGGGTTGGTCTTTAGTTTTTCCCCTCAATTCACTGGTCTTTCATTCTTTTGCCTCTATTTCTCACTTAATGAAAATTTGTGGACCAAAGTACTCTTTATTCGCGAGTCTACTAAATCAGAGATTCTGGGTTCGAGTCCCAGCAGAGGAAAAAAATAATAATTCGCAAGACAAAATTTTCATATGAATTATGCCTATTCGGTCAAAGTTATATAGAGATTATGCCCCTTGAGACATAATTTCTATGTAACTAGCCGGACAAGGCATGATCTTATTTTTTCAATGAAACTTTGTCTTTAGGCATAGTTACATAGAAACTATGTCCTTAAGGCATAATCTCTATACAACTTTGGCCGAATAGGCATGAATTTTATGAAATCTTGCCTTGTGATTTTTTTTCTTTTTGACTCTGTTGGAATTCGAACTCACAAACTCAGAGGTATTTTCGGAGACATAATTACATAGAAACTATACTTCTTAAAACATAATTTCTATACAACTTTGACCGAGTAGGCATGTTTTCTAATAAAATCTTGTCTTGCAATTTTTTTTCTTTTTGACTCTGCTTAGATTCGAACCCACAACCTCAAGGATATTTTGATCATTTTCTTAGGCGAATGACAAAAATTAAAGACCAAAGGGACAAAAATTAAAGATCACCCTAAAATAGTGGCAATCATGCGAATTGCCGGAAAAACATTTTAAGTATATGGCCCGCAAGGGCTGGTTTCGGTTGGGCCATTCCATTTAGACACTAGATATTCTGTCTACATCATTTGCTTCAATTTACCACAACATTAGTCAATACAACGTTCGTGTATCTTTCATTTTTACCAAAGTTTTATCACTTAATCATGATTATTTATTATATATTCCACCTCTTTTAATTCAATCACTTTACTGTTAATGAAGTATGCACACAATAGGGGATATAGCGGATTTCGTTATGTTAAATTCACTCTCGTTGATATAGTATGGTCTAAATATCGGATGTGCGTAAATATTTACTTTGAGAGAGATCATTTTAAATGGTACTACTAAAACTCAAAACTCTTTAGTAAATTATCTTTTAATGATCAATTGGAAACTGAAAAAAAGAAGATAAAAGAGAAGAATAATCATTTTTCAAAGGTTGATTTTATGAAATTAACGAACTTCTTAAGAGAAGAACTTTAAATATATCTCACATAATCTTTTTGTCAATAACTATTGATAAGTTGCTTGTGCATTTTGCCAAGTGACCTGAACACAATACGCGAATTCTTTTCAGAAAAATTCTTACTGTTTTTCTTTCTTTTTTTCCCTTGAATTTCCCCTCAAAGAAATTCTGTCACCATTTCTGTTCTTGATAATGTGCAGATGGTAGAAATAATGAACATAACCAAGACAATAGTCATAACAGGACACTCAATTGGAGGAGCGATTGCTTCTCTCTTAGCTCTTTGGCTTTTCTGCCACCTGCAAACTATTTGCTCTGTGATTTGCATTACTTTTTGCTCTCCAATGCTTGGCAATGAGTCCTTTTCCCGAGCCATTCTTCAAGAAAGATGAGCTGGACATTTTTGCCATGTTGTTTCACAGCATGATATAGTCCCAAGACTGTTCTTTTCCCCGTATACCCCACTGGCTTCTTCATGTTCTTTCCAGTTTATTTCTCACTTATCCGAGGAAAACAAGACTCAGCTGTTCCGCGTTGTGTTGGCTTCTCTTGGAATTTTATCAGAAGGTGAATGTAAGAGTTCATTTTGGCCCTCCGGGAGTTACTTGTTCTGCACCAACAGGGGTGCAGTTTGTGTCTATTAGCGAATATTCACAATATATTTTATAATTATGATAGATGTATATTTAAGGTAACTTAGGATTCTTATTCTATTAGAAATCAACCATTTAAGGTAAGTTAGGATTCTTATTGTATTAGGAATCAACCTCTGTACAACTATATATATATATTGTGATTAATGAAAGAAATCTCCAAGAGAAATTATTCTAATCTTACATGGTATCAAGAGTCAAACCCTAATCCCTACTCTTCTCTATTCTTTTCCTCTCGGCCGACCACCACCCAAAATTCCCTTCCTCTCGGCCGGCGGCAACAAGATTGCCACCATGTCTCGCCCTACTTCCCCCACTAATTCCGGTTCATCCACTGACACACTTGACAACCCCCCTCAACGTTCATTGTCTTCTTTTCATCCGGCATTCGCCGTTAACAACATCAAGAATTTTATCCATATAATTCTTGACCAAGAAGACTGTCAATATTTCATGTGGATAGAACTGTTCTATATTCATGCATGTGCGTACAATGTGCTCAACCAAATTGACGATTATGTTCCTCGTCCAACCGATGTTGTAGACTCAACCTGGCGTCGCCTTGACGCCATCGTCAAACAGTGGATCTACGGCACCATCTCTAAAGACTTGTTGTGCACTGTCATAAAAATTGGTGCTACGGCACGTGAACTTTGGGTACGGCTAGAAGAAATTTTTCAGGATAATAAAAATACTCGGGCCGTGTATTTGGAAGAGCAGTTCAACAATACACGTCTCGAGAATTTTAACAACATGTCCGAATATTGTAAACAACTGAAACTCATAACCGACCAACTTTCCAACGTAGGAACTTCTATTTTAGAAACCAAGATGGTACTTCAACTAGTTGTTGGTTTACAAAAAGGTGAATATGATACACTTGCAACGATGATTAAACAGGCTGACCCCCTCCGAAGTTTCAACAAAGCACGTTCACAACTTTTGTTAGAAGAGACCTGTCGTGCTAAACAAGAGGAGCACAATCATAAGGCATTAGCCGTTGACGGCATGACACCACCGGCGGTCAACACCACCCAGCCACCACCGCAAGACCACCACCACCAGCAGTCCTGCGGCGGAGGGCGTGGCGGCAGAGGCCGCGGTAACAATAATAAAGGGAAGGGCCGCGGTAAGGGCAGCCGAAACCAGCAGCCAGGCCCAACCCGTGCTCCTATCTTCCGTGGCCTGGACAGCAACCACTGTGGCCCAATCAAGGGAACTAGGCCTCGCCTGCATGCCCCTACCCAACTGCAGGGACCCAGTTCAAGCAAACATGGGCACCAGGTGTTTTGGGCCACGCCCAGCCGGCGAGCAGCCTACCCGATCCACACAAAGAGCCCAATTGCCTTCGACCACTCAGCATTAGCAAGCCAGCAGCCTGGCCCCCACTGATTTGGGATAGGCCTTCAACACACTGACCCTTCAACAGCCCGATGTTAATTGATACATGGACACCGGAGTCATATCTTATCTCACCCGGTCGTCAGGTAATTTGTCTCAAACGCATCGGTTAAAGTGTCCTCAATTTATTACTGTTGGCGATGGTCACCGCATTCCAATTGAAGTTTATGGTAACACACATACCAAACATCCCCACCCACCTTTCTCCCTAAATCATGTCCTCTACACACCTAATATCATTAAAACTTAATCTCTGTTAGAAAATTCACCCGCAATAATTATGTGTCTGTTGAATTTGACCCTTTTGGTTTTTCTGTGAAGGATCTCAATATGGGGAAAATTCTTACGCGCTGCAATATCATAGGAGACCTTTACCCCTTCACTCTATATTCCACTGTCAGATCACAGTCACCCATCTCCCTTGCAGCCATCTCTCCGTAAACTTGGAATAACAGACTCGGACACCCAGGAGGCCCTGTCTTTACTTTTCTTAGAACTAATAAGCGTATTTAATGTAATAATGAGAAACTTTCCCAACACTGTTTTTCTTGCCCGCTTGGCAAACAGATTCGTCTTTCATTTATGTCATCCAACAATATTACTTTTTCTCCATTTGTTATTGTTCATGCTGATTTGTGGACATCTCCGGTTGTTAGTTCCTTGGATCACAAATTTTATCTTAGATGATTTTTCACACCTTGTCTGGATTTACCCACTGAAGTTCAAATCTGAATTTTTTGCCAAGTTCCTTGAATTTTAAAAATTCATTAAAACACAGTTTGAAAAATCCATTAAAGCTTTCCACTGTGATAATGGACGTGAATTTAACAACTCGACATTTCACAATTTCTGCTCTAAACAAGGCATGGTTTTCCATTTTTCCTATCCCTACACTTCCTCCCAAAACGGCAAGGCTGAACGAATCATACGTACCATCAATAACATGGTTCGTACCCTACTATTTCATGTCAGTTTTCCACCACCATTCTAGGTCTATGCTATTAAAATGGTAGAGTACCTCCTTAATATTTTACCAGCCAACACTCTCCAAAATAAGACCCCCACCGAAATCTTATACCGTAGGTTCCCATCCTATGACCAACTTCGGATATTCGGGTGCCTGTGCTAACCCAACCTGGCCTCCATTGCACCCCACAAACTAGCACTACGTACCACGCCCTGTGTCTTCATTGGTTTCTCATCTAATTATTGGGGTTACATGTGCTATGACATAGCCACTCATAAAATTATTGTCTCACGTCACATCACATTTGACGAGGCGAACTATCTATTTTCAAATCTCCAAAAATTTCAAACCAGGGATTACACATTTCTCGATGAGTCCACTCTGTCCCCCATGGTCCAGTCGATGTACCACCAGTCATATAGCAGTTAACTACCCCGACAGAGACTGCTCCAGCAGCTTCGTCAACTACAGTGTCTGGCGACGTCTCTGTCCAAGCACTACCTAACTCTCGGTCGAGCCTTCCACTGAACAACCACTGCTTCCTACCCACCGCATGGAGACTCATGCCCAACACGAGATTTTCAAACCCAAGGTTCACTTCAACCTCTCCACACAAACCTTATCACCCATTCCAAAAAATCCAAAACTAGCCAAACTGGACTCTAATTGGAATGCGGCCATGTGCGAGGAGTTTAATGCTTTAACCAAGCAAAACACTTGGGATTTGGTACCTAGACCGGACGGTGTGAATGTTATCCGATGTATGTGGCTATTTTGTCACAAGTTCAGAGACAGTGGTGACTTGGAGCGGTATAAGGCAAGACTGGTTGCCAATGGCACTAATCAGCAGGAGGGTATTGATTGTGGTGAGACATTCAGTCAAGTTGTTAAATCGGCTACTATTTGGACTATTCTCATAATTTCTATGGGCATGCATTGGCCGATTCATCAGCTTGATGTCAAGAATGTATTTCTTCATGGGGATTTTAAAGAAACTGTGTACATGCATTATCCCCCTGGCTTTGTTCATCCGACAGTTTCGCAGTTTTTATGTTGTCTCATGAAGTCATTGTATGGCTTGAAATAGGCAACCCGCGCTTGGTATGATCGATTTGCCATGTATCTTATGCAGATCGGATTTATATGTAGCAGGTGTGATAACTCTCTCTTCACTTTTCATCGAGGTAGCATCACTGCTTATTTGCTATTATATGTGGATGACATTGTTCTTACTACCTCCTCTGATGGTTTGAAGAATGAAATTATTTCTCTACTCAAAACTGAATTTGCTATGACCGACTTGGGCAAGCTGAGTTATTTCTTGGGTATATTCGTGACTAGATCTGCAGTTACTATATTTTTGTGTCGGTGCAAATATGCGGAAGAGATAGTGTACAGGGCTAAGATGGTAAATTGTAAAATTATGCCAACTCCGGTTGACTCGAAATTCAAGCTCAACGCCAATGAGGGTGCGCCAGTTTTTTATCCCACTCTATATCGGAGTCTTGCAAGTGCCCTTCAGTATCTTACATTCACTAGACCTGATATTGCATATGTCATTCAGCAGGTGTGTCTGTTTATGCATGACCCTCGAGAGTCCCATTTTGCGGCCCTCAAATGTATTATCAGATACGTTAAGGGCACACTAGAATTTGGACTACATCTCTACCCCTCTGCCCCAACCAAGTTACTCTCTTACACGGATGCAGATTGGGCAGGATGCCCGGACACACGTCGCTCCACCTCATACTACTGTGTATTTCTTGGGGATAATTTTATTTCATAGTCCGTCAAGCGGCAGGCCACGATATCCCGTTCGAGTGCTGAAGTAGAGTATCGCGGAGTTGCTAATGTCGTTGCTGAGATCTGTTGGCTTTGAAATCTTCTTTTGGAGCTCCAGTGTCCACTGTGAAAGGCGTCTATAGTCTACTGTGATGACATATCTGTCATCTATATGTCTCACAATCCGGTCCAACATCAGTGGACGAAGCATATCAAGATGGATATTCACTTTGTGTGTGAGAAGGTTGCCCTTGGTCAGGTCAAAATATTACACGTGCCTTCCTCCTATCATTATGCAGATATTTTCACAAAGGGACTACCGAGATAGCTCTTCACCGACTTCCGATCCAGCCTTAGCGTTCGGCCTCCTCCCGCTCCGTCTGAGGGGGAGCATTAGTGAATATTCTCTGAATATTCACAGTATATTTTATAATTATGATAGATGTATATTTAAGGTAACTTAGGATTCTTATTGTATTAGGAATCGATCATTTAAGGTAAGTTAGAATTCTTATTGTATTAGGAATCAACCTCTGTACAACTATATATATATTGTGATTAATGAAAGAAATCCCCAAGGAAAATTATTCCAATCTTACAGTGTCGATAATGGGATGCTTGTTATTAAGTTGCTTTACTTGACGTTACTGAATGGCTCGCCAAGTTCTAGCCTCGAGGATTATCTTGGTTACGCCGATTTCATTTAGAAAGTTCATTGGTAATCTACCTGAGTCAAGCTATGAAGCAGGGATAACATTGGCACTGGAGTCACTAGGAATAGCTTTTCATGTACGGTCAAGAATTTTTATTAACTACTTCCATACTTTATTGCTCAGACTCTCCAAAAACTTTTGGAGGATCCGACATGCACCCGTCGGCATTTTTGAAGAGTCCGAGCAACATAACTTTCATATACCTAGTAATGTTGGAGAGCAATTTTCATCAAGAAAGAGAAATGTATTCTCTATTGGTACTATATCACATGTATTGATGCTCATACTTTGCTCCAAAGGGATGAAAATTGCACTGGAATTTTTTATTTTACTTTTCGCATGGTTAGTGTCTCTATGTGGAAGAACTACACTAATGATTTTGCTTCTACTTGGCAAACAGAAATTGAATTCAGAAGATGCTAAGGAGGCCCTAAAAAAGGCAAAAAAGTTGGGTAGAACTCGCAACCTTAACAGTGCCAACCTTGCAATTGGTTTATCCAAGATCAATCCACTCAGAGCGTAGATAGAGTGGTATAAAGCATCCTGCGACAATTCTGGCGATCAAATGGGATATTACGATTCATTTAAGCAAAGAGGTGCCTCGAAAAAAGACTTTAAGGTCAATATGAACAGGATCAAACTTGCTCAGTTTCGGGATTCTGTGATTGACAAGCTAGAAGCTAATGAACTGCCCTATGATTTTCATAAGCGTGCAAAGTGAATAAATGCTTCTCAATTCTACAAACTTCTTGTCGAGCCACTTGATAGTGCAGAGTACTATAGGAGTGGAATGCATCATGTGAAAGGCCACTATATGCAGCACGGAAGGGAGAGAAGGTACAAGATTTTCGATAAGTGGTGGAGTGAGAATGACACTGATGATCATCCTAATGCAATTATAATTGTTATATAACCATTGAACCAGCCTGCGCTTTGATACCACTGTAGGGTTTTGTTGGGTTCAAAACATATAAGTAGGCACAACGGAAGTTTAAAATTTTATTCTACTTACCCCAACAATTTCTTCTGGTATGGTTATATGACAATCAAAGCCTATAACATAAAATATGAATACTTATAGGTGGTATTATCTGGAGTCTTTACTTAGGGATTACACGTGAATGTCCCTTCGACTGCAAGCACAATGCTATGGTGTATTCCTCTGTCAAGAAAGCAAGGAAATTTTGGCAGAGGTTTGAGAGAGTTTTATCCTAGACTCTAAGTCTAGAATTGTTTATGAGAATTGGTGTGTTTGTTTGTATTTAATAATAATGAGGTTGTTCTATATTTATAGTTAAAATTAGGTCACAAATCATATTAGGGTTAGGCTCCAAGCCTGGCCCAAAAACCGAGGTGCAGTGGGCCAGTCTGACTGGGCCTACTGCCGGGTCGGCGCCGCGGTGCCTTACGTAAAAATATGTTTCTCATTTTCGTTTAATATATATATTCAGCACATTAAATCCAAAATCTAATTTTGATTTAATTAAATAATTTCCATCTAATAGAAATTATCCCATAGTTATTATCAATTTAAATATCTCGATCCCAAATCGAATATTTAATACTTTCTCAATACACCCTTAGATCGAAGAGACAATCGACATAGTGTGACCCTATAGACCTTCACATATCGACACTAATCCAATTAAGGTCCATACGGAACTCCTAGACTGCGCCGTATGACGAACTCAATATGTGAACTATGTTTACTTGAATCCAACAAACATAACATTTATGTGAGATGATAAATTCCTTTTATTCACGACACACTCGATCAAGCTTAGGATTTGTCATGCGTCTATCTAAATGGCTTGATCACTTTATCTCATCCATATTAGTCGACAACTACATCATATTCTAAATATGTCTCTTGCATTGGCCAATGACTTGGTCGACCTAATATCATTGAGAAGTTGAGTGTTATCTCGAATATCCAATCGAGGAATGAATCCTATTCTTGGCTCAACTACCACCTTAATTTACATTATAATGCACCCAACATAAGTCGTATCTTATCCTATAAGGAGTTTAAGCTTAGGACAGGGTCAAGGTACATTACTCTTTAAACAAGGTGTGTATTGACCTCAAGTCAAAGGACTTTCATCTCCCACACGCTGATAACACTTTAGACATGTATAACAAATAGTTTATCAGCAGGGTATACCAATACTTTCCAAAAGTATCCATGTGTCCATCACTAGTAACCATTACTAGTAGCAGGTGAGACATACTACATTCTCTAAGAATGTGACGCAGACCACATGTCGACTTATAACATATCATCAATATCCCATTCTCGATGATCATTAGTCGAGGCTATTTTAGAGTTACGCTTCATCATCAACATCTCACTCTATTAATGACAACGTAAGTTCAAGGGATGCACATTAATGAATAATTACAAATAATCAAATAATAATTCAATAATTGCAACTGCCATAAATATTAATCTTATTAATAATACGAATGTGTTCAAGTACATTTGTCCCTAATAATGATTGTCTCTAGGACATACATACTTTCACGTTTTTATTATGTAAAGAGTAAAAAATGGAATAATAATGGGTAAGGGCATAATGGGGGATCTCATATCCATGATGTGATGGACGTTGGTACAAGTATCGGTATCATGATTTGGGAGTTTGTATCATATTCGAGTCATTTATGTATGTTATCAGAATGTCAAAGTATGTGGGCATGAGTTGTTATGTGCTATGTGTATACTTGATTGTTGTTGTGTTTGGCATCTTAAAGAACCTCGTACACTCTTGATAAAAACATTGGTAAACATATCAAAATTTCTGGCTATTAAGTCTGGTTCGTTGATGACCTTATCTGAACATATTGGCTTCTAAGTCTAAATTGTTGATGAACTCACTTAAACTTGTTGGCTATGAAGTTTGGATTTGTGATAAACTCACTTAATCTTGGCGGCTATTAAGTCTAGGTTTGTGTGAACTTACTTGAACTTATTGACTACTAAATCTGAAATTAATGATGAACTTAATTGAATGTGTGGACCCTAGAGTCCAAATTGCTAAGATATTCACTCCCTTATTTGTATTATAATGCATTGACATATGATTGGCTTAGGTTGCACGCTTGCAATGGATTGTATCATGGTTTGCTCAGGCTTCATGCCTGCAACAGATTGTATCATGGTTGACTCGATTTGCACGACTGCAATGGATTGTATCATGGTTGGCCTGGGTTGCACGCCTGCAACAAATTGTATCATGTTTGACTCGGGTTGCACGCCTACAATAAATTATATTATGGTTGGCTCGAATTGCACGCCTGCAATTGGTATATGGACCTAACGATTTCTCCATGAATTACAAACTCCCAAAGATTATCGAGGAACTAAGTGTATATACTGTTGAAGAGGAAGATCATTGCATTATCATACTTCTCCTTATTTGATTATCTATATTGTTGCTCCTACTTGACTGATTGAGCTTAATTGCCTACCTAATTATCTGATTATTTGATTAACTGACTATTTGACTTACTTAGAAATTGATTATTCTCCACCCTATTAATTGATCGATTTAGGTTAAGGTAAACTGGTAAAGATAATAAGGATTTTCTTAAATACTCCATCACCACTTCTTTCGTTGCAGTCTATGAGATATACTGAGTACATGTGCTTCTCCTGCTCATACTACACTTACTGACTATTTTTGGTAGAGACTTAAATCCGAGCTCGAGAAGAGCTTATGGGCCTTCTGAGTCCGAGATTGTTAATTCTAGTGATTTAGGGTTAGCGGCCTAACTTATCTTTAGTGTCAGCCTTCTTCTACTTCAGTTATTATTCTTGTCTTCCTTACATTTCAGACAGTGTAATAGTTAGGTTAAATTTGTTTCATCACTCTTAGTGGCTCTTGTTCACATGACACTAATCTTGGGTGGTATTTTTTATTTTTGCATTTTATTTATTAGTAAAAGACTTGATCGCTATTATATTTGTGTTATCCATTTAATTTCCCCATAAATAACTAAAAATGGATTGGTTGGTAATCCTTTGGCTTACTTATCAGATTGGGAATAGGTTCCATCACGGCTTTAGATTTTGGGCCGATTTGTAATTGTACGATTTTTGAGATTCTTGACCTTTAGGCTATGGGTAACCTGAATTTATGAAGAAATTAGAATTTGACCTTCAGGGCTCGATATTGATTTTTGGGGTGATGTTTTAGACCTGAAATATTAGTATAGCAACATGGGTGTCTACGGACTTGTATTCTTATGTATATTTCATATTTGAACAGATTGGGTTCGTTCAGAAGCTCAAAGGAAGAGCAAGGTAGTGTATTGATCGTTAAAGCTTAGGAATTAAGGCAAGTTGTGACATACTAGACTATTTATGAAGTGTTTTATGTTGGTTTAATGTAATTAAGGGGAGTAATGAGAATGGGAGTCCTGTACTCATGAGGTGACGAGCACTTTTGCATGTACAAATGTCATGTTATGCGTGAATTAATGAAAAGGAATAATTGATATGTGGTAGAGAAAGCCAAAGCATGTGGGTATTAACTGATAGTTGTAAATCTGCTTGATTGACTTGTTGTTCGGTGGAATGGACTTATGACAACCATACTTGATAAACCTTTGTGTTATTGTTTGATTGTGCATTCATTACTCCAATCCTCGTCTAAATTATGAAAAAAAGAGCGATGGTGCGGAATGGCTCGTGTGCATTTCATACTTCATATGATATCATTGACATACTTATTTGATTAATCATATGGGATGGTGTGGAATGGCTCGTGTGGATATGGTACTGGATGGAGTGATGATAACAATAAGCTCTACCGGCTAGATGCTCGTGATTTTGGACCGTGACATAAAAGAACTTGTACAGAGCAGACAAATATTCTTTGATGAGACGCAAGGCGGAACAAGGTAGCCCGCTCCTCCATCTTACCTCTTGAAGCAAGTTTTACAAAATAATGTGAAAATTATATATAACAATACGATAATGTAAACATATAAGACAAGTAGCATAACATGTACAAATCAAACCAAATTCAACAAGAAGCAATAATTATAACGGAAAGGCGAAAAATGTCCTTAAATTATGTAAAATTGAATAAAAATGTCATCTGTTAATAATTTGGTCCAAAAATGCCCCTATTATTACTTAATTGGGTAAAAAATACCGTTTTTCTAATAAATATATTGATTTTTTTAAACATCTTCTTTTCCTAATATTTTTTTAAAAAATAACCCTTTTCTTGTTTCTTCTATTTTAAAATTCATTTATCTCGTAAAAAAGTAGGAAGTAATCTTTTATTTCTTAATCTTTTCCGAATTAAAGTAGAATAATCATTTGCTCATATAATCCTTGGTTAAAAGTTAAAATGAAAAAGGTTCGACAATAACTCCATCGACGATATTCTAAAGATATTTTGTGATTTGAAATAATGTAATTCATTTATGTATTTTGTGGAATTATCATTATTGTATCTTAATTAACTTTAAAATCAAGGACTATATTAGCAAGTGCATTATCCTACTCCAATTCGGAAAAGATTAAGAAGTAAAATTATTTTCTATTTTATTAGGAAAAAAAACTTTATTGTTATCTAAATGAAAAATTAATGATGGAGTTACTATGATCTTATATATATGACCTATATTAGCAATTAAAAAAGTACATGAGATTATTCTATTTTAATTGATAAAACGAGATTAAGAAGAAAAAAAATTACTCCTCACTTTTGTATTAGTTACATGAATTTTAAAAGAAAAGAAATAATATATTTATTTGGAAAAGGGCATTTTTGACCCAATTAAGTAACAATAGGACATTTATGGACCAAACTATTGACGGAGGGCATTTTTGTTCAATTTCACATAGTTTAAGAGCATTTTTTACTCTTTTCCGTAATTTTAATTATGTGAAAGCAAAAACAAAAGGTATATAACTTTTGGATATGCTAAAATTGAAAAAATTATGTTATTATTAAAATAAATCACAAAAGTAATGTTATTCGTGTGAATAATTTTAACTAGTTAAATTACTAATGTAAAAATTGATTTTTTTAAAAATTGGTATCCGATAAAGTATTCTAAACAAAATGAAATATCTAGTATCGTATTGAAATACTTATATGTCTCTTCTCTCTCTCTCTCTCTATATATATATATAGTGAGAGAGAGAGAGTATACTCATTAGTCAGAGGATGAAATTTTGGGAGAGAGTGATCGAGAGTAAACTTGGGAACACGACTAGAGTGCAAGAGAACCAATTTCTATTTATGCATATAGATCTACGACGAAGGGAATATTCTTACTAAGAAGATTGATAAAAATACCTACACATGATGTTTATTAATATTGAGAAAGCATATTATAGAGTACCACACAAGGTCCATTAGTGGGTGATGGAGAAGAAATAAATTCATATTAAATATATAAATGTCATAAAGGACATGTATGAAGGAGCCATCATTAGCGTGAAAATAGTGGTAGTTTATATAGAGGAGTATCCCAAACAGTGGGTTTATACCAGCGATCGACATTGAGACCTTTATTGTTTACGTAGTTATGAATGAGCTAAGTAACACAATACAAGAGGAGGTCCCGCGGTGTATGCTATTTGCTGATGATATTGTGTTAATTGATGAAACTAGCAAGGTGTGAATCAGAAGCTCGCACTATAAAGAAGAACGTTGGAGAGTAATAGTTTCCGATAAGTAGAAGTAAGACTGAATACATGCATTGCAGGTTTATTAAGCATGAGATGAGAGAAATTGAGGTGAGACCAGATGGGATTGCAGTGTCAAAATGTAAATAATTTAGATATCTAGGCTCGTTGTTTCAAGAGAGAATGGAATAATAAATGAAGATATTACTTATAGGATTAAAACTGGATGATTGAAATAGAGAAGTGTTACTGGGGTGTCATGTGATAGAATGGTACCTACCAAAGTGAAAAGTAAGTACTATAAAACAACTATAAGGTTGGATATGTTATATGGTATATGTTAGGCTGATAAAATCAACATATTTCACAAGATGAGTGTTACGGAGATACGGATGGAAAGATGGATGTGAGGTCATACCAGATTAGATAAGATTAGAAATGACCATATTGGCTAGAAGGTGCAAGTAGCACACATTGAGGATAAAATGTGAGAAGCTTGCTTGAGATGGTTTGACATATTCTGCATCGACATATAGATGCACCAGTCTGTAGGTGTGAAACTATGGTAAGTGAAGGTGTTAAAAGTGGACTGGATAGACCTAAGATTATATGGAAGGAAGATGTCTCAACAGACTTGCAAATCGTTGGTGTCAACATAGACTTAGCTAAATATAAGACACAATGGAAGAAAAAGACCCATACAAGCGATAACTACAAGTTGAGAATAGGTTTTCGACTTGTACGAAATGCTTTTTAAAGCTAGAATTATAATGATAATATGAGCTTAAATGAATAAATAAAGATTCATATCATCGACCCCAACTTGTTTGAGGACTAAGGCATATTTATTATATATATATATATATATATATATATATATATATATATATAATTCTTAAAATTCTTCCGACTAAAACCTTTTAACTTTATTACTAAATATTAAAACTTGAATTAAGTTACTTATTACCATCTTCTGCCTATACCTTTAGGGGTCGTTTGGTAGCTAGTAAAGAGACAACTTATTAATGTATTAATTTATGCATATACTAGTGAATTAGTTCGCGCTTCACGCAGTCATTAAAGTAAAATTTAAATATAGCTAAATAATTATTATTAATTTTTCTAATTAAAAAGCATCAATATTGTTTCATCAATTAATTTTATCTTTTCTATATTATTCAATTGTAACACTACTGTTGTCCTAATAATATTTTCAAAGCTGATGACAAATGAAAAATAAATCTTACTTCAACTCAATTTAATATCGATCAAATAATCCTCCTTAGTTTGATCATATTGTATAATGTAAATATGCAGTTATGAATAATTCAACAAAAGTAATAGGAATTCGACCTAACATGATTTCAAATAAAAAAACTTCAGAACCTAAAGGAGCATGAGTCATATACTCGTGAAACGTCGTTATTGCCGACATTGTATGTCTTTATTCAACCTACTCATTACCTTCTTGACATTATTGAAATTTCTCTTTCTTTTTTTTCTTTTTTGTAATTTTCTTGATTATCTATTTTTCTATTTCTTATATTTTTTTCTTCTATTTTTCATCTTAATAGTTTCTTATGTAATCACTTCTTTCTTTATATTCATCCTAACATTATTTTTCGGCTCCTTTTTACCTACTCTCTTTTCATATATTTTTTACCTTTTTTTAATCCCTCCGAAAAATTAATAATTGCAGTTATATTTTCTTAATAATCAAGTTAATTTGCCTATTTCCTTCCACTAATTTTACAGAAAATGTCAAAAATTAAATTTTCTCTTAATTGACTATATCTTATAAATTCATGATTTATGTGTTACATTAAACACCCAAACTACTTCATAAATAATTTGGTTATAAATAATTATCTTCCTCTTTCATTTCCCACGTTTTTAGTACATAAAAGTCACTTGCCGATAAAGTGCATCAACGAACGTATTTCAATGTTTGTCGAAATTTATTTGTAAGAACTTTTATCAGTGATTTTGCTCTTATAATTTTATACAACCTTTTCAAATTTACCTTATTTTTTTAGATGTTTTGTTTGTTTTGTATCCTCCTTACAAATAATTGTTTTTGCACAGAGTAACATTGTAAGTTTAGAGAGCTCAGATCATTAAAATTATATCATCCTCCTTGTCCGTCCCGTAAAATAATATTGTTGAGTTTCGAATAGTGCTATTTAGAATTTAGGTTTAATTACCTTTTTCATTAAATTTTTGTACCCTTTCTATTTTAAAAGATTTTACGATCTAATCATGGTCTTAAATTATGCATATATAATTATTCTTTAAAGATATAACTTAGAAATTTAATTATTTAATAAAATATATCATAAGTTATAAACCGTATTACATTGTTTTTTTTCTTCATCCTTTTCTTTCTCATATTCGTAACCTTCGAAATAATTAACCTTCCTTCAACAATTAAATAATTTTCCTTTTACCTATGGTTAAATTAATCTTATGAAACATCTTAAAATATTTATTTTGTGACTAACTTCTCTTATCGTTGCTCATTTATAGTCCCATTGCCATGTTTTAAACCAGAAAAAAGAAATATTTTGTGCGTGCCCATTTTTGACTAACGGTCGTAACGCACGGGTGTTTTCCCTGGTGTTGATTTAATGTTGTTGAGGAGTCGCCACCTAATTATTCTACGGTGAATTAGGGCACCTAAATGTTAACAAAATTGCTGCAAAAATGAACTCTGATTACTGGTCTGCGAAACAATGAGATTCTAGGCAAGAGTTATTTATTATCCTAAAGGGAAGGGGTTAGGCATCCTTTATGATCCGCTAACTTGCGGTTATCCGGTCAAACTCAGGTTAATTATTATGCTAAGAAAAATGTACGTTTAAAAATATAAAGGTTAAAAAGGATGTTAATGGGAGTTAATAAAAGGATGCATTTGACAATGTAAAGATTTTTGCAAAGGTGATTGTTTCCGAGGAATAAATTCACGGTATAAAATCTGAAAAGAGTATACATGGTATTGTAAAATTGATTTCTGAATAAAAGTATGCATTTGTAAGGCATTGGTGATAAAATACATGCAAAGTTGATTTTTGGATAAAAGTATGCATTTATATGAAAATTGATAAAATATATGTAAAGTTGATTTTTTGGATAAAAGTATGCATTTGTATGAAAGTTGATAAAATATATGGAAAGTTTATTTTTGGATAAAAATATATGGAATGTTTATTTTTGGATAAAAATATGCATTTGTATGACATTATTTACAAAATACACATTTTTTTGCAATTGATAGTATAGGAGAAAAGCAAGTTGTTTGTAATGCAAAGAAGTGATTTTTTATGAAAGTCATTTTAAATTGCAAATCAGATAAGAAACGAAACCTTGTTTGTATGTTTAATAATGCGAGTACAGGGTGACCAAATTTGGAGCATGCATAATGAGCCTAAAATAAATAAGCTAGCGGAGGGTTTCCAATTTTAAACTACCCGAGCCTAAAAATAAATAAACTAACGACAGGTTTCTGATTTTTAAACTACCCTATTAATTTATAAATTCAGTGCCTAATTATTCTAAGTATCCTAACAATCACACAAACAATAACTAATTATTACAACCCCCAAAAAAATAAAAGAGAGACGATATTAAAAAAATTGAAAGTTGCGACTAGGGCGGATGACTATATCATCCTGCCCTATTTGTTTAGAAATTCTGAGGCCGGAGAATGCAATGAATGTGGATGCGGGTCTTCGTTTGGCAATAGCCATGATGAGTCTCATAACAAGACTCTTCTTTGCTCCCGATGCATTTCATGTAAAGAAAACAAAAGGATTAGTGACGGAATATGAAATATATACATAAAAATGTAAATAAATAATTCATGAAAAAAGTAATATGTTGGTTTTTTAGAAACTAACAAGCACACATAAACTTAAGTTGAGCAACTTTGATTATTTCACATACATATTTAATTCAATAAATAGTCCCTAAATACTCTTTTTATTTTATTAGAATTATCATACTATAAATTTAAAAAAGAAAATACTCATTAATCCGAGATTTAAACTAACATCACACATATTTGAACTAACATAGGCTAAACATACTCTAATTTAAGCAGAAACAAACAAAATACATGGCATACAATGCATCAAAATAAAATTTACAGGAACTTGAGCCTACCAGGAACAATATTGTATCACATGATTCATAAATATAAACCTAACACAGTACAGACAATCGGCTTGAAACAACACATTTCAAGACTTCATAATTTGACGGCATAGTTACCCTAATCCTATTGGAGACTCAACTGATTCTATATCATGATTTCTATCACTAAAGAGATAACAAACCAACATTTTCATCACATAATATGATTTACCTAATCAACCATAGTCAACTAAATATTATGAAAGCAACTTTAACCAACTGCAGCTCTTTCAAACATAATATTGATCTCATATGACTTATATCATGTTCAAACATAAACACTCAAAAATTAATAACTCACTCTAATAGCTAATTAGTAACCAATTAAATTAAGTAAACATAAAAACAGTAACCATATATACTTAGAGCATTTCTTAATCATGGATAACTAAACGACATACACACAACTAATTAACTCTACAACTTTATCACTTAGTCCATAGGAATGCATTTTTAGTATACATGTTATCAACTACAACAAACTAGTGTAACCTAATTTAAATAGCTAATCTACTACAAACATAGAAATGCAGAAAATGAAGTAAACAAAAGCGAATAAATAAAGATGAGAGAAATTCGAATTTACAGACGTTTACCGGACAGCGAACCGAGGCGTGTTTCAAATCGTCGAATCCTCTCGGAGAATTGATTTGGAATTCTAATTTTTGAGATTTTCGGAATTCTAATTTTTAGACCCGGACTATGATTTTTGGACTGCTGATTTTTTTCTAATTTTCGGAACCAAATTTTGATCCGACCCGAACTAACCTGACCCGGACTGACGACCCGACCCGAAACAGAATCGGATTTGAACAAAAAAGACAGATTTTTTTGGAGTGAAATTTATGAAACAAATATGAGTATTTCCGATTAAAATTTGTGAAAAACAAAAAGGAGTATTTTCTAATCAAAATTTAAGAACAAACAAACCATTTTTTTTAATTTTTTCTTCTTGTTTTTCGACCTTTACTTTTTCGATTTCTGACTTTTTTTTTCTTGGATTTCGACCGAAAAAGGGACCCCCAAAAATAATCTCTTAATCTCTTTTTTTTTATTTCCAATCCTCCCCCCCCCCATGAAGAACAAGGGGGGGGGTTTTATAAGTGGATTCCCCCCCCCCCCAGAACCAAGTTTGAATTTAAAAAAAAAAGGGCAAAGTTGATGATTTTTAGACGAATATTAGGGTGTAGGTGTGGTGGTATCAGGGTGTAGGGTGCGGCAACGTGGGGTAGGGGTGTAGGTCGTCGTAGGTGGAAGTTCGGGCAACAGAGATTTGGGGGAGGTAGGTTTAAAAAAGAGAGGGTTTTTTTTCAGGGTTTTGTTTGGTTTAGGTTTGGGAGATGAAAAATAGGGGAGTTGGGACGGATAGGGGAGTTGGGCCACAGGTTTTGATCCGGTTGAGCTGAGTTTGGTGAAATAAGAAAAAAATGGGAGAGTTGGAAAAATGGGGGTTGGGCTTAGGTAGATGGCCCGGACGAAATGGGGTTGAAAGTTTAGGTGGGTTTAGGGAATAAAATGGGTTTGTGGTTAAAATAAAAGGGGTTTATTATTATTAAAAAATACTTTGTGGAAAATGTAAATAATAATAATAACGATGCGATAATAATAAAACATAATATTTATGAAATGCTTAATGCTTGATTTAAAATAGAAATGTGATGTCATATTGCGAAAATAAAATAACATACAATATTAGGGGAAAACTATGATTAAAATATTAAGAGGCAAATGTTGTAAAAATACGAGTAATAATAATAATGATTGAGAATAAACGACGATATTAAAAGTCTTATTTATATATATTAAAATTATTTTTAAGGCGTCAAAAATATTTAAAATTGCAGACAAATAATCGGAAAAGATGGGACAAAATTGAGTGTCAACAGATGCCCCTCTTTGGCCGGAGACGATGAAAGAGTTTTCGGACAAAGACGTTGACTGATTAGCCAATTTTTTTCTGACCGTCGGGACTTGAATGAAGATTAGGGGTGCATGGGTAGAATAGAATCCTGAGTGAGAAAAAATTGCAAAAGTTCGTACATATTAAAAAATATTGCCCCAGTGTCGAGTTATGATGACACCGGTTGTAGATGTGGCAAAATATTGGGAAAGAGCGGAACGATGTTCGAAGTAAGCCGCTGACCTTTGTTGGGAAGTCTAGCTCTCAAACAAATTGCCTCGGTTCGCTGTAAAAGATAGTTCCACGTTGTGCTGAAGCTCCTCCTCTTTTAAATTCCTGCGGACTAGAGCTAAGATAAAATATTAGTGCGTAATTGCTGAATACAATGGGTACATGAGAATACGACCTTGTGAATTAAAATGACGTCGTTGTATAGACGTAATGCAGATGACGACGTTGCATAGACGTAATGACGTCGTTGTGTAGACGTAATGCGAAATGACGTCATTGCATAGACGTAATGAGATGATGTCGCTGTATAAATGTAATGCAAAATGACGTCGTTGAATAGACGTAATGCAGATGACGTCGTTACATAGACGTAATGAAATGATGTCATTGTATAGACGTAATGCAGATGATGTCATTGCATAGACGTAATAAAATAACGTCGTTGTATAGGCGTAATGCCAAGACGTCGTTGCATAGACGTTATGAAATGACACCATTGTATTTATGTAATGTAGATGACGTCTTTGCATAGACGTAATGAAGATGACGTTGTTGCATAGACGTAATGAAATGACGTTGTTGCATAGACGTAATGAAATGACGTTGTTGTATAGACGTAATGCAGATGACGTCGGTGCATAGACGTAATGAATTGACATCATTGTATAGACGTAATGTAGATGATGTCATATCATAGACGTAATGAAATGACATCATTGTATAGACGTAATACAGATGACGTCGTTGAATAGACGTAATGAAATGACGTCGTTGTATAGACGTAATGCAGATGATGTCATAGCATAGACGTAATGAAATGACATTGTTGTATAGACGTAATGCAGATGACGTCATTGAATAGAGGTAATGGAATGACGTCGTTGCAACAACGTGATGTCGTTTCATAGATGTAATAAAATGACGTCATTGTATAGACGTAATGCAGATGATGTCATTGCATAGACATAGTAAAATAACGTCATTGTATAGACGTAATGCAGATGAAATCATTACATAGGCATAGTAAAATGACATCATTGTATAGACATAACGCAGCGTGACTATTTGGCCGAAATGCTATGTTGAAGTTCTTGCAAATTCAATCTGGATGAAAAGTTAATGCGTGGACATAGGCAATGTAAGATGAGGGTGAGAATGTGACCCTGTGAGTTCAAATACCGTCTTTGCACAGACATAACGCGGTTGGGACCCTGTAGGTCAAGGTGACATCTTTGTATGGAAGCAAAACAGGAACGCGATCCTTGTGGGCCGAACTGCAATGTGGAAGTTCTTTGCGAAATTAAACCTAAATGTTGCGGCTTCCTCGCCTCTTTCAACCTGAAGTACCTATACTCAAAGAAATTTGTGAGTTTGGGGAAAGGGGTGGTTGATTCGCGTTGACTTTTTAGCTTTGGCTCTTGATACTTGCACGTCCCACTGGTTCAGACCTGTAACCCCTGTCTGGTTTCTAGTCTTGGCTAGTTGTTAATGAAAATATTTGTTGAAAATAATTTGCGTATAAGAAAGTATGCATATTAAATAAGAATTTCTGTCGAACTCTCGAATAGTGACGTGCAGTGAAACAGAGCAAACGTCTTATCAAAAGTTCTTCTTCTGACTGAAGACTTAGTTGGCCAACACTTTTCCATGTCTATCGGCGTCTTCTTGCAGTGAACCTTTAAAATTTGCCCAGTTTCTGGTATGTGAAGATGTTGAACTTTCAACTGGGCAAGACCGAGCCTTGTGTGGTTTGCTTGCCTGTCTTATCGAGGCGATCATATGGGTGTATTTCGTTACATGCACTATAAGGGGAGAAAAATTTCTAATGGTATGACCGAAGCCAATATAGGCCACCTACGTATCCCAACAAGGAATCAGGTCATAACGTAGTTCGTTACAAGCAAAAGGGGATTGTAAAGTTTTCTTAAAATGGGAACGAAGCCGATGTGGTCGCCTACGTATCCCGCCGAGGGAATCAGGTCATAACGTAGTTCATGTTACAAGTAAATAGGATTTTTGGGGAAATTTGTGCTTTAAAGAGACGGAACCCGCCATGGGTCCTTTGCGTATCCCGCCAAGGGAGCGCAACTTTTATAACATAGAAAATGCATTACATAGAAAATTTCCTAAACTTAGTATCTTTTCACTGCATTTGCGTTGATAACTTTTGACCATACTTCGCTGTCCATTTCAGCTAGGATTAATGCCCCTCCTGTTAGCACTCGGTGAACCATGTAAGGCCCTTGCCAGTTAGGTGTGAATTTTCCTTTAGCTTCATCTTGGTGTGGGAATATGCGTTTTAACTCCAACTACCCCGGTTTGAAAGTCCTTGGTTTTACTTTCTTGTTGAAAGCTTTGGCCATTCTGTTCTGATAAAGTTGCCCGTGACAGACTGCTTTTATCCACTTCTCATCAATCAACATCAATTGCTCGTACCAATTCTGTATCCATTTTGCTTCGCTCAACTCAGCTTCTTGGATAATTCTCAAAGATAGTATCTCTACCTCCGCTGGTAACACAGCTTCTGTCCCATAGACCAAAAGATACGGCATTTCCCCAGTAGAAGTCCTGATTGTAGTGTGATAACCCAAAAGTGCGAAGGGCAAATGCTCATGCCAGTGCTTGTAATTGTCAATCATCTTCCGCAGTATTCTCTTGATGCTTTTGTCGGCTGCTTCGACTGCTCCATCCATCTGAGGTCGATATGGAGTGGAATTGCAGTGAGTGATCTTAAACTTCTCACATACCTCATGCATCAAATTACTATTGAGGTTGGCTCTGTTATCTGTTATAATCGACTCAGGAATTCCAAATCGGCAAATAATGTCATTGCGGACAAAGTCAACTACCACCTTCTTCGTTACTGACTTGTGGGACGATGTTTCTACCCACTTTGTGAAGTAGTCAATTGCCACTAGAATGAATCTATGTCCATTTGACGCGGCATGTTTAATAGGACCAATGAAATCCATTCCCCAAGCTGCATATGGCCAAGGAGAACTGGTTATATTGAGCTCGTTAGGAGGTACCTAGATTAAGTCGCCATGAATCTGACACTGATGGCACTTTTGCACAAAGCGAATGCAATCTGTTTCCATAGTCATCCAAAAATACCCTGCTCACATAATCTTCTTTGCTAAAGTGAAACCATTCATATGAGGCTCGCACGTGCCTCCATGTATCTCTTTAACTAATCTGCTTTCCTCTCGGGCATCAACACATCTTAACAAACCTAGGTTCGGAGTCCTCCGATAAAAGACTTCTCCATTTAGGAAGAAATGGTTTGCTAACCTCCGAAGTGTCTTCTTTTGAGTGCTGGTTATTCCTTCTGGATATTCGCCTGCCTTGAGATACCTCTTAATGTCGTGGTACCAGGGCTTTCCATCCAGTTCTTCATCTATGTAGAAACAATAGGCTGGCTGATCCAATAATTTCACCTTGATAGAATCAATGTAATTCTTATCCGGATGTTGAATCATGGAGGACAGAGTTGCTAGAGCATCAGCAAATTCATTTTGAGTTCGTGGGATATGCTTGAATTCTATCTCGCTAAACCTTTTGCACAATTCTTTCACGCAATGCAGGTAAGAAAGTATCTTCACATTCTTGGTGGCCCATTCACCTTGTACCTGATGAATCAATAGGTCTGAATCACCGATAACATATAATTTTTGTATGTTCATATCAACGACCATTCTAAGTCTGGGTATACAAGCTTCATATTTTGTCATATTGTTGGTGCATGGAAATCTGAGCTTTGCTGAAATTGGGTAGTGCTGACCTAATTCTAAAACCAAGACTGCTCTGATACCAACTCCTTTGAAGTTTGCAGCTCCGTCAAAGAACATTCTCCAACTCGGGTATTCTTCTGAGATATCTTCTCCAACAAACAATACCTCCTCGTCCGGAGAGGCATGTATTCTTCATCTACGGGGTTTTCAGCAAGATGATAAGCTAGCGTTTGTCCTTTGATGGCCTTTTGGGTAACATATATGATGTCGAACTCACTTAGCAAAATTTTCCATTGTGCTAGCTTCCCGGTAGGCATGGGCTTCTGAAAGATGTATTTGAGCGGGTCCATTTTTTAGATGAGATAAGTGGTGTATGCAGGCAGATAATGTCTAAACTTTTGAGCGACCCAAGTCAAGGTACAACAAGTGCGTTCCAGTAAAATATACCGAGCTTCGTAAGGCGTGAACTTCTTGCTCAAGTAGTATATAGCTTGCTCCTTCTTTCCTATTTCATCATGTTGTCCCAACACACATCCGGATGCATTTTCTAACACATACAAATATAACAACAAAGGCCTTCCGGGCTTTGGAGGCACCAAAACAGGCGAGTTAGACAGATATTTCTTGATTCTATCAAAAGCTTGCTGACACTCTGTTGTCCACTTGGTAGCAGCGTCTTTCTTCAGTAGCTTGAATATTGGCTCACATATCATTGTTGATTATGCTATGAACCCCTTGATGTAATTGAGAAGACCGAGAAAACTCATCACATCCTTTTGACTCTTTGGAGAAGGCTGGTTTTGAATAGCTATATTTTCTAGGGGTCTAATTCAATGCCCCTTCAACTCATGATGAAACCTAATAGCTTCCCAGCAGGGACACCAAATGCACACTTTGCAGTATTTAACTTCAGATTGTACTGCCTCAACCGGTCAAAAAAAATCTTCAAATCTGAAGTCCGTCGCGACTTGATAATAATGTCATCCACGTAGACCTCGATTTCCTTATGTATCATATCATGAAAGATAGTAGTCATGGCTCTCATATAGGTGGAACTTGTGTTCTTGAGTCCGAACGGCATTATCCGGTAATAGTATACTCCCCAAGGTGTAGTGAATGTTGCATTTTCTGTATCTTCCTCATCCATCAAGATTTGGTGGTAACCAGCAAAACAATCAACAAATGACTGCAATTCATGCTTAGCACAGTTGTCAATGAGTATGTGAATATTTGGGAGAGGGAAATCATCATTTGGGCTGGCCTTGTTGAGATCCTGATAATCCACGCATACCCGTATTTTTCCATCTTTCTTTGACATAGGTACGATGTTGTCTATCCAAGTGGGGTATCTTGTAACTCGAATGACCTTTGCATCGAATTGTTTGGAAACTCCTTCCTTGACTTTTAAACTCAAATCAGGCTTGATTTTCCTTGGTTTTGCTTCACCGGAGGGCAAGATGGATCAATCGGTAATCTATCTGAAACAATATTTGTGCTCAGACCTGGCATATCATCATAAGACCAAACAAACACATCGATATATCGCCTCAAAAGATCCACCAATTCTTTCTTTTGTGCGGTGCTCAGATGGACGCTGATTCTTATTTCCTTCACATATTCTGCGTCTCCCAAATTTACTGCCTCTGTTTCATCCAAATTTGGCTTTGGTTTATTCTCAAAATGCTCAAATTCTTCGGTCAATTTTTCCGGCTGTGAGTCTTCCTCATATTCTTTGAAGTCTTATTCGTTGTTTGGATTTTGTTTGCTTGTTTCATTACATGTCACATTCACATTATCGACAGATTTATTAGTTTGCATGCTGAAAGAGAAAAGAAAATTATTAAACAAAATAAATTTTGAAATAGCAAAAGCAATGTGGATTTGTCATTTAAGCTTTCAAAAGTTTGAGGCAAAACACAATAAAATACATAGATGCGATTCAGGCCTCAATCTGAATCGCATTGTTTCATTAAGTACTAATGAAATTTCTACCAAGCTTCCCGGAGAAACAGGGCCGTGGCACATGTCCAATTTTTCAAAACATCTCCCTGCTCTGCATCCCAAATGGTTGGGTCTCCAACGTAATCATCCAGAATCACATTGCATTCCGCTTCTTCTTCAGCAATGAAAAGACTTTTGAGTCCTTCCATGAGGTTTTTTGCATCGTCTTACTTTGATTTCTGAGCAGCGCATGCTTTGACAAATGACTGATTCAGAGGCGGAACAGGCTTTGGCAAGAGAGTATCTCTTTTCCTTCGGAGATTGCTCGATAAGACTTCTTCAGGAGTGTGTTTGTATCTGAGACCAAAGTATCCTTTTTACTGACCATATGAATCAGCTCCGCTATACCTTCCAAGTTCAATCCGAGGCCTCGATCAGGCTTAAAGCCATTTTTTAACATTTCCTGGGCTACCATTGTGAGAACCCGGGCTATTTTTAGCTTTAGAAGCACATCCAATCTTCCTGATATGGAAAACAGATCCATCCAACCTTTCTACACTTTCAACAACAAGGATTTGGCTTTCGGGATATATTGAATTGCTCCCTTCTCCGTGTATCGCGACCTCGTAATGATTCCAGACAAACATCAAGCTCTTGTGTAGGGTAGAAGGGACTGCTCCAGCCATATGGATCCAAGGTCTTCCCATCAACAAGTTGTAGCCAACAGATATGTCTAACACTTGGAATTCCACGACGAACTCTACAGGTCCTACTTCCAATGTCAAATCAATTATCCCCATAACGCCCTTTTGGGCTCTAGTGGTCTCCCTCGGAACATAAGCTTCTTTTAGTACCTCTAACAAAGCACGTCTGTGGGTTGCGGAATTCATCAACAATGATAGCAAAGAAATGTGGGCCGGTGTTTTCTTCAGTTGTTCTACAATGGAATACTCCTTAGTCGGTATTTTCCTCCAAAATTCTTTCACTTCGACCTCTGTTACGGTCCTTTTTGCATTGTCTTCCTTTCCTTGCGCTCCTCGCGCCACTTTTGCAGGGGCATAACACCGCCTAGATCTTGTCATACCAGCGTCGACAACTTCTACAATCCTTTTCTCTTTTCCCCTGCACCTTTGCCCAGTTGAATAATTCAAAGGAACAGTTTTTGTATCAAAAGACGGTGTCATGATCTGTGGCTACGGAGGAAGCACTTCCACTTCAAACGGTACCCTCACCTGAACTGTAATTATAGGGGTAATAAAGGTCGATGATTCAACCATTTCCTCTCCATGGACCTGCATAATAGTCCCTTCTATACTGGTTTCTTCATCAACAGTAATCATGTTCACATTGGCATTGTCATGATTTGACAAAGGGTTATTGTTTACATTAGGGGAATGTTCTTTCAGTTGGATGACTCCTTCTTTGATCAATGCCTCGATTTTGTCTTTGAGGGCATAACAACCTCCAGTGTCGTGTTCAGTGATTCCAGAGTGGTATGCACAATGCTTAGTCTCATCCGAGGACCTGGGAATAGAATTGGGGATATTTCCTGTGATGGGTTGGAGTATTTCTTTGGTTCTTAGTCTTTCATACAACTAGGCTAGAGGTTCGGCTAAAGGTGTGTAGGTTTTGACTAGCCTTCTTTCGTAATTTGAGCGGGGTCTGGGAGCATTTGATGGATGGACTCGTGGCTGAGGTGAATATGTGGGTTAATACTATGGGGGATTCAGATAGGTTGGTGCTCGAGGTGGGCTATATATTGGCTGGGTATGGTAGACAGAGTATGGAGCAGGTAAGTGTTGATAATAAGGCTGAGGGCCTTGGGCGTTTTGGTTGTAGTAGAGAGGCTGGGATGATGGAATTTGGTAGGTTGACATTCGGTTTGGCCTATGTTCCTAGATTTTCATGACAGGGGACCCTCCGTCCCTCTTCTTCTTGATTGCTCCCCAAAATAAGTCTGATTAAATTGCCTTACTCGTTGCTTGCAATGCTGCCAAGTTTGGGATTCTTCCTTTTTTGATACCCTCTTCTATGAAGTCTCCCATCCTTACAACTTCAGAGAAACTCCGTCCTATGACGCTTATCATTCTTTTCATAGTATGTTGCATCTTTCAAAGATTTCACAAAGAGTGGTCATCTCACTTTCCGCCATTGGGGGTAGAACCTTTGTTGCTTCTGCCCTCCACCTCATGGCGTATTCTCTGAAGGTTTTTGTGTATTTCTTTTCCAACTTCATCAGATAAAATCTATCTACGATTGTGTCAGTGTTAAACCTAAATTTGTCCATGAAATCCTGTGCCATCGCGCCCCAATTATGCCATTTCCATGGATCTTGGCTTGTGTACAAGTCAAGTGTTTCTCTTGTCAAACTCCTTATGAACAGCTTCATTATGATGGCCTGATTTTTACCTACTCCAACCAGCTTTTCACAGTATGATCTTAAATGAGCGCGAGGATTTCCTTACCAATAAAAAAAGTCAAATTTTGGCACCTTATCAGACAAGCAACTTAACGTCGGGATGCATGCAGAGATCTTCGTACTCGAGTCCTTCATGCCCTTTGCTTGTTTGGATGTTATTGAATGCTTCCTTTAGGCTATGAATATCTCTCGCCACACTTTCATCGGTTTAAATCCTTTCTTGCCTTTCCATCTTTTCATACTGGTCAACTTCCTAGGGATGTATGTTTGGTAGGGTGGTAGCAAAAGGTTGGGCTTCCGTTGCATATACCGGTGGCACATACTGCTTGTTGTGGTTAGTGATGTGTGTCATCGGTATTTATTGGGTCACTTGGTAATATGGGAGAGATATTTTGGATGAGTAGGGTAGTTTAGGTAAGTGGAGCTTGAGGCGCATATGGAGTCGTGAAGGATACTGGATCATTTTGTAGTGGGCTTTGTTATTGACTGACTTGTAGGTTGATAGGATGTGGCTTAGTGTGTTATGGGCTGCTGTGTTGCGGATTGGTTTTTCTTAGTGAGGGATTTTGGGTAAGGTTTTGGGGAAATGGCAGTTCAGGAGATGAAAAGGTTTGCGGTGCAGTTGCACTCGTCCTTTGTTTAGAGACTCGAGTATTGAGCCTGATGGACAGGTTGGTGAGATTTCGGAGTCACTCAATATCAGTCTGTGTGGTTTCCATATGTTGCAATAGTTGGGCGAGGTATTCATCCTGGACGGTGGTATTTCTCCCTTCTGAAGCTTCCGGTTCATCTCTTGGAAGAGTGGCAAGTCCCAGGCTAGTATGTTCGGATGCACCTGAATCAGTTATTTTGCTAGATGATCGTGCCTTTGATCTTGTGAAGTAGAGGTGTTCCGCCAGTTTCAGTCAACACGAATCAACCTTTGGGGAAATAAATCAGGCAGAAATAAACCTTCTAAAAAAATAAAGAAAATCGAGTTAGTATAAGGCGAGTAATTATTGCTTCAAATAATATGTACATAGTCCCTAAATACTCTTTTTATTTTATTAGAATTATCATACTATAAATTTTAAAAAGAAAATACTCATTAATCCGAGATTTAAACTGACATCACACATATTTGAACTAACATAGGCTAAACATACTGTAATTTAAGCAGAAACAAACAAAATACATGGCATACAATGCATTAAAAATAAAAATTAGAGGAACTTGAGCCTATCAGGAACAATATTGTATCACATGATTCTTAAATATAAACCTAACACAGTACATACAATCAGCTTGAAACAACACATTTCAAGACTTCATAAATTGACGACATAGTTACCCTAATCCTATTGGAGACTCAACCGATTCTATATCATGATTTCTATCGCTAAAAAGACAACAAACCAACATTTTAATCACATAATATGATTTACCTAATCAACCATAGTCAACTAAATATTATGAAAGCAACTTTAACCAACTACAACTCTTTCAAACATATATTGATCTCATATGACTTATATCATGTTCAAACATAAACACTCAAGAACTAATAACTCACTCTAATAGCTAATTAGTAACCAATTAAATTAACTAAATATAAAAACAGTAACCATATATACTTAGAGCATTTCTTAATCATGGATAACTAAACGACATACACACAACTAATTAACTCTTACCACTTTATCACTTAGTTCATAGGAATGCATTTTTAGTATACATGTTATCAACTACAACAAACTAATCATGTTTAGGGAGTCTAAGCTAATTTAAATAGTTAATCTACTACAAACATAAAAATGCAGAAAATGAAGTAAACAAAAGCGAATAAATAAAGATGAGAGGAATTCGAATTTACGGACCTTTTCCGGGCAGCGAACCGAGCCGTGTTTCAAATCGTCGAACCCGCTCGGAGAATTGATTTGGAATTCTAATTTTTGAGATTTTCGGAATTCTGATTTTTGGACTGCTGATTTTTTTCTGATTTTCGGACCCGAATTTTGACCCGACCCGGACTGACGACCCGAAACAAAATCGGATCGGAACAAAAAAGAAAGATTTTTTCGGATTGAAATTTATGAAACAAAGATGATTATTTCGAATTAAAATTTGTGAAAAACAAAAAAGAGTATTTTCTAATCAAAATTTAAGAACAAACAAACCATTTGATTTTATTTTTTCTTCTTGTTTTTCGACCTTTTCTTTTTCGATTTCGGACCATTTTTTTTCTTGGATTTCGACCGAAAAAAGACCCCCAAAAATAACCTCTTAATCTTTTTTTTCGATTTCCGATCCCCCCCAATGTAGAACAAAGGGGTGGGGGTGGGGGGGGGGGTTATAGGTGGATTCCCCCCTCCTCACTAACCGAGTTTGAATTTTTTTTTAAAAATGGCAAAGTTGATGATTTTTTAGACGAATTTTAGGGTGTAGGTTGCAACGTAGGTGTGGTGGTGTCAGGGTGTAGGGTGCGGCGACGTGGGGGGTAGGGGTGTAGGTCAGCGTAGGTGGGGGTAGGGGCAACGACGATTTTGGGAGGGGGTAGGTTTGAAAGAGAGGTTTTTTTAGGGTTATGTTTGGTTTAGGTTTGGGAGATGAAAAATAGGGGAGTTGGGCCGCGGGTTTTGATCCGGTTGGGCCGAGTTTGGTGAAATAAGAAAAAAAATGGGAAAGTAGGAAAAATGGGGGTTAGGCTTGGGTAGATTGCCCGAACGAAATGGGGTTGAAAGTTTAGGTGGGTTTAGGGAATAAAATGGATTTGTGGTTAAAATAAAAGAGGTTTATTATTATTCAAAAAAATGCTCTGTGGAAAATGTAAATAATAAAAATAACGATGCGATAATAATAAAACATAATATTTATAAAATGCTTAATGCTTGATTTAAAATAGAAATGCGATGTCATTTTGCTAAAATAAAATAACATAGAATAGTAGGGTAAAACTATGATTAAAATATTAAGAGGCAAATGGTAGTAAAAATACGAGTAATAATAATAATGATTGAGAATAAACGACGATATTAAAAGTCTTATATATATATATATATATATATGCATATATATTAAAATTATTTTTGAGGCATCAAAAATATTTAAAATTGCAGACAAATAATCGAAAAAGATGGGATAAAATTGGGTGTCAACATATTCTATACCAACACTAATATTTTGTTTCTCTATAAATGATTAAAAAAAGTAAATGTTGAATGAATGTCCAATGAACAACAATTCCTCTCTTTTCTTGGGCATAAAGGGTGAGACAAATACCTTTATTAAATCATTTTTCTAACCCAATATTGTTTCTACATTTTCAAGTAGTATGCCCAAACAGTATAAAATCAACAAATGGTGGTAATGATTTATGAAAATTTGTAAAACTTGAGGACTTTTATCAACAAAAAGAAAATGAAAAACTTGAAGACTACAATTTTTCATATCAATAAATAACATCATATGAATTAAATTGTAGTTTGAAAATTACAAACCAATTTTACGTTCTCATGCTCTTTCATTAGGTATATCATAAGTTGATTCACATGACTACGGAATTACATATTTACTTCCTTTAGCAGCATGCACGTATACGTAGGCTTCTTTTCCCTATTTTCACTTTCGAAAACATCCCGACATGAAGACATAATAAGTTAACATCGCCAACAAAGAAACTAACACAAAAAATAAAAAATAACTAAGCAAATGATTCTTTAGAAAATACAATAATTATGAGTTAAAGTGGAAATAAGGACTATGTTGGAGGTTATAGATATTATTAATATTAATTAAGATTAGAATTTATGATAAATAAAAAGGTATGCGTTATGGAGATGACTTTTTAAAATAAAATAATTGAAAAAAATAAGAGAAAAAGTCAAAAAAATAAAAAAATAAATAGGATCCTTGGCCAAAGAGAGGTGTCACATCACCTATTTTATTCATAGCTTTATAATATATATTAATTATACCATATTTGGTAGTTATTTAGGAAGTAAATTATTCATGTATAAAATTAATACGACGTTTGGTTCGCAATTTAGAAACTCGTATAACTAATACATAAATTAATTATGAGGAAATTCGTGTATAATTCTATGCGGTGTAGAAGATGAAATAATTAATACTCATATAACTAATACCTGTATAATTCTAACTAGCTATCAAACTAATACCTGCATAATTCTAACTAGCTATCAAACGACCCCTTAAAACTTTTGTCTTTCTGAACAACCATTAAACTTCCAACCTAATTTTTGTGTTATCTTCTCAATTCGTTTAACCAGGTGAAGACTTGAATTACTATTCCACGAACTTGTAAGTTATCATCATTATCGAAATTATAATTCTTTATCATATGTAAATTGAAATCTAACAAATCGTAATTATCGACATACCCTACGGCAAAAACCAACATCAAAATTAAAAATATCGATTCATACCAAACTAATTTAAAACAGTAATAATATACGTATTTTTGAAAATTGAAATTGAAAGTACCTAATCGAAGTTTTCAAAACTATATCGTACCATACCATGAACATTCTAGGAGATACGCTAGATTTAAGGGAAACTTAAGTAAGTGTTTGGTCAAGAAAATCAAATATTTTTCACTTTATTTGCAATTTAAAGTTGAAGTTGGAGTTGAAGATGAAGTTGTGTTTGATTATAGTTTTTGGCTTTTTGCAAATAATGTTTGGTTATTTGAATAAATTGAAAGCGAAAATAATTTTTTAGGTGTTTTTCAAATTTCAAACACAGCTAAAATTGTATTTGAAATTTTTATGATCAAATACTAATTTTTAAATTAAGTGAAAAAAAATGAAAATTTCTCATCGTCAAACGTAGGTTAATAAGTTTTTCACAATATTCCAAAGGGATAGATATTTCATATTTTGAAAGACTTTTAATCTCCATTTTCTTTGTTCTTGCTTTTTCAGTTTATTTTATTTTTAAGTTGATTTTCTACTATTCTTGGATAACTGCGCACCGCCGTCTATAGCGGCAAACATATGGTTCTCAATTTCAAAATGCCCTTTAACTTGCTACCCAAAATCAAACCAATTGTACTCAACCAAAACCCTATCAAAACCACCATGTCTTCTTGGTCATGTTCAAGATGCACATTCTTGAACCCTCCATCACAAACATCATCTTGCCAAATCTGCTTATCTGACCCACCATTATCAACCATCTCATCAGTAGACCCATCAACAATTTCATTCACAAAACCCAAATGGGCATGTAAAGCTTGTACCTTTATGAACCCTTATCACAGTATAAGCTGTGAAATATGTGGCACTAGGGTTTCTGCTTCTGGACTTGCTACACTTGAAACTGATCAAGATGATGATTTGGGTTCTTCTGTTGGCAATGTGTTCTTGCCTTTGTTGAAGCCTTGTAAGAATAGTAGTGGTAAGGGGGGTCATATTACTATTGGGGTTGAAGATGATGTGAAGGAGTCTGTTAGGTTTAATGCTGCAAACAAGAGGAAAAATAGGGAGGACCCACATAAGGATGAGGTTGATGATGCTATGGGGTATAGGGGTGTAAAGGTTGCAACTAAGGCAGTTGAACTATCGGGTATAATTTGAGTTCTTTCTTTTCTACATGAATTGGTTGATAAAAGATGTTCTTTTTTGTTGGTTTCTTGCATACTCACTCCGTTTCAATTTGTTTGCCTTAGTTTTACTCGGCACATAGTTTAAGAAAATGATGAACTATTTTTGAATTTTTCTGTCTTAAACTAAAGACGTGTTTAATGTACCAAAATGTCTTTTGAATCTTGTGGTCTTAAATATGTGTTATAGGATGTTGGGTGTAAATAGTTTAGTATTACTAAGTAGGCGTTTGGCCATGTAAACCAAATATTTTTCACTTTATTTGAAATTTTGAAGTAGGAGTTGATGATGGAGTTGTGTTTGGTTATAGTTTTTATAAATAATATTTGGTTGTTTGAATGTACTGTAAGTGACGTTTGGAATTTTCATGGCCAAACACTGATTTTCAAATAAAGTGAAAAAATATTTTGGAAAAAAGTGAAAAATTCTCATGGCCAAACGGTCCTAAATTTAGAAATGGTATTTTATTTTCGAAACAGACTAAAAAGGGAACTAAGACAAATAAATTGAAATGGAGGGAGTATAATGGTGTTCCTGGAGTAGGTTTTGAATTTAGCGCGAACATGGTTTTAGTGCGATTTCTTGAGTATACTCTTCTGTGTAAATTTTTGGATATATGGATGTTGTGAGCTCCTATATTGGAATGAAATGGGACTGAATGGATGTAAAGTGTTCACATAGTTGACCCTATCTGGTTTGGGGTTGAGGCATAGTTGATTGATATGACATTTTGAACTCCGGTTCTAGCTGTGCGTGCTTCATGACATATTTGTAATAAATTTATTTGTTAAGTGATAGTCTTCTGTTTGAGAAGATTTGTAGTTCCCATCTTTCCCTTGTGTAACCCAAATCTGAATGATTGCTGGTCTTTTCAGTATATGCCAGTCTTTTTGCAGACTAGTTCACAATCTTGTAAACTGTTTGGATCATGTAGAGAAATGTAACCATGGGAACTTCTCCCAGCAAAAGAAAAAAAAAACATAAATTTACTGTGTGGAGAAAGAGTGCCTTTTCTGGGATTTATGATGTTTAGTTTGTCTTTCAATGTCGAAAAGGCGTAGTTGTTGGGCTGAAGAGTTTCTAGATTTTGTGTTGGAAAAAGTTCACCTTTTCGGATTAGCTAGTCTCCTGCTCCTTTCACTTAGACTTTATGCTGACTAATTCCTTTCCCTATTTATAAGTGCAATGATTTGTGTTGCAGATTCGGTGGAACAGGAACCAGGCAAAACTTTCTCAGCCAGTAACTCCAAAGTGTTGAAGATCTTGACCTACAATGTGTGGTTTGCAGATATAGAGATGCCCAAAAGGATGAAAGCTCTAGGTGGTCTTATTGCTATGCATTCTCCAGATGTTATATGTTTTCAGGTTATCATTTATCTACATGTCAATATGCTAGAGAAACTATGTCTTGCATGAAAGTTATTGACTGTAATTTGTTGTTGTATCACCTATTCAGGAGGTTACTCCAGAAATATATGACATTTTTCAGCACACTAGTTGGTGGAAAATGTATTCTTGTTCAGTTTCAAATGTGATGGAATTGATGAGAGGATACTTCTGCATGCAGGTGATTATTTAATACACCTTGAATATTTGCTATTGTTATGTGTAATCTGATGGCCTATTATATGATGCTTTGGTTATTTGTTTTTTTTTTTTCTTTGTGATCCTGATATATCTTCTATTATGTGCACTTGTTTGAGTGCTTATATTGGCTGTGGACTTAATGCCACAGTTAAGATAATTAGTTCCAACACCTCAGTTTTCAATTATTTACAGAAGAGCTTTCAAGTTGACCTAAGCCCGTAGAAGTCTCTCTATTAGTACTTAACATTTACTCACACTTTTAATAGGGCAAGTTAATGTTGAAGATCTGTAACATCTTAATAATCGCTCAACATGAATCCTTGCAGATTTTTGAGAAATTTTAGTCCATTTTATAGCTAAAGCTTTTGGTCTTTAACAAAAAATTGCAGTTGAGCAAACTTGCAGTGAAATCCTACAGCTGCAAGCCATTTAGCAATTCTGCAATGGGAAGGGAACTCTGTATTGCTGAGATTGAAGTTCAGAAAGATATGACCTTGGTCGTTGCTACCAGCCATCTTGAGAGTCCCTGCCCTGGCCCACCCAAGTGGGATCAAATGTACAGCAAGGAACGTGTGGAGCAAGCCAAGGAAGCTGTTGAGTTACTTGACAGAAAACGGAATGTAATCTTTTGTGGTGATATGAACTGGGATGACAAATTGGATGGTCAATTTCCTCTACCCGATGGATGGATTGATGCTTGGGGAAAAATGAAGCCCGAAGAAATTGGATGGACATATGACACTAAGTCGAACAAAATGTTAAGTGCCAACAGGACACTGCAGAAACGTTTGGACCGGTTTGTATGCAAACTGCAAGATTTCTGTGCAAGTGATATTAAAATGATTGGGAAGGATGCAATTCCAAATCTCACATATATCAAGGAGAAGAAAGTGAAGAGTGAAGTTAAGAGATTGACACTACCTGTTTTGCCTAGCGATCATTATGGTCTGCTTTTGGAGATCTCTCCTAAGTAGTCCAAAGTTCAGATATGTCTCTTGCCTTTTATGTTCTCTCAGTATATCATACTCTGCTGTGCAGTTTTTGTCTATATGACCTGTAATCAATGTAAAGGGTCTTAAAAGCTTTTGCGGAGCACTTTTTGTGTACATTACTAGTGCTCATGTTTGCACAGAGGATTCGGGAGAACAGGGATAAGATGCAAAGAATCAACTAGTCTATATGTTCTATGCCTTCTAGCTTATAATATCAGTTCTATGCTATATTTTCCATTTGTTGGAACTTCCCATGAAGCTTTAGTTACATCAACTTTTGGCAATTCTCTGCTGCTGCTTCTAGCCTTGTATAAACATAGAAGTGCGTCTCCGCCACTGTCCTTAGCGTGAAATGTTGTTCACCCTTGATTAACCGTTACATATCATCTCTAAGGTAATTCTCCATGAAGAGTTCCGTAAATGCTGGGAAACTTTATAAACTCAAGCACGGAATCATTTTTTTGGAACATAATAACTAGAGTTTCTTGGTTATATGATATTTATTCCTATATCACATATCTCTGTAGCATAATCATATCAAGTATTGGTAATTACATAAATATGGTTTGCGTAACTGAAGGTTTACCCGAATCAGACTGGAAAAACAGAAGATGGAGGTTTCCTTTTTTTCTTTTTAGATTAGATGCAAGTTGGCTACTTTACTTTTGTTCTTCGGTTGGTATTTCTTCTTTTTTCTTTTCTGAATTTGGTTTCTTGTCCATACATATTAGCAAATTCAGAATATCTTGAAATGTGAATTTGAAATTGACTTCACAAAAATATGCTTTTTTCGTTATATTTGTTTGGTTTCTCCAGCAAAACGAAATAAACAAAAAACTGAAAACAACAGTCTTTCAGTATTTCTCTCTGCTACATATCATAGAGTACTGAAATATTTAGGGTGTTTGGTATCAGTGTTTTAAAAGGTACTTTCAGGACTCGCCCCGAGGCTCACCTTGGGGTGGGGAGGGTGGGGCACTGGCAAAACGCTCCTGAGCTTACGCGTGGAGCTTAGTTCATATGAGGCTTATGCCCTAAGCGTTAGACTGTACGTCCTAAACACGCCTAGCACCCAACTCGCGGGGCTCGCCTAACAGTTCTTACACTAATTATATATTAAATTCCTTAATTAAAATCGTTAACCCTCATAATTCTTTAACAAATGAATTATACTTAATAGTTTTTCATCTATAGAAATAAGAAGATTAGATGTACTCAAATAACAAGCCGTAAAATTGCATATTTACTATTTGAGAATATTGTGAGGGTGAATATCACTAAATATTTCTTTTAAAGATACATAGCCGCAATGTACATTTTCACTTGTCAGTGATCTCCTATATATCAAAATTATCATATTTTATTATTTCGCTATTTGAAAGAAATTTTATTTTTATTCATGAAGGAGTTACATATTAATTATATTACTGATAAAATTTAATGATTATTTGCTTATAGGCAGGGATGTGCATTCGGTTTATCTGTTTGGTTTTACATTATTCGGTTTGGATTTTTTGGTTTTCGGTTTATAAAAACTACAATCCAATCCGAACCAAAATAAGTTTGGTTTGATTCGGTTTCTCTCTTTTCGGTTCGGTCTTTTTCGATTTGGTTATTCGATTGCGTCATATAAGATAATTAACATAATCAAAATGGAGAAAAAGAACAAACATTATAGATAATGAGAAGTCATCATGTCAAATCTCTTAAATATATTTTCTAATTAAATCACAGGGTAAATTTTTTAAGAATATAATATTTAAAAGTATATTAATACATGTCCATAACCTAAAGATTCAGAATAAGTCATATTATACTCTAATATATATATAATTCATTTTTTCGGTTTTTATTTTTCTAAATTGGAAACCAAATCAAATATTCAATTTTTTTAATTTTCTAATCCGAAATCAAACCAAAAAATCAAAAAATCAAAAAACCAATCCAAACTAAAATTCGATATGGTTCGATTTGGTTTTTTGGTTTAATCCGAATAAAGCACACCCCTACTTATAGGAAGATGAAATGAATAGTATGATAGTAATATTGTTTTAAAAAATTGTGATTTTTTCATTGTTTGAAAGTTAATAGGTTAGAGTTGATTTGCATTTTATAATAGCTTTTATTTCATTGTATTGTTTGTACTTGTAAAATTATGTTATATATAATTACAAGTTATAAGTGACGAATAATGAATTGTTTTGATTAGTTTTTTGTAAGAATCAAACACACACATATTTCATTTATTATA
Organism: Anisodus acutangulus; assembly: GCA_029783415.1. Taxonomy (NCBI): domain Eukaryota; kingdom Viridiplantae; phylum Streptophyta; class Magnoliopsida; order Solanales; family Solanaceae; genus Anisodus; species Anisodus acutangulus. The sequence continues at coordinate 20,945,611 of CM056499.1, forward strand.
TATATATATATATATATATATATATATAAGTTTTGCTTAGCATCCTCCCCACTTTTTAATTCACTTGATTGCCCTCACTTATTTTTTACAGCACATTAAAATTAAGGATATTTTGTCATTTCACTAAAAATCCCAATTCATTCCTTTTCATAATTCATTTCCCTCCATTACTCTTTTTCCCTCTATTAACGATTCACTATATATACTAAGGGTGCTTAGTGGGATGGGATGGGACGTGATTTGGAGGGTGGGGGTGGGGGGTTGGGATCGGGTTTGGCCGAACATGGCGGGCTGGGATATGGGGGACGGGAAGAGGTCCCGTACCGTCCCACATCCCGCCGGCAGAGGGGACGGGATTTGGGGGGTCGGGTCAGGTAGGAGGATTTGGGGGGACTTTAAATTTTTTTTTCTAGACACTTAATATTAAAAAAATATATATTTAAACACCTAAATAATTGAACAAGATAGTGAAAAACATCCCAAGGCTAATTGCCTCTTATATTATTTAATAGAAATATAATTTTTTTTGTAATACAATTTCAAAATTGCAACTTTGTTTCGTAGTTCAAAAGTTGTAAATCACATAGTAAAATTGCCATTAAAAAAATTACATATTCAACCATACTTTTTCTAATTTTCTGACAATCTCTTGAGGATCTTATGTTGGAATTGGAAGTTGTTGGTCAAATTGCTCAATGTCGCTTACTGCTCCCCTGGATAAGATTTCGTTGTAGTTGTAGTCTTCTTCTTCATTGATCTATGGTTAACTGCTCCGATCTAATCCAATATCTAAATAAAACTACAATCTCCAAATTATCTCCCGCCAATGAGTATATGTGCTCTCCTATTTGAAACCTTCCAGCAGAAAAAGCGCTTTCAAAAGCTGTTGATGACGCTTGAATATTCAACACATCTCGGGCCCACCTAGGTTTTCCCGACCACCGGCGGCTTCACCACCCATTGGCCGAGAATAATTTTTTGTTCTTCCTTGTCTTCTTTTCTCCTACTTCAATAACAATAATCCACTATAATGACTCCTCCCACAACTCCCACAGCAGCCTCAACCTCATCTGTCATCACCCCTGCCATACCAAAATCATCCTTTTCACCCTATGTTCATCCAGCACTCAACGTCATCAACATCAAGAACTTCATTCCTATAATTTTTGATCAAGAAAACGGTCAGTATTCTCCATGGGTTGAACTCTTTCGTATTCATGCATGTGTCTATAACGTGCTTGACCATATCGACGACTCCTTCCCTCGCCCCATTGACGTTGATGACTCAACATGGCGTCGTCTAGACGCCCTTGTCAAACAGTGGATATATGGCACTATCTCTTAGAAATTGCTCATCACTATAATGAAAACCGGCGCCTCAGTTCGTGAGTTATGGATTAGGTTAGAGGAGTTTTTTCAAGATAACAAGCACACTCATGTTGTGTATTTGGAAGAATAATTTAATAATACACGCCTTGAAAATTTCTCTAACATGTCCGATTATTGCAAGCAGTTGAAACTAGTGGTGGACTAATTGTCTAACGTCGGCACACATATTTCCAAAATAAAGACGGTCCTACAATTAGTTGCAGGCCTACCAAAAGGTGAGTACGACACTTTAGCCATAATGATACAGTAGGCTGATCCGTTACCCAGTTTCAACAAGGCCCGTTCGCAATTATTATTGGAGGAAACCCGACGTGCAAAACAGGATGAGCACAATCAAAAAGTGTTAGCAGTCGAAACATCTCCTCTAAATACCATCACCGCCGGCCAGCCTACACAGGCAAAAAATAATCAGACGTGGAACAACCGCGACGACAGGGGCTGCGACGGTGGACGAGGTGGCAAAGGGCGTGGGAAAGAGTGTCGCGGCTAGCAGCAAAATCAACATCAGCAACAGCCCAGTCCCTATACAACCTGGACCGACCCAGTTGGTCAAATTCTACACGGGAACTAGGCTAGTTTTCCTGGACCTATCTCGGCCCAATTCCCTTTCCAACAATAGGGAATATTGGGCCTGGTTCCAGGAACTCGGACAACCCAGTTTCAGTCGCACCAAGTCCACTTCATGCAGGCCCAACTCCCGCAACCTTCCTCCAATCTGGCCCCGACTGATTTGGGCCAAGCTTTTAGTTGTTTGAACTTGCAGCAGCCCGATGAAAATTGGTACATGGACACGGGCGCCACATCTCACCTCACCCGCTCTGCACGTAATATTCCCAAACTATTTCGATTAAAGTATCCTCAATATATTACTATTGGAAATGACCATCGCATTCTAATACAGGGTTATGGAACCACTTACACACAACCGCATCATCTACCATTTTCCCTTAAAAATGTACTGTATGCTCCAATCATCATTAAGAACTTAATTTATGTTCAAAATTTTTCTCGTAATAATTCCATCTCTGTTGATTTTGACCCTTTTGGTTTTACTGTGAAGGATCTTCTTACGGGGACACCTCTTACGAGATGAAATAACACAGGGGGATCTCTATCCATTCCCATCCACCTCCGCTGCCAGCTCATGCTCTCCCATATCTCTCGCTGCTATTTCTCCATCAACTTGGCATAATAGGCTTGGTCACCCAGGAGCCCCAGTTTTTAATTTTCTTAGAGGCAATAATTTTATTAAATGTAATAAGTGTTACGTTTTCTCCCTTTGGCATTATTCATGCTGATTTGTGGATATCTCCTATCTCTAGTTCACTGGGTCATAAATATTACCTTATCTTATTAGCTGATTTTCTCATTATATTTGGATCTACCCACCCAAATTTAAATAAGAGGTGTTTGCAAAATTTCTTGAGTTTCGTACTTTTATCAAAGCACAATTTGAGAAAGCCATAAAATATTTTCAGTGTGATAATGGTCGTGAATTCAATAATTTCATGTTTCACCAATTCTATAAAAATTTAGGCATCGTTTTCCGATTCTCGTGTCCCCACACCTCGCCTCAAAATGGAAAAACAGAACGAATCATCCGCACCATAAAAAACATGGTTCGCACCCTTCTGTTTCATGCCTTCATTCCATCGTCCTTCTCTGTCTATGCAGTCAAAATGGTAGAATACATTCTAAATATTTTACCTACTAGCACCCTTCACAATATCACCTAATCGAAATTCTATACCGTCGGATACCTTCTTATGATCACCTAAGGATATTCGGTTGCTTGTGTTATCCCAATCTTGCATCCACCGCCCCTCACAAATTAGCACCTCGAACCACTCCGTGTGTCTTCGTAGGCTTCCTGTCTAATCATATGGGCTATCTATGCTATGACCTGTCCACTCGTCAAATCCACGTCTCATCACGTCATGTTTGACGAGACCATATTCCCTTTTTTGAATATTTAAAAATTCTAAAAAATGAACTATACCTTTCTTGATGAGTCCGACATCTCCCCCGTCGTTCTCAGCCAACTGCATCAGTCCACCACCGTGAATCCGTCCCCGCTACCCATCGCTGCCACTGCCGACGACGGTTCTGCGGTAGTGTCACCGCTTATCTCTCAATCACAACCATCGCCGATTGCCACCACCACTGGCAATCAACCCAACTTATCTGTCTCTTCATCGAATATCGACCCTACCACCAACCAGAACCCTCGAACCTTCGCCCACTACCAACTGTTATACCGCCTCCAACAACTACAATATCCGCAAGCCCAGTCACCCACCCCTTCACCGTAACCCTACAAGTTATCGGGACCACCACCACCATACCAGCATACCGCATCCACATCCTAAACCCACCACCAATACCATACCCGACAATATCTACCCCACACCATATCACTCAACCCACATCATCGACCATACCCGACCCATTGTTGCATACACCAAACCCGATGACATCCCGCAACTCACCTTACCCACTGCCCTGTCCACCATGTACAACTCGACACCACACACCAGTCTAATGACCCGCAACCAACGACCCAACCAAATAACCATCCACCCACTGCCCTAATGCAACGAACGGAAACTCATGCCCAACACGGGATTTTCAAGCCTAATGTCCACTTTAACCTATCAACACAAATAATTTCCCCAATTCCCAAAATCCCCAAATTGGCCAAACTAGACCCTAATTAGAATGCATCTATGTGTGAGGAATTTAATATTTTAACAAAACAACACACGTGGGATTTGGTTCCTACACCGGAGCGGGTGAATGTGATCCGTTGCATGTGGCTTTTTCGTCAAGAATACACAGACAATGGTGATCTAGAGAGGTATAAGGCGAGACTTGTGTCTAATGGAACTAATCAATAGGAGGGTATTGATTGTGGTGAGACGTTTAGTCCGGTTGTTAAACCAACTACCATTCGCATAGTACTGAGTATAGCTATGGGCAAGCATTGACTGATTCATCAGCTTGATGTAAAAGATGTATTTCTACATGAGGACTCGAAATAAACGGTTTACATGTGCCAGCCACCTGACTTTGTCCATCCAACAACTTCTCAGTATGTATGTCGTCTCCGTAAGTCACTCTATGATTTGAAACAGCCCCCCAGAGCGTGGTATGAACGCTTTGCCAGGTACGTTATGCATATTGCGTTTGTATGCAGTAAGTGCAATAATTCTCTTTTTATTTTTCATCGAGGTAGTAGTACTGCTTACTTATTACTATATGTGGATGATATTGTTCTCACTGCCTCATCTGATGTGTTGAAAAATGAGATTATTGCATTACTTAAGACCGAATTTGCTATGACTAACTTGGGAAAGTTGAGTTGCTTTTTGGGGATATCCGTGACCAAATCTGCAGATACTATGTTCTTGAGTCAGCGTAAGTATGCAGATGAGATCGTGTACAGGGGTAAAATGGTAAATTTCAAGATCATGCCCACTTCGGTAGATTCTAAATCAAAGCTTAGTGTTGCTGATGTTGATCCAGTCTCCGATCCTACTCTTTATAAGAGCCTTGCAGGTGCACTGCAGTATCTTACCTTCACCAGGCCTGATATTGCTTATGCTGTTCAGCAGGTGTGTCTGTTTATGCATGCCCCCATGGAGTCTCACTTTACTCCTCTTAAGCGTATCATCTGATACATTAAATGCACACTTGATTATAGGTTGCATCTATACCCCTTTGCGGTAGGTTACTATCATATACGGATGTAGATTGGGCAGGGTGTCCGGACACGCGATGCTCTACCTCTGGCTATTGTGTATTCTTAGGGGATAATCTTATTTCCTGGTCTGCCAAGAGGTAAGCCACACTATCCTGTTCGAGTGCTAAAGTAGAGTATAGAGGCGTTGCCAATGTTGTCGCTAAGATCTGTTGGCTTCGAAATCTCCTTTTGGAGCTCCAGTGTCCCTTGCGTAAGGCGTCTATAGTCTACTGTGATAACATATCTGCCATATATCTATCTCACAATCTGGTTCAACATCAGTGAACCAAACACATTGAGATGGATATACATTTTGTTCGTGAGAAAGTTGCTCTCGGTCACGTCAAAGTGTTGCATGTGCCTTCTTCATATCAGTATGCAGATATCTTCACAAAAGGGCTTCCCAGACAGTTATTCATCGACTTCAGATCCAGTCTTAGTGTCCTGCCTCCTCCTGCTCCGACTGAGGGGGTATATTAGCGAATACTCTCAATATATTCCCTACATATTTTGTAAATATGAGTGTTGTATATTTATAGTAGATTAGGATCCTTACTATATTAGGATTCCAGCTTTGTACAATTATATATATTTTGTATTAATGAGAAGACTCCCTAAGGGAGATTAATACAATCTTACACTCAGAATTCTCCAGATTTCCTTTGATACTCTTTCCCGTGTTAGACTCTTTTGAATTGTGAGCTCTTTAATTTGGTGAGTTTTTTTTTATATATATATTATTTTCCTGTTTATTACACTTTATTAATTTGTGAGCACATTTTGCTGGGTATTGTTTGTTTCATGTTCTTTTGGTGGTATCTGTCCAAAAATAGATACTTGGGTCCATGATTTTAAGTAATTGATGGATAAACTTCTATTTTTGGGGCAATTAAATTTAATCCCAAAAGTAATGTCTACATCAAGAACTCTACGAGATTATGATTCTTGAAGAATACTAACTTAAAGCACAACGGCTCATTCACTTTAACAATTGTCAATTCGTTTCAGAAATGATACCCAATTCAATTTCTTCTCTACTTCATTTTATTTTCAGAGTGAAAATACCACTTTAAATCAATAATAATGTAGATTTTTTCAGATATTACGGACTCAACAATTTATTATGAATTCCCTTGAAGTTCATCTGAGTCCCATTAATTTGTGGGTTTACCTCAGAGAATTTGTGACTTCTGGCTTGAATGAGCTGTGCTAAGAAAAGGAAGAAGGCAGTGTAGTGTAACAAGCTTTTCATTATCTTCGTGCAATGTTGCTCCCAAACGCACACGTAAGTATACGTGATCACCAACTAATATAATGACCTGTAAAAGTCGGATATCGATCCCACATAGACTTATGATCAACAATATTAGAAGATTTACTAATACTACTAATTATGCAAGTATAAAAGAGAATAGTTGATTTGTTTTATAACTACTACAGAAAAGTAAATAATTAACTAATGTAAACTAGCGGATAGCAAATGAAGGTTGTTGATACTGGAATTTATCACAAGAGAAAGACATTCCAGGGTCATGGCATTTTTCATAATCATGCTGCGCTTTTACTTTCATCAATTTGCTTAATTACCGAGTTATTGATTGACATGGTTAATCATACGACTATGAATCTCTAGAGTCTTCTAGTCACCTATTCGTATTACTTTCACGCCTATATCTCTATAGTTATGAAGATTATTATAAATACATTTATAATTTTTGTATTTCAACCAAGCAGGGCGATCTAGGTATATCTGTGGGTTACAACAATTGCAGAAAATGAGAAGTAAGTAAATATTACAAATTGCTAGAAAGGATAAACTAAAGATTACAACAAACTGAAATCAAGAACGTTACAAACTCCTTGTGATTTGTTGAGTCGAGTGATGACACTCTGTCTTTAAGACAAGATTGCCTCGTATATATCCTTTTACGTTGTCGGGCAATAGTCTCCCAAGATACAACATCAACTTAAAAAATGAGCAAAGGAAAATCAAGTGTTACTCTTGAAGAACTTTGAGTATAGTAAACTTGCTAGAGAGGATGAAGAAGATTTCAGAAAATTCTCTAAGTATTTTTCTTTGTGTTGAACAATTGAGCCAAAGACCTCAATTTATAGTGTAAGGAGAAGACCCCTCAACTAGCCAACTAATGGCCTTTAATAGCCATGTAATGACACTTATTGAGGGGTTACATTCAGCCAAATAATGGCTGAATTCATGTGCCAAATAATGGAGATTCAATGCTCCAAAACCAGCCCAAAAGTCAGAACTTTCCATCTTCCCGTCGCAGCATTCTGCCTCCGAAGCGCCGCGTCTCTATGAATTAGCACTGTGGCTCTAGTGGCTGAACACCCAATTAGCACCGCGACGCTGCTTGGGAGGCACTGTGGCACTCCGACGCCTTGGCTCCAACGGGGCTGCACCGCGGCCCTTCGCAGCTCCGCGGCAATTTCTAACTCATTTCATCTTACACTTCGTACACTTCTTCCTTCGTTTACCAACGTGGAATACTTTGTCATTTGTCCAACAACTATCCATCATTCTATGTCTCAAACGTCTTACGTACGTACCAATATCTCTTTCACTAATGAAATTTATGATACTTGGCACTACGTGTGCACGTGTGTGGAAATGACGTTTCCGATGTGTGGGGCCCCAAATGTTCGAGTCATAAATAATGGGAAAATCTAAATTCCATATTAGTAAATTTCCAACAATCCCCTCTTGAAAGAGATTTTGGCGCACTCACATGGTGCCTTTCCAGTAATCTTTCAACGGACAGATGTTGCATCTGGATAGGTAGCTTCCGCTTTGAACTTTCCATAGTTGAATACCATCGGACTTACTTACTACGCGATGAACGTGATGTCTTGAACCGTCAGTGTAAGCCAAGTCAACGGTACCAACACAACAACTTCCCTTACTATGTTCTTCGTAATGTTTTGTCCGTTGTGGTCGTGGACACTTCTTGGATTCTTAAGTGCGTTCATTTGAGGAGGCCTGTCCTCGCACTTAAATAGGTGGTCTCTTACAAGGTATCCTGTTGTACCCCACTTTACAAGTGTTAGGAACCATTAAAAGTTTCCCCAATCCTAACCTCAACCGTTGTGGATCATTAAAGGTTTAGGAAACTTAACCTTCACCCACACTACATATAGCACTTAATGTCTATCGCAGGAACGACTTTGGATTGATGTTTCTTTACAGAAATCACTTATCCGAAGTGCTCATTCTTCCACCGAAGCACTCAACTAAACCTTTACAACTTAGTTTTCCCATTGAACCTAATTCCTGGGATCTCCAGTCAGTAAGATTGGGTTACCACCGCATTGGTCCTTATAGCTTGGGTTTAAAGCCTATTCCCCTAGACAAGCAGAATATCTAATCCTTGGGTAAGCCCTTTGTCAGTGGATCCGCTATGTTATCCTTTGATTTTATGTAATCAATGGATATTATACCCATGCTGATCAGCTGCCTAATGGTCTTATGTCTCCGTCAAATATGACCAGACTTGCCATTGTACATAGAACTCCGTGTCCTTCCTAGAGCCAACTGACTGTCGCAGTAGATCATTATAGAATGTACGACTTTGTCCCAACAAGAGACATCCTTTAAGAAGTCGTGAAGCCATTCAACTTCTTATTCTGTTTTATCTAAAGCTATAAACTCTGATTCCATCATGGATCGGGTGATGCAAGTTTTCTTAGAGGATTTCCAAGACACAACCCCACCACCAATTGTAAATATATACCCACTGGTGGACTTGATGTTCTCTATATCAGATATTCAGTTTGCATCACTGTTCCTCTAGTACAGTTGGGTATCTCGAATAATGCAACCCGTAAGTTAGCATGTATTTCAGGTATCGTAGTACCCGATTCAACGCCTTCCAATGATCATTACTCGGATTACGGATAAACCTAGCCAACTTATTGACTATATAAGCAATATCAGATGGGGTGCAGTTTATTATGTACATCAAACTCCCAATCACATGTGCATATTGCTCTTGACATATGGGTGCACCACAATTTTTATCAAGATTTTGATTTCTATCCAGTGGTGACTTAATAGGAGAACTGTCAAACATCTCGAACTTTCTTAACACATCCTCGATGTAGTGAGACTGAGATAAGACCAGTCCGTCAGACGTCTTAGAGATCTTTATCCCTAAGATGACATCTATGATACCCATATCATTCATGTCGAAGCATTGTTTCAATATGTTCTTAGTCTCTAGGATCAATCTAGGACTGCTCCCTGTGATCAACATGTCATCTACGTACATGCATATCATGACAAACGAGTCAGAACTACCTTTCGTGTAGACACATTTATCACATTCATTAATAGAGAAACCCATCGATAGTAGAGTACTATCAAATTTTTCATGCCATTGCTTCAGGGCATGTTTCAGCCCATACAGAGATTTGATAAGTCGACAGACTTTCTTCTCTTGCGTTGGAACCACATACCCCTCGAGTTGTTCCATATAAATTTCTTCTTTCAAATCACCATTTAGGAAGGATGTCTTGACATCCATTTGATGTATCTCAAGGTCACGCAATGCTGCGATCGCAATGAATACTCATATGGATGTCATCCTAGACACCGGGGAGTACGTGTCAAAATAGTCAAGGACTTCCTTCTATCGATAGCCCTTGACTACCAACCTGGCCTTGTACTTATCTATAGACCCATCTGCTTTATACTTCAGTTTGAGTATCCATTTACAACCCAATGGTTTATTATACTTCCTTTCTACATAGGATCGTAATGAGTTGACTAGACCATTCAACATCCGAAGGACTCTTACCGCTAGAACGACCGATGCCTGATTCATTTCTCGCTCACAACCCCTTAAGGTTTGCACTCACTCTATTTTGATAGAAAAATGAAGAAATTACTGGGAGTTGAAGAGTAAGAGAAGGTCTCGGAGGAAGATCAACCAACTCCAAAGTATGGTTATGCTGGATGGAGTCTATTTCACTCTCAATATCTTCTTTCTAGAGCGGTGCCTCTGGAGTTGACAATGCTTCAGCAATTGTCCTTGGTTCGTTATCAACCATATAAGCTACAAAGTCAGGACCGAATGATTTATCTTTCCTGGCCCTTTTACTTCGCCTTGGTTCCATCTCTGGAGTCTCCAAGTTCTAAGAATCTGGAACACTAGATTCCATATATTCAGCCACTTCAAAGTCCACTAGATCTGAACCATCTAGATCCGGGAAGTCAATGACTCCCGGTTCCTGAGAACTGTGTTCATAACTTAGTTTGCGAGAGGTTATGTCTTTTTCCTTTCTAGGAAAAGTATCTACAAAGAATTGAGCATTCTTTGATTCCATGATTGTACCCCCGTGGATATCTGAAATATTTGACTTATGCACTAAGAAGCGATAAGCACTACTGTTATTTGCATATATGATGCAAATGCAATCTACAGACTTAGGCCCAATCTTGACCTGCTTTGGCTTGGGCACTTCGACCTTTGCCAAACAACCCCACACTTTTAAATACTTATAGGTGGGTTTCTTTTCCTTCCATGATTCATATGGAGTTTTGTCCTTACCCTTATGTGGAACTCTATTAAGAATCATATTAGCGGTAATGACAACTTCTCCCCACATGTTTTGGGGAAGATCGGAATTGATGAGCAAAGCATTCATCATTTCCTTCAATGTGCGATTCTTGCGTTCAGTAATACCGTTCGACAGAGGTGAGTATGGAGCCATCGTTTGATGAACAATGCCTGATTCGGCACAATATTCCTCAAATGGCGCTACGTATTCTCCCCCTTTATCGCTACGAATGGATTTAATCCGCATGCTTAGTTGGTTTTCAACTTATGCTTTGTAACGTCGGAACGCTTCAAAGGCTTCATCTTTACTTTTCAACAAGTAAAGGTAACAATACCTTGTGCTATCATCAATGAATGTCACAAAGTACTTGTTCCCTCCCCTAGTTTGTGCAAACTTCAATTCACATATATCTGTGTGAATAAGTTCTAGAGGAGCGGTATTTCTTTCGACGGATCGAAAATGAATCTTTGTGAGTTTTAGCTCTACGCACACCTCACACTTATGTTGAGGGTTTATGTCGATAGACGACAACAACTCCAACTTCACCAACCTTTGGATGGACTTGTAGTTAACATGTCCTAAAATATGATGCCATAAATTAGAAGACTCAAGCAAGTAAGAAGAAACTTCAATATTATTACTTGAACATATTACAGACATGGCGTTAACTTTGAAGAGACCTTCACAGACGAAGCCTCTTCCCACAAAAGTTCCATTCTTGGTGATTACAAACTTATTGGACTCAAATACTAGCCTAAAACCAGCATTAACCATTAAATGACCTGAAATTAAATTCCTCTTAATCTCAGGGACATGCATTACCTCCTTCAGAGTGAGCTCCTTTCCAGAAGTCATCTTCAGGACTACCTTTCCTACCCCAGTACGTCAGAGGAAGCGTTGTTACCCATGAACAACTTCTTGTTCGTAACTGGTGTATATGTGGAGAAGGCATCTCTATTGGAACAGATGTATCTGGTAGCACCCGTGTCCATCCACCATTGCATGGGATTCTCAACAAGGTTTACTTCAAGCACCACCGTCGAGAACTCCTCAATCATGTCGTCAAGAAGCCTATCTTTGACGACGTTAATATGTGCCTTGTCTTCTGCCTTGGCCTTCTCTTGTTGCTCAGTCTTGAGCTTGCGGCAGTCCTTGATCATGTGACCAGGTTTCCCACAGTGGTGACAGTTTCCCTTGAACTTCTCCGCCTCCTGGGTCTTGCCGTCTTTCTAGAACTTGCGCTTCTTGCTTGGGTTCCCTTTGGCCTCAGCCAAATATGCCTTTGCCTCAGCAGGTATGCTTTCCCCTAGGCAAGACCTTCTTATTATCTTCCTGAATCTGGAGTTTGATAATAAGTTCCTCAAAGGTCATTTCCTTTGTCTTGAGTTTTAAGTAACTCATAAACTCATTCCACAAGGGAGGTAACTTCTCAATCAGTGATGCAACAAAAAACTGCTCATTTGGTTTCATACCTTCCAAATCCAGGTGATGTAGAATCATTTGGAATTCCTGGACTTGGGACATCACAGTTTCTCCATCCACCATTTGTAATTTCAGGAATTTCCCAAAGATGAATTTCTTTGTACCAACATCTTGTGCATTGTACTTCTTCTGCAGTTTTTCTGATAACTCTTTGGCGGTGCCTACGGTGCAATACACCATGTAGAGTGGGTCTGATAGACAATTCAAAATATAGTTCTTACACATAAAATCACTACGACTCCATGCATCAAGAACCATCTTCATGCCATTAATGACATGGATACCTTGACCACCTTCAGCCATTTCAATAGGCTGAGGGTCCACTTCATCTCCAGCTTGTGGAGGATCTTTTGTTAGGAACCAAGCTAACCCTATAAAAGTCAGATAAAACAACATCTTCTGTTGCCATCTCTTGAAGTTGGAGCCCATGAACTTTTCTAGGCGTTCATGGTGGAACCCAGAGGGTGAAGGAACTGTAACGTTCCCTTGAGCAATAGTAAAGGCGTTGGATGAGCCTTGAGCAGTAGTGAAGGCATTAGGTATGCCTAGAGCAGCAGTGGGGAAGGCGGAGGGGTTGCCATGAGTAGCAGCAGCAGCATCAGAAGCGAGTTATTCTCTTCCAGTCATCTTTCTAGACACTTACAACAATCTTGTCTTAAAATTGTGGGTTACAACAATTACAGAAAACGGGAAATAAGTAAATATTACAAATTGCTAGAAAGGATAAACTAAAGATTACAACAAACTGGAATCAAGAACGATACAAACTCCTTGTGATTTGCTGAGTCGAGTGATGTTACTCTGTCTTTAAGACAAGATTGCCTCGTATATATCCTTTTACATTATCGGGCAATAGTCTCCCAAGATACAACAACAACTTAACAAATGAGCAAAGGAAGCTCAAGTGTTACTCTTGAAGAACTTTGAGTATAGTAAACTTGCTAGAGAGGATGAAGAAGATTTCAGAAAATTCTCTAAGTGTTTTTCTTTGTGTGTTGAACAATTGAGCTAAATGCCTCAATTTATAGTGTAAGGAGAAGACCCCTCAATTAGCCAACTAATGGCCTTCATTAGCCATGTAATGATACTTATTGAGGGGTTACATTAAGCCAAATAATGGCTAAATTCATGTGCCAAATAATGGAGATTCAATGCTCCAAAACTAGCCCAAAAGTCAGAACTTTCCATCTTTCCGTCGCAGCATTCTGCCTCCAAAGCGCCGCGGCTCTGTGAATTAGCGACGCAGCTCCAGTGGCTGAACACCCAATTAGCGTCGCGACGCTGCTTGGGAGGCGCCGCGGCCCTTCGCGGCGATTTCTGACTTGTTTTGTCTTACACTTCTTCCTTCGTTTACCAACGTGGAATACTTTGTCATTTGGCCGACAACCATCCATCATTCTATGTCTCAAACGTCTTACGTACGTACCAATATCTCTTTCACTAATGAAATTTACGATACTTGGCACTACGTGTGCACGTGTGTGAAAATGACATTTCTGACGTGCGGGGCCCCAAATGTTTGAGTCATAAATAATGGGATAATCTTAATTCCACATTAGTAAATTTCCAAAAATATCTCTATCCTAGCCACAAATCCCTACCCTTGTTTCCCTGTGGTGAGATAATATATTCTACCCAGTCTTCGTTCTATCTTAGTATTCTTCTCTCGAGTTCAATCTAAGAATTAAAAAATTTATCCTACTGATCGCGAAGCAGCAAAGTAGTTGTGCACAAGATTGAATAAATAACTCATACAATAATTTAGCAAATTCAACTCAAGTTTATACGTCAACAATCATACTATGGACATAACCCCGGAACAAAGGAGTTTAGCCGCTCATAATTCTATTAAGAACACAAGAATTCATATAAAACCAGGGTTTAATTGAAGGAAGAAAAATAAGATGTAAAAATACCACAAGAACGACTACAAGTCTCCAAGAAAAATCCAACGTAAGTTTGAAAAAAACACCCATAGGATCTATTTATAGTCTAAGGTAAAAACTAAAACAAGTAAATCAAATCCTACTAAAAATATGAAATCCGCTCTACGTCATGTTCTGCACTTGCGACGCAAGTAAAAAGCGAGTGTGCCTGTAATTTATGAAATTCCAAACTTCAGAAAGGCAGATTGTGTGCCTTGGACCTGCGACACCGTTGTATAGCATCTGCACTTTCTCAGTTCAACAAACGAGATCCAGAAAGCCATTCTTCGCTCCTTGTATGTGGGACGCATGAGCATGGCAGGTCACTCTGTCATTTTCCTTTTCCCAACTAAAGAGAGTTACTCCACCTACCTTGTGTATGCGACACAACTGCATAGCACAGGGCCATTCAGTGATCAACTTATCCACAAAGTCTTTCGCAATCGCTCCCTCATCGTGCCCACGTACGATTTCCTTGGAACTCCATCTAAATAGCTCGATTTCAGTTCATTTTATCACATTGTACCTAGATACACAAGATATACCACATAATCTCAAATATGACTATTTCAACATAAAATAAGCTATTAAAGAACTAAAATACGAGGTAAGGTGATGCTAAATATTATATATTTGTGCCAAATATCACCACCCCACACCTAGACTTTGCTCTCCCTCGAGAAATCAACTAGCAGCTACTACATTAAACATATACAACAACCACAGTCATTTAGGTCTACTCAGGCTTCAGCTAACACGACACTTTCAAAAATCATTTTTTCAAACTAATTCGATCAAATTTCCCAACAATCATGCCAACATTTTTTTCATATAAAAATCACAAACAACTTCCTAGAAATAACTTAACCTTCAAAACCGACTCAACGACACCACTTCAACAGAATTATCATGATACCCACAGAGAGACCAACACTTCACCTATCCTAAGTCAATTATGTGCCCTCACCGAAAGAGAGTTGTCCATATCTCACATCATTTTTCACTTTGAAATACTTTGAATGGAGAGAATCAAAACAATTTATGCTCACTTTCACAAAGAAACTCACATGCAATATATGACGAACCATAGGCTTGCCCTTAGTGTAACCACTTCACTAATATAAGTATGCTAATTCTAGCATCAATGAGGACTTAAACAATTGTAATGTAGTCTAAGAGACAGGTAGGATATATTTTAGATGAAATAGTGATTATTTTCCCTAAGCACTTTAATACACACAACTTGACAATTTTTCCACACTCCTTTACTAACCAATCACAGCTCAACCAATCAACACCCATTTGTCTCAATCATGCCCATTTTTTTTCTTAATTTTAAGCACATTTGTACAAGCTAGCTGGAAAGATCTTTCTAACATTTCAAACCTTTTTTTTTTACGTACTTTCAACTAACGAGCATTTCTTTATTATCTAGGTACACCAATGAACTATTTTCAGGCATCAACTAACAAACCATCCCATTTTCCTTTACTATTCTCCTCCCTTTACATAAAATACACCATTAAAGTGCTCACGGAGTAAGAAGGATCAAATTAAGGTTAAATAAAATAAAAGAGAATAGGCTCATCAATGGCTACCAAAGAAAAAGTCTAAAGGCTCAACAGGGTTGACTAAGACAATCATATACATGTAGGTAAACTGAGGCTAAATGTCAGCTAACAAGGAAAGTCTCTATCACTTTCTAGATCAACAACTTTATTTCATTTCGCAAACATACCGGACAAGTTCTAGAGATCAATACACAACATGGAGTACATACAAATTCCTTACCCACTCATGGCACACAATTAACTCAAAATAGATCCACACCAGTTCTCAATTTAAGCAAGTATATTACAATTTATATTAAGCTCAAATGGGTCATCTAAGAGTCATGAAACCTAGCCTAAGTGTCTCAAGGAAGGTTATTTTATTTCTTTATTTTGTTGAGCATGCTTTTGATTTTAAACACAGAGAATTGCTCCTTATTGTCTTTCACCTAAACCAAGTACCTAACATTCTACTGGTCTTTTGGACTTGGTTTCCTAAAAATAAAATCTAATACTCGGTTCAAGACGCCGCACACCCAAATGATGAGAGTGGCGGAAATGAGGATGCTGAGATGGATGTGTGGGCATACAAGGAGGGATATGATTAGAAATGATGATATCCGGGAGAGAGTGGGAGTGGCCTCGGTGGAGGATAAGATGAGGGAAGCGAGGTTGAGATGGTTTGGACATGTGCGGAGGAGAGACACAAATGCCCCAGTGCGGAGGTGTGAGAGGTTGGCTATGGATGGATTCATGAGTGGTAGAGGTAGGCCGGAGAAATATTGGGGAGAGGTAATTAGACGGGATATGGAGCAGACGCAACTTACTGAGGACATGACCTTAGATAAGGAGTTTTGGAGGACACAGATTAGGGTAGAGGGGTAGTAGGTAGTTGAGCGTAGTCCTACTTACGCCTACAAATGGGTAGCTGTAGTGTTATTATTGTAGGCCCTCTTAGAATATCAAAAGAATAGGCGTAGTATTGCTTTATAACCTTCTGTAGTTTTATTTCTATTGGTATGCGCTCTTTAATGTACGTGGGTTATCTCATTTATCTGTGTTAGTTACTACTTCTTCTTTCTTCTTTTATTTTCCTTTTCCATTTTAGGATGTGCTATTATGGCGTATTCACGTTTGCTGTCAGCATTTTCATACTGCTTTAAATTTTTAAATTTTAATTTATTTTTAAATTTTTTACCGGGGCTGACTAGTTTTTTCTGCTTTGCTTGTCTTGAGTCGAGGGTTTCTCGAAAATAGCCGCTCTACCTACCAAGATAGAGGTAAGGTCTGTGTACACTCTACCCTCCCAGACCCCACATTGTGAGATGGCACTGGGTATGTTGTTCTTGTACTCGATTCAAAGGTTCCCTCTCGGAAAAGAACCGAGACCATAAGAAAACCCAAGGGGGCGGGTGATGTACACCACTAATGAGGGACTTAAAGAAGTTACAAAAGAAAATAAAAGAACAAAAATCTTTCTTCGAAGACTCTAAAACTAAAAACTACTAAGAAAAAAATCCTAAGGCATATTAATCATCATCCTTAACCTAAAAAATTATACAATACAAGGGACGTATTTCTCACCCCACACTTAAAATATGCAGTGCCCTCAATGAGTCAACAATCAATTTAAACACAAGATAAAGTAAAAAAATACTCCTAGTCATCCTTATCAACTTCCTCGTTGTCCTTCAGCTCAGACCTCTCTTCCTCTATCTCATCATCAGGGTCGCCTTGTGGCTGCGACTCTACTTTCTCCCCAACTTCCAAGTCAGTTTGTATGAAATCCATTACACAGACATCCTCATTCTCAAGTAGATGGGAATCCTCACCATGATATCCTCATTCTCAAGTAGATGGGCATCCTCACCAAGCAACTCCTAGGAGTATATAGTATGTGGTACCTCGACATAGACACTCGAATAATCCAGCTTGAAGTGCTCTTCCTGAATCACCAATATTTTATGCATTTGTCTGAGCATGATAGACTGGCCTGAATGTTCTTCAGAGGGGGCGAAGTTGTGCTTTACTGATTGTCATGGTGTCAATACTTTTGAAATATCAATCATACTATTAAGTGGTTCAAGGACCCTATCCAACGGGTTCTTCACTTCAGGGTTCAACCTTATTATGAATGCAGTCAGAGTGTTGTCATAACTGAACCTTTTAGTCTTACACTCCCTTACTAGATTAATTTCTTTCATCATCCAATACCCAATGTTAAAGGACATCCCTTTCATCAAGAAGTATACTATGCACACCCGCACCTTACTCACACTTGAGAAGTGATCCAAAGGCTTAATTATATAATTAAACAATCGCAGCCACACACGCGCCTCCCTGCAGATAGTTTCCCTTATCTCCTTATAGTCGGTCTTCGCAATAAACTCATTCATTGGTGCTATAGGATGATCATGCACCCCTAGAATGGCCCACAAAGTGGAGGGCTTCATAGGAACATACACCCCCCGAATTCTATTGGAGAATATTCATCTTTAGTTAGCAATCGTGGTATACATGCATACAATTCCTATACCAAATCAATGTTCACCGGTCCTGGCCGATGAAAGACAAACTTCCTACCAATGGCGATAATTTTACTGTAGATAAAACAACAACATACCCAGTGAAGTCCCACAACGTGGGGTCTGGGGAGGATACAGTTTACACAGACCTTACCTCTACCTTGGTAAGTAGAAAGACTATTTCCGAAAGACCCTCGCCTCAAGACAATGCATAAGCACAAGCAAAGCAAGAGAAACTGTCAGACACGGATAAGAAATTTAAAGTAGTATGACAATGAGAGTAACAAAAGCGAATAAGCTATGATAAAGCATTCTGAAAAAGAAGCAGTAACTAACGCAGGTAAATAAGATAAATACAGTACTCGAAAGAACATATAGCAGCAGAAATCAAAGGACAGGGGACTATAAAACAATACTACGCCTGCTAGTATGATAGGCTAAGAAGTAACACTACAACTACTAATATATAAGCATAAGTAGGACTACGCTCAACTTCCTACTACCCTTCTACCCTAATCTATGTCCTCCACAACTCCCTATCTAAGGTTATGTCCTCAGTAAGTTGCACCTGCATCATATCCCATCTAATCACCTCTCCCCAATACTTCTTCGGCCTACCTCTACCCATCATGAACCCGTCCATATCCAACATCTCATACCTCTACACTGGGGCATTTATGCCTCTCCTCTGTACATGCCCAAACTATCTCAACCTCATTTACTGCATCTTATCCTGCATCGAGGCCACTCCCACTCTGTCCCGGATATCATTATTTCTAATCCTATACCTCCTTGTATGCTCACACATCCATCTCAACATCCTCATCTCTACAACTTTCATCTTTTAGATGTGTGAAGTCTTGACTGGTAGTCGGTCTAACCACCACCCTACAGAATTTGTGTTTAAGTTTTGGTGGTAACTTTTTATCACACAAGACTCCAGATGCAATCCTCTATTTTATCCACCATATACTAATATATTGTGTGACATCATCATCAATCTCTTCATTCTCTTGGATAATAGACACGAGATACTTGAAGCTTCATTTCTTTGGAATAACCTGAGTACCAATACTCACCTCCACGCTTCTCTCATGGTCACTCCCATTACAGAACTTGCACTCCAAGTATTATGTCTTGGTCCTACTCAGCCTGAACCCCTTAGACTTTAGAGGCTTTCTCCAAACCTCTAGTTTAGCGTTCACTTCGCTGATAGTCTCATCAACTAGGACCATGTCATCTGCAAATAACATAAACCATGGCACCTCTCATTGAATTTGTCACATCAGTCTATCTATTAGTAAGGAAAATAAGAATGAGCTAAGATATGATCATTGGTGCAGCTTCATCATCACTGGGAAGTGCTCCGAGTCTCCTCCTACTGTCCGTACCCTGATCTTTGCTCCATCGTACATATTCTTGATCACCGTAGTGTACGCCACAGGTACACCTTTAACCTCCAAACATCTCTATAGAACCTCCCTAAGGACTTTGTCGTATGCCTTCTCGAGGTCGATAAAAACCATATATAAGTCTCTATTCCTCTCCCTATACTGCTCCACCAACCTCCTAATAAGATGATTGGCTTCTGTATTCTAATGCCCCATCATGAATCCAAATTGGTTCTCAGAAATAGACATGCCTCTTCTCACCCTCATCTCCACAACCCTTTTTGAAACTTTCATAGTGTGGCTTAAGAGCTTGATACCCCTATAGTTGTTGCAACTCTGGATGTCCTCTTTGTTCTTATACAAATGAATCATTTTACTCTTCCTACATTCTTCGAGCATTCTTGCAGTCTTAAAAATGACATTAAAAAACTTAGTTAGCCACTCCAAACCTGCACTGCATGCGCTCTTCCAAATATTATCTGGGATCTCATCAGGCCTAGTCGCTTGTCCCCTGCGCATCCTGCGAGCAGTACCCTTAACCTCCTCAACCTTAATACTTCTACAATATCCAAAATCCGATTACCTTCCGAATTGCTCCAAATCTCCCAGCACAATATCTTTATCTCATTCTTTATTCAAGAGTTTATGGAAGTAAGACTGTCACCTCCGTCTAATATGAGCATCCTCCACTAGTACTTTGCCGTCCTCGTCCTTGATACACCTCACGTGATCCAAGTGACTGGTCCTCCTCTCCCTCTCCTTGGCTAGTCTACACAACTTCTTATCCCTGTATTTTTCTCTAATTCCACATACATGCATTCAAAAGCCACAATTTTCGCCACCATAACCTATAGCCTTGCCTCCTTTCTCGCCATCTTATATAATTCCCTATTCGTCCACTTCTCCACCTCATCCTTGATTTCTACCAATTTTGCATACGCCACTTTCTTTGCTTCCACATTCTCTTGAACTTTATCATTCCACCACCAGTCCCCTCGATGCCCACCATAGCTACCCCGCGAGACCCCTAGCACTTTTCTAGCTACCTTCCGAATGTAACTGGTCTTCCTTTCCCATATACTGGTCGCATCCCCACTACTTCCCCAAGCGCCCTGGCTATCAACCTCTCTCATATCTCCTTTGCACTAGCCATGGTCAAACTTCCCCATTTGATTCTTAGCCTGTCACCTACAACCCTCATCTTCTTCTCCATCTTGATCTCCAAATCCCTCACCAAAAGCTTATCTCGGGTTGTAAGATACTCACTCAGATTAACCTTGCAGTCTTTACAAAGACCGTTGTCAACCTTCCTAAGGAGTAAAAAGTATATCTGAGTCTTAGCCAATGAACTACGAAAAGTCACCAAGTGCTCCTCCTTCTTCAAGAACCTCGAATTGACTATCACCATCCCAAAATCTTTAGCGAACTCCAAAAGTGAGACGCCTACCCCGTTCCTGTCCCCAATGCCAAAGCCTCCATGCACATCGTTATAACCCCCCCCGAAGTGACCCGATATGGCCATTGAAATCCCATCCTACAAATAACTTCTCAGTGGGTGGTATACCTCCTATTACCTCGTCCAAATCCTCCCAAAAGCTACTCTTCTTCTCCTCGTCCAAGACCGTCTGTGGCGCGTAAAAACTAATAATGTTCATAGTGAACCCTCCAACTACCAACTTAATCGCCATCATTCTGTCATTGACCCTTCTAACCTCTACTACCTGATCTCTTAGCTCGATGTCTACCAAAATACCAACCCCATTCCTATACCTCGACCTATCCAAGAACCATAACTTATACCCGTCCACATCCTTAGCCTTAGGTCCTACCCATTTGGTCTCCCAGAAATATGCTATATTAATCATCATCTTCTTAAGAATCTTAACTAGCTCTATGGAATTCCCCGTTAGAGTCCCAATGTTCCAAGATCCTATTCTAAGCCTAGCATCTCCCTTACCCCACTTACCCCTAACCCTCGCCCCTATCCTCGACCTAGAACATGACCCTAGTCTACCATCATTCACCAAAGCCACTAGAGCAAAAAAATACTAGTCAAAGGTTAACACTAACACACAAGGGAACCAATATTAAAGAACAAGTTAACAAGAATCTAGAGGTAAGTCAGGCTTCTACAGACCAGAATGATAAAACAAAGGACAATAATGTAATGCCAAGATTCAACAAGGCTTAACAGCCACTAAAGCAAATATAAACTAATAAACCAGTTAAAGGTTTAGCCTAAAACCGGAAGGGATAAAAAGTGAAAGCACAAGTTATCAACAATCTAGAGGCAAGTAAAACCACACTGCCAAGAATGATATAAATAAAGAAAAAAAATATATTCTAGAATTAATACAGTGAGAGCAAAAATTTAACTATAGGAATGGATACGGACAATTGGAGGTACAAACTCCAGTTGAATCGAACATGTTCGCTGCTGAAAATCACTGTTCAACACCGGAGTTACTATTCATTACCAGAAGTTATTGTTCACCACCGGAAGTTGCCGAAAAACTTGAGTAGCTGGAGCGACCTGTAGGAAGCAAAAAAGAGTAAAATAGGATAGGTTTGGCTAGAAACGTACTACCCAGAGCAGTTTGGCTGGAAAAACTAGCCGGTGTTTGATTGGCCTTACTGGTCAGCGCCGCTGACCATCGTCCGTGAAAGAGGAGAGGTTGGTAAGACCTAGAGGGGATGGCGGGAAAAGAGGGTTGGGGTTGGATTCTCACTGGTGGAAAACCCTAGGTCACCTTGGGGAAGGGGGAATGGGATGTACCTACTTTTTATCGTTGAAGGAGAGAGAGAGTCAAGAGAGTGAGAGAAAGAGTAGAATCTGTAGAGAGAATCACCGGGCCATAGGCTTCTTCTATAATTAGTGTCTCCAGCTCCTGTACTAGAATGACAGAATCAAGAATAATAGGCCAGTCAACACATTCCAATATCTCAATCTTTAGTTTAATTAAATTGGGAGTTCTTCGTAGGATTTCCGCCAAAAAAGGAGAGTAACGAAGATAAATTGTTTGCAAGGTATTGAGAAATTTTGCCTCAAAGGTACCGAATTCACAACTCGCTTAGGTATATATCCTTCGGACAGATCAAAATTCTCATACCAAGTCTGCCCGTAACCAGTAATATCAAAGAGTGGCCGAGGGAGTTGAGAAGCAACTCGGGGTATGGGGATAGTTGAGTTTTTGCCCTCTCCGATTTTTTAAGCCCGCTTTTTTTCAGAGGGTTATTAGAGCGCCCTCTTTTAGTACCTGAGATGAGGATGCCGCAACTGGCTTTCCTTTATTTTTTGGGTTCACCATAGTGCCTACAAATAAAATAATTCAAATAATAAGTATCTCCAATCCACAAGAAGGGTCGTGGAATGACCCCACACTTATTTCACACTACCTATTTTTGAACTGCTTGAGTTTTCACATTAGGCCACATTCAAGGCTCATTACTTTTGGGGTTGAATCGCCCCCACACTTACTACAAACTACAATATAAAAAATAGAAACAAGAAGTTATCTACTTTATGTTACATCTAAGAAAATAATAAAACCATGTTGTAGGACTTAGGGTGTTTTCAAGTTTCTTGTCAAAACTTATCTCAACCCTCAATTTTTTGTGTTTTTGGATTCCCAAGGGTTTGTATACATGTTTAAGGTTCTATTTCTACTCAAGACTTCATAATTTTCACCAAAAAATTGGTTCAAGCAATTTATCAAACACCTTGTGAACATTAGAATCCTCCCCTTTGATTTTTATAAAAATGTGGGTTATGGAACCCTCCCTTTTTCAATGGGAAATCATCTTCTAGCCATAAAAATCAAGAGACAGCAACAAAATAACCCAATTTCGCCCAATCCCAATAACCGTAGCTTTTAATTTCAACTTAAAACTCAAGAACAAGGTAAGTAATGATGCAAATATTAATGGATTGATGATGAAATCCACTTAACTTGTAGTGTTGATGAAGGATTATATGTAATTCTTGAGTTTAATTGAAATTTAAAGTGAGTTGTGGGAGGGTTTGAGTTTGGTCGTGCCAGGTTTAAGAGAGATAATTTTGTTTTGTAAAAAATAAGAGGGGTGGGTCTGCCATTTAACTTAAAATATTTTTCAAACTAAGTCGACCCGTGCTTTGTAAATGCTTCGCAGATGGGGAGCACATTAAGGGACCGTCTGTATTTTTTTTTTGAAAATTCTCAGATCCCTTGCTTTGGAAGTGCGACGCATTAGCAGAGCACGTTAGAGTCTGCTCTGAATTTTTGGTCTAAAAAATCTCAGAAACATGTGCTCTACTTGTGCGTCGCACACATAAAGCACATTGCAAACCTTGAGCAATTTTTCTATTTTTTTCTCGTTTAGCGTTTTCACTCCTTCCTTAGTCCTGCAACAATAACAAACGTGACATATAAAAGATTGGGTAACCTCCTAACAAGCGTCGCAGTTAATTTCATGGCACGACAAACTTTTATTTTTTATTTTCTCATTTTTTTATTATTTTCATATTTTCAATTACAAAAGCACGGGTTGCCTCCCGTGAAACACCTGATTGAACATCGTGGCACGACGTCAGTTATCTCGTATCAGTCATTGGTCAGCTCCACCGAGGTCTTCTGTCTATTCATGTCCTTAGCCCAATAATGCTTTACCCGCTGACTATTTACCAAGAAAGTTTCTTCCAAATTGAGCTTTTGAAGTTCCACCACCCCGTGCTGTGTCATCCTCACTACCTCAAAAGGGCCTGACCACTAATACCTAAGCTTTCCCAAGAATAATTTGAGCCTAGAGTTGAACAACAACACTTGCTGTCTTGGCTCAAACGAACGTTGTTTGATATGTTTATCATGCCATCTATTGGTCTTCTCTTTGTATAACTTTGCATTCTAGTAGGCATGTAGTCTGAATTCCACAAGTTCGTGCAGTTGTAACATCCGCTTAATCCTGCTAACTCTAAGTCTAAGTTGAGCTTCTTGATGGCCCAATACGCTTTATGTTCCAACTCGACTGGTAGATGGTACGATTTTCCATAGATCATCCTATAGGGAGACGTCCCTATTGGAGTCTTGTACGCATTTCGGTAGGCCAAAAGTGCATCATCAAGTTTCGCAGACCAATATTTTCTCTAGGCATTCATAGTCTTCTTTAGAATTTGCTTCACCTCTCTATTCGAGATCTCCACATGCCCACTAGTTTATGGGTGATATGCAATCACCACTTTGTGTCTGACCCCATGCTTAGCCAAAGGTGTCTTCATTATGTTATTACAAAAATGCAGCCCTCCATCATTAATAATGATCCTTGGGGTTCCAAACCTCATAAATATAGTCTTCTTAACAAAACTCACCACCACCTTGGCATAATTTGTAGATAGAGGGACCGCCTCCACCTATTTAGACACGTAATCCATCGCCAGCATAATATACTTTTTCTCATAAGATAGCGGGAAGGGACCCATAAAATCAATGACCCAAACATAAAAAATCTCCACTTCAAGAATATTATTCAATGGCATCTCGTGTCTTCTTGATATGGTCTATGTTCATTGGCATATGTCACAACTTCGAGCGAAGGCATGTGCATCCTTGAAGATAGTGGGCTAGTAGAACCCTGACTGCAAGACCTTAGCTGTTGTGCAATCACCACTATGATGTCCTCCATATGGGGAAGAATGATAACTTTCTAATACATGCTTCACTTTGGTCTGCATAATGCACCTCCTTATCAGCTGGTCAGGACCCTGTTTGAACAAAATAAGTTTCATTACATATATAGAATCGCGAGTCATGATACAATTTCCTCATCTACTGTGTGGTAGTCTCAGGTTGGTAAATTCCACTCACCAATAATTTCATGATATCTGCATACCAAGGTACGTCTGCCTCTGGAATTTCAAAGAGCTGCTCAGCAGGAAACACCTCTCGTATTTGCCCATCCTCCACCACATATTCGTGACTCTCTAACCTGGATAGGTGGTCAGCCCCTTAATATTATGTTCTCTTGCAATCCTAAATCTCCACATCAAACTTTTGAAGCAATAGAATCCACCGAATAAGACTTGGTTTTGCGTCCTTCTTATTAAATAAGTACCGAATAACAGAATCATCTATATATACAATGACACTTGTTCCCACAAGATAGGACCAACATTTATCGAAGGTGTAAGCAAATGAAACGATCTCTTTCTCAGTGATTGTATAATTCAATTATGCAGCATCAAGAGTTTTACTGGTGTAATAAATCGAGTGTAAGATATTCTCCTTCCTCTGGCCTAGGAAAACTCCCACAGTAGTGTCACTGGAATCACACATTATTTCAAAAAGAAGTATCCAGTCAGGCGCTATCATTATAGGAGCAGTTACTAACCTTCTCTTCAAGTCTTCAAATGCTTGTAGACATGCTTCGTTGAACACAAACTCCACCTCTTTCTCAAGCAGCTGACACATAGGACTAGAAATATTCGAGAAATCCTTGATGAATCGTCTATAAAATCCCGCATGCCCGAGAAACTATGCACTCCTTTCACTAAAACTGGGGGTGGTAATTTTTCAATCACTTCCACTTTTGCATGATCTACTTCCAACCCTCTTTTCGACACCTTATGCTTAAAGACGATGCTTTCTCAGACTATTAAGTGACCTTTTTCCCAATTTAAAACTAGGTTGGTCTTCTAGCATTTGGAAAGCACACGATATAAGTTCTACAAGAATACATCAAACGAATTCCCGAGCACTAAAAAATCATCCATAAAAACGTCTACGATGTCCTGCACCATATCCAAAAATATAGCCATCATACACCGCTGAAATGTTGCTGGAGCATTACACAACCCGAATGACATGCGTTTGAAGCATATATCCCATAGGGGAATGTGAATGTAGTCTTCTCCTGATCTTCAAGAGCAATAACAATCTAGTTGTAGCCCAAATATCCATCTAAGAAACAATAATATTCCTGTCCAGCTAACCTGTCAAGCATCTGATTAATGAAGGGGATTAGATAATGGTCTCTCTTTGTGGCCTTATTCAGCTTATGATAGTCCATATAAATACACCACCATGTAACTGTTCATGTTGGGATAAGTTCGTTCTTGTCATTTGTCACCATCGTTATCCCCCTTTCTTCGGAGTGCACTGTATGAGGCTGACCCATTTGCTATCAAAAATCAGAAAAATAATGCCTGAGTCCACCACTTAATTACTTATTTCTTCACCACTTCCTTCGTGACATGATTCAATCTTCTCTAATGTTGAACACTTGGTGTATGATCTTCTTCCAAGAATATCTTATGCATGCAGAACGTCGGGCTAATTCCCTGAATGTCTGATATCTGCCACCCTAAGGCTCTCTTTCAATTTTGCAACACCTGCAATTATTTATCCACCTCTTCACACGTGCGTTTGGCAGATACAATGACCGACAATGTCTCACCCTTACCTAAGAAAGCATACTTGAGATGAGCAGGTAAGGGTTTCAGTTCAAGCTTCACAGCCTCCTCTATGGATAACTTGGGCAGTGGCCCTAGAGGTCTGTTAAGGGGTTCGAATTCACCCTTTCTCACGTAAATGCTTGCCAAGTATAATATTTGTACCATTTCATTAGCCTCTTCATCTCCAAAAATATCATCTCCCACTAAGACTCTCTCCAACGGATCTCTAAATGTGATAAGAGGTAATTCAGAATAAATATCCACCACGGTGATTACTGACAACTCCTCACAAATGGCAGGTAGCCTGAGAGCCTTGTAAATATTGAACACTTCAACTTTATCGTGCACCCTCATAGTTAGCTGCCCTATAGCAAGATCAATCAACACTCTTTTCGTGGTTAAAAATGGACCGCCCAAAATAAATGAGACCTCCGAATTTGGCTTAAAATCTAGGATGACAAAATCTATAGGAAATATAAGAGACCCCACTTGCACTAAAACATTTTCAATAATGCCCTTTGGTCGGGCCAAATATCTTTCTACAGTTTCAGCACAATAGTAGTTGGTCGCGGATTTCCCTACCCTAATTTTTTGAACATAGATGACGCATCAGGTTGATTCTTGCACCAAAATCACACAGTGCAAGAGCAATGACTTATTTCCCAATAGTTATTTCGATAGTGAAGATACCTGGATCCTTGAGCTTTGTAGGAAGTTTATTTTGAATTAGATATGTGCACTTCTCAGTAAGTGCAACTGTGGCATACTCTGTGAAATGACTCTTGTTGGCTACGATGTCGTTGATATACTTTGCGTATTTTAGAATTCCATGCAACATGTCAACCAAAGAAACATTCACACGTACCTGTTTCAATAGGTTAAGGAATTTTTTGTATGTTGCCTCTTCTTTCTGCTTTGCTAATATTTGAGGGTACGGGGCGGTGGTTTGGCAACCACAGGTTATGGCTGCTTGACCAATGCCTTCTTTGGTACACTCTCTATCTCAATAACCTCGTCTTCTTCAACTGCCTCTTTTCTTGCTTTTTCCCGAGTTGCGTTCTTTGGTGCTAACTCCTCCAATTGCCTCCCACTTCTAAGAGACACAACTGCACATAGTTTCAGGTTTGGATATATGTTACTTAGAAGTCCTCCCTATGGTCGGGTATTCTGAGCACCTACTATCTGCCCTATATGCCTCTCCAAATTTTGTATTGCTAGATCTCAATTTTGATTTTCAGTCATTATCTTTTGCTCGAATGCTTGCTGACTTGCCATCATCTTCTACATATCCCCCATCATCTATTTCATCATTTCTTCCATACTACTCTGAGAAGCTTATGGCCTAGGCTGATTTGCCTGATTTTGATGATATTGCCCTGGTGCCCTATTCTAGTTACCGCTACCTTGATTACCACCCTAAGAGAATTTTGGGTGATTCTTCCAGGAGGCATTATACGAGTTTCCATGTACATTCTGATTACCTTGGACTCTTGCTGCATTGCCCATGAAAAATACAAATTCTGAATTTACAGGACTGACATCACGAGTGTGCCCTTCACCGCACACCTCAAAAAACACATGGGCTTGATGCACTGGTTGCACCTGTGATTGATTCTTTCCCATTACGAAGTCCTTGAATTGTTTGTGCATAGCTTCAATTTATGTTGTCATGCTTGTGTACAAGTCTAACTCAAGTGCTCTCGGAGTATTCTTGACAATGTTATCCCTGTGATCACCTTGTCACTCTGAGTCACTCTGAAACGTGTTCAATAAGACGAACAACTCATTATAGCTCAGATAAAGAGCTTGCCCCTAGTTTCAGTATCAAGCAACACTTTTTCATAGTGATCCAGACTCTCAATAAAGGCATGTGCCAGAACTTTATTCGTTTGATGATAATGAGGACAATCTCTGAGAAACGCTTTGAACCTCTCTCATGCCTGATATACTCTTTCTCTAGGTTTCTTCCTGAAGGACATGATTTACCTCATGAGTCTCGTTGTCTTTCCAGATAGAAAGAACTTAGTCAAAAACTTTCTCGCTAGATCATTCCAGGAGGTGATGGAATTCACTAGTTCTGCATCCAACCACTTCTTAGCATCCCCAAGTAGAGAGAATAGGAACAGTGTCAACCTCATATAATCAACAGTGACCCTGGTGGTCACATAGGTATCCACAATATCCAAGAAGGTTCGAATGTGTTGTTGAGGATCCTCATGTGGTAGACCAGTGAACTATCCGCTAGAGTGGAGCAGCTAAATCATATGATGCTTAATCTCAAAATGCCCCTCGATGGTCGGTTTGGCAATTCTTGAAGTGACGTTACCCACTAGAAGTACTGCCACCTCTCGAACTGTTGTTGGTGGTGCGTTAGCTGCCCTTATTTAAGGTACCAAAAGGATTTCTTCTTGATTTGCCTGAAAATTAACTTCCCTCCTACGTTGGTGGAACAACCGTTCAGGTTCAGGTTGAAATTCCACAAGGTTATTTTTACTAGCAGACCTTCACATTTGATTGTTTCACTTGCGTTCAAATAACAGCTAAGATCAAGACGTTAATACTTGGATAACTAAAGTAGTACTAGATTATTCTAATAAAACCATTAATTTCTAAGTGCCCGACAATGACGCCAAAAACTCGTTGCTTCCAAACGCACACGCAAGTATACATGGTCGCCAAGTAATATAATGACTTATAAAAGTTGGATATCGATCCCATACAGATTTATGATCAACGATATTAGAAGAATTCACTAATACTACTAATTAGGCAAGTATAAAAGAGAATAGTTTTGTTTTATATCTACGACATAAAAGTAAATAATTAACTAATGTAAACTAGCAGATAACAAATGAAGGTTGTTGATACTGGAATTTATCACAGGAGAAGATATTCCAGGGTCATGGTGCTTTTCGTAATCATGTTGCGCTTTTACTTTCATCGACTTGCTTAATTACTGAGTTACTGATTAACAGGGTTAATCATACGACTACAAATCTCTCGAGTCCTCTAATCACCTATTCGTATTGCTCCTATATATCTATGGTCATGAATATTAATACAAATGCATTTATAATTCATGTATTTTAACCAAGCAGGGCGATCTAGGTATATCTCTATCCTAGCTACAAATCCCTACCCCAATTTCTCGGTCGTGAGATCCTACTTTACTCAATCTTCGTTCTATCTTAGTATTCCTCTCTCGAGTTCTCGAGTTCAATCCAAGAATTAAAGATTTATCCTACTGGTTGCGAAGTAGCAAAATAGTTGTGCACAAGATTGAATAAATAATTCATACGATAATTTAGCAAAATCAACTCATGTTTATACGTCAACAATCATACTATCGCCACAACCTCGAAACAAAGGAGTTTAGTCGCTCATAATTCTATGAAGAACACAAGAATTCATGATAAAGCTAGGGTTTAATTGAAGGAAGAAAAATAAGATGTAAAAATACCACAAGCACGGCTACAAGTCTCCAAGAAAAATCCAGCATAAGTCTGTAAAATACGCCCATAGGGTCTATTAATAGTCTAAGGTAAAAGCTAAAACAAGTAAATCAAATCCTACTAAAAATATAAATTCATTGTACGTCATGCTCTGCACCTGCGACGCAAGTACAGAGCGGGTGTGCTTGTAATTTCTGAAATTCCAAACTCCAGAAAGGCAGACTGTGTGCCTTGGACCTGCAGAGAGTCACTCCACCTGCCCTGTGCATGCGATGCAACTGCATAGCACAGGGCCCTTCAGTGATCAACTTATCCACAAAGTCTTTCGCAATCACCCCCTCATCGTGCCTACGTATAAGTTCCTTGGAACTCCATTAAAATAGCTCGATTTCAGTTCATTTTGTCACATTGTACCTAGATACACAAGATATACCACATAAGCTCAAATATAACTTTCAACATAAAATAAGCGATTAAAGCACTAAAATACGAGGTAAGGTGATGCTAAATATTAGATATTTGTGCCAAATACCATGTAACATCAAGGCAAACTCTCTAAATACTTAAGATGAGGTATATTCAAATTTCTGAAAATTACTGGCTACTCCCGATGCTTACTTACTAACTGAATTTTTGATATATTTAAGTCTGTCAATTCATTAGATGCCTTTGATCAATAATGCGCAAGAATACAAAAACATCGAGTTCTTTGATTCTATTTATTGTATTGGGTCATGGATTGCACCAATGGTGCAGCATGAATCACTGATCTGTTGGTTAAGAGTACTATATCTAATATCTGTTATCTACTCTTCCATCTGTCCTAATTTATATGATCCATTTTCCTTTTTAGTCAGTCTAAAAATGAATGATACATTTCCTTATTTGACAATAGTTTAACTTTAAACTTTACATTTTACGCTTAACGAGGTGATTTATAATCACACAAATATCTTTGGCTTATTTTAGACCACAAAATTCAAAAGTCTTTATTTATTTTTAAACTCCGTACCAAGTTAAAGAACTTCATATAAAATGGGACGGAGGGAGTAGTTAAGAAGGGTTCCGATTCTGCAGGTTCGTCATGCATCTGAAGTTGCACATGCCCTTGATTACATGCACAGTATGGGATTGAACTATAGAGATATTAAGATACTTTTATTACTTAGAAAGTTCATCAACAAAATTTGTATGGATAACTTTATTTCTATTTATGGCTGCCAGAGAACCCGCAACTTACTGCAGATAGACATATTAAAACCGTTGCTAAATCCCCGATTTGTATTTCTTCTGTCCACTAATTGTGAAAATGAAGCTTACCTATTTTTGAAATGCTTTATTTTCTGTATCCAATTGTGAATTAAACTAATCTTTAGGCTTTTGGCTAACCAAATAAAAAAGGAAATTTAGTCTTTGTTTTAGTTCAACTTTGGCCTAAAAGTGGGGTTATTGAATTTTTCTGTTGTCTAGCTGAAAAACAGTATTTATTTGGTAATTTTATTTGACTCGTGTTTAAGTATTGAATATATTTTGTTAAGCTTTTAGATGCCGGTGTTCATTCAGCGATAATTAGTATCGACACGTACAAAAAGTACTTTCTTATAGTCCCATATTAATTTAAGCAGTACGGAATGATAAAATTAAACTGTCACTGAAAGATGAAGGTGGTAAAGGAAAAAAAAGAAGAGCTGGAGATCTTTTTAATTTTTAAGATAGAACAGCAGCAGGGGGATTATGTTCTTATTCATAACTTATTTCACTCTGACCACATTATTTCTTGGTATTGGCCTTATAAACCTCATTCTCACACCTATAAAATGAAGCAAGTGATGCCATTCAAGCTACTGACTTAATTAGCTTTGTTTCAGGTAAAGCGTAACTAGATAACGACCTTATAATATTCCTCAAATGACTCAGGTCCAGCAAATCTAGAGAATTCTTCAGAACCAGGTCCTCTTAATAAGGGTGCTTCTCCAGAGCCTCCAAGGATCGCTGTTGATAAATCAGTGGAAGTTTTATATGAAGAACTTAGTAACGCCAGCGACAACTGCATTACAGCCTACAATATTGGCCAAGGTGGTTTCACATCTGTTTTTATGCAGAGTTAAGAGGCGAGATTCGTTGTTATTCTTGTTAGATTGAAATGATTAGCAATTCTATGAATTTATTTAGTTCTTGCTGCTTTGTTATACCACTATTGTGTAAGTCACATAATTATTGTACTTACTTTTGACCCTGCCGGCATTTCTTCTTTTTCTGGTTAAAATTTTAAGATGAGCATACAAAACAAACAATTCAACAATTAGCAAATGGTTCTAAATGCATGTCATAATTGATCCCCTGGAAGTTCAGAATTAGTAATCTGGTTCTATTCCACGTTGCTAATCTGCTTTATGTCTCAATAATATGCAGAAAGCTGCAATTAAGGAGAATAATATGCAAGGAACAAAAGAGTTTCTCGCTGAATTGAAGGTTTTGACAAATGTTCGTCACTTGAACTTGGTAAATTCATTACTTATACTGATATACCATTTGTTCTTCCTTGATTATAACCTCTTTTGGCACCTTCGCAGGAGATATATCCATCATGGATGATTAAACTTACAAACTTCGACACTCTTTTTACTTATTTTTAATGCAATTTTAAAAAATTGGTAAAAATTTCCATTTTTCAATTGATCAAATTCTTTTCCAGATTTTGCATTACTCGATATGTCAATCCATTCAGTGTCGCAAGCTAATGTGATACCTTTCCTTATGAAAGTCAGGAATTGTGATTTAGTTCTGCCATACTTGAGATTGATCATATGATGAATTATTTTTCCTCGTATATACTAGAAAATATGAGGTAATATTTCACATGTGGAACAGCTACGGTATGTTTGATAGGATATTGAGTTGAAGGATCTCTTTTCTTAGTATACAAATACGTTCAAAATGTGGATTTATTCTAAGATTCATGTCTCGATTTTGCTTCTTGCTCTACTCCTGAAATGCATAAGGACTCATGAAAGCAGATCCGGGTTAGTTGATCTGGATGAGAGTTGTATGAGCAGTAACGTCCATGTACGGCTCCTTGAGAAGGTGATAGATGAAGAAGAATCTCCAAAATTTGTTGATGTAATTTTATCTTTCGGTAATTTGAACAACCTTTTGACTTTGAAATCTCATCACTTCACCTGGAACTATTACTTATCGGACACCCATCCTTCTTGGGATAAAATCACAACTCTCAGTACGATACCATTACCCGTGGGACATAATCATATGAGTCATCAAGTACGATATGCATGATACGTCACATAGAAGTATAAAGTCACATACACACAATGCATGTACGAAACCGTTCAATGCATTACAACAACTCGTGTATTAAAAGTATAAGAGATATCTGGAGTGTTGAATGAACACATATACAATTTAATCATGATCATAATATTTCAATTCAGTTTAAACATGCTTCTGTATTCATAGATTTCATCAAGTTATCACATAACTAACCAAATATACATAGCATGCCATTGATACCAGCACAAGTGGTCGTCACTTCACAAATACGGGATGTCATTTCCTTTTCCCTTAATAATTAGTTAATTACCAACAAAACACTCCAAATACAGTCTAAAAAGTCACAACTTGTCGTAAATTCAGAGTTCGGAGCTCACAATATGGTGTTGTCCTTCCCCAAAGCCTCCGAATGATCTCAATCTGTTCAAATATGTAATTTACATAAGCATACGAGTCCGTAGACACCCATATTGATATATAAACCCGGTCAAAAGTCAATCACGAGCCACCAAGGTTGAAATTGAAATTTTATGGTAAAATCGGTTACCCGTATATATCCCATAGGCTTTAAGTACTGAAAATCATTAAATTCCATCCACGAATCGACACTCAAATTAAGATTTTTCATTCTCTTAAGCTTAGGGATCAAAACCTTAATTTTTCAATCAATTTTATGGATAAAAACGCTAATTAACTAAAGTAATCACGGTGAATCATCAAAATAGAGATTAGAATTATACCCCTTTTTGAAAAGGAGAAGATAACCTCCAAGATCGCCTAATTCTGAGATCTAAAACTCCAACAATGGTGAAATAAACCTCAAATCTCTTCACTGCCCGTTTTAAACACCTGAAGCTCATTTAGCGCGATAGTGGTGACCCAGTGCAATTGCTCTAACCTCGAAAAACCCAGGCTTGCGGGATCGCGCACCATCCCCTCCATGTGATAGCGCTGACTACCTGACTTCCCTTTATGCGAACACACACCACCCATGTGATAGTGCTGCCTTGTGTGTGCCAGGTCCCCCTCCTGCATGATTGTGTTACCCTTGCGCAATTGCACTTTAATACGTTTATATTTTACCAATTTATTTCTTCTTTTTATTTAGATTTTTGTGGACAATGGTGACTACAATAGTGCATAGATCTTTTTCCTAAAATTCCACTTTCCTTCACTTACTATCATACTTTGTCTCAATGAATATTCACGTTAGATTGCTTAGTCCATCTCATTATTTAATTCATTTTTAAAGAGTCCACCCTGCTGCCCCGGCCCAGTGCTGAAACGAGAAGAAGATGCCTGATTGTTGGGGCTACCAGCCCACTTCCCGTTGGAAGAAGAACCTGGAAAATAGGGATTGTTGAGCCACGACCCACTTCCCCAGCCCCACTGCCATGGACCCTACGATTATGACCAGTGGGGAGGTGGCCCACTATTGACTGGACGGGGCCCACCCCATTCTCCTGAAAGAAATAATTCCTTGATTATTTTCATTAATTGAAAGAGTATATATACAATTTACATATTTCCATAATAGGAGAATCCTATTCCTATTCTACTCCTAAAACCTTATTCTACTTGGACACTTACTATACAATTATGGTAATACAAATATTATGGTAAGTGTACAATACTAATTACACCATAATATTACCTAAACTAGGAGACTAAAATATTACCTAAATTATATACACCATATACGGTCAACATGTATAAACCGAGAGCCAATATACATAATATACACATGTATATCGTGTGTATATTATGTATATTTAACACACCCCCACAGTCATAGAGGACGGTCTTCGAACGCTGAGACTGTCCCTAAAATCTTCAAAAAGGACCGAGGGAAGACCCTTCGTAAAGATGTCGGCTATTTGATACCTGTACGGGACATGACAGACTTGTACGTGACCACGAACAACCTTTTCGCGAACAAAGTGAATGTCCATCTCGATATATTTAGTGTGCTGGTGCTGAACCGGATTACCCCACAGATAGATGACACTAATATTATCACACTAAACCAAGGTCGCTTTCTGGATAGGACAATGAAGCTCTAACAGCAAATTACGTAACCAACATGATTCAGAGACCATATTAGCTACCCCTTGATACTCAGCCTCGCCACTGGAGCGGGACAAAGTCGACTGACGTTTTGCAGACCAGGAGACCAAGTTATTACCAAGAAACATGCAATAGCCAGACGTAGACCGTCTGGTGTCCGGATAGCCACCCCAATCAGCATATGTATACGAGACAAGTGTGGATGTCGATGAAGGCTATAAATGCAAGCCATAATCAAGTGTACCCTGAATTTATAGAATGATGCGTTTGAGTGCATTCATGTGCTCAACCCTGGGATCATGCATAAAAACACAGACATGCTGTACGTCATACGTAATATCTGGTCTCATAAATGTGAGATACTGGAGGGCCCCTGCAAGACTGCGATAGCGTGTCGGATCCTCGTATGTGCGTCGGCCGCAGCACTAAGCTTGGGTTTAGTATCAACTGGAGTGGAAGTGGACTTACAGGATGACATCCCAGCCTTCTCAATGATCTCAGTTGCATACTTCCTTTGAGATAAGACCAACCCACCGGCATGACGAGTAATAGCAATCCCCAAAAAATAACTCAAGGGTCCTACGTCTTTCATAGCAAACTCAGAACTGAGAATTGTCATGACAGACTGACGTAATGCATCGGAAGAGGCAGTCAAGATAATATATCCACATATAATAGGATATAAGCCATAGAAGAACCGCGACGATTTATGAACAATGAATTATCCGACCTGCTGTGAGTGAACCCAATAGTTGAAACATAGTCAACAAACCTCTTATACCAGGCATGTGGATACTGCTTAAGCCTATATAAGTACTTCTTCAACAAACAGACATGATGAGGATATTTGGGATCCCTAAACCCCAAGGGCTGATGCATATAGACTGTTTCTTTGAGATCACCGTGTAAGAAAGCATTCTTTACATCTAACTGATGAATAGGCCATGCTTTCGAAAGAGCTAAGCTGAGCACAGTGCAAATGGTAGCCGATTTGACCACCAGACTAAATATCTCACCACAATACACACCAACATGCTGAGTCTTACCATCACCCACAAGCCGAGCCTTATGCCTTGTAAACGAACCGTCTGAATTGTCCTTATGGGCAAAAATCTACATAGACCTAATAATATTAACACCAGATGGACGGGACACTAACTCCCACGTCTGATTATCAATAAGAGCATTATATTCATCGGTCATAGCAATTTTCCAATTCGGATCATTTAATGCAGACACGGGATTACGAGGTAAAAGTGATTTAAGATTATTAGAATGTAAATTAAAATATCTTTTTGGTTTAAAAACACCCCGTTGACTATGAGTGACCGGTCTATGACTCGAGGAAGAATTGAACAGATTTTGGGAATTTTCTAGACTCGAGACGGACTGGCCAGCAGGCAGTGGGCCTGCTGGCCTAACATGGTAAATAGAAGCAGGAACTGGACCAGTTCCTAAATTGGGCTGGATTGGCCCAATAGCTGAAACTGGCCTAGTGACGGTACTGTAAGCTGTTTCTTGTGACGGACTAGTGGGACCAGCGGGCAGTGGGCCCGCTGGAGAATTTTAGGTGCGGGACATATCCGAAAAATGTTGAATAATATACGGGGATATACCATCATCCAAAAAATTATACGAACTAGGCACGAGATTACTCACCCAAGCAAACAGAAATTGGGATTCATAAAAAATGACATGGCGACTAATGATGATTTTATTAGAGGATAAATCAAAGCATTTGTAACCACGATGATTAGAAGGAAAACCCAAAAACACACATGGAGTAGACCGGGCCTAAAGTTTGTTAATTATGGTGGACGGAAATAGCGTATAACACAAACACCCAAAGACCCTAAGATGTGAATACGAAAGGGTCTTATCATATAGAATTTGAAGGGGGGAGAATATGTCAAACCTTTGGACGGAATTATGTTAAGAAGATATGTAGTCATTTGTAGAGCATGATGACAAAAAGACGGGGGTACGGAAGCATGAATCAATAATGTACGGATAATGTTATTAATGGTACGAATTTTGCGTTCAGCTTTCCCATTTTGTGAAGACGTATGAGGACAAGAAAAATGAAAATTGATCCCATTATTAGCAAAGAAGTCCCGAAACACCCCATTGTCATATTCTTTGCCATTATCACATTGAATATTTTTTATTTTCCGTTCGAATTGGGTTCTAATGAATGCTCTAAATTTTAAGAAGATGGAAAAAACTTGAGATTTTTTCGCTATCGGAAAAGTCCATAAAACTTAGAATAATCATCCAAAAAGAGAACATAATACCGATGACCCAATGAACTAAGAACAGGAGAAGTCCATAAGTCGCTATGAATAATATCAAATGGCATTAAAGTATGAGAATTTGAGTCTACAAATGGCAACCTAACATTTTTTCCTAAAGAACACGACTGACAATTTGGAGTACTACGCGTACCCTTATATTTAATAAAATTATTTTTAACTAATGACGACAAAATAGACGACCCCAGATGACCAAGACGAGCATGCCACAAGGAAGGAGCAAGGGCTGCAAACATTGACGGCAAGGCTTGACTCGATGGATCGAAACTGGGTGTGAAAAGATAAAGATCTCCCCTACTATCACACCTCATGAGATGACTCTCCATCTTGAAATCCTTCACAGAGAAACCAAATGGATCAAATTAAATAGAAACAGAATTGTCAGTGGTGAATTTACGGACAGATACTAAATTTTTAATCAATTTGGGGGCATGTAAGGTATTTTTCAAGATAAGGGGTGGAATTGGAGGAGACAAAGTTTTATGACCATAATCACGAATTGGAATAGAGTTACCATTACCAACAATTATACCACGAGGGTTGCTCAAATTGGAATAAGACGAGAGAGTACCTTGATCGGATGTCATGTGTGTAGTCGCGTCGGTGTCCATGTACCTATTCGGATCTGTTTGCGTTAATCCAAGTGTGTGCATTGCAGCCTCAATGTCAGTGTGAGTTGGTGTGGGGCCTACTGCCGAGAATGGTTGTGTGGGACGAGGCCCAAGCAGTCCACCCTGCTGCCCCGACCCAGTGCTGAAACGAGAAGAAGAGGCCTGATTATTGGGCGTGAACTGGGGCTGCCCAGCCCACTTCCCGTTGGAAGAACAACCTAGAAAATACGGGTTGTTGGGCCATGACCCACTGCCCCAGCACCACTAACATGGGCCCCACGACTGTGACCAATGGGGAGGTGGCCCACTGTTGACTAGACGGGTCCCACTGCCAGAATATTGTCCACCGGAACCACCACTAGAATTGTCGCGTTTGCCCACGCGGTTTTTTCCATTATTCTTACTATTATTTTTGCCGCCACCATGAGCACGGTTTTGGCCCGAATTATCAACAAAAACCGAAGAATTTGTGGAGGACGTCATCATGACTACAAGGCTTGCACCAGTAGCCACTTTCTTAGCCAAACCGGCTTCCTCCAAAGTAAGCACGGAGCGGGCTTGATAAAAAGCGGGAAGCGGATTACTTTGATGAAGGAGAGCCAACGCCATTATAGGCCTCAGAAAGGTCGGCAACCAATTGTAGAACCAGATGATTATTTGTCACAGGTGCGCCAATGTTACGGAGCTGGTCCGCCAACTCCTTGAGTCTCTTGCAATATGCAGGCACGTTCGGAAATTCTTCCATGCAAACTTGAGAGAATTTCTGCTCGAGTGTGACAACACGTGAATGTTGGTTATCTTGGAATATGTCACGCAATCTATTCCAGGTAGCCATAGCCGTAGTGTCCGGCTCAATGATCGTTTGTAACAGGTCGACCGAAATAGTGGAATAAATTCACTGAAGAACGGTAGCATCAAGAGTAATCCATAACTGAGGATCCTCCGCGGGAAGAGGTGCAGCGGGAGGAATTGATGGATGACTTGATGGGAGATTGCGTGAATTTTGAACAATTCTGCCCGCGTCGCATATTGGACGTTTTTCATCTCAAGAACAATAGGGATGTTGTTCTTGATATTAGAAACAGTGAGGGCAGGATGAAACGTGTTCCTAGACATAACGAAAGAACAAAGGGATAGGAGGGAAAATTTGGAAAGAGTGGAGGTAAAATATATCACGAATTCCGGTGAAGGGGGACGGAAATCGAGGAAAGTTTGGCCGAGAAATGGCACAAAAAAACCGAGAACAATATTTGGAGAACAAAGACGGAAGCAATTTAGACCTAGTCTCTTGATATGATGAAAGAAATAATCCCTTGATTATTTTTATTAATTGCAAGAGTATATATACAATTTACATATTTCCATAATAAGAGAGTCATATTCCTATTCTACTCCTAAAACCTTATTCTACTTAGAGATGGCACTGGATCCTGGACCCGGTGGATCCAAATCCCATTTATAGGATATGGATCTTCAAAATTTGGACCCAACGGATCCGGATCGGACCCGGATCCATTTCTGACTGATCAGATCTGGATTTGGATCTTGTATTTGAGATCCGTATCCGGTCCAGATCCGACCCGTGGATCCATTTTTTATTAAATATATTCATAACCTAGAATGTAATTTTATAAGTATTTTCTTAAAATTGCTAAGCACATCCTTGCAAGTTTAATTCTCAAAACAATTTTGATTTATCCCCGCGTTAACTAAAAAACCAAAAAATAAAGAAGTAACTTCGATAGTAAAATCAATGTTATATTAGTGAATGACTAACATCTCCATAGACAAGTAGTTAAAATTATATTCACTTCATTTGTGAAGATTCCAAGCACATGCAAGTTTAGCATTGTGGAAATACTAGTCAGTATTTTCCACAACTATTGTCATTGTCCAACATTTTCAATTAATAGCTCACAATCAAAACGAGACAACGAACACAATATCTCATATGCACATTTCAAAATTGAAACACAGTAAATTGTTAGCTAAGTAAAAATCGTTTGTCAGTTTAAAAAAAAATTCTTAGCAAGGTTACATTCTTAGCAACGCAAATTTTTTTACATGTGAATCCAGATCCGATCCGTAGACCCGGTGGATCCTATGGATCCGGATTTGGATCTGATTTTTATGGACCCGATGGATCTAGATCCAGGTATGAAAAATGAATCTGGATCTGGATCTAGTAGGATCCGTTCCAGATCCGATCTGTTGCCTTCCCTAATTCTACTTGGACACTAACTATACAATTATGGTAATACAAATATTATGGTAAGTGTACAATACTAATTACACCACAACATTACCTAAACTAGGAGACTAAAATATTACCTAAATTATATACACCATATACAATCAACATGTAGAAACCGAGAGCCAATATACATAATATACACATGTGTATATTATGTATATGTAACACAATTTGAATATAAGAATTTTTGTCAATAATTCTTGTTGTATAGGTTTACGAAAAAGCTTCAGATTGGATTCAACACTACATACGATATTCCATTCCAGTCCTCACTAGATAAGACAATCAAAAACCATTAAAAGAACAAATCTAAAATAATACATTCACACTTTCTAATTAATTTAAAACATAAAATAAAACTAAATAGATCCACTTCATTTATCACAATGAATTATATTTGTTCGCTCAATCTGGGTCACCTATATCCGTCCTGGGGTACAAAAGTGCCCTCATATCTTTGCGAGGACAAAACTCAAGATGAAATCGAAAAGCTTATCATTCAATGAGCATCTTGTATTTCCTAAAAATTGGGGGCAATATAATCCTTACGTAAGGGCCATCCTATCCAACGTTTCTACTAGGTAATCTAGTATCCTTAGGCATGAAGATAATCAATTCGGTCGTTGTGGTCGGACTCTATTATGGATTTCTGACCACATTCTCCATAGGGCCCTCTTATCTCTTCCTAATTTTATTGAATATTTCAAGTTTTAAATGTTGGAGAAGAATTTTGATTGAAAACAAGTCAAACAGCGGCCAATTTTAAGAAAATGAGAAAACTTGCTAGAAGCGCAAAAAGCGACTAAAACGCAGATCTGAAAATTTGTAGGCTATCTTTGTCATTTTTGATTGAAAAAATTGGGGATCTACAAAACAAGGCTTGAGGGAAATTATTTTCATCTTTGACAAAGTACAAGTCTAGTAGAGCTACGGTTCTTACACCCATGATTGGGGAATGAAGATTTGAATAAAAAGTTTCTTACCATTTTACTCCTAGATCTCTTTAATTCTTTAATATGTATTGAATATCTATTTAGTAGTACTTCATTTCATTACTTTAATGTTGTTTATGAAAATATTCATTGCACAAGGTTTGGATTGAAACTCTTGTTATGCTTATATATTGAATGATTTTTATTTCTAGTGAAGTGAGTTAGTGTTTCTTTAATTATTCTTTTTTTAAATATTTTTTAAGGGATTAGCTAATCTAGGACTCTCCTATTTACTTTGATTTGAGCTCGAAAGAGAAAAACTGAAGTTGGAAAAGATTAATTAACAAGAATTTGGGGCGTTAGCCCTCATCTAATAATGCGAGCTAGAAATAGGAGAATTACTTGTAGTTGTATTCGGGTGTTCTATTGCTCTTATTTGGGATAGATATAGTCAATAAAATTGTCTTGTTAGTGTCCGAGAGGAACAAATATAGAATCATTATCCGATTCTAATTAACATAAATTCGCTCTTGTTTATAAAATTGTGAAATACATTGGATCGTTACTTGAAAGTAATTTTTCTTGTATCCACGCTTGTGGCCATTGATCATTTTAGTTGTTTTCTAGTTTAGTTTATATTTAAAACTTTAAGCATTAGTTATAATCTTTTCAATATCAAAATATTATCAAGTGTTTGACTTAGCGTAGAAAGTGATTATTTCTTACTTGTTTGATCACCTAGTATATTGTTCCAT
This sequence comes from Anisodus acutangulus, assembly GCA_029783415.1. Classification (NCBI taxonomy): domain Eukaryota; kingdom Viridiplantae; phylum Streptophyta; class Magnoliopsida; order Solanales; family Solanaceae; genus Anisodus; species Anisodus acutangulus. The sequence goes on from CM056499.1 coordinate 20,988,286, forward strand.
GTGGGATTCGACTCCGATTTATAATTGGGTAAATTATATTACATACGACTATCACTTTCTCTTTGAGGAGTGGATTTCGACGTCATCATGCTCCCTAAGAACGATCGCACTCACACAAGATACCAGAAATTTCTGCTATATCTGAATCTGGTTTTTACCTTCCGAAACTCATCTACACCTCTCGAGAAACAAACCAAATAGTCAAATCACTCCTAAAACATCCTACGAATCAGTTGGAACACTCAAAACGTCGATTCAAGATCGTTTAGACACCTCTTGGATCAAGGTCAACTTTTAATCTTTATTTTACTAGTGAGCAACTAAAGTGTCTGAAACACACCCGAGCACATGGAATCCATCTTGTTAAATAAGGTAATATACCCGTGATATACACTGAATATACAGTAGTATCTATCACAGGTATACAGAAGCAGTAAAGCAATGGACAGTGGCAGTGGACAGTTCCAGTTCAGGCCCAACACGCTGAGGCCCATCACGGGAGGTGGCTGTCAAGCCCATCACGGGAGGTGGCTGTCAAGCCCATCACGGGCAGTGGCTGGTTTGGTATATTAAGAAAGTATATTTTGTGTATATTGTAGTGTATTTGTAGCCTAAGTTAGGATATACACTTACCATAATTAAGATATACACTTACCATAATTGTATAGTTAGAATTATGGTAGAATAAGGTTTTAGGAATAGGATTCTCCTATTTTGTAACTTGTATATATATCTGATACCATGAAAGAAATAACTTAACTCAACCGGACCCAAATTGGTATATGAACACCGGTGTCACTACTCACATGACTTTCAAATCAGGTACTCTCTCATCTTATTCCAATTTGAGCACCCCTCAGAGGATAATTGTTGGTAATGGCCGTTCTATTCCAATTCTAGGGTATGGTCAGAAAACGTTGTCTCCCCCCAATCCACCGCTTCTCTTGAAAAATACTTTACATGCTCCTAAATTGATTAAAAATTTAGTGTCTGTCCGAAAGTTCACTACTGACAATTCTGTTTCCGTTGAATTTGATCCTTTTAGTTTCTCTGTGAAGGATTTCAAGACGGGGAGTCATCTCATGAGGTGTGATAGTAGGGAGATATATATCCTATCATGCCTGGTTTCGGTCCATCGAGTCAAACCTTGCCATCAGCTTTTGCAGCCATCTCTCCTTCCATGTGGCATGCTCGTCTGGGTTATCCGGGATCTTCTATTTTATCAGTTTTAGATAAAAATAGCTTTATTTCTTGTAAGGGTACGAGTCGTACTCCACTTTGTCAGTCGTGTTCATTAGAGAAAATTGTTAAGTTGCCATTTGTAGACTCCAATTCTCATACTTCAATGCCATTTGATATTATTCATAGCGACTTATGGACGTCTCCTGCTCTTGGTTCATTGGGTCATCGATATTATGTTCTCTTTTTAGATGATTATTCGAGATTTTTGTGGACGTTTCAAATTGCGAATAAATCACAAGTGTTTTCCATCTTCATCAAATTTAGAGCGTTCATTCGTACTCAATTTGAAAGAGAAATAAAAAATATTCAATGTGATAATGGGAAAGAGTATGACAATAGGGAGTTTCGAGAATTCTGTGCTAATAATGGGATCAATTTTTATTTTTCGTGTCCTCATACATCTTCACAAAATGGGAAAGTCGAACGCAAAATTCGTTTCATAAATAACATTGTCCGAACTCTCTTAATTCATGCCTTCATACCTCCATATTTTTGGCATCATGCTCTACAAATAGTCACATATCTTCTTAACATAATTTCTTCAAAAGGTCTGACATATTCTTCCCCCCTCAAAATCCTATATAATAAGAACCCTTCTTATTCTCATCTTCGGATTTTTGGGTGCTTGTGTTATCCGTTATTCCCATCCACCACAATTAACAAACTTCAGGCTCGGTCTACCCCTTGTGTATTTTTGGGTTATCCATCGAATCATCGTGGTTATAAATGTTTTGATTTATCCTCCAAGAAAATCATAATTAATCGCCATGTCATTTTTGATGAAACCCAATTTCCTTTTACGAAAGTTCATACTCCCGAGCCTAGGTCATATAATTTTTTGAATGACCAAATATTTCCGTATATTATTCAGAATTTTTCGGACATATCCCGCACCCAAAATCCTCCAGCGGGCAGTGGGCCCGCTGTACCCACTGTACCGTGCACTGTTCCAGTTACTGGATCAGTCCCAGCAATTGGGCCAGTCCAACCATATTCTGGAACTGGTCCAGATGTTGATTCCAGTTACCGATTTGGGCCTGCTGGCTAGTCCATCCCGAGCCTAGAAAATTCCCTCAATTCTTTCTCGAGTCATAGACTGGTCACTCGTAGTTAGCGGGGTATTTTTACACCTAAAAGACATTTTAATTTACATTCTGATGTCTCTAAATCCCTCTTGCCCTGCAATCTTGTGTCCGCATTAAATGACCCTAATTGGAAAATTGCTATGACTGATGAATATAATGCTCTTATTGATAATAAGACGTGGGAGTTGGTGCCCCGTCCATATGGTATTAATGTTATCAGGTCTATGTGGATTTTTGCTCATAAGGAGAATTCAGATAGGTCATTTGCTAGACATAACGCGCGACTTGTGGGTGATGGTAAGACTCAGCAGGTTGGGATAGATTGTGGTGAGACGTTTAGTCTGGTGGTCAAGCCGACTACTATTCGCACGGTGCTTAGCTTGGCTCTTTCAAAGACTTGGTCTATTCATCAGTTGGATGTCAAGAATGTCTTCCTACATGGTGACCTCAAAGAAACAGTCTATATGCATCAGCCGTTGGGTTTCAGGGATCCAAACCGTCCTCATCATGTCTGTTTGCTGAAGAAGTCATTGTATGGGCTTAAGCAGTCTCCACGGGCCTGGTATATGAGGTTTGCTGACTTTGTTTCGACTATTGGGTTCACTCACATGAGGTCAGATAATTCCTTGTTCATCTACCGTCGTGGTTCGTCCTTGGCCTACATTCTGTTATATGTGGATGATATCATTTTGACTGCTTCTTCTGATACCTTGCGCCAGTCTATCATGACCATGCTCAGTTCTGAGTTTGCTATGAAAGAATTAGGGCCTTTGAGTTATTTTTGGGGGATTGCCATCAAGCGTCATTCAGGTGGTTTGTTTTTGTTCCAACGAAAGTATGCAGTTGAAATCATCGAGAGAGCTGGGATGTCATCATGTAAGTCCACTTCCACTCTAGTTGATGCCAAACCCAAGCTTAGTGACGCGGCAGGTGCATCATATGAGGACTCAACCCGCTATCGCAGTCTTGCAGGGGCCCTCTAGTATTTTACCTTTACCAGACCAGATATTACGTATGCTGTTCAGCAGGTGTGTTTATTCATGCATGATCCCAGAGTTGAGCACATGAATGCAATCAAACGCATCCTTCTTCTACATCCACACTAGTCTCGTACACAGATGCGGATTGGGGTGGGTGTCCGGACACCAGACGGTCTACATCAGGATATTGTATGTTCCTTGGAAACAACTTGGTCTCCTGGTCTGCAAAGCGTCAGGCGACGCTATCCAGCTCAAGTGCAGAGGCAGAATATTGAGGGGTAGCTAATGTGGTCTCAAAATCATGTTGGTTACGAAATTTGCTTTTAGAGCTTCATTGCCCCATTTAGAAGGCAACCTTAGTATATTGTAATAATGTTAGTGCCATCTACCTCTCAGGTAATCCAGTTCAGCACCAACGCACTAAGCATATCGAAATGGACATTCACTTTGTCCGAGAAAAGGTTGCTAGGGGTCACGTTCGCATATGCCATGTCCCATCTCGTTATCAAGTTGCAGACATCTTTACAAAGGGTCTACCCGCGGTCCTTTTTGAAAATTTTAGGGACAGTCTCAGCGTTCGAAGATCGCCCGCTATGACTGCGGGTGTGTGTTAAATAAGGTAATATACCCGTGATATACACTGAATATACAGCAGTATATATCACAGGTATACAGAAGCAGTAAAGCAGTGGACAGTTCTAGTTCAGGCCCATCACGGGAGGTGGCTGTCAAGCCCATCACGGGCAGTGGTTGGTTTGGTATATTAGGAAAGTATATTTTGTGTATATTGTAGTGTATTTGTTACCTAAGTTAGGATATACACTTACCATAATTAGGATATACATTTACCATAATTGTATAGTTAGAATTATGGTAGAATAAGGTTTCAGGAATAGAATAGGAATATGATTCTCCTATTTTGTAACTTGTATATATATCTCTTCAATTAATGAAAATATTCTAGGGGATTATTTCTTTCACATCTCAATAATTCAATCAAGTCATAAATCACCTCCATACCTAAGGGAACTTTCAAACTTTGAATCTGAGCCGTTTACCTGAATGTTGACTTTCGTCAACTCTCCGTTTATTTTTTCTTAAGAACACAAGATTTTAGTTTTTCTTCTCCGATACTTACCTGATTGCCTTAAAAATTGTTGCACCCTCTTCGCAAGTTAACAATAACATTTTAAAATTGCGGGAAGGGTCATTTAGGAAAAAGGAGTCCTAGAACTCAAAACAACTAAACGAGTCGTTACATAATTTCTAGGGTTAAGTCGTTTGTGTTGTCCTACAGTGACTATGGAGTCTTTCTATCTTCTGTTATTGTATTTTTGTTTTAGTCAGACATTGTATTATTCAGATATAATCGTACTTCCAATCCCTAACAGGCCATGACTAAGATCACCAGTTTCTTGGGGTATGTTATGGCTTGGCTTCCATACTGTATCAAATTTTTTTCTTTATCCATATTATTTTCCCATGTTAGACTTTGATAGTCTTCTATTTATATACGAAATAAGATTATCTCATTTTAGTTCGCGCGACGTGAAAGTGGTCAGGTGTCATCACGACTTGGATAATTTGAATCGTGACAAGTTCAAACTGCCTACCAAATTCATTGTTTTAAAAAAAATTAAGCCTAGTGTTTTGTTTAAAAAATAAGGTCATCCAGAATTAAACCACTGGCTCCAATTTGGTAAAAATAGACTAAGCCAATAGGCCGAAGATGATGTGATGTCCACGAGTTTTTAGCCAAAAATATCCACTGTTTTTGCGGATAGCCTCAACTCTGTCCTCTAAATATAACCGCATTATTTGTCATTTAAGTTCGCAAAACTTGAGGATATTTATGTAGAATTGTATTAATCTTCCTTGGTGAGTCTTTCTCATTAATACAAATATATATAGTGTGTACAATGTGAAATCCTAATACAATAGGGATCCTATTACGACCATAATTATACATCACTAATAATTACATGAGATATGATGACTATTTAAATAATATTCACTAATACACCCCCTCAGTCAGAGCGGGAGGAGGCCGGATGCTTATACTGAATCTGAAGTCGAGGAATAGATGTCTAGGTAGTCCTTTATTGAAGATATATGCATACTGATAGGAAGATGACACATGCAATACCTTAACATGTCCTATAGCAACCTTCTCACGAAAAAAATGTATATTCATCTCTATGTGCTTGGTTCGCTGATGTTGAACCGGATTATGAGATAAATATATGGCGGATATGTTAACGCAGTATACCAAAGACACCTTATGCAGGGGACACTGAAGCTCCAAATAAGGTATCAGAGCCAAAAGATCTCAACAACAACATTTGCAACACCTCTATACTCTGCTTCTGCACTCGAACGGGATAGGGTGGCTTGCCTCTTAGCAGACCATGAAATGAAATTATCCCCTAAGACCACACAATAGCCGGAGGTGGAGCGTTTCATGTCTGGACAACTTGCCTAATCTGCATCCGTATATGACAACAGCCTGGTCGGTGCAGAGGGGTATAGATGCAATTCATAATCTAGTGTGCCCTTAACGTATCGAATGATACGCTTAAGAGCAGTAAAATGAGGCTCACTGGGGCATGCATAAACAAACACACATGTTGAATGACATAAGCAATGTTAGGCCTGGTGAAAGTAAGATACTGAAGTACACCTACAAGAGTCCTATAAAGTGTCGGATGGGACACTGGATCACCATCAACAACAATTAGCTTTGATTTAGAGTCAACCGGAGTAGGCATGATCTTACAATTAGCCATTTTAGCCCTGTACACAATCTCTTCTACATACTTACGTTGACATAGAAACATAGTATCTACAAATCTAGTCACTAATATACAGCTTCCTCACATTTCCTCTCTCTCCAACATGCCGTCTACTGCTCGCATACTGTCCCCCTACAGCCGAGATACACCTCGGTGCTAACGAGCATGCGCTAAGGCGCAACAACTTTCGTACAACTGCTACGCCCTTGTTTCTTGCCTTATCTTACTTAGTAAAGCAACCTTTCGCACCAAAGTTTTTTTTGTTCCTTCCTCTCACTTGCTGTGCGGCAACACTTCATGGCCGAAAATATACACAGCGGCTATTTTTGCAGCGACAGAAACAAAAAGGGGGACTGGGCCTTCAGCCGCAACCCAGAACCTGTGGCCCAACAAAATCCTTGGCTGGAACAACGGCCCAGCATCCTGGGATTACACCCGATGGGCCACAGCTATCAGGACCAAGGTAATGCGACCCAGCAGTGGCCCAATAATCTGAGCACACAGCCGCCGAGCCACACAATTCAGGCCCAATGTCCTGGAGCCCACCAGTCCGGTCCAGGCCCTTCCCAAACCGATTGTGCCAGGTCTTCATCACGATGACTCATCAGCAGCCCGATAATACGTAGTATATGGATACGGGCGTCACGTCTCACCTCACCAACAATTCTGGTAATATTTCTCAACTGCGCTATTTAAATACTCCACAATCTATTATGATCGATAATGGTCATCGCATTTTAATTCAAGGGTTTGGCCACACACTAACCCCACCACCGCATCCCACTTCTCCCTTAAAATGTCCTATATGCCCCGAATATTATAAAAAATCTAATCTCCGTTAGAAAATTTACCACCGATAACTCCCTTTCAATTAATTTTGACCCATTTGGGTTTTTTGTAATGGACCTTCGCACCGAGAAACTCCTTACGAGGTGCAACAGCGAGGGGGACCTCTATCTTTCGTATCCACAACCGGTACCAGTGTCACCCCTCCCACAACTGCCCTCATCACTCCTCCCACCACTTTAACAACAATATCTCCCTCAATGTGGCATAGTAGACTTGGTCATCCAGGTTCTCACATTTTTTATTCCCTTAGAAACCAAAATTTAATCCAATGTAATAAAGGGAACCTTTCTCATAGTTGCTCCTCGTGTCATCTAGGGAAATAAGTTAGACTACCATTGACGCTTTCTAAGAGTATCACTTTCTCTCACTTTGATATTATTCATGCAGATTTATGGACTTCTCCCATAACTAGCAACTTAGGCCACAAATATTATTTGGTATTTTTGGACAATTTCTCTTACTTCCTTTGGATCTTTACACTCAAACTCAAATCTCAAGTGTTCTCCAAATTCATTGAATTTCGTACACCGGTTAAAACGCAATTTGAAAATACATAAAAATATTTCAATGTGATAATGGTCGTGAGTTCAATAATTCCCTATTTCATAAAATTTGAACGGCTAATGGATGATCTTTCGTTTCTCGTGCCCCCATACCTCCCCTCAAAATGGTAAAGCCGAAAGAATTCTCCGTACCATTAATAATATGATTCGTACCCTCCTTTTTCATGCGTCTCACCCCCTACTTTTTAGGTATATGCATTAAAAATGGTAGAACACATTCTTAACATTTTATCTATCCGTGCGATTCAAAATAGGACACCCACCGAAATTCTCTACCGTAGGATCCCTACCCATGACCATCTTAGAATTTTTGGTTGTCTGTGTTACCTAAATCTGACATCCACGGCCCCTCACAAATTAGCACCCCGGTCCACTCCGTGCGCATTTCTAGGTTTCCCATTGAACCATAGGGGGTACTTGTGCTATGAGCTATCCACCGATAAAATCATAATCTCACGTCACCTTTTTTGAGTATGTTTTTCTGTTTGACAATATTCAAAAATTCTGAGTCACAGATTACAAATTTCTTGATGATTCGGACACATCACCGCATGTCCACCAAGCACTCCGTCATGCTACCACTGTTCAAGCAACAACCACTACTATGTCACCATCTCATCCCGCCATTGCCACCACCGACGGTCTGTCCGGCAACCTTCTAGCATGTACCGCCACCACTACCCCCACGTCCCCGTCTCTACCAACTGCCACTGCCACCACCGACAGTCGGTCCGACCATCAACGGTCACCATTGATTGCCCCTACCACCATCGACAATCTTCCATATATCTCTCTGCCACATCCCGTCGTCTCCTCAACCACCCACCGGCACACCCAACCGACTACCACAGTGTCACCGCCTTCCGTCGACACTCCAATCACCCGAACCGACATCGCAACAGTACCAGATCACGAAACCCCACACAACACCGGAACCCACACACAGACCTTAACACTGTCACCGGTAACTGCACCGACCAACCCACAATCACTCTATCTGCCCAAATCATCGACCCCACACACCCAGTACATCACTAATAATTACATGAGATATGTTGAGTATTTAAATAATATTTACTAATAATTTACTCTCACTAAATGTGAACTCCACCTCCAGTTTGAAAACTAACAGAGATATTACATGTGAACCCCAGGTGATTCTTGAAGAAAAAAAGCATGAGCTCTTTCACCCCAAGTCATCGATCCTCTCTCAAGCACCCTTCTTCTCCAATTCACTTTTTAATCTTTGTTACAGTAGTGAAAAATCATTGCCTTCTTGATTTCACTTCATGTCTTCACTACTTTGGTTCATCCGATCAATGATTAGTATTTATTAGGAGCATCAGTGGCGGACCAAACCTTAGTGATGGTGAGTATACTACAAGTCATAATTTAATTTCAAACAAAATAACTTCACTGATTGCTCTTACAAGTTAATATAGCTTTTCTATTTTCATATCTTTATTCTAGTTTTTTGTTTTAGCTCTTCGTTTCGCCAAACTTATTTTCCAATGGGAAAAAAAATCATTTTTTCTGAAAATAGATGAAATAATGGGTTTTCCTCAATTTTTCTATAAGAAGACTCATGGAAGTCTGGTGTTGTTAACTGAGAAAAAATAGGTAGTGCATGTTTGAATTCGTGTGAACTCGATTTTATATTCCCACAGTGTGATTCTAATATATATATATAAATTATTTAGTACGATAAATCTTATAAGGTACGTACATATTTTAATATTTTTGTGAGCTACAAAATAAAAATCAAAACATAAAAAAAAGTAACAGGAAGTAATTTGAAATCAGAAACTTACAAACTTGATGTTACTTAGTGATGTAGTACCTTAAATTAAATACGAATACATGCTCGAATATAAATAATATGCATATAGTAAAAGTATATAGCTTATAAAAATTAATAATTATGTATGAAAATTGAAAACAAATTAATACCTACTTTCAATCACATTGTAACCAACCCCAACGTTTCAAGTCGTAAGTCATGTCAATTATATAAATTCACCTTAAGCACACATGAATATTTCCTTCGGTATTTTTCCTCGTAAATAAAAAGAATAACGAACTTACAATTGTCATCAATTGATAAGACGCCATTATATCTCTCCATCTTCGCTTTTCTTCGTCTTTTTTTTTTTGTTGGTGAGTTGAATTCACTTGTAGAGAATTATAACGTGTCCTTCCCCCACTGATTGTCACGGATACAGAAAGAAAGTTAGAAGTCGTTATTCTTGTTCTTCTGCGAAGACTACTGTTTATTAGAGAATCCAATTAATTGTACCATCTCAACTTCTATAGAACGAATTTTGTTTACAAATCAAACATCAATTTGATTAAAAACATATCAACTTACACCGCATATTAGATATAATGATTACTACCTAAAAACTGATACCATTTGAAAAAAATTATTCCTAGTTGCCGAAATTATAGCATCACTGCTTAATTTCACCTGCACAAAATTGGAAGCCTCTAATTTACTTTTTGTTATTTATTATAATGCAGATTTACCTTTTTATCCAAAATATTATATAGGAATAGTGTATGATTAAAGGACAACGGATATAAAGTCTTTCAACTTTTGAAGGGCATCTCAATAATTCAACTTTTAACTTAGAGGCTTCCAATTTTAGTAGAATATGATATGATATGCATCTTTACTAAATCACTTTTTTCAATTGTTTTGTTTATGTAGATCCTTTATACAAGATATAATATTTTACCATTATAATAACTCATAGTGGTTTAATCAAATCAAGCCAACAAAATATATTGGGGCCATATGTGTAGACACCGAAATATATTGATTAAATCTATATTAAATTTTGGATTAAATCTTAAATGCATGATTCATAGACCAAGTTTAAATTTTGGTTAATAAAGTTGGATTTAATATTTAAGTTAAAATTATATGACTTAAATGAAGTCCAACTGCATTTGGGTCAGTCCATTAAGTTGACAAGATGAGCCCAACCCACGTTCTTCAAGCCCAAAGTCCACTAGAATTACTTGGAGACCAAAATACACCACGCTCTAGTGTACACTTACATAAAGGGGTCACACATCCCCTTTTGAAGGGATCAAAAAAGTTGCATAGAATCTTGACTAGAGGCAGAGGAGAGCAACAACGTCTACATAAGTCTTCTTCAAAGGTTTTCAACAAGAAGGAGAGTGCGAGAGACGTTTTCCCTCAAGAACAATCCAAAGTGCTACTCAAAGTTCTTCCAAGATTCAACACATCAACATAAGTTTATCCTTCATTCGAGAAAAATACTACATTGACCCTTGAATCAAGGCGAACAACACGGAGATTAGAATCAAGGGATACATCCAGAGTTGTACTCACAAAATAATTATTAAAATAATTTTTTTCTCACATTTATTTTATGATTGCAGTTATTTATTTTATGCTAGCAAATTTTATTGCAAACAGATTTTCGGTACGCCCAGTGGGACCAACTCTGCCCTTCATCTCTTTATCTCCCAAATCAGATCTGTAAATCCTGAGATCTACTACTGTGATGGCCTCAGAGAAAAGCTTTGGTGTTCAATCCACAAGTGTTATTCTTGTTCCTAGTCCAACGATTCATAACATGTTCAAGGCTGGTGGTTTGGAGAGATCGAAGTGTTCCATCTCCTTGGAGATGCTAGAAAAGAACAAACTGACAATGACGACTGTAAGATCTGGGGGCAACACCTCATTTTCGTCCCCTAGAGAAGAAAATGAAACATGATCTAACTTCTACAAGCTTGAAGACTTGGTGGATTCTTCAACTTCTAACGTGGTGAGTGTCATGATGATTAATGCGACAAACCCATAGGAACAACTCGCCGCAATGATGCAAATTGTTGAGGCCTTGAAGAAAAACATAGAAGACAAAGATATTCAAATAGCCCAACTTATGAACAAGTTGGAACTCTGCAGTCCTGGAGATTCAAGTCGCAACCCAACACCACTAGAAAAAGATGTTGAATCTGCTATCAGATTGCCTAATGATCAAAGTACAAATCAAGTTGCTTCAGTTACAATGTTATCCAACAACTGCAAGATATGATAACAAACACCATTAGGGCACATTATGGTGGATCTTCACAAAGCTCATTATACAATCCTAAACCTTATATCAAGCGGATTGATTGTCTGACTATGCTGATTGGATATCAACCACCAAAGTTACAACAATTTGATGGTAAAGGAAACCCAAGACAACATATTGCACATTTTATGGAGAATTATAGCAATGCTGGTACACATGGTGATTTTCTTTTTAAACAATTTGTTTGCTCGTTGAAAGAAAACACATTTGATTGATACACCGATCTGAAGCGAGAATTAATTGATAGTTGGGAGAAAGTTGAAAAAGAGTTCCTCAATTGCTTCTACAACACATGTAGAACGGTAAGCATGATAGAGTTGACAGCGACCAAGAAACAAAAGGATGAACCAGTAATTGACTACATCAACCACTGGAGAGCACTGATTTTGGATTGCAAAGATCGTCTATCAAATATGTCTATTGTATAAATGTGCATTCAAGGAATGCATTGGGGCATTGCATACATTCTCCAAGGACTTAAGCCATGAACTTTTGAATAATTGGCAACGCAAGCACACGACATGGAGTTGAGCATTGTGAACCATGGAAAGCCTTCACATATTTTCAATCCTAGGAAGGAAGAAAACAATTCAAGTGATCATCGAAGCACCAAACTGAAGAAACCATGGTCTGTAAAAGTCTCCGCCAAACAAAAAATTATGGAAAAAGTGACAAGTCAACATCCTTTAGAAGAAACGCATCATCTAACCATGAAGGTGTTAGAAGCAAAAACTTATCCTTTTCTTGACTCTGATGTCCATTCAATTCTTGATGAGTTGCTAACCAAGAAAGTTATTGAACTTCCAACATCAAAGCGACCTGACAAAGCTAATAAAGTCAATGATTCCAAGTATTGCAAATTTCATCGCATTATCTATCATCCAACTGAAAAATATTTCATTTTGAAAGAGAAGATCATGACGTTGGTTAGGGATGGAATAATAATCATTGACGATGAATACATAACCGAGACAAAAAATGTTAGTGCTTAGCTTCACGACAAGAAGAGCCCGACGCTAGAAACTTGAATATATAGGCATTTTGTTGTGTCACCGAAGATTGGACAAGGAAAAGTAGTGCTACAATTTAGGAGCTTTGAACCAGTTGAAGTTTTAGTCATTAAAAAACTCCAAACACGTTCAAATTGGATGACCACTCCAACAACAAGGATGGTTAAATTTGGACATTGGTTTCTCACAAGATACATAAGAATCAATGAGCTTTGAAGAGTCTAACTCCAAAGGCAAAATCGAGCATAAATCGAAACACAAAGTCCAACATCAAGAGTTGGTACAACAATGTTTCATCACAAAGGGTTCGAATTCCAGTTACATTATTGGAGTTATTTCCCAAACTACTCCTCGATGCACGAGCTTAAACTGCACATCACAATGCTCCTCGACGCACGAGACTAAACTGCAAATTGCAATGCTCCTTTTCGCCCGAGCTTAAACTGCACGTCTCAACACTCCATGATTCACGAGTATAAACTACATACTAAAAAAACTCAAATAAAATACTCTTTCTGAACTACATAATGACTTGATCCTCTTCGTGGAGGTACATAGATAATTCAGAATTTCCTTCTAAGTGCAGTCAGATGAGTAAAAAAAACTCATCCCTTCAACGCGAAGTCAAAGAAAAGTTGCTTGCAAAAAGTTTCTTTTGATGCTTTTGACACTCTTGGAGAATCTAAAGACAAGCTTCGACAACATTGGAGGATGAAGCGATTTTCCTTGACGATCTTCTTACATCAACTTCTTCATAGTAGATGGATCTAGGTAGGTCAATGTGTCTACTCACTCTGTCTGGGAGCATATATACGTAGTTCATGTACTTTCTCATCATAGATAAAAAAAAGGTACTTCAAGTGTCTCTCTCGCCTAGCTAAAGAGGGAGGTGCACCATCAAATTTCTCACCGAATTTGAGCTAACTTTCAAAATTTATCTGTTCGAATCCATAAATCTTTTGGCTGTGATTTTTATAGAGATTGTATTTTTTGGAGTTGTCTTTCCAACAAAATATGAATCTCATCATTTCGTAGTTCCTACTTTGAGTTATGAATTTTCTACCACCGAAGTGCAAAGCTTAAGAGTTGAGCAAGGCAAATTCGAGCTAATTTTTAAAATTTATCTGTACAAATACATAATGCTTTTGGCTATGATTTTTATACAAATTATAGTTTTTGGAGTTCACTTTCCAACAGAATAGGAATCTCATCATTTTGGCGCTCCTACTTTGAGTTATGAATTTTCTACCACTGAAGAGCGGAGCTAAAAAATTGAGCAATACAAGATTTGAGTTGACATTCAAAACATTATCTATACAAATCCAGAAAGATTTAGGCCATTATTTATGATGAATAAAGATTTATATAGATTATAGTTTTGGTAGTGCTCTTCGCAACGGAACACGAACCTCGTCATTTCGGTGCTCCTACTTCGAGTTATGGATTTTTCCGCAAACGTGTGCAGACCGGTGGTGCTAAAATGGCTGGCTGGCATGTCGGATTCAAACATTATTTGCGAGCTGCAAAAATGGCAATTTTGAGCTAAATATTTTATATGTTATAAGTCTTGGCATCCGGTTTCTATATAAATGAAGTGGTTTGCAGTTTGAGTTCTTGTGCAACAAGATATCAGTTTTTCGACAACACTATGCTAATATATAAAGTCAACATACATCTACTTGGTCTGATATCGAGACCCTTCATACTCCATATGCGGAAATCTTCAGCTGACTCCGTGTACTTGCATGTTATGGCTGCAAAAAAGAAGGATACTCCAAGTGTCTTTTGGCAAGTCGTGGACTATGTGTCTTTCCAGTTTCATGACGACGTGAAGATGTGGTGGAGGTATTATATTGAGGGAAGATCAGCTGGTTCACCTCCACTCACTTGAGTACAGTTCCACGAGGTCCTCCTAGAGAAGTATGTGTTGCGTACCTTGAGAGATCAGCGCATGGATGAGTTCACCCATTTGTAGCAAGGGGTATGTCGGTTGTAGAGTATAAGGCAAGATTCTTATTTTTAGATCGGTATGCGACAAACTTGATTCTACTAGAGATAGAGAGGGTTCATAGATCTGTTAATAGACTTGTGCTCTCACTTTATATTCCCTGTCTTCAATTTGTGGCTTTAGGGTCTTCCTTCCAGCCAGTTGTGGATTACTCGATGAGTGTTGAGGCTACCAAGATTTGATCTTTTTGAAGGTCTACTGAGAAGAGACACTGTCAGAATGGTGGATTCAGTGGTTCTTCTAGTCACAAAGGCGGGGATCAGTCTTCCAGGACCTATCATTCAGCCAACAGTCATCCCGTTCAGTTCGTATTGCAGGCATATTCTGGTGGTCCTTCTATACAGAGTGGTTATGGGGATGGACAGTCTCATAGAGGTTCTTTCTCTCAGTTAGTCAACCGAGGTGGTTCATCCGATTCTTCAGCCTCCGTGTATTAGCCTCTAACGCTTAGTATTTGTTATGGTTGTGGTGAGTCGAGTCATATCTTGAGAGATTTCCCCTAGCTAGATAGAGTGGTACTTAGTAGGGTTCCAAGTTCTAGACCCTAGGATTCTGGTATCTTCTGTTAGCCAGGGTGGTTCTTTAGCGAGAGGCGATGCTCAGTCAGGCCACAGTGGTTCTCAGTCTTCTAGCGGTGGATATTGTAACACGCTGTACTTTTAGACAATGATTTGAGAATCTAAACATATGTAAGTAGACCCGAGCCTTGGGGAATTTATGTCATATTCACGTATGCAAATAAAGAGCTTAGTATATAAAAGGACGCGGTCCCAAATGAATTTAAGACTTACCAAGTGTGAAAACAATGATTGGTTAAATAATGAATTAGAATGGGGGATAAGATTAAGTATGGGCTAAGTATAGGTGTATAAGTGGAAATATCCATGTGTAGCCTTAAAGTGAGTCACCTAAGTGACTAAGGTAATACAAACAAATGGTGGCAGCTTGTGAGATTAACAAGTAATGTGGGGTAATCGATATGGGAGGGGGAAACCATGGTCCATCATATAGATTCCTCTGAGACCTTTGTAGATAACAATATCTTTCATTTTAAGATATACATAGGTACAACACCCTTCACTAATCATATGTATCAATTCATGGAAATTATAGGCAGCAACTCTTAGTTAACATAGGCAGTAAATTGGATATTTATTAACGTCGAGAAGTATTAGCAAAACATTATGGTTGAATTGTATGTTGCGTTGAGCTGAATAAGGGAAGCTCTAAATGTTGTAGCCACTGTTTGAGATTGAAGCGCTATACAACTTACGTACATTTTGTTGACGTGTATACCAACGGAAGGTATGTTAAGGAAAATTCTTCTTTCTTTTGGCATGTTCTAAGTTACGAAACGCAAATGTAATATCGTCCCATAAATGATTCTACTCTTTGTAGTTAAGGATGTTCATGTTATTCATTCCTATTGTCAAAGCATTTCTAAATATGTTCCTAAATCCCTATTGAGGTATATGGAAAAGATGTTAATATTCACAACATTAATTGGAGGTGAAGCGGTATTATGTCACTCCGATAAACTCAGGATATTTTATATCATTCATGCATTATATTCATGTATTACTCTTGACCCATAAGTGTTATATACACTACTATATCGTATGCATTATATATATATATAGGGATGGGAAAAGGGATACGACGTTAGATACGCACACCACCTGATCAACTGGTATATGATGATGATTATGCCTACAGAGGTCGAAATGATATGATTGGAGATGACGTTATATACGCATATATATATGTATATCCGCATTGTGCATGACATTTAGGCATACTATGGCCCTCAGAGTCATTTTGCACAAGTATGACACTTAAGCATATTATGGCCCTCAGAGGCATTCTCTACTGGTTGGTTATTCCTTGTCTCATGTTACTTTCATGTCTATATTATTCTATTATTTATACCTGACATACTCGATACATCAGTCATACTGATGTCCCTTTTGTCGGGGGACGCTGCGTTTCATGCCCGCATACTCACGTAGGCAAGGCGACGATCTGTATTAGTAGGTTGCGGATTCAGCAGATATTGGAGCACTCCCCTTGTTTTGGAGTGGTAGTCTAACCTCGGTACGGTGTTTTTGCATGTACATATAGGTATGGCGGGGCCTTGTCCCAACCTTATGATATTGCGTACTCTTTAGAGGTTTGTAGACAGTGTCTTGTGTATAGCAGTCAGGTATGGCCTTGTTGGCCTTAGTCTGTTTATATGAATGGGTTGAGTCCTTCTATTTGTAAGATTTTACGTAGCTTCTTTTCTGTTTATCATCTCTATATGTCAGCAAGGTACTTTGTGACGGCCCTTACGACCCATGATTAATTATGGTTAGATGTTAACCGTATGATTAGTGGTACTCATCAAGTTAGGTCTGAGTTCCCGTCATGGCCCTCCGGTTTGGGTCGTGATAGATATCAGTCTTGTAGGGGTGGTGCCCAAGTCTCTATGGGAGAAGCATAGTCGAGTTAGAGTGGCTATGGTGGTGCACATTACTATGCTTTTCCCGGTAGGCTTAAGCCAAAGGCTTTTGACGTTGTGATCTCAGGTAACATTTTTGTTCATCATCGGCCAGCTACAATCTTGTTTGATCCAGGGTCTACTTTCTCATATGTATCTACTTATCATTAGGTTGGTCCAGATTTGACTTGTGACCGCCTTGACTTCCCTATTCATGTGTCTACTCCGATTGGGGATTCTGTATTAGTTGATAAAGTCTATCGGTCTTGTTTAGTTACTTTTATGGGGTACGAAATATGGGTAGACTTGATGATCCTATATATGTTAGACTTTGATATTATATTAGGTATGAGTTAGTTATCTCCGTACCACACGATCTTGGACTGTCACGCCAAGACAGTTACCTTAGTTATGCTAGGAATTCCTAGAATTTAGTGGAGGGGTACTCCTAGTCCCACTCCGAAGAAGATCATTTCTTATCTCCGTGCGAAGAAACTAGTCGACAAAAGGTGTCTGGTCTATTTTGCCCATATTCGTGATACTACTGTTGATTCTCCATTCTTTGAGTCCGTGCATATCGTATGTGAGTTTGCTGAGGTATTCCATGTCGATTTGTCAGGTATGCCACCCGATCATGATATTGATTTTTGCATCCACTTAGAGCCTGGCACATACCTATTTCTATGGCATCGTATAGGATGGCACCTGCTGAGTTGAGAGAGTTGAAAGAGCAGTTGCAGTATCTTTTGATTAAGGGGTTCATCAGATCGAGTATCTCCCCTTGGGGTGCTCTTGTGTTATTTGTGAAGAAGAAAGATGGTACGATGAGGATGTGCATAGATTACCGTAAGTTGAACAAGGTCACCATTCGTAATAAGTACCCGATCCCTCGTATTGATGACTTGTTCGACCAGCTCCAGGTTGCTTCGATATTTTCAAAGATTTATTTGAGGTCAGGCTATCACTAGCTGAAGATTCGAGTCGAGGATATTCTGAAGACGGCCTTTAGGACTTATTATGGTCATTGCGAGTTCCTTGTGCTATTTTTTGGACTTACAAATGCCCCGACATATTTCATGGACATGATGAACGACATTTTTAAGCCATTGTTGGATTTCTTCATCATTGTCTTTATTGATGATATCTTGGTGTATATGAAGAGTAAAGATGAGCCTGAGGAACATTTGAGGATTGTCCTTCGATTGTTAAGAGAGAAGGAATTTTATGCCAATGTTTCAAAATGTGAATTTGGCTTAATTCTATGGCAGTCTTGGGCCATGTGGTGTCAAAGGATACGATTATGGTTGATCCCAAAAAAATTGAGGCTGTTGGAGATTGGATGAGGCCCACTAATGTGACTGAAATTCATAGCTTTATGGGGTTGGCCAGTTACTACCGCCAGTTTGTGAAATGATTTGCTTATATTGCATCTTACCATAACAGGCTAACTTAGAAGGAGGTTCTCTTTATGTGGTCTGATACTTGTGATGAGAGATTTCAAAAGGTCAAGACTCTGTTGACTACAACTCCGATCTTGGCATTATCCGTGGAGGGTAATGATTACTCAATCTATTGTGATGTGTCCCGTATTGGTTTGGGTGTTGTATTGATACAGGAAGGCAATGTCATTGCCTATGCTTCCAGACAGTTGAAGTTCCATAAGAAGAACTATCCTACACATGATTTGGAGTTATTGGTGATGGTCTTCGCCTTGAATATTTGGAGGCATTATCTTTATGAGGTCCATTATGAGGTGTTTACCTATCACCACAACCTCCAGCACGTGTTTAGTCAGAGGGATCACAATTCTAGGCAGCGTAGATGGATGGAGTTTATGAAAGATTATAATATCACTATACTTTACCACTTGGGTAAGGCTAGTATGGTAGTTGATGCCTTGAGCAGCAAGGTAGTGAATATGAGTAGTTTGGCCCGATTGGTTATTTTGGAGCGTCCCTTAGCCTTAGAGGTTCAGAATCTGTCTAATAGTTTTGTATGATTGGATCTTTCGAATCAAGGTAGATTTTTAGCATGTGTTAAGGCGAGTTCATCTCTCTTGGACTAGATTAGGACCCATCAGTTTGAGGATGCTCAGTTGTTCAAGATTCATGATAAGTTGTTGTGTGGAGAGGCTAAGGGGGTCGTTCTTGATGATGAGTAGATTTTGAGGATCAAAGGACGTGTGTGTGTTCCTTGTGTTGGTGATTTGATTCGTTTGATATTAGCGGAGGACCATAGTTCCCGATATTCCATTCATCTAGGTGCTACTAATATGTACCGTGATTTGAGACAACACTACTGGTGGGGTTGGGTGAAGAGAGATATTGCAAATTTCATTGCCCGATGTGGAAATTATCAGCAAGTCAAGTACGACCACCAGAGACCTAGTGGTATGCTTCAGAAGATGCCCATTCCCGAGTGAAAGTGGGAGATGATCGCCATGGATTTTGTCATAGGTCTTCCGAAGACCTTGGGTAAGTTTGATTCAGTTTGGGTCATCGTGGATAGGCTGACTAAGTTTTCGCACTTCATTCCTGATTTATATCCGTGAGATTATGCAATTGCACGGGGTTCCTATTTCTATCATCTCCGATTGAGGTCCTCCAATTACTTTCCATTTCTAGCAAACATTGCATGCAGAGTTGGGTACTCAGTTGGATCTTAGTACCATTTTTCACCCCCAGACTGATGGACAGTCCGAGAGGACTATTCAGGTGCTCGAGAATACATTGAGAGCATGTGTTATTGACTTCAGTGGTCATTGAGACCAGTTCTTGCTCTTGGCAGAGTTCGCATACAACAATAGCTACCATTCCAGCATTGATATGGCACCGTTTGAGGCTTTATATAGCATGATGTGTCATTCTCCTATAGGATGTTTTGATGCTTTAGAGGTTCGACCGTAGGTTACAAATTTGCCGAGGGAGTCTTTTAAAAAGGTGAATCTTATTTAGGAAAAGCTTCTGCCAGCTCAGAGTCGGCAAAAGATGTATGCGGACCGAATGTCCAAGACATAGAGTTTATGGAGGGTGAGCATGTTCTTCTGAAGATATCACCCATGAAGGGTGTGATGCAATTTGGAAAGAAGGGCAAGTTGAGCCCGAGGTACATTGGTCCATTTGAGATTCTTTGTCATATTGGTGTTGTTGCTTATGAGTTGTCCTTGCCACCAGGCCTGTCGGGTGTTCATCCAGTTTTCCACATTTCTATGCTGAAGAAATAACATTCAGATGGGTCTTATATCATTCGTTGGGATTCTATATTACTTGATGAGAATCTGTCTTATGAGGAGGAGCCTATAGCGATTTTAGATATGCAGGTTAGGAAGTTGAGGTCTAAGGACATAACTTTTGTGAATGTGCAATGGAAGCATCGTCCTGCGAAGGAGGGTACATGGGAGATCAGAGTTCGATATACGTGCCAGATATCCCTAGTTTTTGCAGACTTTGTTGCGTGAGGACGTGCAATTATTTAATTGGGATCTGATGTAATGACACATTCAGTCGTTACGTGTGTTTTGACTATTTTACCCATGTTGACCCAAACCTCGAAGCTATTGGACAATCCTAGTGGAAGTTAAGAAATTAGAACCTTTAAGTGTGAACGTTGAACTGATAGTTGACTTCTAGATAAAATGGACCCTTTTCAGAATGTCATCGATTCCGTGAGGTCCGAAGGGTCGTTTGTGACTTGGTGGGATAGTTGGTTATGTTTCCGAGGCCCTCGGGAGTGTTTTTGTCTATGGGTTGGAAAGTTGGTTTTAGGTTATTGGGGGTTGACTCGAAGAAATAGACCTTCGATGGAAATTATGAGGCCACGAGTGAGTCTGTAGTGTGTTTTTACATATGTCTGCATGTATGGTTTGTGTCGGGGAGGTCTTGGGTGATTGTCGTATTTTTTATTGAAATTGTGATTTCAAAAAAATCTGCTGGTGTGTGGTGTATTCATTGGGGCGAGCCTCAGCGCGCCCTAGCGGATGGTTTGACCACCACAACGGACGGAGGGCCTCTATGGCAAGGGTCTGGTTTTCTTGGGGCCGCGAGCGTAGTCAAGTGGCTGCTAAAGGGGGCTCCGCTGCAGCAGACCTAGATCGCTATAGCGGGTGACGGGGAACCAGAATCCTTTTAAGTGTAGATTAAACCCTTCCCATTTTGAAAATATTTGTCCAACACACTCTTAGGGCGATTTCAAGTATTTCTTGGAGATTTCTGTCTTGTGGTAAGTCCCCCAACCTAGTATTCATTATTTTAACTTTTCTAAGCTTGACTCCATTAAAATCTAGGAGAGAAGACATGTTTTGATGATAACTTCATGAATATGGTTCTAGTCTTTCTAAATGGAAGTTTTTGGAGGATTTGACTAAGATAATCATAGAAATTGATGATTTCATAGTTTATAGGCTTGAATCTTTCATTTATGTTGATGAATTTAAAGGTTGAAAAATTAGGGTTCATACCCAAATTGGGAGTTTTCACTTGAATTTAGAAATTGGCCTAGTCTTGAGTTATTTTAGCAATTGATTAGTAGGATTGAACTCCTAGAATGTCTAATTGCATATTTCACTTTCAAAATGATTGTTTTACCCTTGTGAGCTTGTTTCCCCTTTCTCCCATATTTGGTTTGGGTTCGAAGGATAGTCTAGTGATATGGGTGTTGTTAGTTTCAGTTTCTAACTTAGATTTCGATAATGTCTAGATTTCGAGTACTATCACGATCCTCAGAAAGGTAAATCTCAAGTGTGACCATTTACGACTCCCGCTTGGCATCCAGATATGTTAGGGCTAACTTTCTGGTTAGACTTCAGTTAGCGAAGCATATGTAAAGTTAGTTACTATCGAAGAAAGAATATATGCCTTTGTGTATGAAGTCATGATGTATTACTTAGGTTTGGTATTGTTGACTGATTTGTGGGTTGTTGCCTTTTTGTGAATAATTGACTTGATGCCTAGTGTTGGATAGTTGATTGCACTTAGTTTCCATATCATCCTTGTGATATAGTTATCTCTCACTTATCTTGATATTATCATGGATACATGAATTCACTTGACTTGATAAGGATGTTGTGTTGTATGTCCATGTGTGGCCCGATTGAGGAATTCACTTGACTTGATACATGTGTCTGCATGTATGGTTTGTGTCGGGGAGGTATTGGCTGATTGTCGTATTTCTGACTGAAATTGTGATATTAAAAAAATATGTTGGTGTCTGGTGTATTAAAAAAATATGTTGGTGTATCAAAAGAAGATATTTTGATGCCATTAGCAAGCACAAAAACTGGAATGTCAGAAAATTCAGAGATCATGCGAGTGTAAAGTTAAGAGCTCATGTGACATGGAATCAATATAATAGGGCTAAACAAAAGGTTCTCAAAATGATTGATGGAGATCTAAATGCTCAATATAAGATATTGTGGAACTATTGTTATGAAATTGGAGGACAAATCTGAGTACTTCTATCTATATGAAGTTGGTTGAAAATGAGGATCCTAACAAGTTCGAAGAATCTATATTTGTTTTACAAGTTGTAAGGAGTTCAAGAATGGTTGTAGAAAGATATATAGTTCGAGTGGATGGTTGTTAGCTTAAGGTTCCAATCTATGGGATCAGTTTGTTGGCAGCTGTTGGAAGTGATCCTAATAACAATATTTTTCCAATAGCATATTTGTAGAGAAGGATGAAATGGAATCATGAGCTTGGTTTTTGAATTATTTGAAGTGTCATTTAGAAATCGGTGATGATTTTACTTGGGTTTTCATGTCAGTAAGCAAAAAGGTCTGATTGAAATATTCTATTAGGTGTTGCCATTTGTTAGCCACGATTTTTGTGTGAGGCACTTGCATAACAATTTTAAGAGGCAGAATTTAGTGGTATTTCATTGAAGAATGCACTTTGAAAGCTTCAAGGGCTCCAACAGAGAAGTGGTTTAATATTTGCATGATTGAGATCTTTGATTTAGGCCATGAAGCTGCTAATTGATTCAGATAAATCACCTAATGAATGGTCTAGATCTCACTTCTGTGAAAATGCAAAATTTGATATCCCACTTAATAACACGTGTGAACGTTTTAATTGAATGATCATTGAAGCTAGAGACAAGCCAATTATCACTCTATTACAAAAGAGAAGGTATCTTCTTATGGCTAGGTTAGGATTCAGGCAAATAGGGATAAAGGCGCTAAGTTTAACATCAATGATATTTGTCCTAGGATTAATGATATACTGCAGAAAAATCAAGCGGCTACAGTGGAGTTCATTCCTGGAAAGGCTAATAAGTGGAACTATGAGATTATAGGAGCTGTCACGCCCTGAATCATGGCGGGGATGTAACATGACACTTGGTGCCTGACTGTATGTGTCCGAGTGAACCAACTTGTTGGATGAATCAACATGTGGTATACTAAATGCGGAATATAACTGATAGACATGTTGAGATACTGATAAGTCTAACTGATAAATCATAACTGTGGAATAAGTCTAAAGAGTATATGAATGTAGCAAATATGGCTAACACAAAAGCCTGCTTAATACTAACTGAATGTTGTTCTAGTCTATGAAGCCTCTAAGAATAATGAAATACTGATTGTTTACCGGGACAAGGCCCCGACATACCTGATTAACTAAAATACTGAAAGATAGATAATACCCCGAAGGAAACAGGGGCTCACCAAGCAGCTGATATGAGAATCCTAGCGAGAAGATTCGTCGTGCTGTAAATCGTTACCTACATTGCGAGATGCAGGCCCCGGGCAAAAAAGACATCAGTACATTTGAATTGCACTGGTATGTAAGACTAACTGAAAGAAATAAATAGTTGCGGGGTGCTCGGAAAAGGAAAACCCAAATCAATGAATATGTACATACTGAAACTGAAACTGAAGCATATTGATAACTGAACTGAATGAGAGGAGTATAGTTATAAGTACTCCCTGATTTTTAATATAAAATCACTTGTTTAACTGAATTAATAATCTGTTTCCTCAGGCTCAATATAAGTGCACAAGTCTATGGCCTGATTCCCAAATACAAGTGTTCAACATTCAACAATTTATAATAAAGAATTGAAAATCATATTGTAATGCATAACACTGGAATACTCAACATTACTATGATGAGACATGTATTCATGAACTTATTATGGATTTTAAAACATTAACTTTTCACAAGCATACTGAGTTTTCATGACTGAGACTCATAGGATAACAAACATGAGTCTATACTGATTACATATTGAGTTCACAATATTCAGACTGGCAACCATGAACGAGTTATGAATCAATATCGTTTAGAGAATAGAAGTTATGAAACTTTCCATGAAACCAAGGCTTAACTCTTTTACAGAGGCAATTCATAATAGTCGTAAAATAACGAGGCGTGGGGAGAATCATTAACATTCTACACGTAGAGAGTTAGCCTCACATATCTTTAATCGCTACAATCAAACGAACTTAACTGCTTCTCCGATGAAGAACACCAAAACCTAGCTTTTGAGCTCTTGGAAAGAATTTACCTTGGAAATACTATGTTTTGATTGAAGAATCATGTTACTAATCATGAATTAATATTAGAATTACTTTGGAATCGTTAGAGCTATCTTACCTTGACGTGGGAGGATGAGGAGAGGAGAAAAACAGCTGCTTAGGGCTGTAGAACGAAGTTGGCATGTCTGATAAATTAAATTTCGAGTTAAGTGTTGAATTTATAGGATGGTAATTTTGGACCCCTTGCCTCGCTGAGCAAGTTCCAAAGCAAGGGGTGACCTCGCTCAGTGAGCTCACCCATCCATTTTATACTTAGCCAATTTTTTTAAATTTTTTTATTTTTTCATTTTCGAACCCTACACCTTGCTGAGCGAGGTCTATGGCTTGACCCTATCTCAATTTGAGCTTAGATCAGTGAGCTGCTAGGTCCATTTCACACAGTCAAAATTTCATGTTTTTCAACTTTGTCGACAACATTCAGTAAAATGGGCATAACTCCTAGTACAAAACTCCGTTTGAGCTCCACTGTATATGGATTGAAAGGTATTTCAAAGGGATACAAATTTTATGAAGGACGTGTTCCCAGAGTCTTGACGGATTTTTACGATGTCAGGCTAGAAGACAGACCTATTGAAAACTTAGTCGATTCTATCGAATCTTATGCACCTCACTATTCGTCTTGATTCCAAACTCATCCCGATGGGACTTCATATGGCTAAAATGTCACGATAACACTTATTTAACACATTCACACCTAATATAAATTTACGAAGTGTTATCGGGGCAAGCACAAATGATAAGTGGGTTGTGGACTTACTAAGAAAATGCAGTTGTAGAAAGTGGAGTCTGGCAGGAATTTCTTGCAAGCATGTTGTAATTGGGCTAAGATGAGATTAATTATTATGTTTATGACGGTTATAAGGTGAAAACATACAGAAAGGGTCTATGACTGTCACAACCTAAATCTGGTATTTAAGCCACCTGACGAGCTATTATTATAAGGCGTGCAATAATTATGAAATGAAAGACACTATAATATCAAACTATATATATATATATATATATATATATATATATATATATATATATATATATGATAAAATAAAATGTAAATTTGCTCATACAACCCCAAAGTATAAAAGTCCTGGAGCTACTAATATCAGTGCTATGAGATATGAGACGCAACACGGTAAAATTGAAAATACAAAGTCCGCTAAAAGATAGTGACAATTAATTTATGTTTGGATTAATTTATAAATTTAGTTTGCAAATAAAATGTAAAGTTAATTATTATTAATTGTACATTGAGAATATGAAAATTTATATAAATGTAAATACAATAAAAGCTACAAATTCATTAGAAATACCAGTGTTTTAAAAGGTAGTTTCAGGACTCGCCTAGGGCTCGCCTCGGGGCGGGACACTGTCAAAACGCCGTGGGGCTTAGTTCATGTGAGGCTTACGCCCTAAGAACCCGACTATACGCCCTAAACATGTCTTACGCCCAATGCTCGGGGCTCGTCTAATAGTTCTTACATAAATTATATGTTAAATTCCTTAATTAAAATTGTTGACCCTCATAATTCTTTAACAAATGAATAATTCTTAATAGTTTTTCATTTATAGATATAAGAAGATTGAGTGTAACTCAAATATATTGCATATTTACTATTTGAGAACATCGTGAGGGTGAATATCACTTAATATTTTTTTTAAAAATATATAGCCAAATTGTACATTTCACTTGTCATTGGTCTTTTGTCCTATGTATCAAAATTATCATATTTTATTATTTCGCTATTTGAAAGTGTTGGGTATTGATATTGGTGAATAGAAAATGATGGAAAGAAAAGTGGGAGTTGTCCCACATCGGTAGTGGAAAGAAAAGTGGGAGTTCCCTCTTGCTTTATAAAATAAGCATTTATCCAACATCGGTAGTGGAAAAAAAAGTTCTTCTACTTATAAGTAGAAGTACTCCTTCTTGTCGCTAAAGGGTTAAGAAGAGGGTCTCCCCTCGCGCCGTCGTCATCGCTCGGCTCGGTTCGGATTCGGATTTGGTCAAATGATCTGATTGATTGATAATCTTTTTGGATCAAATTTTCTTTAATTTTTAATTATTATTTAATTAAATTAATTAACTTATCCAATCCTACCCGTTAGTGACCCGAATCCGCTTGTCTGACCCGCGACCCATTTTCTTTATCATATTTCCCATCAGTTTTTAGTGGTTGTTCAGAAGGGTTGCAAACCTTCAGAAATAGTACTTCCATGGCTATAAATTCGTTTGATTCCTCAGAATTTTACTTGCGAATTTTCTGAACAACACAAACTTCTTCTTCTTCTGCACAAATAAATTCTGTGTGATATACTGCCGTTGAGTGGTTCGCCGCTACCTGAATTTGGAGTACTACTATTCTGGTAAGATAATCGTTATATCCTGGGAGGGGATATTCCATCAACATCGAGTACTGTGAGGGGAATAATTTCCTTAAGGATACACTTTGAACTAAGTGGGCTCGATTATATTCTGAAAAATTATTCTTATTTTTCAACACTGATTCTGTTTATTTTCAGATATTATTATTTACTGATTTTTTGGAATACAGATTAATAACAATCTTAAGGAAATTATATTTTTAGATTAATCTGTATTCTGTTTTGGAGACTAAAACCTGTGTGGTTTTCTACTCCGTATGAAATTTCATATTCTGACTTGAAGACATAAAAATTTTATTGGAATATTAAAGTTCATACTTGTACAACGATTTGAAGAACATAAAAACTTCATCGTTGTTGTATTCTGGTTTGGAGATTAAAACTTGTTTAGTTTTCTACTCCATATGAATATTAGTATTCTGACTCGAAGATATAAAAACTTCATTGGAATACTAAAGTTTCATAATTATACTGCGTTTTGAAGAAATAAAATCTTCATCGTTTAAGTCTGTGATTGAATTGTTATTCTGGTTTTATTGACTAAAACAGTTTGTCAATTTGACAGTGACAAACGAATAATGGCAATTGAGACTGGAACTACCTCTGCAAATACTGCACCAGCGGTTACTCCTACAACCCGTACCGCAGTGCCACCGGCTGAGAAACCTGCGAAGTTCACTGGTGCCAACTTTAAAGGATGGCAGCAAAGAATGTTCTTTTGGCTTACCACCCTTGGTATGCAAAAGTTCACCAGTGAGGACCCTCCCGTGCCTGCCGCCGACATGCCTGACAACCAACAGTTCATGGTTACTGAGGCTTGAAAATAGGCTGATTTTTTGTGCAAAGGCTACATTTTGAGTGCCTTAGAGGATGACTTGTACAACGTCTACAGTGCAGTAGAGACTTCCAAAGAACTATGGAGTGCACTTGAAAAGAAGTACAAAACTGAAGATGCTTGCTTGAAGAAGTTTGTGGTTGCCAAATCCCTAGAATACAAAATGGTGGATGGAAAAACCGTTGGAACCTAAGTTCAAGAGCTTCAACTTATCTTCCATGACCTTATTGTTGAAGGTATGGTAGTAAATGAAGCGTTCCAAGTGGATGCAATGATTGAGAAGTTGCCGCCCTCATGGAAAGATTTCAAGAATTATCTTAAGCACAAAAGAAAGGAAATAAAGTTGGAAGATCTTGTGATTCGTCTCAAGATCAAGGAAGATAACAAAACTGCTGAGAAGAGGTACCGTAAGACTTCACCAATTGAAGGGGCAAACATCGTTGAAGATGCTGCTCTGAAAAAGAACAAGAAAAGGAAGAGGCCTTTTGGAAAGGAGAAGGATTCCAACAAGAAAAAATTCAAGGGCAACTGCTTTAATTGTGGGAAAGCTTGCCACAAAGCCCCAGATTGTCGTCTCCCGAAAAAGAACAAGGGAAAAGGACAAGCCAATATGGTGAAAAAGAATGATGATATGGATGATTTGTGTGTAATGCTATCGGAGTGCAATTTGGTTGGAAACCCAAAGGAGTGGTGGCTTGATTCTAGTGCCACTTGACATGTTTGCACTACAAAAGAAGCATTTGCAACCTATGCTCCCGCTGGACCCGAAGAGGTATTGTTTATGGGAAATACTGCAACAGCCAAGGTTGAAGGATATGGGAAGATACTTCTGAAGATGACTTCCGTCAAGGTCCTTACTCTCAACAATGTTATGCACGTTCCAACAATTCGGAAGAATTTAGTTTCAGCCGGACTACTCGTCAAAAAATGGGTTTAAGTGCGTGTTGGTTAGTGAGAAAATTGTAATAAGTAAGAATGATTTGTTCATAGGAAAGGGCTACCTCACCGAGGGCCTTTTCAAACTCAATGTAATGGTTGTTGACAGTATTAATGAAAATTCTGCTTCGTCTTACTTATTGGAGTCAAATGATTTATAGTATGTTCGTTTAGGACATGTCAACTACAAAACCTTGCGCAAATTGATTAATTTAGAAGTATTGCCTAAGTTCGAGTGTAATAAATCTAAATGTGAAATCTGTGTTGAATCTAAGTTTGTTAAACATCCATATAAGTCTATTGATAAGAATTCAAATCCTTTAGACTTAATTCACACAGATATATGTGATATGAAGTCAATACCATCTCGCGGTGGGAAAAAGTATTTTATAATTTTTATTGACGATTGCACTCGATATTGTTATATGTATTTGCTTAATAGTAAGGATGAATCAATTGATGCATTTAAGCAATACAAGAACGAAGTGGAAAATCAATTGAATAAAAAGATAAAAATGATTAGAAGTGATAGGGGTGGAGAGTACGAATCTCCTTTTGCAGAGATATGTTTAGAATATGGAATTATTCATCAAACTACTGCCCCTTACACACCACAATCAAATGGAATTGTGGAAAGGAAAAACTGAACATTAAAGGAAATGATGAATGCCTTACTAATAAGTTCCGGTTTACCGCAAAGCTTGTGGGGGGAAGCTATCCTTACAGCTAACCGAATACTCAACAGGGTGCCCCACAGCAAAATACAATTTATTCCATATGAACTATGGAAAGGAAGAAAACCCAACTTGAAACATTTCAAAGTGTGGGGTGTTTAGGAAAGGTCCAAGTTCCTTTGCCCAAAAGGGTAAAAATCAGACCAAAAACTGTGGATTGTGCTTTTATTGGTTATGCTACAAACAGCAAAGCTTGTCGGTTTTTTGTTCACAAATCGGACAATCCCGAAATTCATGTTAATACGGTAATTGAATCAGATAATGCTGAATTCTTTGAAAATATTTATCCGTATAAAACCGAATATGAGTTGTCAAGTGAAAAACCTAAACGACCGCGAGAAGAACCAAAGGAAATTACACCAAGTAAAAAGGATGCAAGGCGTAGCAAACGTCAAAGGACATCTACTTCCTTTGGACCAGATTTTGTGACATTCTTGCTTGAAAATGAGCCTCAAACATTTAAAGCAGCGGTGTCTTCTTCTGATTCAGCATTTTGGAAAGAGGTAGTCAATAGTGAGATTGAATCAATTTTGAACAACCATACATGGGAATTGATTGATCTTCCTCCTGAAAATAAACCTTTAGGATCAAAATGGATTTTTAAAAGGAAAATGAAAGCTGATGGCACTATTGACAAATATAAGGCAAGACTTGTGGTCAAAGGTTATAGACAAAAAGAAGGCCTTGATTACTTTGACACATACTCGCCGGTAACAAGAATAACATCTATTCGGGTGTTAGTGGCATCAAGTGGTCGATATGGTCTTGGAATCCATAAATGGATGTCAAGACAGCTTTCTTAAATGGAGAATTGGAGGAAGAAATTTACATGGAACAACCTGAGGGCTTTGTGGTTCCTGGTAAAGAAAGGAAAGTGTTCAAACTTGTTAAGTCACTTTATGGACTTAAACAAGCACCCAAACAATGGCATGCGAAATTTGACCAAACAATGTTGGCAAATGGATTTAAGATTATTGAGTGTGACAAATGTGTCTACATTAAAAATACTCCAAATCATGAAGTCATTATTTGTTTATATATTGATGACATGTTGATAATAAGTAGAGATATTACCGATGTAAATGCTATGAAGCGTATGCTGGCTAGCAAATTTGATATGAAGGACTTAGGAGTTGCTGGTTTGATCTTAGGCATCAGAATTCATAAAACTCCACAAGGTCTAGCATTATCGCAGTCTCATTATATTGAAAGAGTACTTGACAAGTTTAAGTATTCAATGTTACAAAGGCTCCAATTGATGTAAGTTTTGCACTTCAAAAGAATGAAGGTGAAAGTGACTCACAATTGGACTATGCACGAGTTTTGGGAAGTTTGATGTATATTATGAATTGTACACGACCAGATATAACATATGCTATAAGCAAGCTGAGTTGATTCACGAGTAATCCCAATCAAACTCATTGGATGGCAATGAAATGAGTCTTGGGGTATTTAAAACACACCCAAACATATGCTTTGCATTATAATAAATATCCCGCAGTAATTGAGGGATATAGTGATGCAAACTAGATCACCGGATCATCTGAAGTTAAATGCATGAGTGGATATATTTTCACCGTTGGTGGAGGAGCAGTGTCTTGGAAATCATCAAAACAGACATGCATCGCCCACTCTACAATGGAATCTAAATTTATAGCTTTAGACAAGGCCGGTGAAGAAGCTGAATGGCTCCAGAATTTCTTAGAAGATATTCCATTCTGGCCCAAACCTTTGGCTCCTATATGTATACATTGTGACAGTCAAGCAGCAATAGGTAGGGTAAGGAGCGTAATGTACAACGGAAAATCTCATCATATACGACGAAAACACTATACCATTAGACAACTCCTCTCTAGTGGCGTTATCACGATTGACTATGTAAAGTCAAGAGATAACGTGGCGGATCCGCTTACAAAAGACTTATCTAGAGAGGGAGTTAGTAGATCATCAATGAGAATGGGGTTAAGGCCGAGGACAAGTCATCATGGCAGTAACTCTACCTAGCAGACTGGAGATCCCAAGAGCTAGGTTCAAGGAGATCAAAAAAAGTTATGACTGACAGTTCAACATTGTCAAATAACTCAACCCATTCTCGGATGAAGACAATGTTCAGAAATAAGGATAAAACCTTATGGCTTGTTAATGAGTTAATAAAGCATTAAGGTTCTTTAATGATTATCTAAATCTGGCAGTGTATGACCAGATAATGTGGCTATAGGACCACATGTTTAGAAATCACCTATGTGAGTGTTAAGTGTAAGCCGCTTTAAAGGGGAATGACAGTGAAGGCCCATTCTCTACGCACTCATGAAACCAGGAAGTGTTCATGGCTGAAACGAACACAACCGTGAGAACCATAAACGGTTGAGGGTTGATTGTGTGACTTATGTTGTCTAGGTATACAACAAAGTTCAGTGGTTCAAAGATATCAAATCTACCGATTGATCGAGTATATCCGATATAAGTTCACTACGGAAAGTTCAAAGGGAAACCTACTTATCCAGATGCAGTCAATTCTCACTTGTATATCACACTTGTCCGCGCATTCCTTTATCTTATAGCCATTCCCCATTCATGTGGGGGATTGTTGGGTATTGATATTGGTTAATGGGAAATGATGGAAAGAAAAGTGGGAGTTGTCCCACATCGGTAGTGGAACGAAAAGTGGGAGTTCCCTCTTGCTTTATAAAATAAGCATTTGTCCCGTATCGGTAGTGGAAAGAAAAGTTCTTCTACTTATAAGTAGAAGTACTCCTTCTTGTCGCTAAAGAGTTAAGAAGAGGGTCTCCCCTCGCGCCGTCGTCGTCGCTCGGCTCGGCTTGGCTTCGGCTTCGAATTTGGATTTGGTCAAATGATCTGATTGATTGATAATATTTTTGGACCAAATTTTCTTTAATTTTTAATTATTATTTAATTATATTAATTAACGTATCCAATCCTACCCATTAGTGACCCGGATCCGCTTGTCTGACCCGCGACCCGTTTTCTTTACCACATTTAAATTTCCCACCAGTTTTTAGTGGCTGTTCAGAAGGGTTGCAAACCTTTAGAAACAGTACTTCCATGGCTATAAATTCGTTTGATTCCTCAGAATTTTACTTACGAATTTTCTGAACAACACAAACTTCTTCTTCTTCTGCACAAATAAATTCTGTGTGATATACTGCCGTTGAGTGGTTCGCCGCTACCTGAATTTGGAGTACTACTATTCTGGTAAGATAATCGTTCTATCCTGGGAGGGGATATTCCATCAACCTCGAGTACTGTGAAAGGAATAATTTCCTTAAGGACACACTTTGAACTAAGTGGGCTCGATTATATTCTGAAAAATTATTCTTATTTTTCAACACTGATTCTGTTTATTTTCAGATATTATTATTTACTGATTTTTGGAATACAGATTGATAACAATTTTAAGTTATACAAAAAAAATTAATACCCATAGGGCTTACACCTCGTGTCTCGGGGCTTACGTCTCGCTGAGGCATATGTAAAACGCCATACCTTACCCCCCGCCTTTTTAAAACACTAATGAATACCACTTCCTCCTACCCTTACATCATAAATTCTAAAACAACTGAAATTTTATTCTTAGATGGTACATACCTTGCACCAAAATAAGCAAAATTGATACTGAATAAGCAATAAAAAATAGATTATATATTTATAAATATTTTTAAATTAAAAATCTTATGATTGGAATGAATACCCTTCAAACACGTTGGTCTTTAATTTTTGCCCCTAAAAAAGAAGTATTTAAATATGTCCTTCAACATTATTGCTGAATAATTGAAAGACAATTTTACTCCTCTCCAAAACATTTAAAAGTCCAAACTTAACCCAACGAACCCCAAAACCAAATCGTAGATCACTCTAAAATCTCCTCCTGACGATTAACCAATCTTCTCCGGCGATTCTCCGACTTTTTATACTTTTTTTTATGGCAACGACATAGAAAAAGGTATAGAAGATTCTTCAAATCATAGATTTTAATTAAATTTTAGAGCAGTTTATACTTTATAGATCGATTTTAATTTTGAATTCAAATTCGATTTCCCAGCTCATAATTTGACTGAACAAAACATAGAATCAATTGATTTATTCAAATTTGAATCAGTTTATACTTTTAGTTGCAAACAAATTCTGTTTGATTATTATTTTGCTTAGTTAATACTATGCTTTTGATATTATACAACTCTTATTGGATATAATTGATCATATATATTTTTTATATCTGAATTTGATTAGTTTAAGAATGTTTTAAATATCAGTTGACATATCGGGCAGAGTTTTAAAATAAAATTTGGAGTATTTATCAAAGTATGCCTTATTATACAGAGTATATTGAATAATGTATGCCTTAAAACTCTTCCTTTAGATTGTTATACAAATTATGCCTTTTAGGCATAAGTTATACAAACTCTGCCTAATAAGTTACGCAAACTCTGTTGGAAATTTGTCTTCGATGGAGAGGCGCGTCCACCCATATTTAATGAATTAAACACTAGTATTTCACATGTTGGAGGCTTTGTCTCTTCACACATGCATAATCTACTAAGTGAGTAGATGACCGTAGGGCCAAGAATCGTCAAATTTCATTGAGAAATGAAAGAGATATTGGTCCACGAAGTAAGGTGTTTGAGGCATGAAAATATGGTGTGGGACAAATATACCACATCGGTGGGAAAAGAAAGAATTGCTCTCTTTATAAGTCTCATAATTGGCTAAGGGTTTGGGACCCCAAGGGGTAACTCATGTGTTTAAAAGAGGGAGGACATAGATGTGCTTGGGTTCAAGGCTAAGCCCACACGCGCGCCGCCGCCACGCGCCAGTCCCGTCCGGTCCGGTCACGGGTCGTGGGTCGTGGGACTTTTTGATATTATCTCTTTGGACCCCTAAATTACTTAATATTTACAGTTTGGTCCCTGGAGTTTCTGGAAAGGTGAATTTGGCAACAACAGAAGGTAGAAAGTTTCTGCCTACCATTTGGACTGATTTTTGGAGCATTAACCAGCCATTACTTGGCTGTTAACTCCTCCATAAACAACCCTCCTTTATTGGCCATAAACCTGCCATTAACAGCCCTCCTTCAATGGTCATAAACAACCATTACTTGACAGTTTACTCCCTCTTTCAATGGCCTTAAATAGCCATTTTCTTGGCAGTTGAGAAGTCCCCCCTTATGCTATATATTGGAGCCTTTTGGGCTGAATTGTGTGGACAACGTAAGGACAAAAACAATGATAAAAAACACACACAAACAGAATATAGAAAATGATACAACATTTATATACACAGAGACAAACAGAAGAGACATTGAAATTCAGTCCAAAACGTTGGGACTGAAACAAAAACTCTTCCTTCCTTTTCTATTCTTCAGCAAGGCGTTTCGTGTTTGTTTTCTTCGTCAGACTCAACCTATTTGCTTTGTAGTGTTGAGATTAAAGTGTTGTTTTATCTTGGGAGTCTATTGCCCGTTAACGTAAAAGTATATATACGAGGAAATCTTGTCTTAAGGACAGAGGGACAGAGTGCAATCACTCGACTCAGCACATAGTTGTAACAATCCAGATTTAGTGTTTCTTGATTTCAGGTTATCAAGATTCAAGACTCAACAAGCTTGCGACAGTTCTGAATATTGGCCTATTTGTTTATCCTTTCGAACACTTGTAATATTTATTTACTTTCCGTACTGCTTACCAATATCCAACAAACTCTGCCTTAACAACATAATTTTAGAATACATCTACCGAATAAGGCAAAGATAGACCTTTGCAGTGGTATACAAATTGGAAAGGCAGAGTTTCACTAACTTTATGATATATAATTTTGACAAACTATGAGACACAAACTTTGGTCTTTAAGGCAGAACGTGACAAACTTTGGAACATAAAATTAGGACTTAATGAAGAACTTTACTAACTCTGGCATATTATGCCTTAATGCAGAAGGTGGCCAATTTTTGGGATATAAAATTATGCTTTAAGTCATAACTTGACTAATTTTGGCACATAAACTTAGGCCTTTAAGGCAGGACTTGACCAACATTGCATTGTAAAAAATAAGCCTTAAGGCAGAAATTCACAAAATTTTAGAATATAAAATTAGGCCTTAAGGCAGAACTTGGTTACCTTTATGACATTTTTTGAGAAGTCATAATGCTAATTTATTTAGTCCTACAAAGCAGTTGGAGGATCAAAAAACATATTAATTTCAATAACCAAATAAAAGTCTGCCTTATTTGGCAGAATTTGTTGAATAAGTTATGCCTTAAGGCATAATTTTATCACAAAACTTTGCTGGATAAGGCAGAATTAGAACATATTAAGTAGTAAAAAAATGTATATCAGGAACACTACCTACATAATAGTAGATCATGCATACTTTTATGGAAAAAATATAATTTAAGGCATACTTTGTTTTGTTCAAGACTCTATGTATAACTCTGCCTTACTAGGGATAGTTTGTTGAATAAGATATGTCTTAAGGCAGAGATAGACATACAAAGTTATGCCTTTTTAGGCATAAGATATGCAAATACTCTGCCTACATAGACCAGGTTAGGTATAACAAAAAATATACAACAGCAATATCAAAAATACTAAAATAAACCGCAAATCTCATTCATGAATAATAAAAAAACATGTCCACATAACATAAAAAAACATACTTAAAAAGAAAAAAATATTAAAGGAAAAACACAAACAACCCGCCCCCATGTCTAATTTCACATGAAACCATTGTAAATCGCCTCATCATCAACCTGATTAGTGTGCTGGAATAACCTCTGTCTTACAAAATGAAATTTCCTTCGCAGATCATCATTTTATCTGCTTATGGCACATTACAGAGACCTCAAAAATTCCATGTCTCCCTTAAGATCATCAATATCCTGAGACATTTGGAGATTTGCTTGATTAGGGTAGTTCTGGTAATTGAAGCGGGGATGTTCATATTGCAGTGAGCAGATATTTGAGACAAATACACAACATATTCAGTAGAAAGAGGCCAACATATGGCTTGACACTAGAGAGAAAATATCTAAAGGAATGAGGGTAACAAATGACAAGGAGCTTAACACTTGCTTGTATTTTCTCAATAAAAACAACAACTTTAGAAATTTTCATTTCATAGTAGAGTTCAATACAACTGATGCGATGTTGCAAATGACAGAAGGGCAAACCATAGAAGAAATTGACAGACAACTTTGTATAACTAATGAAGAAGAAATGATTTTAGTTGACTTTGGAGAGGAACAACCCAACCCTATTGAACATAATTTGGACATACCTCATTACCAGAATGAATTACTAACTCCAAACCAAACACCAGAATCGCCACAAAGACAACCACACAACATTCCACAAGTTCAAAACAATGACCAATACACTTCCCATCATGCAACTTCAATGGATGTTGTACTGCTGACTCCAAGGCCAATAGTTGAAGAAACACAAATAGAACCTTCAAAACAAAGAAAGATAATAAAGAGGAAGAGGATACAAATTGAGACAATATATTGACACCTAGTGCATCAATAGATCAAGTACAAGTTGGGAAACTTTTCAAAGACAAAAATGTTATGAAAACGTGCATGAATAACAATGTTATCACATGTCATCATCAGTACAAGGTAGAAAAGTCATGCAAACAAAGGTTTTACATCAAATGTGGACTCAAACTGCATTTGGTGTTTCCGTAGTTCAGGAGTGAATAACTCAGAACTTTTAAAAGTTATCAAGGTTCAAAAGAAACATAGTTGTGCCATTGATTTCATCACCTCTGACATGAGAAATGCGACATCAAAGGTTATATCCAAGTACATCACAGACCTAGTATGTCATACACTACAAGAAATAACCCCCAAATTTGTGATTGAAGAAATGAGAAGTAGATATGTGTTGTACATTGGTTACCACAAAAGCATGATGTTCGCTCCAACACGCCTACGATGTCATAAAAAGGAGCCCAGAGGATAACTACAAGAAGATTACTCAATATCTTGATATGATGAAACATAGAAACCCTAGCATAATAATAAACATGAAATGGGATGATGACAACAAATTTAGTTATGCTTTTTTTGCTTATAGAGCACCAATTCAAGGTTGAAAACACTATAGATCAGTTATTATGGTGGACGCAACATTCTTGAAATCAAAATACTATGGTGTCCTCATGATTGCAGTAGCAAAGGATGGCAACAACAACATATTCCCCCTGGCATTTGGAATTGTAGACTTTGAGAACAATAAATTGTATAGCTAGTTATTCAAGCATTTAAAAAGGGTGTTTGGCACAAATCAAGACCTATCAATTCTTTCTAACTGCCATTCTGCAATTACAAATGCAATCAGAGAGGTAATCCAAGTCACATGCATGAAATATGTATCTACCACATGGAGAATAACATACAGAAACATTTCTCATCTGGAGCAATTTTAGCCCTATTCTACAATGCAACAACTACCTATAAACATGTAGAGTTTGATACCTACATGATAGAGTTGAGACACATCGACCCCAAAGCTGTAGAATACATAGAAGAGAACTGCTGAAAAGATGGGCACATTCATTTCATATGCGTTACAACATGCTCACAACAAATAATGTACAGAAAATGAATTCGGTGTTGAGGAAATAAAGGTAGCTGCCAATACTTGCATGTATAGATTACATATAAAACAAGCTACAAAATTAGTTTTACCAAAGAAGATTGGATGCAACAGGACACTGTCGTGACCTGACGTGTTGGGCTGAAATAATTTTTATTGAAATGATAAGTAAAGGATTCACAATGAAAGTAAGTACATTTTACCAAAACTCTGCCTTACGACATAATTTTATATTCCAAAATTTAATCAAAACTCTACCTTAAGGTATAACTGTAGAATCCAAAGTTCACAAAAAACTCTGCCTTGAGGCATAACTTTAGAATCCAAAGTTAATCATTTCTTAAGGCATAACTTTTGAATCTAAAAGTTAATCTAACTCTGCCTTAAGGCATAAATTTAGGCACACAAAAAGATAAACCACCTAGGACTTATGCATATCCTTACAATTGGCACAAAAATATATTACTCATTTTATCACTAATTCATGCAGGTAGAAAATATCAATGATGTCAACTTTGTCGTGAAAGACGAAGGTTATCAATATAATGTAAACCTCAAGGACATGAGTTGTGACTGCTTGGAGTTCCAAACTGATGAGTTATATTGAACACATGATATGTCAATTATTGATAAAAGAAGTTTGAACAAATCTACATAATGTTCGGGCTGGTTCAAAATAAAAGCATAGCAAGAGGCATATAAAGGTGAAATCCTATCAGTTGAAAATGAAAACTCATGGATTGTTCCACAAAACATCCAGGATATCAAAATTACACCGTCAGATGTCAAAACAAATCCTGGAAGAAAACAAATGAAAAGATATCGTCCAAGAGAAGAAACAACAAAGTACACATATAGATGTGGTAGATGCAAGTTCTTAGGACACACTAGGGATTCCTTTAGCCACAATCTAGCTCTTAATCCATATGCAAGAAGATGCATGAAAAGAAAATTTGGATTATAGAATCTTTTATGAATTAAATATGAATGATGAATGATATGAAATACACTTTCATCTATTTTGCTTTATTATTCCTTTTTATTAAATTTTGATATTCTTAGTGCTAATAATAATAGCAGCAGAAACAAAAGATTAAATTATATCTCCAATTTTATAATTTGTGTCTCCTGTGACAAGTATAACTGGTTTTGCCGGGAAAAAGGCCTAAACAAAATTAGTAGCTCGAAGACTACAACCTTGTAAGTGTATAAAACTTATGCATAGGGAATAAATATACTCTTACTTCTATTATTTTTAATATCGTATGCCTTTTTAGAGGAAAATTTTAAAGCTAGAAACTCTACCTTGAGGGGCATAACTTCATCTTACAAAGGACAACAAATTGTGCTAGAAGAGGCAAGGTTGGATTTTCAAAAAGTGTTTCTAGTTTTTCAAAAACATATTATTGCACATGTGTTGCAAGAAAATAAATATATTTTATTATTAGAACAAAATAAAAATTGTGTATATTGCCAGCGAAAAATGACATAGGCCTTTTCATCAAAATGTAAAAGCCGGGACTCTGGATAAAGGCATCATGTTAAAAATTTAAACATACAAAATCATCAAATTGTGCTCTGCCTAAAAGCATAACTTTAGACAAAATAATCAAAACCCTCTCTTAAGGTATAACTTCATATTCCAAAAGTTACTCAAACTCTTCTTTAAGATGTCACGCCCCGAACCAATCCCTGAACGTAACACGACATTCTGTGCATGACTGTATGTGACCGAGCGAACTAACTAGTTGGCTAAATCAATATCTGATATCAAAACATACGGAAAGAGGAAATAAACTAACACATGCTGGTGTACTACAAGTTTCGAAAATACTGAATAAGTCTAAACATAGCAAAAGTGACAAACGACAATCTGATAAACTCTGTCTAACCATTACTCTAGTCTATGAAGCATCTGAAGAGTACTGAGATGCTAACTATTTACCGGGACAAAGTCCCCAACATACCTAACTATCTGTAATAAACTATAAAGATTGTAAAATAAATGATAAGGCCCCGAAAGACTGGTGCTCACCAACTCAGCTAATACCAGAGATCCTAGTGAGCAGATGTGCCATTTTGTAAATCATTACCTGCATTGCGAGATGCAGGCCCAAAGCAAAAGGAACGTCAACACATTTGAATTGTACTGGTATTTAAAGCAACTGAAAGAAAGAATTGTAAGCAGGGTGCTAGGGAAAGGGTAGCCCAAATAAATAAACATGTAATAAATATTGAAACTAAAACTGTAACTAATAACTGAATATGAACAAGAGAAGTGAAGTTATGAGTATTGTCACATCCCAAATTGGCTAACGCGTAGGCACCTACCCTGTCCACACCTGGTAGGTGAACCCGTCCCTTAATCATAACTTGGTCAATAAATAAGTAAACCCAAACTAGCAATATAATTAACAAGTTTAAGATGGATAAAGAAAAAGTACAAAATAATACATCAATCCCCAAGAATCTGGTCTACAGCCGTACAAGAGCCACTAATACATAAGTGCAAGTCTAAATATAAATACAAGTCTGAATAGTGGGATACTATCTCAAAATAACAAGTAATAGAAGTAAATAATAAGAGATCCATCCAGGATACAGATCCGCTCATGTGCTCACCCTGAATGCTTGTCAGCTAGTCTCGAAATCAGTTGTGAGGAGAGGTAGTATCAGTACAAACACTATGTACGGTAAGTATCATAGGCCGACAATAGTTAGATAACATATATAAAGAATGAGATTAAAAGATATGCATGCTCACTAGCAGAGATAAACACTACACAGTCCAAGATAGCTTCTCAAGTTCAAATACCAAGTCTGAATCTAATATATATGACTATGAGAATATGAATGCATATACAATGCAATGATACACACACACTCCGAGTAGAATACCTCTAGGTCACAGTAGTCAGGACCCATGGGAGACCCGCGCAGTCCATGTACTTGTAGTGGCGCACAACCCGATCCAATATAAGTATATGTTGCGGAATGCGCAATCCGATCCAATATATATATATATATATATATATATATATATATATATATATATATATATTGAACGAAATAAAAAAGGAAGTAGATTGGAAAGAATCCACCAGAATAATTTAAATGGAGTTTCCCGGAGAATGAACTCCGGGAAGGTAGGGTAGAAATTAGTATGAGAAAATATGCTAAAGTAGTCAAAATGAATGAACATGTTCAATTCAATAAAAAAAGAAATCTTGTTTTCCAATTTATTTTTTTATTACGAAATGATACTCAAATCTAGATTCATTCAAATATAGATTCTTGTAATTATGATTCAAGTGAAGAAAAAGTAAGCCTAAGCCTATTTATTTCTGGCTTTCAAACCAATAGTTCTAGCGATCGACTCGGTTCTTTCAAATTGTTTCTCATTATTGCGAAAAGGTAACAAAGATAAAATACGAGCTTATTTTATAGCAAGAATTCATTTATAGATTTCGAGTAGGGAATAGAGCTATGGCTTATTCGGCGCTATATCACAATTCATTCTCGGGCATAGTTGTTCATGAAAGGTGGCATGGGACATCTGTCAGCGGCGGGAGTCATACATCCGAGCGAGAGGTCAGACCAATCCCATTCATCCTGGTCTGATTCGAACAGATCTTGTTGAATGAATATATATATATGTTGCGGCGCACAACCCGATTCAAATGCATGATCTTGTATGTATGAATGGTATGAAATGCCGATAAGAGTATATCAAGTCAACCGTTCCACACATGGACACACAATCATCATGTCAAGATTGAATCCATCCTTCCTTTACATACGTCAAATGTAGTATCATGCACGTGGCGACGAGCCACTAAATTAGATAAGGCAACAATCACAATCAACAATTGTACCAACCTAAGTATTCCATCCCAACTTCATACCCGAAGGTGTACATGCTTTCTCCAATATTTACTAACCCTACATATGCTTCTCTAATCGGAGCCTAACCAAAAGGTAAGCAATAACCTACTCGGTAGCCGAGCGGGAGCCACAAATGATCACAATGGAGCCTTGTCTTTTTGCAGGTCTCGGTTATACTCGAAGTCTAGTCATTATTGAAATCTAAGTGAGAAATGGAAAATAACAATACCCATATCGCTATAATAACCCTAGAATCAAAACCAATTGTGGGAAAAAGGGGAAAACTAGCCTACAAGGATTAAATGGGTAATTCAAAAGTGAAATCGGTAGTCCAGTTCTAGAAGTTCAAATATATCCCCCAATTGCTAATTTAGCTCAAGTATTGATCAATTTCGTCATTCAAGGCAAAACCCTCAATTTAGGCATAAACCCTAGTTTCTCTAGATTCAAATTCTCAACAAAAATGGAAGATTCTAACCTATTAGTTACTAATTAATCAATTTTGATTATTAGGTTTGTCTAATCCACCAACAATATTCATTTACAATAATTAAAACTCAAGTGGTGAAATAACCATTAAAACCCATCTTCCTTCAACTAGTTTTTTGGGTTTCCACCATTGATTCAAGCTTAGGAAAGGTAAAATAAAGGAAACAAGGTTAAAGAGACTTACCCCAAGAAGAATGCACTCAAAACCACTTCAAATTGCCCTTGGAACACTGTGGAGGAATAATTTTGGGAATGTGAAATAATGGTTTTAACTTAATACTTAAAAAGAATTCTGGTCCCCATCATCCGCTACAACAGTCACTGGTTCGTTGTAGCGGGGCTCGCGCCAGCAGCCATACGCCCGATACGGCGACCCATTACGAAACCCAACACTTCACCATAGCGGCTCACTACCCACTACAATGATTCCTCACAAAACCTAACCTCTCACCATAGAGAACCAAGACTCGCCGAGGCAGGTCTGCTGCGGTGCATGCTGGCTTGCCTCAACGATACACCAGACACTAACAAAATGCTGGATTTTCATAAACTTCTTCTCGAAATCTGATAATCACCTGAAACCTCCA
This sequence comes from Anisodus acutangulus, assembly GCA_029783415.1. Lineage (NCBI taxonomy): Eukaryota > Viridiplantae > Streptophyta > Magnoliopsida > Solanales > Solanaceae > Anisodus > Anisodus acutangulus. Next base: position 21,031,400 of record CM056499.1, read on the forward strand.
AGACACAAACTAGGTATGCATACACATGTAAAAATATGTTGCAGACTCATTCGTGGTTTCGGATTCTCCATCGGAGGTCTATTTTACCGAGTCAACCATCAACGACCAAAAACCAACTTTCAAACCAATATCCGAAAATGCTTCTGAGCGCCCCGAAAACCAAACCAACTATCCCACCAAGTCATAAACGATCCTCTGGACCTCATGGAATCGACGAAATTCCGAAAAAGGTCCATTTATCCAAAAGCTAACTATTGGTTAAACACTTTCACTTAAAGGTTCTATTTCTTCAAATTTATACTAGAATCGCCCGATAACCTCAGGATTTGGATCAACAGGGATAAAATGGTCAAAAGACATATAATGATTGAATGGGTCATAATATATCAGATACCAATTAAATAATTGATCATCTTCAAGCGATAAGGAAAGAATGGGGAGAAAAGTACCTAAGTCAGCAAAAAATTAGAGATATCTAGCAATCAGACTCAGTCTCCCATGTAGCCTGCTCAACGAGATGATGCTTCCATTGCACCTTAACCAAAGTTATCTCCTTAGACCTCAACTTCCTAACCTGCTTGTCTAAACTCACTATAGGCTCATCCTCATAAGTCAGATTCTCATCAAGCAACACAGAATCCCAACGAATGATATAAGACCCGTCTGAATGGTACTTCATCAACATAAAAATATGGAACACCGGATGAACACCCAACAGGCCTGGTGTCAAGTCCAACACATAAGAAAAAATGTCAATACGATGGAGAATCTCAAATGGACCAATGTACCTCGGGCTCAACTTGCCCATCTTCCCAAATCGCATCACACCCTTCATGGGTGATATCTTCAGAAGAACCTGCTCACCTCCATAAACTCTAGATCTCAGACCTTCCGATTTGCATACATCTTTTGCGGACTCTGAGCTACTAGAAGATTTTCCTAAATAAGCTTCACCTTGTCCAAAGACTCCCTCAACAAATCTGTACCCCACAGTCGAACCCCAAAAGCATCAAACTATCCAAATGGGGAACGACACCTCCTACTATATAAAGCCTCAAACAGTGCCATATCAATGCTGGAATGGTAGCTATTGTTGTACGTGAACTCTGCCAAGGGTAAGAACTAGTCCCAATAACCACCAAAATAAATGACACAAGCTCTCAACATATCCTTGAGCACCTGAATAGTCCTCTTAGACTTTCCATCAGTCTGGGGATGAAAAGCAGTACTAAGATCCAACTGAGTACCCAACTCTACCTGCAATGTCCGCTAGAAATAGGAAGTAAACTACGTCCCTCGATCGGAGATGATAGAAATAGGAACCAGATGTAATTGCACAACCTCACAGATGTAAATCCTGGCCAAATTTTCCATATTATAAGTAACCTGAACTGAAATGAAGTGCGCACACTTGGTCAGCCTATCCATAATAATGCAAACTGAATAAAACTTACCCAAGGTCTTCGGAAGACCTACAATGAAATCTATGGCAATCCTCTCCCACTTCCACTCGGGAATGGTCATCCTCTGAAGCACACCACCAGGTCTCTGGTGCTCATTCTTAACTTGCTAATGATTCCCACACTGGGCAATGAAATCTGCAATATCTCTCTTCATCCGACCCCACCAATATGCTGCCTCAAGTCATGAAACATCTTAGTAGAACCTGGATGAATGAAATATCTAGATCTATGGGCCTCTTCCAATATCAAATGAATCAAGACAACAACACGAGAATTGCACACATGTCTTTTGATCCTCAAAACTCCCTCATCATCAAGCACAACCTCATTGTCCTCACCATGCTACACCTTATCACGAATCTTGTATAACTATGCATTCTCAAAATGCTGAGCCCTACTCTGCTCTAAGAGAGACGATCTTGCCTCAACACACGCTAAAACCTTGCTTTGATCTAAAATATCAAGTCGTACAAAAATGTTAGCAACAGTCTAAACCTCCATGGCTAAGGGACACTCCGAAGCAATCAACCGAGCTAAACTACCCATACTCACTGCCTTGCGGCTTAAGGCATCATCCACCATATTAACTTTACTCAGGTGGTAAAGTATGGTGATATCATAATCCTTCAGAAGCTTCATCCACCAATGCTACCTAGAATTGAGATCCCTCTGACTGAACACGTGTTGAAGGTTGCAGTGATCGATAAACACCTCACAATGAACCCCATACAGATAATGCCTCCAAATATTCAAAGCAAAGACCACCACTAAGAACTCCAAATCATAGGTAGGGTAGTTATTCTCATGGATCTTCAACTGTCTGGAAGCATAGGCAATGACCTTGCCCTCCTACATCAACACAGCGCCCAAACCAACACAGGATGCATCATAATAAAATAAGTAATCCTTACCCTCCACGGGTAATGCTAGGATTGAAGTCGTAGTCAATAGAGTCTTAAGCTTTTGAAAGCTCTCTTCACAAGTATCGGACCACTGAAAAAAGGAACCTCCTTCTGAATCAATCTGGTCAGGTGAGAAAGAAAATCCTTTCACGAACCGCCGGTAGTAACTGGCCAACCCTACAAAGATATGAATCTCGGTCATAGTAGTGGGCCTCGCCCAATCCCTAACACCCTCAATCTTTATGATATCAACCATAATCCCATCCCTTGACACCACATGGTTAAAAAATACCATGATATCAAGCCAGAACTCACACTTTAAAATTTTGGCATATAGCTCTTTCTCTCTCAACAACCCAAGGACAATCCTCAATGACGCTCATGATCCTCTCTACTCTTCGAATACACCAAGATATCGTCGATAAATACAATGATGAAGGAATCTAAGTATGGCTTAAAAATTTCATTCATCAAGTCCATGAAAGTTGTTGGGGCATTTGTAAGGCCAAAAGACATCACAAGGAACTCGTAATGAACATAATGAGTCCTAAAGGCCATCTTCAGAACATCCTCGGCCTGAATCTTCAACTGGTGTAGCCTGACCTCAAATCAATCTTTAAAAATACCGAAGCACCCTGAAGCTAGTTGAACAAGTCATTAATATGAGAAATCGGATACTTATTACGAATGGTGACATTGTTCAACTAATAGTAATCTATGCACATCCTCGTCATACCATCTTTCTTCTTCATAGAAAAATAGGAGCACCTCAAGGGGAGACACTCGGTATAATAAACCTCTTACTCAATAAATCCTGCAACTGCTCTTTCAACTCTCTCAACTCAGCATGTGCCATCCTATATATTGTGCGATAGAAATAGGGTGCGTGTTTGGATCTAAATCAATGTAGAAATCAATGTCACGATCGGGTGCCATACCCAGAAAATCAGAAGGAAATACCTCCACAAACTCACACACAATAAGCACAAACTCAAGAGATAGAAAATCAACACTAGTATCACGAATATGGGCCAAGTACGCCAAACACCCCTTGTTAACTAGTTTCTTCATGCGAAGATAAGAAATGATCTTCTTTGGAGTGGGACTCGGAGTACCCCTAAGCATAACTAAGGTAACTATCTTGGTGTGACAGTCCAAGATCGCGTGGTATGGTGACAACCAACTCACACCTAAGATAATGTCAAAGTCTAGCATATCCAAGATCATCAAGTTTACCCACGTGTCATACTCTATAAAAGTAACTAAGCAAGACCCATAGACTCTATTAACCAGTTCTAAATCTCCAACCGGAGTAGACACATGAATAGGCAGTTCAAGATGGTCACAAGTTAAATCCCAACAAATCGAATGATAAGTAGATACATATGAGAAAGTAGACTCTGGATCAAACAAGACCATAGCCAGTCGATGACGAACATAAATATTACCTGAGATCACATCATTAGAACCTTCTACCTCGGGCCTACTAGAAAAATCATAACAATGCGCACCACCATGACCAATCTGACTAGACTGTGCTCCTCTCCTGGATACCTGAGAACCATCCCTACTAGGCTGATGTCCACCTCTAGATGAGTAAGAACCATCGCGGCATAATTGAGTACTACATCTCGCTCAAGAACCACCCTGGCTTGCAGAAAATGTCAGAGTCCTCGGGGTTTGGAACCTTAAATCTTACTCAGTATCACCTTATCTAGATCAAGGGAAATACCTCATGAGGTGACCGAACTCACCACAATCGTAACAAACTCTGGGTGCCAGAGGCTGATACACAGAGGTTGAAGAACCGGAAGGACCACCTCAATTAGATGGCCAAGATAAAGAACCTCTTTGATACTGCTTGGCCCTATAACCACTCTTTCAAGAAGAGCCACCAGAATATGCATGTAATGCAGACTAAATGAGATGGCTGGAGGCTTACTGATAGGTCCTGGAAGACTGACCCCTGCCTCTATGACTGGAACCACTGAACCCACCATGCTGACGAGGCCTCTTCTCACTAGACCTTCCAAAAGATCAAACTGTGGAAGACTCGACACTCACTAAGTGATCCACTACTTCTTGGAAGGAAGACCCTAGAGCTATAAGCTAATGACAACTAACATGAAATGGAATCACAAGTCTACCAAAAAATCTATGAACCCTCTATGCCTTTGTCAGAATCAACTGTGTCGCATACCCAGCCAAAAATAATAATTTGGCCTCATACTCTGCCATGGACATACCTCTCTACAGCAAATAGGTGAAATTATCCCTGCACTGATCCCTCAAAGTATATGGCACATACTTCTCCAATAAGGCCTGGTGGAACTGTACCCAAGTGAGTGGAGGTGTACCTGCAGGTCTGCCCTTAATATAATACCATGACCATGTTTTCGCGTCTCCGCGAAACTGGAAAGACATATAGTCCACACCATGTGACTCCATAACACCCATCTTGTAAAGCCTTTCATGCATATCCATAATGAACTTATACCATCCTCACCTATGCATGCCATTAAACTTAGGCGGCTCCATCTTTAGGAACCTACCTATGAGGTCCTGATCCCTAAGTGTCAAAGTCTAGGTTGCTACTAGCCTAGGAACGCCCTCAGAGGCTAGTATATCATCAATACGCGGGGCCATGGTAGCAGGAGGTTGCATCTCCAGTATTTATCCCTGCTTAGGAGTCTATAACCCTGCTCTAGTATGATAATCACAAGGAGTAATGGCACCACCCATGACATGTTGGGCATCAAGATATAGAAGTATACAAACCACTATGTCCTGGAGTGTTGGGTCGGACATGACCTTGGGTGGGTCTATGCTGGCCCTATACCTCCCCTAGTTGCCTGCTCTCCCTCGGGCTAACACTCTAGAGAAGCTAATTGTGCCCATCTTTGTCCAGCCATAGAGGCCCTTCCCCTGGCTAGTGCAACACCATGACCTCTAGCGTATCCTCATTCTCTCGCACCGACCCCAGCAGGGGGCTCGAGCATGCCTTCTCTCATGATATCACCTCGTGTCCTCACCATCTATGAGAGAATAGAAAGTATTCAGATACCAGTTCAAATGTTTCAGATATCAATTTGAATAAAGTAGCACGAAAGAATGAAGAAATTAAAGTTTCTTAAATGTCCTATAGCCTCTCAGAGAAAAGTGTGATTTTTTCATACCGTTCTTCAAGACTCTACTAGACATGCTCTTGTACTTATAGATCGGGTAACCTAGGGCTCTAATACCAACTTGTCACATCCCAAATCAGAGAACATGCGGGACCTACCCTTTTCATACCTAGTAAGCGAACCCGTCCCTTAATCACAACTTGATCAATATATAAGTAAACCCAAACTAGTAATATAATTAACAGGTCTAAGATGGATAAAGAAAGAGTACAGAATAATACATCAATCCCTAAGAATCTGGTCTACGGTCGTATAAGAGCCACTAATACATAAGTGCAAGTTTGAATATAAATACAAGTCTGAATAGTGGGATATTGTCTCGGAATAACAAGTAAGACAAATAAATAATAAGAGAGTTATCCGGGCTGCGGATCCTCTCATGTGCTCACCCTGAATGCTCGTCAACTAGCAGGGGAATCAGTCACGATGAGAGGAAGTGGATCTTATCATAAACTTTGCACTCATAAAAGAATACAATAAGGTAGTATCAATACAAAAACTATGTACTGGTAAGTATCATAGGCCGATAACAATTAGATAACACATATAAAGAAAGAGACTGAAAGATAGGCGTACTCACAATCAGATATAAACACTACACAGTCCAAGATAGCTTCATAGGTTCAAATACCAAGTCTGAATCCAATACGTATGAATATAAGAATATGAATGCATATGCAATGCAATAATACATACACACTCCGAGCAGAATACCTCTACATCCCAGTAGTTATGACCCATGGGGGACCCGTCCTGCTGTGAAATATAGCTCGATCCAATTTATATATATATATAGCGGTGTGCAACCCGATCCAAATGCATGATCATGTATGTATGAATGATATCAATTGCCAATGAGTGTATATCAAGTCACCCATGCCACAGATGAACATATAATCATCATGTCAACAGTGAATCAATCCTTCTCTACATACGTCAAATCTAGTATCATGCACGTGGCAATGAGCCACTAAATCAGATAAGGCAACAATCACAATCAACAACAGTACCAACGTATGTATTCCATCCCAACTTCATACCCGAAGGTGTACATGCTTTCTCACAATTACTAACCCTACATATGCTTCTCTAACCGGAGTCTAACCAAAAGGTAAGCCATAACCTACTTAATAGCCGAGCGGGTGCCATAATATATATATATATATATATATATATATATATATATATATATATATATATATATTACGACGCCAACCCGATCCAAATGCATGATCATATATGTATTGATGATATCAAATTCCAATGAGAGTATATCAAGTTAACCATGCCACATATGGATACATAATCATCATGTCAAGAGTCAATCCATACTCCTCTACATACATCAAATCTAGTATCATGCACGTGGCAATGAGCTACTAAATCAGATAAGGCAATAATCACAATCAACAATTGTACCAACCTAAGTATTCCATCCCAGCTTCATACCCGAAGGTGTACATGCTTTCTCCAATAATTACTAACCCTACATATGCTTCGATAACTGGAGTCTAACCAAAAGGTAAGCCATAACCTACCTGGTAGCTGATCGGGAGCCACAAACGATCATAATGAAGCCTTGCCTTTCTGTGGGTCTCGGTTATACTCGAAGTCTAGTCATTATAAATCTAAGTTAGATATGGAAACTAACAATACTCATATCTCTATACTATCCCTAGAATCAAAACCAACTATGGGGAAAAAGGGGAAAACTGGCTCACAAGGATAAAACGGGTAATTCGAAAGTGAAATCGGCAGTCCAACATTCTAGAAGTTCAAATCTATTCCCCAATAGAGAATTTAGCTCAAATATTGATCAATTTCATCATTCAAGGCAAAACCCCAATTTAGGCATAAACCCTAGTTTCTCTACATTCAAAGTCTCAACAAAAATGGAAGATTCCAGCCTATTAGTTACTAATTAATCAATTTCTATGCTTAGGTTAGTCTAATCCACCAACTATATTCATTTACAGTAATTAAAACTTAAGTAGTGAAATAAACATTAAAACACATCTTCCTTCAACTAGTTTTCTAGGTTTCCACTATTGATTCAAGCTTAGGAAAGATAAAATAAAGGAAACAAGGTTAAAGAGACTTACCCCAAGAAGAATGCACTCAAAACCATTGTAAATCTCCCTTGGAACACTTTGGAGAAATAATTTTGGGAATGGGAAATAAATTTTTCACTTAACACTTAAAAAGAATTCTGGTCCCCGTCATCCGTTGCAGTAGTCACTGGTCTGCAATGAGGCCCTCGTAAGCAGCCATACACCTGTGATGGTGACCCATTATGAAACCCAACACTTCACTGTAGTGGTCCACTGCCCGCTACAATGACTCATCACAAAACCCAAACTATCGCCATAGCAGACCAAGCCTCACCGAGGCAGGTCCGTTGCAGCGCACGCTTACAGTCATCCGAGACCTCCCAAATACAAACCAGATATACATACACACGTAAAAGAACGCTATAGACTCACTCGTGCTCTCAGAATTTCCATCGAAGGTTTATTTTATAGAGTCAACCCCTAACGACTAAATACCAACTTTCCAACAAATATTCCAAAATGCTTTTGAGCACCTCGAGAACCGAACCAACTATCCCACCAAGTCATAAATGGCCATTCGAACCTTATGGAATCAATGGAATTCTGAAAAAGGTGTGTTTATCCAAAAGTCAACTATTGGTCAAACACTTTCACTTAAAGGTTCTATTTCTTCAAATTTACACTAGAATCTCCCGATAACCTCGGGATTTAGATCAACAGGGGTAGAATAGTCAAAACACATATAACGACTGGATGGGTCATTACAAGTACTCCATGTTCTACATTTGAAATATCAGTTTATCTGTCTTGGGGCCTTGGCCTAATAATGAATGCACAAACTATGGCCTTGGAAAGTAAGTGCGTCAGTCTATACATATACATGAGACTTGTTCCCTTAGCAATCACATATGTTTACACTTCATTAATTATTATTAAGGGTCTGAGATTTCTGGAATGATAAACATCACTGAATTGAAACTTGTATTCCTGAACTGAGTATGAGGCTTGAAACCTTAAATGTTTCTAAACATGTTGAGTTTCTATACTGAGACTTATAGATGTCAAACACGAGTCTAGATTTATTATGTTTTGAGTTCACAATGTTCGAAATGACAATCATGAATAAATTACAAAACTAGAGAATAGAAGTTTTGCGACTATTCATGAAACTAAGGCATAACTATGTTCTGAGGCAATTCGTAATAGTCAATAAAGAATGTGGCGTAGGGAGAATTAAAATATTCCCAAACATAGAGAGTTAGCCTCACATACCTTAACTTTCTACTATTGAGCGTAATACAATGTTTGTCGCTTCCTTTCGACTTCAATCTATATCAATACATGTCAATGGAATCGACATTAGCAACAATTCTCATGTTTTGGCCATCTAGGCATTCTATCAAACACTTGGTGGGCATAAAGCTTCATAGCCCTTATTAATGGTCTTTCTACACCTAATATCCCATCCTATTGTTTCTTGGTGATTCTACAATCCCTAATAGATATAATTAACATCATTCTTCATCACTCATATGATTACAATAACCCTAAGTCAATAATTCAACCCATACAATAGTTCAATACGGTTTTCTTCATCAAACCCAATAGCTTATATCAAGAATCTATGGTTTATAATCATTAATACAATACTGTAATCAACTAAGGGATGAAGATAATACCTTTTTAATGTTTAAGAAGATTGAATTGGAAATCTAGGGTTCCTCATCCGATAATAATGTTTCAATCGCAATTCTAAGGATTAGAAAGGTTTTAATCAAGTTAGAATGGTACTAAGACCTTGAATTCATGCTAGAATCATTGGAGAACTTACCTTAGAGGGTACTTGAGGCTTGAGACTTGTTCTTTCTACCTTTAGGGTAATTTTCTAGCTTTAGGGAGTTGGGAAAATAAACCCCAAGCTTAAATATAAGAAAAATGCAAAAATATGAAGTTTTGACCTGAAACCCAGCCATTCGCGATGGGCTCGCGATATAGGGTCACCATGGGAACCCCTATAGGTCCAAAGTCTAGAGAAGGATTTTTTGTGTGACCAACCCGTGACACGGAGCCATCGCACGCATGGCTTGTGGCCATCGTGGATGGTTGTGTCAGCTTCTGCACAGTGTTTGGTAAAATGGTCATAACTTCTAGCAAACAGCTCTGTTTGGGCACCAAAATATATCATTGGAAAGGTATTTCAATTATCTAAAATTGGGATGGAAGACAGACCTGCCATAAATCTAGCCAATTCTATCGAATCTTAACCACCTCACTACTAATCTTGATTTCAAACCAACTATTTCCACCCAAATGCATCCTGATAGCACTTCACATATATAAAATTTCACATTAATACTCATTTAACACATCCACATATAATTTAGATTTACATAGTGTTATATTATCTCCCCCTTGGGATCATTCATCCTCGAATGATTATCCTGGTTTTAATTACGACTAACTATGGACCTTAAACGTGGCTGATGGAAATATGTGAAAATTGAACTGTCATGAACACATGAATACTGAATTGAATGAATTCATGATTACTGAACTGTTGAGATATTGAACTGAATAGGTATTGTTATGAAGGAAAACTGAAATGGCTGAATACTGAAAATATGGAGATTATAATATAAGATCTAAATGAAAAGGTTAGTTAGCTTCAACATTTTCTGTTTTCTCTTCAAAGAGATAGGGATACTTGGACTTCATGTCCTCTTCGACTTCCCATGTAGCCTCTTCAACTTTTTTATCTCTCCATAGAACTTTCACCGAAGCCACTGGAATCTTCTCATAAGACATGCTATCTTTAACTCTTGTGATTTCTGTAGGAACATTCAGAGATGAGTCCCCCATAAACTTCTTCAACATAGAGACGTGAAACACTAGGTGTACAATAGCAAACTTGGTGACAGTTCTAAGTTATAAGGCACCTGGCCGATCCTTCGTAGGATCCTAGACGGTCCAGTATACTGGGATTGAGCTTCCCATTCTTCCCAAATCTCATAACTTCTTTCATGGGTGAAACTTTCAAGAATACCCAATCATCAACCTGAAATTCTAAATCTCTATGACGTATGTCCAAATAGGATTTCTGGCGGCTCTGAGCCATTTTCAAATGATCCCGAATTAAGTTGACCTTCTCCATAGCCCGATGGACTAAATCTGGTCCTAACAATTCTGCTTCACCAACTTCAAACCATCCAATTGGCGATCTGCACTTGTGCCCATACAGAGCCTCAAACGGTGCCATGTTGATGCTAGAGTGATAATTGTTATTATAGTCAAATCCTATGAGAGGTAAATGATCATTCTAATTACCTTTAAAATCTAGGATACATGCCCTCAATATATCCTCGAGTGTCTGAATAGTGCATTCTGCCTGGCCATCTATCTAAGGATGAAAATTTGTACTAAGGTTCACCTTTGTGCCTAATCCCTTCTGAAAGGACTTCCAAAACTTTGTTGTGAACTGGGCACCACAATATGAAATGATAGACACTGGGGTCCCATGCAGTCTAACGATTTTCTAAATATATAACATGGCGTAGTCATATGCTGAGTCAGTAGTTTTCATGGGCAAAAAGTATGTTGACTTAGTAAGTCGGTCTACAATCACCGATATTGAATCATGATTATGAAAAGAGCGAGGTAATCTTGTTATGAGATCCATAATTATCATCTCCATTTCCAATAGGAATATCTAGGCTCTGAGCCAACCCACTAGGCCTATGGTGTTCGACTTTCACCTACTGATATTTCAGACACTTAGCCACAAAATCTGCAACGTTCTTTTTCATGTCATTCTACCAAAAAATCTCCTTGAGGTCATGATATATCTTTGTGAAATCTAGGTGAATAAAGTACCTAGAATTGTGGGCTTCTATCATAATTTCTCTCTGAGCACATATACATCGGGAACACATAATCTACCTTAGTATATCAAGGTACCGCCATCTCCTCCTTGTTCAAAAGTCACCATCTTCTGCTTGTGAATCACCTCTCTCATATGAAACAAGTAGGGATCACTAAACTTCTTCGTCTTCACATCGGCTACTAAGGAGGATTCAACCTTATTTTGAATAACAACCCTTCCATCTTCAGGGTCTACAAGTCAAACTCCTAGATTGGCTAAGCGGTGAACTTCTTTCACCATTGTTCTCTTGTCTTCCTCAAAATGAACTAAGCTTCCCATACTTGATTTCTTTCTAAGGTACTTCCTAGAAATACTCATAATATTATCATGCACTAATTCTTTGACCAGCACCCTGAAGTTTAGAGTCTCGTGCAATGGCACCATCTACGTAACACATGACTTGACATGATCTCATAGCTTTTATGTGATCTCATGTAGAAATAACTGAGGATGACATAAGTCGACCGATGATCATTATACTCACTTCGTGTTTCTTATACACACAGGGCACATTCTTTATGAAGACTATCTTATTTACGCCCTTTATCACTGAACTAAGGTTCTTCATATCTCATGTTAACCCTTTGGGTTTTAAATGTACAATAGGACTTACTAATGATTTACTCATCTCTCCTTTTGACCAAAGGTTACGGTCTTATACCTATAGATCATTCTCACTCATTGGGATCTAACTAACTTTCCTACTCTTCTGCAATTTTCATACTTTACATTACTGACGACTCACCTTTCAACTCACTTCTGAGAAATCTTCCTTACTGGAAAAAACTAAATTACTTACATGACCGGGGTGCTAACATATTCATAACTAGCATAAATGACTTAACTTTGCTCACACTATCAGTGTTAAAGAAACCTCATTTTGTTTAACTCTTAAAGGCTATTCTCTTGTAGTTTTATCTCTTACCGCCTATATGATTTTCCTCTTATAATGTCACGATACTTTGAGTTTAACTTAAACTTCATTGGGTTGTATCACACATTCAGTGTATTCAAACTGTTACCCACTCACTAGTGTTATCTGAATAAGGATATCAAATAGTACCTCTACCAGCTCTGCTGAAATTGCTAATTTACTGTATTTACTCAAAAGTTACTTACTATTCTTCTACTAACCACTCGCTAACATCGTATTTTCTTATTCTGCTCTGAATAACTAAAACGAAGCAGAAGGTTATTTCTAGCTTTTCTCGTTATTCAACCCTATTCTACAGTCGTATATTATCTCTTCCTAATTAAATACATGGATCACACTTAGGAAATTACGTAACTCTTATAGAAAAGATTAAAATACCTAACCCCAAACTTTCTATACTCTTCAATATCATATCAAAGTATACATATCCGGGGTAAACACTTAATTACATAACTTAAGATGGAACTGTCACACCTATTATCTCTTAATAATATTTCATCCTTATAGTAACTTACTATCATCATACTCTCTGGTTTTAATCTGACTAAACATAAATAAACTAAAACTATTCCCAAAATTTTAATATCATCTGCTCATGGTTATCATGTCATACATCATCTCATTTTTTATCCATGTGTCTGGATTATACGAAACAAATACACCTCATCTAAAAAATCATAACACTTAAGAATCATAGGTAATTTTCCCTTAGTCACCTTTCTGCTCAAAATTATGGTAATCAATATATGCCTGTTAAAGCTAAAATCATAACATGTTTCCCCGTGGGGTATTACATTACAGTTATCATCTTCATACATGTGGCAACATCTAGGTATACCTCTAAAATCCCGACAATATGCTAAAGTATACAAATGATTCTACAGAGATTTGTATTACGAAACTTAGTTGTGTTACACCCGGCTTGGGCTTGTTAATTATGTGGAGCTGCTGAATTTATGGATTAAGTCATATTGCTTCTGGTACTTTGTCTTGCTGATGGGAATTCCCTCAGGTAGTGACCCTACTGGCCACACCTAAAACATTCATCTATGTGTCTCTTACCATTATTGCACCTAAGATTCTGAAAAGCCCATGTGGCCTACACTGGCTTGCAATTGAGAGTCTGGTTCTCTGAAACTCTATTTCTGTCTAAACTGACCTTTCTGATCATATCAGGACCATGGGATTGGTGCACTGGCTGCAGATGGAGTGGGTCTTGATGACCTCCTGTTGAAACACTATCTGGCTCCACCTCTCTAAGATCCTTGATGATTAAAGTTCCATGTAGGCTAAGCTCTTTTGCTAACTTCTCTATCATTGTGTTGTTTCTTATCTCTCTTCATATCCTCAATTCTCTTCTAACTTATTCCAATGAAACCCTCACATTCACCTTTTTATGTACGTTGTCATTATTTAATTTTCACATCCATAATACCACTGCCCCTTCTCGAGCGACATCAACTTTATTCCACTTTCAATATCATCTCAAGTCTCATTCCTTGTTATTAGAAACTTCATAATTATTCTCCAATGGGTAATCATCCTTACCTGGACCTTTAATTCTTTGCTCATCATTGGTACCTTCAATACGTACAGTATTCGATAGGAAGAGAATATACTTACTTCTCTAAGCTTCATAAAATGATCTAGAGTAGAAAGAAATGAGACAATCCTAAATGTCTTGGTAGTCAACCATTTATGTGTGGTCGGTACACATATATAAAGGAGACTCTACTAAACACAGATTCATAAACTCCCTAGGACACTTGAACGTAGTGCTCTAATACCAAGCTTTGTCATGCTCTGAACTATGACTTGGATGTAACACAATACTCGGTGCCTGGCTGCATATGACAGAGCGAACCAACTGGCTGGCTAAATCAACATGTGATATCAAAACATAATGAAAGAAGAAATAAACAAACATATGTTGGTGTACTAAACTTCTGGCTAAATAATCATTAAGTGTAGAAAATACTGAATAATAATAAAGATAGTAAAAGTGCCAAGATGACAAACATAAAAACCATTACTCTAGTCTTTGAAGCAACTGCAGAGTACTGAGATGCTAATTGTTTATCAGGACAAAGCACACGACATAGCTGATAAATTGTAATAAACTATAAACACTATAACATAAATGATAAGTCCTCGAAAGACTAGGGTTCACCAACTCAGATAATACCAGAAATCCTAGTGAGCAGATGTGTCATCCTATAAATTGTTACCTGCATTGCAAGATGTGGCCATACCTAGGCAAAAGGGACGTCAGCACATTTGAAATATACTGGTATGTAATGCAACTGAAAGAAAGAACTTTAAGGCGGGGTGCTCAGGAAAGGGCAGCCTAAATAAATAAACAGGTAATAAACACTGACACTGAAACTGATAACTGAATATGAACAAGAGAAGTGAAATTATGAGTACTCCATATTCTGCATTTGAAATATATGTTTCTCTGTCATTAAATGTGTGGGGCCTTAACCCAATAATGAATGCACAAACTATGGCCTTGTCCAACTAAGTGCGTCAGTCTGTAGCCTTGGCTAAGTGTACAAATGTGGGGCCTTGACCTAATAATAAATGCACAACTATGGCCTTGGCCAAGTAAGTGCGTCAGTCTATGGCCTTGTCCAGTATACGTATACATGAGACTTATTCCCTTGCATAATCACATATGTTCACCATTCATTAATTATTATTGTATTGACCATCTGGACATTTTTAGCTAAAGACCCTTATTTGACTATTTTACCCTTCTTGTGATTTTTATGTAAAGATTATGATTTGCAGAGATGGGTGACATGGATCCTGAGGTCCATTTATATGAGGTTCGGCAGAAAAACCCAAAGTTTAGAAACTTATAGTTGGTTAGTTTGACTCAAGTTGACTTTTTTGTAGATGAGTTCATTTCTAGGTTTCCTTGCTTCCAGTAGTTATGTAGGGTCATTTATGACTTAGTCCAGTCATTGGTTCACTTTCCTAGGCAATCAGATGTATTTTGTATTCTTATGTGTGAAATTTAGATAATTGATTTTTCTTACATGATTCTTTAGAAAAGTATGGATTATATCGATTATTTGTGAAACCCAAGGGTACGAGTGAGTTTGTAGAACTGTTTACCTTAAATGAGCATGTCTAGTTTGTGTCTGGGGGTTCCGGGAGTGTTCTGGATATTCAATGCAGGACTTGATTGTTTTTAATCTGCTGGTGTCTACCACGGAGACACCAGTATTTGCTCCGGTGGGTCCGCCTCAGCGAGAGGTTGGCTCGTCAAAGCAGAATCTGGGAGTCAGGGGAGTTCTACCACAACGGAGTCAGGTCTGCCATGGCGAGGAGTAAGGTGTCAAGTGACTCTCTCACCAGCAGAAGGTTTCCTCCGCAGCGGGTCCATTCCAGTGGAGTCGATTTTGCTAGGGCGAAAACACTGTTCAGGGTCCTATAAATAATTATAGGTCTGATTTTCCCTCCCTAAAATAGTATGTCTCAAAACCAGCACCACATAAGGGTATATCAAGAGCCGTAAGAGCAATTTCAACCCTTGGTTAAGAGTTTCCTTTATTATTTAGTTTATGTTTATGCTTTTAGGCTTGTTAATGGTGGTTTAGCATATTATTTGAGTTGGGGAAGATGAGTTATGCATGTTGTGAAAATAAGAGAGCTATATGGATGATTTTAAAGGAGATTTATGGATAAAATTGTGTTAATATCATGAATTATAATTGGATATCCTAGATTATCATGTTATAAGTCTTAATTTAATTATAAAAACTTATTTTCAAAAGGGGAAAATTCTAGGGTTTTAAATTGGGGTTTTTTAATGATTGTTCAATTTGGGATTCAAATGTGTATATCTTTTCAATTAATTTAAGGATATGATTACTTAGTATGTAATAGTGGTTTTTGAGTATTAAAGTGTGCGTCTTGGTGATGTGGGCCCAAGATAGGTATTTAAGTCTTATTTTTGTTCTGATTAGCTTTATATTAATGAATAATACGTATGTGGATAGACTTCGATTGTCGCAAGATATATCAGAAGGGCAATGCAATCATCGATGCTTGATTTGTTAGTGCTCATTTTCGGCAATAAGGTAGGATACAGTTTAGCTTTTTGAGACTCTGATAGAAGTACGTAGTAGTTATAAATGTTGAGGGGTATTGGGCGTGTTTGGGGGTTTCACTCAAATGGTTTTGATTAACATTTGAGTTTGTACCCGTGTTGAACTATGGTTATGGGTGATTTGGGGGATCAGTCTTATGCTAACTCCTAATATTGTTATTTGCGCTTGTCTCCATTATATGGGCTCGTCGCCATATTTGATATTGTTGTGTTTATTCATCACAGATGCTTTGATATGATATCCTAATTGTGCTAGGAATTATAGTTGATTGACTGCTTTGATATGAAATCATGTGTATTGAATTATATGTGTATTATTGAACTTTTGAAAGCATGTGATATTTCATATCCTTAGTTGGTTGCATCTCATTATATCATGATATCTTTGCTTATATTTTCATTTTCATTCATACACTCATGGTTCTGTGATATTGATACGAGAGTGATATAGATATGTTGTGGGCCCAAGAGATCGAAAAGGTAAGAACACTTATGAGATTATCGTAACATTGAGATGATAATAATATAGATGGATCAGGTTGCACATTACAATGGATATTGATACGCAGGGAACGGAGTTGCACGCCTGCAACATGATATTATTTAGACAAATGAGTCTGGGGCTTTAGCCAGATGTGTGTGTCAATTGTTGGCTGGCTAAGAGCGATATATGGACTTCGCGGGTCCTCCATGGGTGTACGGATCATAACTAAACCTTGATGTACTGTATAATAGGCTGAGAAAGGTACTTGCATGTGCATTGCATTCATAATATACATCTATATATTGATTAATTATGGTTTGATAATGTGATATGGTTGGTTATTGGAACTTGGGTGAAACCTTGATTTACTTAGATTAAATTGATTGTATTGGACCAGAATGGTCGCTATGATTGAGCTTGTATCTATGAATATTCAGAATTAATGATTATGATGGTCTCTATGAATACTTGGACAAATGGTTAAGGTTGCCGTGTGTGGCTTGCTTTCTTGTGTATAACTTTTGGGGTTTAATAATTGAAAGTCTATGTGTTTGATGTCAACTACTACTGTGGTCGAAAATGTAAAATTATGCCATAACTATTGTTTAGGTCCAGGGAATTATGTGCATTTGTGTGGTGTCTGGTAAATGATCAAGTGACTGGGTAACGAGTCTAGTAAGGAACCCATGATAAGTGTTACTAGTGGAACGGTAGATCTGGAAAGATCTATGTGTGTCAGACCGTAACTGTTTAGAGACTTAACTAAGTGTAAATGCTAAGGTTAATAAAGGAGTTAACGTCATAATGCTTAACTTATGTGTAACACTCTTGGAAGCATTCTAAAATAGTTTTTGTGATGTAAGTCTGACTCATTTATTTCGTATGATAACTTGGGTAAGTGGGGTTAAGCTTGAGTATGACTTGAATAAGAGAGTACTAGGCCGTGGGTACTATGATAGTAAGGTTCATGTATATGTGAATGGATTGATTGTACTTGACTGTGATTGGAACCTTATGTGAACAATGTAACTTGATGAATCAATGAATAGATATGTGTACAACGTGACTTATATAGACTATTGAACTATCTAGTATAGGTTTATCTGGTGTCAACTTGATATCCTCAACTAGCCAACTAATGGCCTTCAATAGTCATGTAATGGCACTTGATTGAGGGGTTACATTCAGCCAAATAATGGCTGAATTCATGTGGCAAGTAATGGAGAATCAATGCTCCAAAACCAGCCCAAAGGTCAGATCTTTCCAACTTCCCGTCGTAGCATTCTGCCTTCGAAGCATCGCGGCTCTGTGAATTAGTGCCCGCGGCACCAGTGACTAGCCAACCAATTAGCACTGCGGCGCTTCCTGGGAGGCGTCGGGCGCCGCGGCTCCGACGGTGTGGCGCCGCGGCCCTTCACGGCTCCGCTGCGATTTTCGACTCGTTTCATCTTACACTTCTTCCTTTGTTTATCAACGTGGAATACTTTGTCATTTGGCCAATAATCGTCCATAATTCTGTCTCAAACGTATTACATATGTACCAATATCTCTTTCACTAATGAAATTTGCGATACTTGGTACTACGTGTGCACGAGTGTTGAAATGGCGTTTCCGACGTGCGAGCCCCAATTATTCGAGTCATAAATTAATAGGATATACTTAATTCCACATTTTGTAAATTTCCAACAATCCCCTTTTGAAAGAGATTTTGGCGCACACGCTTGGTGCCTTTTCCAGCAATATTTCAGCAGACCGATGTTGCATCTGGATTGGTAGCATATGCTTTAAACCTTCCATAGTTGAATACCATTGAACTAACTTACTGCGCAGTGAACGTGATGTCTTGAACCGTTAGTGTTTAGTGTAAGTCAAGTCAAAGGTACCAACACAACAACTTCCTTTACTCAGTTCTTCGTAACATTTTATCCGTTGTGGTCGTGGACACTTCTTGAATTCTTAAGCGTGTTCATTTGAGGCGGTCTGTCCTCGCACTTAAATAGGTAGTCTCCTACAAGGTATCCTGCTATACCCCACTTTACAAGTGTTAGGAACCATTAAAAGTTTCCCCAAACCTAACCTCAACCGGTGAGGATCATTAAAGGTTTTGGAAACTTAACCTTTACCCACATTGCAGATAGCACGTATAGTCTATCGCGAGAACGGCTTTGGATTTTGTGTTTCTTTACAGAAATCACCATCCGAAGTGCTCATGCTTCCACCGAAGCGCTCAACTGAACCTTTACAAGTTAGTTTTCCCATTGAACCTAATTCTTGGGATCTCCAGTCAGTAAGGTTGGGTTACCACCGTATTGGTCCTTATACTTTGGGTTTTAATCTCATTCCCCTAGACAGGCAGAATATATGATCCTTGGGTAAGCCCTTTGTTAACGGGTCTGTTATGTTATCCTTTGACTTTATGTAATCAATAGATATTATACCCGTGGTGATAAGTTGCCTAACAGTCTTGTGTCTCCGTCGAATATGACGAGACTTGCCATTGTACATAGAATTTTGTGCCCTTTCTAGAGCCGACTGGTTGTCGCAGTAGATCATTAAAGAAGGTACGGGTTTGTTCCAACAAGGAACATCCTCTAAGAAGTTATGAAGCCACTCAGTTGCTTCTCCTACTTTGTTTAAAGCGATAAACTCTGATTCCAGCGTGGATCAGGCGATGCAAGTTTGCTTAGAGGATTTCAAAGACACAGCCCTACCACCATCAGATATCCAGTTTGTATCACTGTACCCCTCTAGTACAGCTGGATACCTCGAATAATGCAACCCGTAAGTTAGCATGTATTTCAAGTATTGTAGTACCCGATTCAACGCCTTCCAGTGATCATTACTCAGATTATGGGTAAACCTAGCCAACTTGTTGACTGCATAAGTAATATCAGGTCGGGTGCAGTTTGTTATATACATCAAACTACCAATCACCTGTGCATATTGCTCCTGGCATATGGGTGCACCATGATTTTTATCAAGTTATTGATTTCTATCCATTGATGACTTTATAGGTGAATTATCAAACATCTCGAACTTTCTCAAAACATCCTCGATGTAGTGAGACTGAGATAAGACCAGTCCGTCAGACGTCTTAGAGATTTTTATCCCTAAGATGACATCTGTGATACCTATATCCTTTATGTCGAAGCATTGTTTCAACATGTTCTTAGTCTCTAGAATTATGCTAGGACTGCTCCATGTGATCAACATGTCGTCTACATACAGGCATATCATAACGAACAAGTTAGAGTTACCTTTCATGTAGACACATTTGTCACACTCATTAATGGCGAAACCCTTCGATAGTAGAGTACTATCAAATTTTTTGTGTCATTTCTTCGGGGCTTTTTTCAGTCCGTACAGAGATTTGACAAGCCGACAGACTTTCCTCTCTTGCCTTGGAACCACATACCCCTCGGGTTGTTCCATATAAATTTCTTCTTCCAAATCACCATTTAGGAAGGCTGTCTTGACATCCATTTGATGTATCTCAAGGTCACGCAATGCTGCGATCGCAATGAATACCCGTATTAACGTCATTCTAGACACCGGAGAGTACGTGTCAAAGTAGTCAAGGCCTTCCTTTTGCCGATAGACCTTGACTACCAACCTGGCCTTGTACTTATCTATCTACCCATCTACTTTATACTTCCATTTGAGTATCCACTTACAACCCAACGGTTTATTTCCCGGAGGAATAACTACCAACTCCTAAGTATGATTATGCAGAATGGAGCCTATTTCACTCTCAATAGCTTCTTTCCAGAACGGTGCCTCTGGAGTTGACAATGCTTCAGCAATTGTCCTTGGTTCATCAACCATATAAGCTACAAAGTAAGGACCGAAGGATTTATCCTTCCTAGCCCTTTTACTTCGCCTTAGTTCCATCTCTGGAGTCTCCAAGTTCTAATAATATGGAACACTAGATTCCGGATATTCAGCCACTTTGAGATCCACTAGATCTGAACCATCTTGATTCGGGCCGTCAACGACTCCCGGTTCCTAAGAGCTTTGTTCATAACTTCATTTGCGAGAGGTTATGTCTTTTTCCTTTCTCGGAAAGGTATCTTCAAATAATTGAGCATTCCTTGATTCCATGATTGTACCCCCGTGGATATCTGGAATATCTGACTTATACACTAAGAAGCGATAAGCACTACTGTTATTTGCATATTCGATGAATATGCAATCTACAGTCTTAGGCCCAATCTTGACCTGCTTTGGCTTGGCTACTTCAACATTTGCCAGACAACCCCACAACTTTAAATATTTATAGGTGGGTTTCTTTCCCTTCCATGATTCATATAGAGTTTTCCTTACCCTTATGTGGGACTCTGTTAAGAATCGTATTAGCGGTAAGGACAACTTCTCCCTACATGTTTTGAAAAGACCGAAATTAATGAGCAAGGCATTCATCATTTCCTTTAATGTACAGTTCTTACGTTCCGCCACACCGTTCGATTGAGGTGAGTATGGAGCCGTTGTTTGATGAACAATGCCTTCTTGGCCCAATATTCCTTAAATGGAGCTACATATTCTCCCCCCCCCTATCACTACGAATGAATTTAATATGCATGCTTAGTTGGTTTTCAACTTCTGCTTTGTAACGTCGGAACGCTTCAAAGGTTTCATCCTTACTTTTCAACAAGTAAAGGTAACAATACCTTGTGCTATCATCAATGAATGTCACAAAGTACTTGTTCCCCCCTCTAGTTTGTGCAAACTTCAAATCACATATATTTGTGTGAATAAGTTCTAGAGGAGCGTTATTCCTTTCGACAGATCGAAAAGGAATCTTTGTGAGTTGTGCCTCTACGCACACCTCACACTTATGTTGAGGGTTTACATCGATAGATGGCAACAACTCTAACTTTACCAACCTTTGAATGGACTTGTAGTTGACATGCCCTAATCTATGATGACATAAATTAGAGGACTCAAGCAAGTAAGAAGAAGCTTCAATATTATTGCTTGTACGTAATACAGACGTGGCGTTAACTTTGAAGTGGCCTTCACAAATGAATCCTCTTCCCACAAACGTTCCATTCTTAGTGATTACAAATTTATTGGACTCAAACACTAGCCTAAAACCAACATTAACCAATAAATGACCTAAAATTAAATTTCTTCTAATCTCAGGAACATGCATCACCTCCTTCAGAGTAAGTTCCTTACCAGAAGTCATCTTCATGACTACCTTTCCTACCCTAGCACGTCAGAGGAAGCGTTGTTGCCCATGAACAACTTCTTGTTTGTAACCGGTGTATAGTGGAGAAGGCATTTCTATTAGAACGGATGTGTCTTGTGGCTGTGTCCATCCACCATTGCATGGGATTCTCAATAAGGTTTGCTTCTAGCACCACCGCTGAGAACTCCTCAATCATGTCATCCAAAAACTTGTCTTTGACGACGTTATCATGTGTCTTGCCCTTAGCCTTGGCCTTCTCTTGTTGCTCAGTCTTGAGCTTGCGGCAGTCCTTGATCACTTGACCAGGTTTCCCACAGTGGTGACAGTTTCCTTTGAACTTCTCTGTCGCTTGGGTCTTGCCGTCTTTATGGAACTTGCGCTTCTTATTTGGGTTCCCTTTGGCCTCAGCCAGATTTGCCTTTGCCTCATCGAGTTGTTTACCCCTAGGAAAGGCCTTCTTATTATCTTCCTGAATTTGGAGTTTGATAATAATTTCTTTAAAGGTCATCTCATTTGTTTTTAGTTTTGAGTAACTCATAAACTCATTTCATGAAGGAGGTAACTTTTCAATCAGTGATGCAACCAAAAACTGCTCATTTGGTTTCATTCCTTCCAAATCCAAGTGATGTAGAATCATTTGGAATTCCTAGACTTGGGACATCACTGTTTTACTTTCCACCATTTGAAATTTCAGAAATTTCCCAATGATGAATTTCTTAGTACCTGCATCTTGTGCGTTATACTTCTTTTACAGCTTCTCCCAAAACTCTTTGGCAGTGCCTACGGTGCAATACACCGTGTAGAGAGGGTCTGACAAGCAGTTCAATATGTAATTCTTACACATGAAATCACTATGACTCCATGCATCAAGAACCATCTTCATGTCATTAATGACATGGATACCTAGGCCCCCTTCAACCATTTCAGAAGGCGAATGGTCCATTTCATCTCCAGCTTGTGGAGGATCTTCTGTTAGGAAACGTGTCATTCCCATAACAGTCAGATATAATTGCATCTTCTGTTGCTATCTCTTGAAATTTGAGCCCATGAACTTTTCAGGTCGTTCATGGTGAAATCTAGCGGGTGGAGGAACAACAATGTTCCCTTGAGCGGCAGTAAAGGCGTTAGACGAGCCTTGAGCAACCGAAAAGGCATTAGGTGTGCCATGAGCAGAGGGGAAGGCAGATGGATTGCCTTGAGTAGTAGCAGCAGTAGAATCAGAAGCAGTTTGATCTCTTCCAGTCATCTTTCTAGGTACTTACAACAAAATCTTGTCCTAAAATTATTGGGATACAATAGTTACAGGGAACGGGAAGTAAGTAACTATTACAATGGTAGAAAGGATAAACTAACTATTACAATAAAATTGGAAATCAAGAACTTAACAAGTTTCTTGGTGATTTGCTGAGTCGAATGATGGCACTCTGTCTTTAAAACAAGATTGTCATGTATATCTCCTTTTACGGTGTTGGGCAATAGTCTCCCAAGATACAACAGCAACTTAACAAATGAGCAAAGAAAACTCAAGTTTTACTCTTGAAGAACTTTGAGTATAGTAACTTTGCTAGAGAGGAAGAAGATGAATTCAAAAAATCTGGAGTATTTTCTAAGTGTTGTGTAGTTCTTCAATTGAGCCAAAGGCCTCAATTTATGGTGTAAGAAGAAGACCCCTCAACTAGCCAACTAATGGCCTTCAATAGCCATGTAATGGCACTTGATTCAGGGGTTACATTCAGCCAAATAATGGTTGAATTCATATGCCAAGTAATGGAGAATCAATGCTCCAAAACCAGCCCAAAGGTCATATTTTTCCAACTTCCCGTCGCAGCATTCTGCCTCTGAAGCGCCACAACTCTATGAATTAGCACCGCGACTCTAGTGACTGGCCAACCAATTAGCGTCGCAGCACTTCCTGGGAGGAACCGCGGCTCCGACGGTGTGGCGCCGCGGCTCCAACGGTGTGGCGCTGCGGCCCTTCACGACTCCGCGGCGATTTCCGACTCCTTTCATCTTATACTTTGTACACTTCTTCCTTCGTTTACCAATGTGGAATACTTTGTCATTTGGACAATAACCGTCCATAATTCTATGTCTCAAACATATTACATACGTACCAATATCTCTTTCACTAATGAAATTTGCGATACTTGATACTATGTATGCACGTGTGTGGAAATGACGTTTCCGATGTGCGGTCCCCAATTGTTCGAGTCATAAATTAATGGGATATACTTAATTCCACATTTAGGAAATTTCTAATAAAAACAAGTAGCTTTAGAGCATCAAAAAAGTAAAAACATAAAAAATAAAAAAAATAACTAAAAAGATCAAAAAGAATAAGCAAAGATATATACGAGCGTTGCTTTGGAAAATCAACAAAAGTATACTTCAAATCACTGAAATCTATGTATGATGGCATGTATGCCGTAAAATTAAAATATTACAACAATTTTAGGAGAAATTCACAATAGCAATCGAGATGTTGAATCAAATCTTCATTATTTTTGCTATTACTGAGTGAGTCATAAACTACACGCCTACGCTCGTCCATATGGAAAACAAACAAACTTATAAGTAAAAACAATTTAGATTCCAAAGTTAGTCAAGTCAGGCCTAAAGGCCTAACTTTATATTCCAAAGTTAGTTAAGTAAGGCCTTAACCTTAAGGCACAATGTAACAACCCGTCAGATCATTATGAGTTTTCTTTCTCTGTTCATAAAACACCACTCGCTCAGTACTCACCAATATGATTATGCGTGGAATTTGCGGATAAGAGTGACCCTTGTCCACGATGAGGAATAGATTAATTAAACTTGAGAATTTCCGAAAATCCAGTCTCCGCCTCAGCAAAGACAGTGCCGCCTTAGCGAGCCTATCTCCGAGCCCATTCCATCCACTGTAGCGGCAGTCTAGAGATTTAATAAGCTCACCTCAGTGTAGAATCCTTCCGCTAGAGCAGAATCGCGCCAGCGCAATCATGTTTGAGCCAGCGGACAAAGCTGAGCAGGTCTAGTTTCTTAATTGCTAAAAACCCCAACTCCGAGCCGCATTTCCCCAAACTCATATCAGTCCCTTGGAAGCTCAGTGAGGGAATATTTTTGAGAGTTTCTTCATGAAATGCCTTGGGGTAAGATTTTTCAACCCTATTCATGATTCTTAAATCTTTTGGTACATGTTTAATGGTGAGTCTTGGGCGGAGGAGATACTCTTTTATTTTAAAACTTAGTTCTATAAAATGTTAGCCTAAAACTCAAGACCTGTGATGGATTATCCAATTGTCAACATGTACTGGTAAAGGAAATCACAACTTTATGGATTCTTGAACTTGGAACTAGTTTTTTAAAATGAAATCAATAGGAAGGTTTTCTTGTAAAAATAGAGGTTTTGATTACATAATGGAACTAAGGTGGATGGGTCAGTTAATGGTTAAAATGGATTTTCCAATGATTCTTTTTTGGGATAGATATCATGTATTCCGTTAGAAGTAGCCTTATATGTGACTTTACGTGTGTAAACCTAGGACATCTACATGCTTGTTGAGTTATGGTCATCCGATAACCATCATGGACTAGGAGTTTATGATGTTTGCTCAGCAATGAGGTAGGCTACGACTTTCCTCTCTTGTAGACTCCAATAAAATTATGTAGTACCTATAAGTATTAAGGGGTATTGAATGTGCTTGGGAGTCCCACCATAGTGGTTGGGATGAACACTTAGGTGGGTACTGGTGTATAATTGTGATCATATGTGGTTTTGAAAAATTGGCCTTAAGCTAATTTTGACTGCTTTTGTTTGGGCTTGTTTCCACTATCTTGGCTTGTCGGCACTATTTGGGCTTGTTGCCATTACTTGAGTTATTGTACTTGTTAATCACCTTGTCCCATAAGGGTGACTCAATATGTTTGGAATTGTTTGTTGAGTGGGCTCATAGCCACGTGTAATATTACTATTCTTAATTTGACTTTTCATACATCCATCACTCTATATCTCATCTAATACATGAAAAGAAACTTATAATATTGGTTGTATTATTTATGCTAATTGCATGGTGTAGACATATCAATCCATTCATACATATTATATTGGCAATTGAACTGTCTAAGTTACTACTGAAAGGGGCTTGTGAAGTCGGTTGTTGGACATGGTACACGATACGAGAGTGATGACTGATACTGCCACTTCAACCACAGAGCTGGAATCCGATGGGACATTCCAGTTAGGTATATAGACTTCATGATTCCCCATGGGTCATGTAATAGCTACTACAGCCACATGTGTATACCATGTACATATGGAAATTACATACGTACTTATCATCTGCATTGCATTCATTCTCATTTTGATAAGTATTTCATGATATGTGTACTCGGTAATATTTTCTGATAAACTATCTAACTTATGACTTCATATAGGGAATTACTGTTATTTGAGACTTGTAATTCTTGTGAGGTTGAGTTGTGAGACTTGATGGAACTAGGCACCTAGTTTTGGGGTTTAGGCTGGTTTGTTAATGGTACTAAGAACAAGGAGAAGACTTGTGAACGTGGAACTATTGTCATGCGTGTTGATTTATATGCTAAGTTCCTAAATACTTGCTTTCAAATTGTTTGAGTGGGTGTAACATGGATATTATTTGAATACGTTGAAAGAGAACCCTTAGTATGATTAATAAATGGAATGAGCGTAAATGCATAGTGTAGTAATGAAATGGGAGAACTAGGGATAATGTAATAGTTTATGTCGTTGTGATCATTTTGTCTATCTAATGGGTACCGTCCAGAAGTGAATAATTCATGAGTAGGACTGGGTAGGGTGTTAGAGCACTGGTTATCACGAAGAGAGTCCATATGTGCTAAGTGCGTTGGATGTATTTGACTATAATTGATGCCTTGTGTGTTGAGTAAAATTGTATGCTCATGGATCATGATTTATATGGATTAAGTGAATTAGCTAACTGATATGCTATTTAGAATAGGACCTATTTATAGCGTTAACTTGGTACTTATATTTGTTATGTGACTTCCATCATTGTCGACCTATGACTCTTATGGGGGTATATTTTGTCTACTCATGCTACGCATGCTGCATCTTTTATGTGGATGCATATCACACCCCAACCTTGGGAGGTATGGCTGGCACCCGGCACCCTAAGGCCCGAGCATACTGATCGTGATACCTGAGAGATGTACCACAACTCATGGACCAACAAGGCCTCTGACACATACTGGATTAAATTAGGACATAATTACCTACACTCAGAAAAGGCCCAAACCATCCATATCTATAACAAGGCCGACAAGGCCAACACAAGCACAATAAATCTACTGCAGAGGTAGACAAGGCCACACACGACTACCACACATCACACACTGTCTACCAATATCTAAAGAGTATACTGACAACAATTGGTCAGGATAGGGCCCCGCCATACCCAACTACACACATATGCATATTTGTCATACCTCTTAGCTCACTACATAGTTTTGAAAGAAATGACCTATTGTGGAATAGCTACATATAACGCAGTGCCCCCGGAAAGGGACATCAGTACGAAAGATATACTAAATATGTAAAAACAGATAACCAATATATACAAAAGATATATCATAAGAGATAAGGTTACATAAGTCGACCTGAAACTCATAACAATCCTCTAAGGGCCTACCTGACAAAATCATGAAAATGTACGCATGTCTGTAAAATTCAAGTCGCTCAGTGGGCTATATAAAGTAATATCCAGCCTCTATATGGGGCAAATAATGTCATAATATATATATATATATATATATATATATATAATACCCGGCCTCAATGAGGACTCAGTCGTACCCAACCCTAAAGTGGGACTTGGTAATATTAAACTAACTGCAGCTAGGTGCACATCTACGTGTTGTACCTGGTCGATTATATCGCGGCTCGGTAAAACAATAGCTACATATATATAAGTGAAATGCAAGACAGACTCTGAAGGGCCTTATGAAACCAATCAGAGTGACTCAAGGTCGTTATCCTCCGATTATCGTTATGTAATGCAGAGGTAGATCTAGAATTTATATTCTATGGGTTCAATTTTATTTAACCCATTGTATTTTTAGATTTATAGGTTCATATCCACAATATATTATAATTTAAATTAATTTTTACACATAAATTTATGATTGCATAGAAAGTTAGGGGTTCCATTGAACCCCCACTTGTAATGGTAAATACGTCACTGTTATGATGAACGCTTGGGTGGGTACTAGTGTATAACTGTGATCATGGGTGATTTTGAGAAATCATCCTTAAGCCGATTCTGACTACTGTTATTTGGGTTTGTTGACACTATTTAGCCTTGTCGCCATTACTTGAGTTATTGTGCTTATTCATTACCTTGTCCCCTAAGGGTGACTCGGTATGTGTTGGAATTGTGGGTTGAGTGGGCTCGTAGCCATGTGTAATATTACTATTCTTGATTTGACTTATTATGTATCCATCACTCTACATCTTGTCTGATACTTGAAAAGAAACTTATAATACCGGTTGTATTATTTATGTTGGTTGCATGGTGTGTACATATCCATCCCATTCATACATATTATATTGGCAATTGAATTGTCTAAGTTACTACTGGAAGAGGCTTGGGAAGACAGTTGTTAGACATGGTACAGGATACGAGAGTAATGACTGATGATGACACTTCATCCACAGAGTTGGTATTCGATGGGACATTCGGGATGGGTATATGGACCTCACGAGTCCCCATATGTCACATGATAGCTACTACAACAGCGTATGTATATTAGGGACATATGGAAATTGCATACGTAGATATCATCTACATTACATTCATTCTCATTTTGATATGTATTTGATGATGTGTGTACTTGGAGATGATTTCTGATAAACTATGTAATCTATAACTTGATATAGGGAATTAATGTTATTTGAGACTTGTAATTGTTGTGAGGTTGAGTTATGAGACTTAATGGGACTAGATGCCCTATTTTGGGGTTTATGCTGGTTTGCTAATGGTACTAAGAACGAGGAGAAGACTTGTGAACGTGGATAATACTTGTACAATGTTGAATCGTGGAACTATTGTGATGCATGTTGATTTATATGCTAAGTGCCTGAATATTTGATTTCAAATTGTTTGAGTGGGTGTAAGGTGGATATTATTTGCTTGCATTGAAAGAAGAACCCTTAAAGGATTAATAAATGACATGACTATAAATGCTTAGTGTAGTAATGAAACGGGAGAACTAGGGCTAATGCAATAGTTTATGTGGTTATGATCATTTTGTCTATCTAACATGTACCGTCGAAAAGTGAATAAGATATGAGTATGACTAGGTAAGGTGTTAGAACACTGGTTATCACGAGGGGAGTCCCTATGTGCTAAGTGTGTTGGATGTATTTGACTATAATTGATGCCTTGTGTGTTGAGTAAACTTGTATGCTCATGGATCATGATTTATGTGGATTAAGTGAATTAGGTAACTGATATGCAGTCTAGTATAGGACCTATTTATAGAGTTAACTTGGTACTTATATCTGTTATCTGACTTCTATCATTGTCGACCTATTATGTCTATGGGGGTATGTTGTGTACTCATGCTACGTTTTCTGTATCGTTTACATAGATACAGGGATTCGGTCTATTCAGGTTGCAACTTGGAGCACAAGAGAGTGAGGTAGACCATTCATTCCCCGTAGCCTTAGTCTCCATCTAGTCAGGCCACCCTTTTTTATTCAGGTCGGCGGTGTCATATTCTGATATATTTTGCATCTGAGAGTCCTTATACTTGTGACACTGGGTCTTTGGTGGTAAATGTCAAATTCGTCAAATCATGTAACTTTTAAAGCTAATTTTAGTTATATAATTGTATCTTCTTTTACTTCCGCATTCAAATTCAAATGTCTTTTATGATTAAGGCTAGTGGTTCTCCTACGGATTAGTTGTAGGTGCCCTCACGACATAAATGGAATTTTGGATCATGATAAATTAGTATCAAAGCTCTAGGTTCATTGATCTCACAAAGTACAAGGACAATGTTTGGTAGAGTCTCGCAGATAGGTACGTATATGTTCGTACCCATTTTTGAGAGGCTATAAGACAATTTAGGAACTTTTCCATTATTTCACTCATATCGTGCTACCTCATTTAGTTTGGTATTTGGTTGAGTCTAATTGGTATCTAATCAATTTCAATTGGAATCTAAGCCTGACACTCTGCTGAAGTGGATCGTCCGTGGAAATAATATTCTAGGGTATTGGGAGAAATCTGGGTATTTGCATAAGACTGAAAACTCTATTTTGGTTCAGGCGTTTCGCCTCAGCGCATTTTTCCCGCGTCTGTGGAGCCGCACCAGCAAAAGATGGGTTGTAGAAGTGTGACCCTATTGTTGACCAGAGATTGCCTCGACGGTCAATTCCTGCATCGGTGAACTCGCGCATGTTGAAATGTTTTCGCCACAGCAAATTACTGTGCCCTATTTGAAATCCGCCTACGCGAGGTTATTCTCGCGGAAGCATGTCCTCCTCAGATGTGCTCACTCTCGCGCCAGCGGAACCACTAGGCAGAAACTAGTACGGTTTGCCATGTTCTCTTCTTCAATCTATACCACACTATTACATATCTTAGCAGTTCTAAATCAGGGGGGTCATCAAACTAATGCACCTATTCAATTACCAATCACCCAACAATCACAAGAAAAAACCAAAATGAAAGACAAGCTAAATTATCCAAATTTTTAAGCATCCACCAACCAAAATAAACCAGAAAAGAAAAACAAGAAACCAAACATAAATATCTGAATATCCAACAAGACCAGAAAATAAAATGTCTAAAATAAAGCCCGACATGGGCTAGGAACCAGTGCCAAAAAGGAGATCAATCTTTCCTCTTCGAACTCGCAACCTTACCACCTTCTTCGGTGTTGTTGTTTTCCCAATCCTCAACATTGGGAGGAAATAAGTAGTCCTCATAATCATCTTCATCCTCGACCGGAAGTGGACCCTTGTGCTCCATCAGGCCGAACATGCCTTTGCCCCCTATCCATATTTTCACTAGCAATTTGCCCCTAGACTTGTTTCTCTACTTTTCCTTCTTGAAACATGTGTAGATCTTTCCATGAGCTTTGGCCATGTCCTTATACACCTTCTCGAGTGTACCAACTGAGGTCTTGAGACCCTTTTGTACATAGAGGTATTATGTCATATCCTCTCGGGTAAAGTAGTCGGCAGAGGCACCCGAAGTACCATTCTCAATGGGAGGCCTAGAAAGTTCGGCGATCATGTCTCGGATGTCTCGCAATTTAGAACCCATGGCACCAAATGGCCCTCGTGGCTATGACTGCG
The DNA here is from genome assembly GCA_029783415.1 of Anisodus acutangulus. Lineage (NCBI taxonomy): Eukaryota > Viridiplantae > Streptophyta > Magnoliopsida > Solanales > Solanaceae > Anisodus > Anisodus acutangulus. The sequence continues at coordinate 21,062,992 of CM056499.1, forward strand.
AATGCGAGACATCATCAGCATCCCCATCACCGCTCACATTTAGATCCATTTTTTCTTCTTACTTTTGACTAAGGTACCCACTCCCGACACCTTCAAAGGGTGGAAAGCCCTATCAGGATCGATTTAATCGTCGGTAGGACGATCTGTCACTCCCACCTTCTAGCATAGCTCCGTACTTAGTGATGAAAATATTAGGCTCGGCCCATCCTTGATCAAATAGTCCCTCAACTCCAGGATGATTTGATGGCCCACATTCACCAGGACATCATCCAGTGTGCAAGAAATCATCAGGGCATGAATGTACTCTCAATCAGAAGTGCTCGAGGGACGTACACTGCGAGTGATGATATTTTTCCATCTCTTTGCCTATACTTATTTGTAATTCTGGTCTTCTGGTTGGACTAATTGACCTTACCCTTATTCTCCTTAGCCACTAATTGAGAGACTAACCCTGCCCCATTCCTACAAATTTCTTTGGCATCCATAGCCTCCACAGGATGGTCCAGTAGGTCGTAGGGCATTAATCACCTCCGCCCCAATTGGTACCATAGTGCCTTGAATTTTGATCTCAAGTTAGGCTCTGTCAGCCTCTATACCTACCAAGGTAGAGGTAAAGTCTGCGTACACTCTACCGTCCTAGACCCCATATTGTGGGATTTAAATGGGTATGTTGTTGTTATTGTTGTTAGGCTCCGTCAACCTCACCCGCTTTAGGTTTGCATAAAACTCCCTTACCCAGTCTTCATTAGCTTTGCAAGGATTTTGGGGCAAAGCAATTCCAGCCTATTCACATCAGACAATCATAACATTCAAGGATGCGCTCTGCCACATTGGTCATGTCCATACCCCTCTCCTTCAATAGCTTTTTGTCTCTCAAGTTAGGATAATAATTGTTCTCACAGTCCTTTGACATGAATAGGATAGAGTCATAGTCAGTTGATCGATAAGTCCATAGGCTTAGGCAAGATTCTCGATCGGATTTTGGTCCATCTTCTCCAAATTATACCTGCATTGATCAAATTTGAGTTAGTATAATGATACAGTAATTTGCATCATGTTATTACGTGCCTAGCGAGCCAAAGAAACCAATGAAAATCGACCCGAGCTGACCTATACAAAGCTACTATTTTAGACTGCCACTGACCAATTTCCGCTTCCGTAGAGTCGGTGCCATTGTAGCGGAACCACTCCAGCGGAAGGATGTCCACTATAGAGATATATTTCAAAATACCATTTGTTCACTTCGGCGAAGATTTCTCAAGCGTCAGCGGACCTGCTTCAATGGAACTAGTCCGCCAAAGTGAGGTCATCATCCCTAACCCAAAAATCAGGCCCCAAATCCAAAACGCTTGCACAGATCTTCCCTTTCGATCCTAGGTGAGCATGTGAGGTGATATAACCCCTATTAAACTATTTTTGCAATAGATCTACAAGGAATTGACTCCAAATCCCAAAATCTCTCTATATGATTACTAACAAAACCAGTCTATTTATATACAAGAATACGGTTCTAATTGTGTTTATGGCAAGGAGTTACGAATAACCTACCATGTTAAGGAGCTTCGGGTTGTTGTTTGAGTTGAAAAAGCCTTCCGTGCTTTGATTATTGTCGTTTCCTTGGGTTTTGAGTCCGAGTAAGTTTGGAAACTGAAGTATTTGGGGAAGTAGGGAGAATAATCTAAGTAATGGGGAGATTTGGTGTTAAAAATGTGTGGATTTGGAGAGGGGAGTGAGACTGTAACATTGGGGTAGAGTAGGGAAAAAGGAGGGAACCTTTTCAGTTTTGAGACTCTTGGGAGTCTGATGTTCTGCCCTAGTGGACTGTCATGCGCCCCAGCGAGTAAGCAGGTGCAGTCAGCCTATCCACTCCTGCAAGGTGTTGACCTTTGTAGTCAATATACCCCAGCGACAAGTATTACACAGGTGCGTGTGCACCCCTGCGAGGTTATATTCCACCCTGCGCATACTTCTCTTTGTGAAATTTGGCCGATTGCGCATGTGTTTCCTCGTGTTAATGTATGCATGTTGATGCTATGTCCTTGATTGAGCGATGTGTGCCTAAAATCATTTTTCCTCCTGTGTAATAATTATTTCACCTATTTTGGAAATTTACCTTCCGACTCATATATACGTTGTTCATAAGGTGCCAGATCACTGTGATTCTATTATACCATATGCCCTACCCGACAGATTCTACTTACCCATCGCGCTTACACGAACGATCTTACAATCTCAGTGGTACCAGTATTTAAATGATGTGACGTAAATTGTGACAGTATGATTTATGGAAATATGCCTTACTACGATTGCTTTAGGCCTAAGCTTTCTAACGATTCTATTTTTTCGAGGGGATTTCAATTGTAGAAATGAGTTTTATTGACTAGTCCAGATTACTCGCGACGGAAAGTACATTATTAGTTAGAGTTGATAACATAGAGTCCTAGCCGTAAAGCACATCACTATTCTGTTTATCGTTCAGTGTATGAGAAGAATCCCCGTGGGACCCCGCCCTAGTCTCTATAAAGTTCCTTTCCGCTAATCTCCGTTCGAAGATGAACGTTTATTTAATTGGTATATGTTGCAACGACCCATCCGATTGTTATGAGCTTTCCATCTCTATTCCTAAAATACATCTCGCTCAGTACTCACCGTTATGCTTACGCGTCAAATTTGTGGGTAAGAGTGACCCTTGGCCACGGTGAAGAATAGATTAATTAACATGAGAATTTCAGAAAATACAGTCTCCACCTCAGCGAAGACAGCACCGCCTCAGTGAGTCCACCTCCACACCCATTATGTTTGATGCAGCGGTAGTTCAAAGATTTAATGATCTTGCCTCGGTAGAGAATACTTCCACTATAGCATAATCGGGCCAGCGCAATCACGTCTGCGCCAGCGGACAGAGCCGGGCATATATAGTTTCTTAATTTCTAAAACCCCTAACTCTGAGCCTTATTTCCCCAAACTCATAGAAGGCCCTTGGAGGCTCGGTGGGGGGGCAGATTTTTTAGGGCTTTTTAATAGAATGCATTGGGGTAAGATTCTTTCTCATTTGGAAATTACATACGTACATATCATCTGCATTGCATTCATTTTCATTTTGATATGCATTTGATGTTGTGTGTACTCAATGATGATTTCTAAGAAACTATGTAATTTATGACTTGATATAGGGAATTACTGTTATTCGAGACTTGTAATTCTTGTGAGGTTGAGTTGTGAGACTTGATGGGACTAGACGCCCAGTTTTGGGGTTTAGGTTGTTTTGTTAATAGTACTAAGAACGAGGAGAAGACTTGTGAACCATGATAATACTTGTACAATGATTAATCGTGGAACTATTGTGATGCGTGTTGATTTATATGCTAAGTTCCTGAATACTTGCTTTCAAATTGTTTGAGTGGGTGTAACGTGGATATTATTTGCTTGCATTGAAAAAAGAACCCTTAGAAGGATTAATAAATGGCGTGAGCGTAAATGTTTAGTGTAGTAATAAAAAGGGAGAAATAGGGCTAATGCAACAGTTTATGTGGTTGTGATCATTTTGTCTATCTAATGGGTACCGTCGAGAAGTGAATAAGACATGAGTATGACTAGGTAGGGTGTTAGAAAGCTGGTTATCACGAGGGGAGTCCATATGTGCTAAGTGCGTTGGATGTATTTGACTGTAATTGATGCCTTGTGTGTTGAGTTAAATTGTATGCTCATAGATTATGATTTATATGGATTAAGTGAATTAGGTAACTGATATGCTATTTAGAATAGGACATATTTATAGCGTTAACTTGGTACTTATATTTTTTATGTGACTTCCATCGTTGTCGACCTATGATTCCTATGGGGGTATATTTTGTGTACTCATGTTGCGCATGCTACATCTTTTACGTGAATGCATGTCACACCCCAACCGTGGGAGGTATGGCTGGCACTTGACACCCTAAGGCCCGAGCATACTGATCCTGATACCTGAGAGATATACCACAACTCATGGACCGACAAGGCCTCTAACACATACTGGATTGATTTAGGACATAATTACCTACACTCAGAAAAGGCCCAAACCATGCATATCTATAACAATGCCGACAAGGCCAACATAAGCACAATAAATCTACTGCAGAGGCTGACAAGGCCACACATGACTACCACACATCACACACTATCTACAAGCCTCTAAAAGGTATATTCACAACAACTGGTCGAAACAGAGCCCTACCATATCCAAGTACACACATATGCATATATGTCATACATCTCAGCTCATTGCACAGTTTCGGACAAAAGGAGCGTGACAACCTCCAGATGAGTAAAGTCCTACTATGAGAAAATCATCTGCATATCTATCTGTACATGTGGGCATAAAACGCAGTGTCCCCAGAAAGGGATATCAGTACGAAATATGTGTTGAATATGTAAAAGTAGATAACCAATATAGACAGAAGATATATCATAATAGATAAGGGTACAGAAGTAGATCAGAAACTCATAATAAGCCTCTGAGGACCTACCTGACACAGTCATTAAAATGTATGCATGTCTGTAAAATTCAAGCCGCTCAATGGGCCATATAAAGTAATATCCAATCTCTCTGTAGGAAATATCATGTCATAATGCATATATATATCGTGCCTAGCCTCGATGAGGACCAATCGTACCCGGCCCAAAAGTGGGACTCGGTAATATCAAACCAACTGCAATTGGGTGCACATCTACATGTCATACCTAGTTGACTATAGTGTGGCTCGGTAAGAAAATAGCTACATATATATAAGTGAAATGCAATACAGACTTGGAAGGGCCTTATGAAACCAATCGGAGTAACTCAAGGTTATTATCCTCTGATTATCTTTATATAGTTGTGTTTGTATCAATTATTTGAGAGCCGACAAGAGTCATATAAAAAACATATACGCTTCAAAGGAAAACAAGGTGAGAAGTGTCTTTGACAAGGAGCAGCAATAAAATCCAGGAATCATATGTCAACATGAAACAATGAGGTTTGCAAGACTTCAATCTCAAGAATAGAGTGCCTTTTTGGTGTAACGTCGTTATGATTACATTATTCATAGATCATGACAAAAGAATGAAAAAGTAATCCTTAACATACCTCATCCTTGTTTCTACAATCGTTCTATAAGCTCTCTCTCCTCTTACGGGTGGTCATCTACATCACATAACAAGTTGACATCAATATCGAATTTAAATTCCATAGAAAAACTTCACTTAGGCATCTTTATCTCAAATCTTGAACATCTTGGGTTCTTAGATTTCTTTACGAGGAATGCTTATGTAATTCAATCCCATGCTTCAACCAAAATACAATTTCCATTGAAACTCATTCAGGTGTCCTTCAAAAACTTTTAGCATATATGATTCCTTAAGCCTTTCTTATATGCAAAATCTTAAGTGATTTAACCTCATAATCCTTCAAACCGAACATTCCTTAATCCATAACATACACAATTTATTCCATCACCTAGTTGAACTCATACTTGGGGTAAAAGAGCCCAACAATTCATATTTCGAAGATTTTCATAATTTTTTTTATCATGCTACTTTTTCATAACTTTCTCCAAATCAACAATTAATCACAACCATAAGTAAAGGAGAATGAAACTAAACTTAATATATCTTAATCTTTATCAAAACCGTAGGTTATCTTGCTTCCAAGATTATTCCAAAATCAACTCTTCAAGGAGAAGACAATTCCTACTATAATCACGGGTTTTCTCATGAAACTCTTATGGACTTTATCTTTGATTTTGACTTGGGATGTTAGGGTATGTTAGAGAGGGTTTGGAGAGAGTTCTAGGGCTTTAATTTGGGGAGAAGTTAATTGCAAACCGAGACATTTCAATATAAACCCGTAATCAAAATTGCACCCATGTAAAACGATGGTCCATTTGATGGACTGTCAAATGTTCGTCAGTCTGTCAACATTCCTGTCAAGCTGACAGGAAAATTGAAGGTCACCTTGGCTAATTTAACAGTTCATCAAAGTATTTGACAATCCGTCAACTCCATCGTCAAACTGCCCAGTTTCCAAGTTTTGTCAAAACATACTTTCTTCGATTCGTTTAACTCCCAAACACTCCGGTACTTTCATAACTAAGCTATAAACCTTCATTATTCTTCCATAAGGTCGTACCTCTTCCCGGGACTTCAGTATCCATTAACGTCACAATAGAATGCGAAACTACGGGGTGTAACACTCCAGCCTTGGGGGATGTGGGCGGCACCTAGTGCCCGTAGGCCTAAGCATACCATTATAGTATCTGAACCCTAAAACATGAGACTTGGGCCGACAAGGCCTCCAATTAACCATATATGACAAGACTGAAAGATAACCTGCACACAGAAGAGTCCAGCAGGATATATAGATATGTACAGATAACCAAGGCCGACAAGGCCATAATATGAGTATATTGCTAACAAAATTGGCCGACAAGGCCATAACATACCAACATCTATTGTACACATGTTTGCAAGTCTATAAGAGTCATATATACATACCAACAGGTCGGGACAGGGCCTCTCCATACCCCAAAATAGTAGCATATGTAATAGTACCTAAATACCCCTGTACTGCAACTCCAAGAGAAGGGAGTGCAATAATCACAGCTGAGCAGATCACCTACTGATGAGGGGCGCCGCTTTGTTTATCTGTACCTGCGAGCATAAACATCATAGTGCCCCAGAGAAGGGAATCTATACGAAAGATGTATTGATTATGTAAGGCAGGTAACCTATGTAAACATGAGATATAACATGAGAGATATAAAAATAAGAGTCAACCTAAAACTTATAACAACATTTGGGGGTCTACTCTATCACAATTAGAAACATATGAATGCATATCTGTAAAAATTATGCCCCTCTGTGGGGAAAATCATATCATAATACATATATATCATACCGGGACTCGATGAGTACTAAGTCATACCCAGCCCATATGTGGGACTCGGTAATATCAAACAAACTCCAGTTGGATGCACATCTATGTGTCGTACCCAACCGAGTATAGCATGTCTCGGTAAGAAAATAAATATATGTATATAAGTGAAATGCAATATAGACTCTAATAGATACCACATTAGAGCCGGAGTGACCTATCGTCGTTATCCTCCGACTATTGTTATTGGCGCTACGTTCAAGAATCTTGATATGACCATTCGGGGCTCAAATAACCCAAAAGATGCTATGGATGAGAACGTATTCAAGAATTATGATCTATTTGTCAAAGAAGACCTTTCGCTACTTCATTTCCCCAAGAGATTTCTATTCAAAGAAATGATGTATCAAGTCATGCCTAGAAAGAAGGCTGCCTTACATACATTGTCGTTGCAGTTACAATCGCCTTACAAGTCCTCGTATTCCTTACAGATAGTTATCAATAGCAAACAAAGTGTCGATATTAATATCTAATCCATACCCAAATAAGATACTTCATTTAGGCATCTTATCGATATCCTTAAACACAAAGGATTCTTAGGCTTGTTAACAAAGGGTACTTTGGTAATTTGATCTCATGATCCTCCAAAACATTCTTTCATAGTTTTACAATACCAACTCATAATCCAAGCAAAACAACCCACAAACTCTATTACCATGATTTTATATGTCTACGAGTTTTGATTATGAAAATTCTTTCATAACTCACTCCACATTATCAATTAATCACAAATATAGATAGAAGAGGATAAATTTTACCTCGATGTGTCGGAACCCTCTCAAAACAACAACTTTCTACAATATTAAGGGTTTCCAAAACCAATTCAATACGGAGAAGATAGTTTCTATGATAATCACATGATTAATAGCGTTAATCTTACATAATTGTTACACCATGTAATTTCATATTTCACCGTGTCGTTAATGGATATCGAAGTCCCTGCAAAAGGTATGATCTTACAGAAGGATAATAAAGGTTTACAACTTGTTTATGGAGGTACCAGAGTATTTGGGAGTTAAACGGATCAAAGGAAGTACGTTTTTATGAAAATAGGAAACTGGGCAACTTGATGGAAAGGTTGACGGGCCGTCAAATATTTGACGGTCTGTCAAATGAACCGTCAATTTACGAAGGTACAAAATGTTTGACGGGTTTATATTGGATATTACGATTTGGAACCCTCATTTCACCCCAAAACCAGTTACAAAACCTCTCCCAAGATCTCCCCGTCATACCCATCACCCCAATACAAAATCAAGGCCATAATCTGTAAGAAATCAGTGACAACCTCGTAATCACCATAGTAATCATCTTCCCCGCTTAAGGTCAATTTTGGAAATCCTTGGAAGAGGAGTAAGCTTGCTGTTTTAGGAGGATTTGGATGCGTAAAGGTAAATTTCATCCTCTTTAACTTATGATTATGATCAATTGATGATTTGGAGAAAGTTATGAAAAATAATTCATGATCAAATCTTCACAAATTTGTGAAATATTCTTAATAGGAATCAGGCTGAGCTTTTTAAGGGACTTCATCCTAATCAACCGAAATTCAATTACATGAAATTGAGTTTAATCAAGTCAGCGTCGTTGGAAAAGATTGAAAATATTGGCAAGAATAAAATTGATATCTCAATCTTCAGAAAAGTTACTATTTGTTTCAAACATTCTTGCTCGAGGTTTGTCTTGCAAAAGTTGGCTTTGGCAAGTCAAATTTTAGCCAAAAATATCATAAATTTATGGCCAAATTTTAAATGTGAATTTGCAATTTTGGTTGCGTACGCTTGAAATTAGTTCTGCAACTATGTTGTAAATGATAGTTCCTAAATCGGTTATCTGTACATTTGGCCCCAGAAACAAATATCCCAATCGAACGGATAGAATATTCTTTGTACATCTTTTATATTAGGTAAAATTATAGTCCAATTGTAATTAGGAAGTGTAGTTCAATTGTAATTAGAAAGATTAGTTACCTAGTTTGTAAAGGAGTAAATAATTATGTAACACTACATGTAAATGAGATATACAAAGAATATTCTAGAAATATTCTATCACGAACGATTAGTCAAACACAAATTGCTACTTTCCAAAATTTATTTCCGTATGAAGCACTTTTACAAAATATACAAGGAAAAATGGTCAAATTTGCCCTCCAACTATGTTTTATGGAACAATATTTCCTTCTGTCAAACTTTGGATCAAATATACCCTCAAAATCTGTGTGCTAATACCCACCGAAACTGCAAAAAATCACGAATTTGAGTTTCTTGGCTTATAAATGCAGTAATACGCGATGTCGGCCATGACGAAGTTATGTGTGTCGATCACCAACGTGTTTGTGATTGACCAGGTGAATTCATGATTTTTGCACTTTCGGTGGGTATTATTAGCACACAGATTTTCTAAAATCCTGATACCGATCTCTGATTGGCCTGAAATTCACCCGATCCATGAAAAACCGTTTGCAAACTTGCTAAATCTATGTATTCTACTTAATCACTAAGTTTTTAGTGTGTTGTCTCAAGTTAGCTTTTACCATCTAGCAAATCATTTTTCACACTTTTTTAAGACCTCTTATCAGATTTCTTGGGACTTTCTTTTCGCACCTTGAGGAAGTCCTACGTAGTTGGTTGGTAGAGTTCAGCTTCACAGCCCAAGATCCCTGTCAGCACTGGAACATTTCGCACTTTATTCACATGAAACATTAAGATCTTTTTAGTTCACACGTAGTCCAAAAGTTAGCACAAACACAATCAGAATCAACATCCTTAGATGTTTTAGTTGTTCTACGCTAGCATCAACATAAGAATAGTTTATCATCAGCATATAGAAGACATGAAATTATTACAAAAAAGGTTATTTTGCGGGGAGGGGGTGTGAGGTAGAATTATAAATTTTGGAAATCGTTAATCCCTGCAATATGTTGCCACGACGGTTATGAAAATCCTTACATTACGTTTGCTGCAATTAATTGTGGTGGTTTAAAAAGAACCACCCCAATCAATTTGCAGCGGTAATACTGCTAACCTCCGCAATTTTTTCAGACAAAATAATTGTATTTGATTTTGGCGCAAAAACGAGAGAGCCCATAATGGTAACAATGATCATCATGAAGGGATTGAAAGCAGTCACAAAGATAGGTCATGTTTTCTCCATTATAAGACCTTGCACATAGTATGCGATATTTGATGATACAATCCCCTGAAATTACGAAAGACAAATTACTGATAGTGAAAGTTCCAAGTCTACCCCAATATTTTAGGACCCAACACCATTGTAAAATTTCATAATATAAGGTTGGTATATATTATTTTCCACTCATTAATGCAAGAAAGGAGTTGATAAGGGCTACTAACAATTTGAATTCATTTTTTCAGGATCAAGCATCAAAACTCAGAAAAATGAAGCCAATGGCCTTTCTGTATAACCATGAAAATTACTGTTGAAGCCATCCAAAATTCTATAGTTGCAAATTCATGCCTGATACTGTTTCATCTAAAAAAAAGGGGCAGCCTGGTGCACTAAGCTCCCGCTTGCGTAGGGTCCGGGGAAGGGCCAAACTACAAGGGTCTATTGTACGCAGTCTAACCTCACATTTCTGTAAGAAGTTGTTTCCACGGCTTGAACTCATGACCTCCTGGTCACATGGTAGCAACTTTACCAGTTACTCCAAGACTCCCCTTCATACTGTTTCATCTATCTTTTAAAAAAAAAAAAAAACTGGTAATGTTGATACTTTTTTCATCTATCTATCTGTTTGAGTTTTAGTAAGAAGACAATCTTGGGTTAAAGGAATAACAAGAGCTTCATTATCATAAACTGAGGTGGTAAAGGTCAGAATATTTCACCATTGAAGGATCAATTCCCTGATGTTTCCTTGGAAAATCATAGACTCAACAATATGTGGAAATGACTTTTAGAGGAAACTTAAATGACTTGAAGAATAACCAATCAAGCCTTGGCCATGGAAGCAAATTTGGCTGACTAATGTCCCTTATAAGAGGATATGTTTACATGGATAGTTGATAGAGCCTTACACATGACAACCTTAGCGAAGAGGCATAACCTTATGCAAACCCAGAATGTGCACCTATTCCTACATTGTTCTGTCATAAAACAACTGCGGCGATTATTCTTGAACATTTCAGGTCTTTGATAGGTAATGCCTGAATCTGTGCTGCAATCAGAAAAAATTGAGTAAAGAAAGGCAGCTTGGTGGAAATCTATCCCAGCATGCATCTGGTGAACGATTTGGAGAAAAAGGAACAACATATGCTTTGAAAATAAAGTTAATTCCATCAAGAAAATTAAGTTACTTGTATTCTTTTGTGTTACTTTTGTTGTAGACTGGAAAATGGAAATGAAGCTGAAAATCAATTTTCGAACTCAATGAATCCCCCTACAGGAATAGTGAAACGGATATAACTTTTGCTCTTTGCTACTCTTGTACAGTTTGCCTAGTACCATCTTAGTAAGAATATACTGCCTACTATTTCCCTGATTAAGAGAGACCATCATCAAGAGATATTGTCTTCTTAAGCAGAGATTACCTCCAATGTATCAGAATTTGTCACATTCACTACAACCTTTATAAAAAAAAAAAGAGCCAATCAGAGTACTTAAGCAAACACCCAAGTCTATCAACAAAAATGCACATGGGAACTTAACCACCAACGTCAGCTTCTCATAAATACAACTCAACAGATTCAAGAAATGTTCTCTTGCGAAAAATCTACCTGGCTAAATAATACTAGTCTCATGGTTCATTAAGATAACACATTTAGCAATAGGATAAAGGATCAGAGTGCATCATACATTGGCTATTTTGTGGAGTTGCTATACCATGCTTTAGCAAATCTACCTCCTAAACATGCCTGAACTTTGAAGAGTTGTGGAATAGTCCGAAATAATGGGAGAATTCCTAATAATTTCCCATATCTTGGCAGAATTTTTGAGCCAATCACGCTCGGACACAGTCCTTGAGAAAGATGGACCTCTCATTGACAAAACCTGATCCCGCAAATTCCATAATGCTTCAATGTGGCTTTCGTACTGAGACTCCTCTTTATTATTTCTAGATGGAATTACAAATAAGATAAAAGAGAGATGCATGAAACTTCTATGTAGTTATATATGTAGCTTACTAGAGAAAATCGTATGCACTAACTATCCAAGAATTTAGCCATTTTCAAGGAATATAATATATAAAACTTCTTACAATATATTCTCTTTGTGCAAAAATTTAAGGATTTTTCAAGATATCTTGACGATAATTGAATCTAATTAATAATGAAAAAGACAAGTTAATTTAGGACATGAAATAGATTTTTGGAATTATTTAAATGAAGACTACAAATTATGCTAGAAAGTAAAGGCAAAATATTAGATTACTACTAAGGCAACACCTAGATTATGAACCAAGAATGCAAAAAATTAATATGTGGCGTAACATCTTAAGTTTTTTTTATATATAAATATGTGCGTGTGTACGCGCACAATTATAATTTTTAATAAGTATTTGTGTAGTGGTTCGGTTCAATTTTCAGTTATGGTTTGCTTAAAACCAAATTAAATCATATAATATCAGGTTTAAAAAATAAAAACGTCCAAAACCAAATCAATATTATCGGTTTTAAAATTAAAAAGTCCAAAGCCAAACCAAATAAAAAAGGTGTTTATTTATTTTCACGGGTTTTTAATTTGGTTCGAATTTTCTATTTTCCGTGAATACTCCTACTTGTGTGTTAGATTATTATCAACTTCGGAGTTCCACATGTTTCGATAATAGTTAAAGCATGATCATGGTAGGTACGTTATTAATTACATGAATCCTCATGGTGTTTCTACGAATGAGACATAAAATATACTTTTTATGCCCCAATTTATGTGGCATAATTGATTAGATATAAAGTTTAAGAAAGAAAAAAATAAAATTAGTCATTTAAAACAAACATTAATTATTTGTGTGACTGTAAATCATTTCAGTAAAAATGATAAGTTATTTGTAATTAAATAAATGTAACATTATTTTTAGGATATAGTAGAGGAAAGAGTGTCACATCGAGTTATTAAGTACCCAATTTGACAATATTAAAGAAAGAAGCTAGCTAGTAGAAGAAGATGTACATTTGAAGGAATAATAATTGATCTATATACTTTAATTTGATGTAAGGAAGAATTAGGTTGATCATGAAGGTTGAGAGGGTGAGGTACGTAGTTGTCTTTTTGTAAACAAAATATTAGTCAATAACGCGCAATGCATGAGTTAATTTCTTTCTAACTTTCACATTAATCTTCCTTACTATTTCTTGCTATATAACTTGAGTTCCCAAACTCAAAATTCTCACACTGCTCATCACAACATCTTACTCTCCACTACTATTAATTACTACTAAAAATGGCTGCAACTAAAATTCTCCTAATTGGTGTCCTTGTTGCTTGTGCACTTGTTTTATCTACAAATGCAAGGAGCCTTTCCATGAAAGCTACAAAAGCTGAAGATGAACAGAAGACGTTTTTTCACCACCCTTTACCACCATTTTTTGGTGGTATAGGCGGTCACGGGCTAGGTAGGCCCGTGTTTGGTTTAGGACCGGGTTTAGGTTTCGGTCCTTTTGGAGGAATTGCTGGGGGAAGTGACCTAGGCGGTGGTGGATTGGGTTTCGGAGCTGGAACTGGATTTGAAAGTGGAAATGGATTGGGTTTCGGGTCCAGCATTGGCGGTAGTGGAGGTGGTGGCGGTTTTGGTTTTGGAGGTAACAATGGAGGTACTAGTCCTAATGATGATGGTGCATTTGCTGGTGGTCAAGGTGAAGGAGGTGATGATGCAGCACTTGGAAATCAAAAACCTTGAATTCTTTATATGATATACTACTAGTAGTATTATTATTTACTAGATTCCACAAATAATAGTAGCAACTTCATGTTGCAGTAGTTACTAACTAGGGAGAGTTACCGTTCTTTCAAATATGTTATGGTTTGCAAGTTTTAGTTATTCTTATGAGTCAAATTTGTAGTGTGCCTGATTATGCAATTGTTTTAATGACACTTTTAGTTCTTTTCTTGGCCATGTATTAATATGTTTGTTTTCCTCTCTACTTTTCCGTGAAATTGAAGTATCAATGACACTTCGAGAGAAACAAAATTGGGATATGATACTCTCTAATTTACTGTCTCCTTCATTTCCTGATGATCAATTCTTTCGCCATATCTTTTAAGTGCGGTCATGTTAGTTAATCTAAATGTTTAACAATAAAATTATATCGTCCTATGACAACTACAAGTTTGAAACATTATTGTTTCAAAAGACACTTAAAAGCGCGTGTTTGAAAGTTTTACTCAAAGAAGATTTTGTTTATCCCTCAAAGAGCTGAAACAAATATTTGCTTGATGAGGGAATTAGACTCTACAACACTTTGATATGCCTAACCCGTTTAAGTTTGAGTTAGTTGTTAATCCGCCCATTTATTAGCTCAACTCATTTTGTTGCACTACAACAGGTACTTTGTTTCTTTTTCCTTCTGCAGCACCATTGTCTGTATACATAAATGCAATGGACCATTTTGATTTGTTTAAACCTCTTAATTTTGTAAACGTCTATGATCATCAACTTCTATTCGCAAGGAGGATGCGCAGATCTGTCCATATCCGTCTTCCAAAATCATTCAAGTGCAGTTTATATCTCTTACAGTTCAAGAGTAGAGTCGGTTTAATTTTTTGCATCTTCGCTGTGCTGCATATCTTATGAGTCAAGTTTATTTTAATGGTTTACTTACTTGCATTAGCCGCTGGCAACACCAAACAAGGATGACATATTGTTAAACAGAGCAATATACATGTGATATACACTGAATATACAGCAGTGTATATCACATGTATACAGTGGACTGAAGCAGTGGCCTAAACAGCAAGCAGCAGTGGAGTGGGCTTGTTGGGCCTCTCGGCCAGATCATACAGAGCAGTGGCCTAAGCAGCAAGCAGCAGTGCAGTGGGGTTGTTGGGCCTCTCGGCTAGATCATACAGAATTGTGGACAACACAATATTGTATTTATGGTATATATATTTGTAGTACATTGTAGTGTAAAGGTTACCTTAATTATTGTTATACACTTACCATAATTGTATAGTTAGAATTATGGTAGAATAAGGATTTAGAAATAGAATAGGAATATGATTCTCCTATTATGGAAATATGTAACTTGTATATATAGTCTTTCAATTAATGAAAATAATCAAGGGGATTATTTCTTTCATGGTATCAAGAGACTAGGTCTAAACAAAAGTTTTTCTCTCAACTTTTGTCCTCCCTTTGGCCGAGACACCCCCCCCCTCGGGTTTTCTCCTCTAAAATTCGTCTTCCGCTCTCAAAAACACCTCTCTTAAATTTCCCTTTCTTCTTTGTTCTTCCAATATGTCTAAGAACAATTATCACCCTGCCCTCACGGTGTCCAATATCAAGAGCAGTATCCCTATTGTCCTTGAGATGAAAAACGTCCAATATGCGACGTGGGCGGAGTTGTTTAAAATTCACGCTATCTCTTATCAAGTTCTTCATCACATCATTCCTCCCGCTAGACCCCTTCCTGCGGAGGATCCTGAGTTATGGATTACACTTGATGTTACCGTTCTCCGGTAGATCTACGCCACTATTTCAGTGGACCTTCTACAGACGATTATTGAGCCGGATACCACAGCTATGGCTGCATGGAATAGATTGCGTGACATATTCCAAGACAACCAACATTCACGTGTCGTCACACTCTAGCAGGAATTCTCTCTCGTTCGAATGGACGAATTTTCGAATGTTTCTGCATATTGCAAGAAACTGAAGAAGTTGGCAGATCAACTCCGTAATGTTGGCGCACCAATAACAAATAATCGTCTAGTTCTACAGTTGGTTGTCGGTTTTTCGGAGGCCTGTAATAGTGTTGGAACTCTCCTTCGCCAAAGCAACCCTCTTCCCGACTTCTATCAAGCCCGCTCCATGCTTACGTTGGAAGAAGCCGGTTTGGCCAAAAAGGCGGCTACCGGAGCAAGCCCAGTCGTCATGGTGGCATCCTCTCCTAGTTCTTCGGGTTTTGTAAATAATTCGGGCCAAAACCATAATAATGGTGGCGGCAAGAATAATCGCAAAAATAATAACAAAAACTGCGGGGGCAAACGCGACAGTTCTGGTGGCGGTTCCGGTGGTCAACAAGCAGGTGGTGGGTCCCATCCAGTCTGATAGCCCACCACCCTGGGCCCAGCCGGTGGGGCCCATGGCGATGGAACCCGTACCATCGGCGGCGGTTTCCGGCTAGTGGGTGGCGAGCGATCCGAGCCCAATACCAGCGATGGCGGCCCATCGCCGATGGCCGGCGGTAGCAACAGCAGCTACGGCCCAGCTACACCACGGACAGGAGTTCTTGGGCCCCGACCTCCGCAAGCCCATCATGCAGAAGGCCCCACTCAAACCGATATCGAGGCCGCAATGCACACTGGGGTTATCTCAACTGGACCCAAATTGGTATATGGACACCGGTGCCACTGCTCACATGACTTCCGAATCAGGTACTCTCTCATCTTATTCCAATTTGAGCACCCCTCGGGGGATAATTATTGGTAATGGCAGTTCTATTCCAATTCTAGGGTATGGTCAGAAAACGTTGTCTCCCCCCAATCCGCCACTCCTCTTGAAAAATACTTTACATGCTCCTAAATTGATTAAAAATTTAGTGTATGTCCGAAAATTCACAAATGACAATTCTGTTTCTGTTGAATTTGATCCTTTCGGTTTCTCTGTGAAGGATTTCAAGACGGGGAGTTATCTCATGAGGTGTGATAGTAGGGGGATCTGTATCCTATCATGCCTGGTTTCAGTCCATCGAGTCGAGCATTGCCGTCAGCTTTTGCAGCCATCTCTCCTTCCATGTGGCATGTTCGTCTGGGTCATTCGGGATCTTCTATTTTATCAGTTTTAGATAAAAATAGATTTATTTCTTGTAAGGGTACGAGTCGTACTCCAATTTGTCAGTCTTGTTCATTAGGAAAAATTGTTAAGTTTTCATTTGTAGACTCCAATTCTCATACTTCTATGCCATTTGACATTATTCATAGCGACTTATGGACATCTCTTGTTCTTAGTTCATTGGGTCATCGCTATTATGTTCTCTTTTTAGATGATTATTCTAGATTTTTGTAGACGTTTCCAATTGCGACTAAATCACAAGTGTTTTCCGTCTTCATCAAATTTAGAGCGTTCATTCGTACTTAATTTGAAAGAGAAATAAAAAATATTCAATGTGATAATGGGAAAGAGTATGACAATAGGGAGTTTCGGGAATTTTGTGCTAATAATGGGATAAATTTTCATTTTTCGTGTCCTCATACGTCTTCACAAAATGGGAAAGCCGAACGTAAAATTCGTTCCATAAATAACATTATCCGAACTCTCTTAATCCATGCCTCCATACCTCCATATTTTTGGCATCATGCTCTACAAATGGCCACATATCTTCTTAACATAATTCCTTCTAAAGGTCTGACATATTCTTCCCCCCTCAAAATCCTATATAATAAGAACCCTTCTTATTCTCATCTTCGGATTTTTGGGTGCTTGTGTTATCCATTATTCCCGTCCACCATAATTAACAAACTTCAGGCTCGGTCTACCCCGTGTGTATTTTTGGGTTATCCGTCGAATCATCGTGGTTATAAGTGTTTTGATTTATCCTCCAAGAAAATCATAATTAATCACCATGTCATTTTTTATGAAACCCAATTCCCTTTTACCAAAGTTCATACTCCCGAGCCTAGGTCGTATAATTTTTTGGATGACCAAATATCCCCGTATATTATTCGGAATTTTTCAGACATATCCCGCACCCAAAATCCTCCACGCCCATCGCTGGTCCTGATCTGCCGGTATGGCAGTTCAGTTCTGAGCAGTCCCTGCAATTGGGCCTGTCCAGCCCAATTCAGGAACTGATCCAGACGACACCACAGTTTACCGATTTGGACCAGCAGGCCCACTGTCTGTTGGCCCATCTGTCCCGACCCCAGAAAATTCCCTCACTTCCTCCCCGAGTCATAGACCGGTCACTCGTAGTCATCGGGGCATATTTACACTCAAAAGACATTTTAATTTACATTCTGATGTCTCTAAATCCCCCTTGCCCCGCAATCCTGTGTCAGCATTAAAAGACCCTAATTGGAAAATTACTATGACTGATGAATATAATGCTCTTATTGATAATAAGACGTGGAAGTTGGTGCCCCGTCCATATGGTATTATGTTATCAGGTCTATGTGGATTTTTGCTCATAAGGAGAATTCAGATGGGTCATTTGCTTGACATAAGACGCGACTTGTTGGTGATGGTAAGACTCAGCAGGTTGGAATTGATTGTGGTGAGACATTTAGTCCGGTGGTCAAACCGGCTACCATTCACATTGTGCTTAGCTTGGCTCTTTCAAAGACTTGGTCAATTCATCAATTGGATGTCAATAATGTTTTTCTACATGGTGATCTCAAGGAAACAGTCTATATGCATCAGCCATTGGGTTTCAGGGATCCCAACCGCCCTCATCATGTCTGTTTGTTGAATAAGTCATTATATGGGCTTAAGCAGTCTCCACGGGCCTGGTATACATGATTTGCTGACTTTGTTTCGACTATGGGGTTCACTCACAGTAGGTTAGATAATTCCTTGTTCATCTACCGTCGTGGTTCGTCATTGGCCTATATTTTGCTGTATGTGGATGATATCATCTTGACTGCCTCTTCCGATGCCTTGCGCCAGTCTATCATGACCATGCTCAGTTCTGAGTTTGCTATAAAAGACTTAGGGCATTTGAGTTATTTTTTGGGGATTGCCGTCAAGCGTCATTCAGGTGGCTTATTTTTGTCGCAACGAAAGTATGCTGCTGAGATCATAGAGAGGGCTGGAATGTCATCCTGTAAGTCCACTTCCACGCCGGTTGATGCAAACCCAAAGCTAAGTGCCGCAGCAGGTGCACCATACGAGGACCCGACCCGCTATCGCAGTCTGGCAGGGGCCCTCCAGTATCTTACCTTTATCAGACCGGATATTACATATGCGGTTCAGCAGGTGTGTTTATTCATGCATGATCCAAGAGTTGAGCACATGAATGCAATCAAACGCATCATTCAGTATATTCACGGGACACTAGACTATGGGTTGCACTTATATCCTTCATATACATCCACACTTGTCTCTTACACGGATGCTGATTGGGGTGGTTGTCCCGACACCAGACGGTCGACTTCTGGCTACTGTATGTTCCTTGGCAACAACTTGGTCTTCTGGTCAGCAAAACGTCAGGCAACTCTATCACGCTCAAGTGCAGAGGCAGAATATCGAGGGGTAGCGAATGTGGTCTCCGAATCATGTTGGCTACGTAATTTGCTTTTGGAGCTTCATTGTCCCATTCAGAAGGCAACCTTAGTATATTGCGATAACATTAGTGCCATCTACCTTTCAGGTAACCCAGTTCAATACCAACGCACCAAGCATATCGAAATGGACATTCACTTTGTCCGTGAAAAGGTTGCAAAGGGTCAAGTTCGCGTATGCCATGTCCAGTCTCGTTATTAAATTGCAGACATCTTTACAAAGGGTCTACCAGCGGTTCTCTTTGAAAATTTTAGGGACAGTCTCAGCGTTCGAAAACCGCCCGCTATGACTGCGGGGGTGTGTTAAATAGAGCAATATACATGTGATATACACTGAATATACAGCAGTGTATATCACATGTATCTGATGGATCAAGAAGTGGCCTAGCGACAGCGGCAGCGATGGGCTTGTTGGGCCTCTCGGCAGATCATCTGAAGCGATGGCCTAAGCGACAAGCGGCGGTCTGATGGGCTTGTTGGGCCTCTCGGCCAGATCATACAGAATTGTGGATAACACAATATTGTATATATGGTATATATATTTGTAGTATATTGTAGTGTAAAGGTTACCTTAATTATTGTTATACACTTACCATAATTGTATAGTTAGAATTATGGTAGAATAAGGATTTAGAAATAGAATAGGAATAGGATTCTCCTATTATGGAAATATGTAACTTGTATATATAGCCTTTCAATTAATGAAAATAATCAAGGGGATTATTTCTTTCACATATTTCTTAAAAATCAATGAATGTGTTATTTGAGAAATAACTGAATATCTTTAGATAGTAATGTAAATATGCTTATTATCACATGGTACATGTCTAGGTTATCAAAAAGTGACATGGTAAAGGTCTTTAGCCCAGTTTAATTCTATGCCCAACCGAATAAAGCTCACACGTTGGTGTGGTTAGCAAAAAACTATGCCTGGAGTCCTGGACACACACAGATTAAACCACCAAGTTATGAATTTGCTGCTAATTGCTCTTACACAGATTAAACCACCAAGTTATGAATTTGCTGCTAATTGCTCTTTCTTATTTTATTTTTTGGTGGTTGTTAGGGGGTGATGGGATTTGAGCTTTGTATTCCAAAATAAGGATAACTTGACTTACAAGATATAAATTGCATGGAACATCATTATTTTTTGTCATTTCAATTAAAAAATAAACTTTTGAGTTGTTGACATCTGGAAAATTGGTGCAAAACTATGTTCTCTTGATGAGTTATAACCGAAATTAGATGAGTCATCACACTGCAATTTGCGTGTCCGAACTAATCTTGGATCAAATACTTGCAAACTGCACTTCTAATTTTGTATGTGTTTTTGTGAAAAGAACAACGTCGTGTTTGTTAAAATGCTTTATCAGAGATTTTTGGCTCAGAACAGCCTTGTGTTTTAGCAAGACGGGCAAGAGTCTCCCTTACTTTGTTAATGAGATAACAAATAATTACTTTAGGATCCCGGAAAGATGTTTCGATATTTTTGGTTGAAGATATTTTATGTTAATTGCATTCAATTCGATCTACGAAGTTATATGAACTCTTCCATTGCAGTTGTTTCAACAGGTCCAAGACACTTCAATTTTTTTCATTTGGTGATACTCTCTGTAGTAGCATTGTGACATACTGCCATTGAAAAGTTTATATATCGACCTACAGATCCGTTGGAAGATTGCATGTACCCTATGGAGATAGTTGTCATACTTTTAACTCCCCTTTTTCACTATAAGTTGGAGACTGATGTATACTTTTAACTCAATGTAATACTTATGCATTTCTGTAACGACTCGAAAAGTCGGTTTGCTTGTTTTGCTTAGAAACCCCTAAATTACCCTTCCCGAGCCTTTATTTGATTGTTTGTGACTTGCGGGGATGGGTGACACGGGTCCCGGGGTAATCAGACGGGTTTCAGATCATTTTTTAGGAGTATGGAAATTCTTAAGTTAAGAAAATAGGGTGGTTTGACCCCTAGTTGACTTTTGAGTAAACATGTCTGTTTCGTAGTTTCATCGGTTCCATTAGCTCCGGAACAATGATTATGACTTAGTCGAGCCTTCTATTCAGTTCCCGAGGCAACCGGGTGCATTTTGGGTGATTGGTTGTGAAATAGTAAAACTAGAACTTAAGGGTTGACTTTGGTCAAACTCGAGCCTTAGAGACCTTTTTCTAGAATTTCGAGTGCGCGAGCAGGTCCGGACTGTGTTTTATAATAGGAATGCATGTTTGGTTTGTATCCGGGGATCCCGGGAGTGTTTCGGGTGTTTGACGGAGAGTTGGCTAAGTTTGGGTTGTTGCTGGTTTCTGGTGTCCGCACCAGCGTCACTCTGTCCGCTTCTGCGTGTCCGTCTTTGCGGAGGTTGGCTCGCAGATGCGAGTATCATCTAAGTGTGAGCCTTTCGCTTCTGCGGAAGCTTTTCTCGCAGAGGCGAGTGCGCCTCTGCAAAGTCATTTCTGCCCCAGCGCATATCCGGAAGGTTAAGTGACCTCGTCTCAGCGACTTGTTTTTCCGCCAAAGCGCATCCGCTTCAGCGAAGTCGATTCCGTCGAAGTGAAATCGTTGTTTCTTATTAAAGTGTTTAATGCCCTAAAATGATCCCATTCCCCAAAATACTTTCTCTTGGGATTAGAGCTCGGCCATTAGAGTATTTCTTGAAGATTTCATTTGGATTCTTCAATGGTGGTACAATTCCATCCTTCTAATCATTGTTTAATCATTTAAGTTCTCAATTTTAGTGTAATATCTAAATTGGGGGAAAGGATTGGCTTAGTTCCATGATTAAGAATAAGAGAGGTAAGAATTTTGAATTGAGGATTGAATATTGATTAGTTGATTACAATACGGTAAACTAGTGTTAATTCATGTTAGATGATGATGTTTAAATGGTGAATTTGATATTAGAAACCCTTTTGAAGTTGGGGATGTAACACCCCGTGCTTTCGGATGATGGTTTGAGCAATTAGACGTGTGAAAGTAGACCCGAGCCCCATAAAATTTTGGTCATATTCAAGCAGGTAAATAAAGAGCTCGTCGTATAAGAAGATGAGGTCCCGAACTGATTTAGGACTTAAGAAGTGTGACGACGATGATGGGTAATAATATTTGGTGTGTGCCAAAAGAAGTTACGGACTGGTATCATATTGCATGATCATGATAAGGAGTATATAAGTGTGTTAAATATGATTACTACGTAAGTGAATTGAGATCAAGAAATTATTTATGTGTGTGATTGATTAAGGTTGAAGTGTAGTGGAAGATTAAGGGAGTTAATTAAATGTAAGTGGATAAGTACTATGGGACACCTTTCCACGTGGGATCTTGGTATGAATTAGTGAAGGTGACTATTACATATTATGTACCGATGTAGTAGTAACCTTTTAGGATAGATTTTTAAGTTATGAATGTAATTAATATTATGGGCCCATGTTCTATTTTATGATGAATTACCTTTGGGATTCCATTTGAGTTAAAGCATATCTTCATAAGAATAGGTACACAGCAACTTCTTAACATTATTAGACCATTTCTAAAAGGTGAAAGTGGGCAGCAACATCAATTCTCCAAAACAAAAACAATAACGTGAATTCTTGTATTGAAACAACAACGTTTGTTTCTATTTTTACGTGGATCGAATATTTTTTTTAGTGAAGTAAGGTAAAAGAAGAGTAGTTCTTGGCATCTAAGATTGAGGCATAGAGGAGATTATTCACTGCAGTAGTTGGAGGTTGGACTCAAAGGTATGTTAAGATAAATTATTTCTTTCTTTTGACATGTTCCATGTAACGAAACGTAACCGTAATATTGTTACATAAATTATTCTACTCTTAGTAGTTAAGAATGTGCATGTTATTAATTCCTATGTTGAAAGCATACCTAAATATGTTCTTAAATCCTTATTGAGGTATCTAGGAAAGATGTTGATATTTCCAATGTTAGTCGAAGCTATATGTTAATATTTCCAATGTTAGCCGAAGGGGCAAGGATATTGTGTCATCCGATAAATTCAGAATGTTTTATTACCATTCATGCATTTTCATTTGCATTATATTCATGTATTATCCTGGACTCACATGTGTTATATACACTACTATATGGTATATATATATATATATATATATATATATATATATATATATATATATATATATATATATATATATATATATATATATATATATATATGTGTGTGTGTGTGTGTGTGTGTGTGTGTGTGTAGGGAATGGGGAATGGGGAAAAAGGAAGGCGTTATATACATGTCACCACCTGCAGCTGGTACAAATATCACGAAAAAGAAAGTTGCCCATATGAGGCCAATATTGATGCCCTTGTGTGATATGATGCCCTTGTGTGGCCGATATAACCTGATGCCCACAGAGGCGGTTATGAAAAGGAAGATGCCCTTGTGTGGCCAATATTATATGTATACCGCATTTGCATTGCGCATGACATTTAGGCATATGTATTAGGGCCCTCAGAGGCATTCACTATTGTCAGATGTTACTATCGGTTGTTTCTGTCAGCGGGTTGTGCCGGTTGTTTCTGTTTCAAATTGTTATGTATCTCTGTTATATTATTTCTTATGTCTGACATACTCAGTACATCAGTCGTACAGACGTTCTTTTTGTAGGGGGACGCTGCGTTTTATGCACACAGGTTCAGTTAAAGAAGGTGACAGTTTGCACTAGTAGGTTGCTGGTTCAGCTGATGTTGGAGCACTCTACTTATTTCAGAGTTGCAGTCTGGTCGGGGTATGTTATTTTGCATATGCATATGGGTATGGCGGGGCCCTGTCCCGTCCTTGTGATGTCATGTATTATTTAGAGGCTTGTAGACAGATGTCTTGTGTATAGTAGTTGTGTATGGCCATGTCGGTTATGACGTATGTGTCAGCCGAATATTCGGTAACGGCCCTTGTGGCAATGATTGATTTCGGTTAGCTGTTAATTGTATGATGAGCGCTGCCCGGCAAGTAGGGTCCGGGTGCCCGTCATCGCCCTCCGGTTTGGATTGTGATAAACTTGGTATCAGAGTCAGGTATGTCCTAGGGAGTCTACAAGTCGTGTCTAGTAGAGTCTTGTTTATGGGTGTGTAGCGTGCCACACTTATAAACAGGAGGCTGCAAGGCATTTAGGGATGGTTTCCATTCTTTAATTTCACAGATCGTGCAATAGAACCGAGTCTTAAGAATTCGAGTTTAACTTGTGCCCGTTACTATTTCGGCAATGCCGATTACGAAAAGACTTTGGTTAGTTCATAATTGTAGCTGGTAAATGAGCGATTTCTACCAAGACGATTGATACGCCAGAAGGGCAGTATTATTGTTAAAATTGGATATTGTGAGGAATTGTCTCACTCATATACGGAAGATGGAAGAGATAATGTAAGCCTGGAAAGCAAAATGTTTAGTAAAGTAAAAGAAGTACCAAGCACCGGAACGCACATGATTGTAAGGATTCTTTCCGTAGACCTTATTGTGTTTACGATTACATCAATACCTTCTTCCAGTAGGACTATGATTAGCAGGGAGATTGAAGTTGGATTAAGTATAAATATGAGTAGTATGCTCTCTATTGGGATAGATCCGTCAGAGGATATGAGTAAGTTACTGCTATTTACTATTATTTCTTTGTGGCACTTGCTGGCTACCTATAGTTGGGGTATCATACTGCCCTTTGAGATACCGGACATTGGCATCTTTGAATAGTTACTGCTATGGTTTGTTTGCTCTTGTGTTTTTTGACTATGGCATTTGAAATTCCATCCTATGCCGCTAATTGATTGCCATTTGTTGTGGTTATCCTTTGATGTTTCTGGTTGCTGCAACAGATGAATGAAACTACACTTTGAGCTGAACTAGTGTTGACTCTGCTGTTGTTTTGCTCCTATACCTGATGTTTTAGAAGAAATGAATATTCAGTTGCACTTGGAATTCTTGAGTTGGCTGTACTCTTTGATAAACTATTGTTGGGCATATATTCCTGCTACTCTTGAGTAGTTGCTTCCTTTGGAGATGCTAACTTTTAGACAACTGTTGTTGCTTTTTGGAGCTAAATATGCCAAACTTTTGGCAAGTTAATTGTTGCACTTCTGGCCAAACTATTGTTGCAGTTTTTAGCAGATCTGATGTTTATTACTGTTGTATTATTGAGCCTATTTTACTACATTTTAAACTATCTTATGACCTCATGTTAATGAGAACATGCTACTACACTTTTAGAATTTGAGATCACTGCTATGAGATGCTGATCTTTGGACAATAGCTGCTCATTATGATGTCACATTCTGGGGAAAATTATAGTTGTCTCTGGTGCCCAGCTGCTGCATTCCAGACACTTATGTTGTTGTTCCTTTAAAAGCTCTAGGTTTACCTGTTGTTTGATTGTCATTTAGGTCTGATGACTGATGCATTTTGAGATGGGGTGCTGCCACATTTGGTTTCTATATTAAGTGGTGTGCAAATATTTCATTTGAGGTAAGAAAAATGTTGCAGATTGAGACAAACGGTTGTTGCACTTTGAGTGAATTGGTTACTGCTCTTCGAGGCAAACTTGAATGTACTTGAAGAGTTCCCATTTTTTTCTGAGAAGTAGCAGCTATTTGGTTGTTGCTGGCAGTTCTCCCATTTTTCTGAGGAATTCAGCTTGGCTACTGCCTTATTTCAAAAAGAACGGACTGCTACACTTGAATATTGGGCTGATTTGAACAAAATACTATACTTGGGCCGATGAGAATGATTTTGAGGCCATGCCCTTTTCGGAAAGGTTGTCCCTCGGTTTAGGCATTTCAGTTAAAGGCAGAAATGTTTTTTTGTTTTATGACGAATAAAATGAAGAATTACAACAAGGAGGATAAAGGTGAATGAGATTATAATTATGATGGTTTCACAAAGGTATGATTACTCCAGAACAGTGTAAGAACCAATGGTAGAGTAGTGACAATAAGAACTCTTCGGCCAAGGGTGACGAACTTTTGATATTCAGAAAGAGAATATGAGAGATACTTTGAAATAAGAGATTTCCCCAAGGCAACTTGAAATGGAAATGTAAAGACAAGACGAATGAGCACTCGATCGATGTAAGATCTAATAATGATAAGACAAGGAAGCTTGACAAGTCATTGGATCATGTAACACAGTGAATTGGATCTAAACATATGAAGCATCGGTTCCACAACCTATGCAGTCACACCTCTCAGAAAGTATATAAGCGGAGGTAACAGGCAGTAAAGCTCGAGATTAACGCCTAAACAGGTGGAAAGGAGCCAATGATGCCTATGGATTATAAGGTAGACATTAAAGATATATGCCAAGAGATGATGACATTATAATAAAGATAAAATGCCAGGTATCCTATAAAATCCCGTACTTTCGGGTTACAGTTTAAATCGATAGGCGTATGTAAAATCGATAGGCGTGTGTAAATAGACCCGAGCATTGGAAAATTTTGGATCATATTTATGTATGCTAATAAAGAGTTTAGCATATAAAAGGATAAAATCCCGAAATAATTTTGGACGTAAGAAGTGTGACGGCAGGAAGCAAAAATAAATTTGGTGCGTGCACAAAGAGGTTATGGACTAGTGGAATATTAAGAAATTATGACATTGAGTATATGAAGGTCTTATAAGTTATCAAGATTTAAGTGAGTTGGGATCACGAAATTAATTATGTGTGTGATTGATTAATTAATTAAGTGGAGGGGACAAAGTAGAGTTATGTACGTGTAAACATGGTAGCAATGCACCTAAATGACAAGGCTAAGTTGAGTGGAAGACATAATAATGGGCAATCATTAAGGGCATTAATGCCTAAGTTAGGCATGTCTCCATTTTTGTTCTTACTTTGGAAATGTGTACATTGGGTTGAAAATTCGTGAAGGCCAAAACAAATATACATCAACTCCATTTCTTTAGAGATCATTTACTTAAGATAGTATTATGCAGTAACGTTTTTGTTACACGAGAATTAGAGGTAAGTGCAGCAGTGTTATTATAAAAAGGCAGCAACCATTTTTCCATCTTTAATAATCCATTTGAAGGAGTTCTTCTTAGCTTTGAGACTAACTTAAGCTCGATTGGTCCGTCGTATTCTTTTAAGGAGATAAAAAATTGAGGTATGTTAAGACAAATTATTTCTTTCTTTTGGCATGTTCCACGTAACGAAATATAACCGTGATATTGCTCCATAATTTATTCTACCTAGTAGTTAAGAATATTCATGTTATTGATTCCTATGCTAAAAACATGTTTAAATATGTGTCTAAGTCCTTATTGAGGCATGTGGAAAAGGATGTTAATATTTACAGTGTCAGCTGAAGGTACATGTTAAATATTCAATGTTAGCCAAAGGGGCAATGATATTATTGTCATCCGATAAATTCAAAGAATGTTTTATTATCATTCATACATTTTCATTTACATTGCATTCATATATTACCCTGGACCACTTGTGCTATGCACACTACTATATGGAAAATATTATATATATATGTAGGGGATCTGGGAAAAGAGAAAGGCGTTATATACGCACATCACCTGCAGCTGGTACAGACTATCACAAAAGAGCCCTAA
Organism: Anisodus acutangulus; assembly: GCA_029783415.1. NCBI lineage: Eukaryota > Viridiplantae > Streptophyta > Magnoliopsida > Solanales > Solanaceae > Anisodus > Anisodus acutangulus. Next base: position 21,090,906 of record CM056499.1, read on the forward strand.
GAGGCCACATATCGAGCATGTGTGGTCAAAGTGGATGCATGTATGTCTAAGACGATATGAATGCATGTGTGGCCAATATGATATAACATGATGCCCACAGAGGCGATTATGGAAGGATTCCTGTGTGGACATTAGTATACCACATTTGCATTATGCATACATTCATTAATCATTACATGGTATGGTGCCCACATAGGTTGTTATGGTAAGGAAGATACCCGAAGAGGCTGATGTATATGTATATTGCATTGTGCATAACATTAAGGCATGTGTATTAGGGTCTATAGAGGCATTTACTGCTGGTCGGTTGTTTCTGTTTCAGTTGTTGTTATATTTCTGTTATACAATTATTCATGCCTGACATACTCGGTACATCAGTCGTATTGACGTCCCTTTTATCGGGGGATGCTGCGTTTCATGCCCGCAGATTTAGTTAAAGAAGGTGACGGTTCACACTAGTAAGTTGCAGGTTCAGCTGATGTTGGAACACTCTATTTGTTTTAGAGTTGCAGTTGGTCGTAGTATAGTATTTTTTTGCATCTGTATATGGGTATGGCGGGGTCATGTTCCATCCTTGTGATGTCATGTATTATTTAGAGGCTTGTAGATATGTGTCATGTGGTTGGTAGTCATGTACGGCCTCATCGGTCTTGGTGTATGAATATATGGGTTGGGTTCTTTTTGGTTATCTAATTTTTCGTAGTTTTCTTTCGGCTTAGTCCGTAATTAGTGATGATTTGGTGGTAAATGTACGATTAGCGGTACCCAGCGGGTGGGATCTGGGTGCCCATCGTGGCCCTCCGATTTGGGTCGTGATAATACCGATGTCTATGAGCATTTATGAACTGACCAAAGGTTCTACGAGATAGGTAAAGTAATAGGTTTACAGCTTAACGATATCAAGGAAATTTTCTCCCAAAATGCCATTGACAAAAAGTCTTAGCAATGAGGCAAGTGAAGGAACTCGAATCTAAGTATAATGACCAGGTTTGGATACAGTAGGCCAACGTCAGGTAATGTAAATTCTTCAGAATCTTCCACGTACTGAATGAGGGAATAAATTAACATCTCATCCCTTAAGGGTTGGTAACGCCAAAGATTGGAATCAGGAGCAATGTTTGAGATTGCATACGTGTACCAGGATATTTTGAAAATTAAGAAGAGTACGACAAGTAAGAAATGAGTGAACACGTGTTAAAAGATGTAAAGAAATGGAGTTGTTTCTAATTATCAGTAGTGAGAAAGTACAGAATGAGAGATTCCTTCCAGACCATGAATGAGAGTTAACTACGATAAAACGCGCACTTCAAGTTTGATGACATTGTCCATGAAGTGTTTATGATTGAGTTACTACAAATATGAGAGTTTTCAGTATACCAGTAGTAAACATAGCTAAGTTGACAATAAGATTATTCACCCACAAATGACTTGACTAATGTGAGGACGAATGAGAGAAGTTGACCTGAGGGGATGCATCAGTTAGATAAGTGGGATTGCGATTAGAAGATTCAAATAGTTATATCCCTATGACTTAGAATACAGTAGGGTCATCCCTCATACTAGTAGGAAATGAACGTCCGTCATATTTTTAGAAAAGATTGGGAAAGGTATTTAACACTAGAGAACTGCAACCTTCGAGTATAATGGGAGAGGGACCCTCAAGTTGAGGGTCCATTTGTGTATTCCCAATGTAACAGGATTATGAGTTAAGATTATGACGGAGGTCCATTGATCACAGTATTCCATTCACCGTAGACTTACTAAGATGTATTATGATTTCAAATGTATGCATTGGTGGAACTACATGAAGAGGAACATTACGGAGGTTGTAGATCGGTGTCCTAATTGTTAGGAAGTAAAAATGGAACACCAAAAGCCCGGTGGCTTGACTTAGAACATTGAGATTTCGATGTGAAAATGGGACATGATTAATATGGATTTCATTACGAGTTCACCTCGCTCTTACCATAAGTTTGATTCAATTTTTGTGATTGTTGATAGACTGACCAAATCAGCTTAATTCCTGGCAGTCAAAATTACCTACACAACTGAGGACTATGTAAAGTTATACGTTAAAGATATTGTTTGCCTTCATGGTATGCCTAGTTCTATTATATCTGACCGAGATGCACAATTCACGGATAGTTTATAGAAATGGTTTCAAAATGGTTTAGGCCCTCAAGTAAATCTTAGCATATCTTTTTACCCTCAGACATACGGGCAAGTTGAGTGTATGATTCAAACACTCGAGAATATGCTACGAGTTGTGTATTGGACTTTAAGGGGAGTTAGGATGACCATTTACCCTTATGGAGTTTACATACAATAACAATTATCATGTTAGCGTTAAAATGGCTTCATATGAGGCTTTGTAAGGACGGAAATATAGATCTCTTATCGGATGGTTTGAGGTAGGCGAATCAGAGTTATTTGGGCCTGACTTAATACACCAAGCCATAAATAAGGTGAAACTTATCCAAGAACGATTGTTAATCGCTCAGAGTCGTAAGAAGTCGTATTCAGATGTGCTGCGGCAGGACTTAGAATTCCAAGTAGATGATTGGGTCTTCTTGAAGATTTCTCCTATGAAGGGTGTAGTGGGATTTGGGCAAAAGAAAAAGCTCAGCCCAAAGGTATATTGGACCATATCGTATAATTTGATGAATCAGCCAATTAGCTTACGAGTTAGGCTTGTCTTTGGAGTTAGGGGTTATTCATCCGATTTCCGTTTTCCATACTAAGAACATATGTTGGGAATCTTTACCAGATGGTACTGATTGATGATGTGAAGGTTACAAAAGATCTATTATATGAGGAGATTCCTATTGCTGTCCTAGATCGACGAGTCCGCAAGTTGAGGACTATATATATATATATATATATATATATGTGTGTGTGTGTGTGTGTGTGTGTAGGGGATGGGGAAAATGGAAGGTGTTATATACACATCTCCACCTGCAGCTGGTACAGATATCACGAAAAAGAAAGATATCCATCTGAGGCCAATATTGATGCCCTTGTATGGCCAATATGATATGATGTCCTTGTGTGGCCGATATAACTTGATGCCTACAAAGGCGGTTATGGAAAGGAATATGCCCTTGTATGGCCAATATTATATCTATACCGTATTTGCATTGCACATGATATTTAGGCATATGTATTAGGGCTCTCAGATGCATTTAATGTTGTCAGCTGTTACTATCGGTTGTTTCTGTCGGCGGGTTGTGTCGGCTGTTTTTGGTATCTCTGTTATATTATTTCTTATGCCTGACATCTTCAGTACATCAATCATATTGATGTCTCTTTTGTCGGGGGACGCTGCATTTTATGCACGCAGGTTCAGTTAAAGAGAGTGATGGTTCGCACTAGTAGGTTGCTGGTTCAACTGATGTTGGAGCACTCTACTTATTTCAGAGTTGTAGTCTGGTCGGGGTATGTTATTTTACATACACATATGAGTATGGCGGGGCCCTGTCCCATCCTTGTGATGTCATATATTCTTTAGAGACTTGTAGACAGATGTCTTGTGTATAGTAGTTGTGTATGGTCCTGTCTGTTGTGACATATGTGTCAGCCGGATATTCGGTAACGGTCCTTGTGGCCATGATTGATTTTAGTTAGCTGTTAGTTGTATCATGAGCGCTGCCCGGCAGGTAGGGTCCGAGTGCCCATCATGGCCCTCCGATTTGGGTCGTGACAGGGGAATAATTCTAGGGTTTGAAATTGGGGCTTTTTGCCTAATCTTGCAATTGATTGTCCAATCGGGTTTAGTTTTCAAATTAACTTAAGGATATGGTTGTTTAGTATGTTATTATATTTTTTGGGTAGTAAAGTTTGGGTTTTGCTATTGTGGGCCCGAGCCTCCCTTTTTGGGTTAGTTCGGGGATTCTAATTTTATGTATCAATACGGGTAACGTTGTAATCTCATCTAGTTAACGTAATTGAACAGAGTGGGCTCGTGAGGAAGCTTAGAGAAAAGGGAAAGCGGTTGCATGATTCTTCGACTCCAAAAATAGGAAAGTTGAAAGTTACTAGACTCTAATATAGTGTTATGTGTTGGTATACTAATCAAGGAGAGTAATGGGAATTTGGGGGTCCTGCACTAGTAAGGTGACGAGCACTTGATGGGTATAAGTGGACTTAAAGGGTAATTAAATAAACTAGCATGTTGTATATGACGGAGATTATGTGTTTAGCCTTCGGACCGTGAGCGTGGTGCATAAATTCACTTAGGTTGGTATGATTGTTGTTTATTTAGGCTCATAGCCATGTTTGATAACTTATTATGCTTTAACTTGTCATGCATTCATCACTCTACATCTCGTCTAAATACTTGAAAAGGGCTTTGATAATACTGATTGTATTGATTATGTTGTTGCATGGTGTACATATCCAAATCATTCATACATATTATTATTGGCATTTGAACTGTTGAGATACTGATGAAAGGGCTTGAAAGCCGGTTACTGGATATGGTACATGGTACGCGAGTGATGATTGATGATGACACTACATCCACAGAGCTGAGATCCAATGAGAAATCCCGGATGGGTATATGTGTCACGACCCAAACCGGAAGGCCATGACGGGCACCCGGACCTTACTTGTCGGGTACCACTAATCACATATTTAGCAGCTAAAGGTAATTAAACATGGCCATGAGGGCCAACACGAGGTAACCGACTGACACATGGGAAAAAATAAACTGGAGAGGTATTGAGTAAACTCTTGCAAATTGAAGAACTCAACTCACGCATATATACATACTAAGGCCGACAAGGCCATACATGATTACTATACACAGGACAACTGTCTACAAGCCTCTGAAGAGTACGTAACATCATAAGGTCGGGACAGGGCCCCGTCGTACCCCAACGTATAATCACAATATGCTGCACTATTTTGTATTAAATGAATTCTCAATTAGTGACTAAGAGATATCCCTTATTTCTACTTTACACGTGAATTAATTTGGGAGATACACATACTTTCTCTTTTACATGTGGCTTAGTTTGGTTCTCCTTTCACACCTCTTTATTAGTGATTGCCACTTCCTCCTTATTCATATTTGTGCCACACTCCCACTTACGTGTATGTATATAAATGACTTGCTTCCACTTATTCATGGAATATGCCCATGTAATATTTATCCAATAATCTTAATTAACACACTTCATATACTCGTTATTATGATCATGCGATATAGCACTATTTCATAACTTCTTTTGGGACATACAAAATATTATTTCAAATCATTGCTGTCATACTTGTTAAATCCTAAATTATTTCGGGACCGCATTCTTTTATATACTAAGATTCTTTATTTTCATACGTGAATATGACCAAACATCTTCCAACACTCGGGTCTATTTACATACTTCTAGCGATTCAAACCATGACCCAAAAGTACGGGATGTTACATTCTTCCCCCCTTAGAAACATTCATCCTCGAATGTTGGGGTGACATATCTAATTCATGTCACATAGTCAGAAAACACATCCACTGCTTCACATGCCATATAATATAACATTTATCCTTATGTCGGACCTCACATGGTCACCAAGCATTAATGATAATAGTCTGAAGTAAGTGGGGATAATCATACTTCATCTCCTCTTCCACTCCCCATGTCATTTCTTCTACATTTTTATTCCGCCATAACACTTTCACGGAGGCTACTTCTTTAGTCCTCGACTCTCGGACTTGTCGATCTAAGATAGCAATAAGAATATCTTCATATGATAGGTCCTCTGTAACAATCACATCGTCAATTGGCATAATCTGGGAAGGATCTCCAATACATGCCCTCAACATAGGAATATGAAAACTGGATGAACAAACTTTAAATCCGAAGGCAAGTCTAATTCGTAAGCCACTTGGCCGATTCATTGAATTATGCGATATGGCCCAATGTACCTTTGATTGAGCTTTCCCTTTTTTTTCAAATCTCATTACACCCTTTATAGGAGAGATCTTCAAGAAGACCCAATCATCCATTTGGAAATCTAAGTCCCGCCGTCACACATCTGAATATAACTTCTGACGACCCTAAGTGGTTAACAACCGTTCTTGGATATGCTTCACATTCTCTATGGCTTGGTGCACTAGGTTAGGCCCAAATAATTCTGATTCGCCTACTTAGAACCATCCGATAAGAGATTTACATTTATTCCATATAAAGCTTCATATGGAGCCATTTTGATACTAGTATGATAATTGTTATTGTACGCAAATTTAATAAGGGATAGATGATCATCCCAACTTCCCTTGAAGTCCAATACACGAGCTCGTAACATGTCTTCAAGCGTTTGAACCGTACGTTCGGCCTGCCGTCTGTCTGGGGTGGAAAGTTGTGCTAAGGTTAACTTGAGTGTCGAAACATTTTTGAAATGACTTCCAGAATTTAGCTGTGAACTGCGCATCTCAGTCAGATATAATAGAACTAGGCATACCATGAAGGCGAACAACTTTGCGTAGTCCTTGGCTGTGTAGGTAGTTTTGACCACCAGGAATTGAGCTGATTTTGTCAGTCTATAAACAATCACCCAAATAGAATCAATTTTATGATAAGAGCGAGGTAAACCTGTAATGAAATCATTTCCCATTTCCACAACGGGATCTCAATATTCTAAGTCAAGCCGCCGGGCTTTTAGTGCTCTACTTTTACTTGCTGACAATTAATACATTGAACTACAACCTCCGCAATGTTCCTCTTTATGTAGTTCCATCAATACATACCTTTGAGATCATGATACATCTTAGTAGATCCAGGGTGAATGCAATATCGTGAGCAATGGACCTCTATCATAATCTTATCTCGTAATACTGCTACATTAGGAATACACGAATGGACCTTTCACCTAGGGGTCCCTCTCCCATTATACTCGAAGGTTGATGTTCCCTTTTGTTAAATATTCTTCCCGATCTTCCCTAAAAATGGGATCCTCATCATGACATTCATTTCCTTCCAGTATGAGGGATAACCATGTTGTATTCTGAGTCACAGGGCTATCACTATCTGAATCCTCCAATTGGACTCCCACTTAGCTAACTGATGCATTCCCTCAGGTCAACTTCTCTCATTATCCCTCACATTAGTCAAGCCACTTGTGGGTGAATACTTCTATTGTCAACTTAGCTTTGTTTACTAACTGGTGTGCTGAAAACTCTTATATTTGTAGTATCTCAATCGTGAACACTTTATGGACAATGTCATTCAAATCTGAAGTGCGCGTATCATTGCAGTTAACTCTCATTCATGATCTAAAAGGATTTTTTTTCCGTACTTTCTCACTACTCTTAATTATAAACAACTTTCTTTCTTTACTTCTTTTGACACTTGTTCACTCACTTTATTACTTGTCGTACTCTTCTTAATTCTAAAATATTCTGGTAAACATACGTAATCTCAAACATTGCTCCTGAGTCCAATCCTTGGTGTTACTACTCCTTAAAAGATGAGTTGTCAACTTATTCCCTTATTCATTACGTGAAAGATTCTAAAGAATTTGCATTACATTGGCCTACTATATCCAAACCTGGTCAATATACTTAGATTTGAATTCCTTCACTTGCCTCATGGCTAAGACTTTCTGTCAATGGCGCTTTGGGAAAACAATTCCTTGATCTTGTTAAGCTATAAACCCAATACTTTATCTATCTCATAGAACCCTTGGTCAGTTCAAAAATGCTCATAGACATCTATATTTACCTGAAATTTTATCTTCATTATAATGTCATTATCTCTTGATTTATATCTTTAATGTCTACCTTGTATCCATAGGCGGCATTCTCCCCTTTTCACCTGTTTAGGTGTTGATCTCGATCTTTACTCATTGTTACTTCGATTTACCTACTTTCTGAGAGGTATGACTGCATATGTTATGGAACCGATGCTTCGTATGTTTAGATCCAATTCACGGTGTTACATGATCCCATGACTTGTCAAGCTTTCTTATATTATCATTATTAGATTTCCTATCGACCGCGTGCTCATTCGTCTTACCTTTACATTTTCATGTCAAGTTGCCTTGGGGAGTCTCTTATCTCAAAGTATTTCACATACTCTCTTCCTGAACATCAGAGAATCGTCACATTTGGCCCAAAAGAGTTCTTATTGTCCTTCCTCTACTAATGGTCCTTACGATGTTCTGGAGTAATCATACCTTTGTAAAACCTGCATTTCATTCACCTTTATCCTTCTTGTCGCAATCCTTCATTATACTCGTCATTAAACGAAAAATATTTCTGCCTTGATACTTGATCATACCATTCCATTCATACTTATAATTGTTTTCATATTTCTTACAACCATTCTTCGATTGTTCCATAGTTCTCGTCCTTAATTGCCCCTAACAAGCTATTGTTATCCAGATGTTATTTAGAATGGTAACATGTTGCACAATGAAGCCGAAGACCTTAGTAGTCCAGTACCTATAGCATGCCTTAGCTTACTAACATTGATATATGTAATTCTCAATAATATGCGGTATGGCCCTTTACGCACGGACGAGAGGCTAATGTCCATTCCATTACCGTGGATAACTCGATCCTTATATATGACTTGGCTCACTATTCTGGGTACGTCACTTTACGGGATCTTCTTAAATTTACTGATGGTCACTCTTCACACGATTCGGTTGGGGCGATCCATTCTCATTAATGATGTCCTGGGATAATTCCCAATCTATTTTAGGTAAGACATTACAATATAGGTCGCACATACATAACATATTCCCTTATTCTAATCAGCACGAGTCACCGTAAAACATGTAGATTTTCATAACCTACTAAACCTTCCAATAATGTCTTCTGGTTTTTATCTGTATAACTCACAATCATCTTATCCTTATATTTGCACATCAACTTGGGACACTTCGGAATATTGTGTCCATGGCTGCCAGACTAAACCAACCCCCTGTACCTTTGCGGTATAATCCGACATGCGTTCGACTACACTGACTACAAGATGGTCAGGGCGGTCTCATTCGACCTTTACAATTTTGACCCTGAGATATTGGCATCTTTGAACCCTTTAAATATCGGCGATCCCTAATAAATAACTTCTCTAGGTTATAAGCTCCATGACCCCTCAAGGGCCTATCTCTATCGGATGCTCTAGGATGAAGTCGTTCCTGGGAGGCAACCAATTGATTCAATACCTGCACCGCTCTTCTTACATCTAATTAGACGGAGCTGGTGGTAGGACTGATGATACGGGAGCTTCCCTCAAATCCTCTGGTACCACTAGATTCGTCGATACTTAGGAAAACAACTTACTCATATCCTCTGACGGATCTGTCTCAATAGAGAGCATACTACTCATATTTACAGTCAATCCAACCTTAATCTCCCTGCTAATCATAACCCTATTGGAAGAAGGCACTGATGTAATCATAAACATGATAAGGTTTACAGAGAGAATTCTTACAACTCAGCTCTATAGCACGATTCTAGATCAAGAAGAAAGGTAACTATCATTATAAATGCCCTATAGCCTCTTGTCTATAAGTGTGGTGCACAACACTCCCATAAACAATACTCTACTAGACACGACTTGTAGACTCCCTAGGACAGACCTGCTCTGATACCAAGTTTGTCACGACCCAAACCGAAGGGCCACGACGGGCACCCGGACCTTACTTGTTGAGTACCACTAATCATATATTTAGTAGCTACAGTAATTAAACATGGCCACGAGGGCCATCACGAGGTAACCGACTGACACATGGGAACAATAAATTGGAGAGGTATTGCGTAAACTCTTGCAAACGGAAAAACTCAACCCACGCATATATACATACTAAGGCCGACAAGGCCATACATGACTATTATACACAGGGCAATTGTCTACAAGCCTCTAATAAATACGTAACATCATAAGGTCGGGACAGAGCCCTGTCATACCCCAACGCATAACCATAATATCGTACCACGACTAGACTGCAACTCTGGAATAAATAGAGTGCTCCAATATCAGCTGAACCAACAACCTATCAGTGCGGACAGTCATCCTGTCTACCTGAGTTTACGGGCATGAAACACAGCGTCCCCCGACAAAAGAAACGTCAGTACGACTGATATACCGAGTATATCAGGCATGAAAAATAGCATAATAGAGACCTGAAAGTAACATGCGACAAGAAACAACCAATCAGTAGAGAATGCCTCTGAGGGCCATAATATGCATAAGTATCATGTCTGTGCAAAATGCCTATGAGGGCCATAATATGCATAAATTCCACGCATAATGCAAATGCGGTCATTTATATACATATGTTTATACAATGCCATCAAGCCTCTATGGGCATCCCACCATATCATATCGACCTTTATGAGCATAATCATCATCGTGTATATCTGTACCAGCTGCAGGTGGTGTGCATATATAATGTCGTATCCCTTTTCCTATGGCCCATACATATATATAATGCATACATATAATAGAGTATATAACTCCTTTGAGGTCAAGGTATGTACATGAATATAATGCATGAATGATATGATAATAAGACACTATAAGTTTGTCGGAGTGATGTAATATTGCTTTATCTCTAATTAACATTATGAATATTAACATCTTTCCTATATACCTCAATAGGGATTTAGAGACATATTTAGACATGCTTTGACAATAGAAATGAATAACATGAACATTCTTAACTACTAGGAGTAGAATCATTTATGGGACATTATTACATTTACGTTTCGTACTTAGAAATGCCAAAAGAAAGAAAGATTTTCCTTAACATACCTTTAATGCCGAACAACACTTCAACCTTATATGCAAAGAGATACTCTTATTCCATCTTACTTCACTATAAAGGAATCCCGGATCCAACAATACGTCAAAACGGAACAATGAGATCGAAGCGGTGCGCAAAACCTATATAATTTCCTTGAGAAGATTTACACTTTGGTTCCTTCTTTTAAGAAAGCCATATTGTTGCCATATATATATGTTTGATGCCTCATACGTATATAGATATATCTCACTGTAAATGAACTACAATTGAACTTAATCAAAGAATGCTTGGCCATGGCCCCCCTTAGAACATTTTTTTTCAAGAAATTTCACTTAAGTTGCTTCTATCCAAGCAATATATGCTGCAATATTTTGTATTAAATGAATTCTCAATTAGTTACTAAGAGATATCCCTTCTTTCTACTTTACACGTGGCTTAGTTTGGTTCTCCCTTCACACATCTTTATTGGTAATTGCCACTTCCTCCTTATTCATATTTGTACCACAATCCCACTTACGTGTATGTATATAAATGACTTGCTTCCACTTATTCATGGAATATGTCATGTAATATTTATCCAATAATCTTAATTAACACACTTCATATACTTGTTATTATGATCATGTGATATAGCACTAGTCCATAACCTCTTTTAGGACATACACAATATTATTTCAAATCATTGCGGTCACACTTGTTAAATCCTAAATTATTTCAGGACCGCATCCTTTTATATACTAAGCTTCTTTATTTTCATACGTGAATATGACCAAACATCCTCCAACGCTCGGGTCTATTTACATACGTCTAGCGATTCAAACCATGGACCGAAAGTACGGGATGTTACAATATGTACCTCATGAGTCCTCCATGGGTCACGTGACACCTACTGCAGGAGTGTGTGTATATCAGGTACATATGGTCATTGCATACATACATATCATTTGCATTGCATCTCATTCATATTTTTTATATATTTTTGGTGTTGTGTGTACTCGGTGATGATTTCTGGTAGACTTTATGATCTTGTGGCCCTTAAACAATACCGAAACTTAAGACTTATACTTGATATGAGATTAAACGGTGAGACTTGATGGTTCTAGACGCCCTGAATGGGGTTTAAGATAATTTTGGTAACACTGTTTTGGCTTAACCTTAGTATATACTTGGAAATCGTGATAAGACTTGTGAGCTTTAATAATTCTTGTACTTTGTTGAACTATAGAAACTACTGGTAGGTTTGGATAACTGAACCGTTTTATACTTAGTTGACTAACTAGTAGAGAAGTATCGGAAAGTACCAACCCTCGCCACCACTATAGTTAGGGTCGGTTGACGATGTTGTTGGGCACACGTGCTTCCCGTACTCACTCTACACTTGCTGCACTCTATGCGCAAGTACTGAGCCGGACGGTAGCCGAGCAGCTTAGGTGCGACATTGGAGTGCTTTCTTGGAGTCTAGGGTGAGCCGTAGATTCCATCCGGCACTGGAACTCCCTCCTTATCATTTATAGTTCCGTCATTTATATTCAGACAGTAATTTGTATTTCATTTTCAGACTTGTATTCTAAGTAGTAGCTCTGTACTCGTGACAACGGATTTTGAGATTGGTTTTGCAAGATTGTGTATTTAGTATTAAGGTTTGATAATACTTCTGTTGTTCTTTAATTCTTCCGCATTTTTATTTATGTATTTCAGTCTTGGATGACAGGGGTTCGCCTACGGGTTAGGATAGATGCCCTCACGACACAAATGAGATTTTGTGCCGTGACAATTTCCTACCGGAAGACATGACTTGTGTAAACAATCTTTGGAATTGTTTTGCTATTGGTACTTCAACTATGTGTTGGGTCAATTGGTTTCTAGTAATGGTTGCCGCCTCATTCCTCTTGATTTTAAAATCATCCAAGATGCTCCTGCAAGTTTCATCCATCTTAATCCTATTGATGTAATAATTTAATATGACAGTATTTTAAAAAGTTAAAAAGTACTTAGATCCATTAATAAGATCGGGTTTGAGAGTTTTACTCATCACGTCAATTAGTAAAAATTATATACAATAATAATATATCTTTTTAAAATTAATAAATATAGCACATTTTATAACAAATATGACATTTTAATAAGAAGAAAAATAAATATAATAATAAAAACATTTAAATGTTAGTAATTAAAGGATCTATTTCCATCAATACACTTTTACTTTACTGCATTTGCTTTTTTCTCTCCCTCCCCCTAAATATCTCTTGTGAAAAAAGAAGAATTATCTCAAAGAGTCTCCCCCTTCAAATACAAAAAAAAAACTCTCCCTCTTCTGGTGCTTTTTCTTCTAATATGTCTATGCTGACAGCTTTTAAAAACAAAATACCATTAATATAATAGTCCTGATGAGATCTCAATTAAATTTTGGAAGAACGCAAGCATGACAAGTTTGGAGTAGCTGACTGAGTTGTTTAATGTCATTTTTAAGACGGCGAGAACGACCCAAGAATGGAGGTGGAGTACAATGATTCCTTTTTACAAGAACAAAGGTGACATCCATAGTTGCAACAACTATAGGGGTATCAAGCTGCTAAGCCACACTATGAAAGTTTGGGAAAGGGTCATAGAGATGAGGGTGAGAAGAGTCGTGTCTATTTCCTAGAACCAGTTTGAATTCATGCTAGGGCGTTCGACTACAGAAGTCATTCATCTTATTAGGAGTTTGGTGGAGCAGTATAGGGAGAGGAAGAGAGACTTACATATTGTTTTCATCGACCTCAAGAAGGCATATGACAAAGTCCTTAGGGAGGTTTTATGGAGATGTTTGGAGGTTAGATATGTACATGTGGCATACACTAGGGCGATCAAGGATATGTATGATGGAGCCAAGACCAGGGTACATACAGTGGGATGAGACTCATATCACTTTCCAGTGATGATGAGGCTGCACCAGAGATCAGCTCTTAGCCCATTCTTATTTGCCTCGGTGATGGATGGACTGACACGATAAATCCAAGGGGAGGTGCCATGGTGTATGTTATTCACAGACGACATAGTCCTGATTGATGAGACTCGCAAGAGTGAACGCTAAGCTGGAGGTTTGGAGACAAACGCTGGAGTCTAAAGGGTTCAGGCTGAGTAGGACCAAGACAGAATACTTGGAGTACAAGTTCAGTAACGGAAGTGAGCATGGGACAGGCGTGGAGGTGAGGCTTGATACTCAGATTATTCCAAATAAAGGAAGCTTCAAGTACCTCGGGTCTATTATCCAAGGGAATGAAGAGATTGATGACGATGTCACACATCGTATTGGGGCAGGGTGGATGAAATGGAGGCTCACATCTGGAGTGTTGTGTGATAAAAAGGTACCACAAAAACTTAAAAGCAAGTTCTATAGGGTGGTGGTTAGACCGACTATGTTGTATGGGGCGGAGTGTTGACCAATCAAGACTTCGCACATTCAAAAGATAAAAGTTGCGGATATGAGGATGTTGAGATTGATATGTGGGGCATACAAGGATAGATATGATTAGAAATGATGATATCCGGGACATAGTGGGTGTGGCCTCAGTGGATGATAAGATGTGGGAAGCGAGGTTGAGATGGTTCGGGCATGTGCAGAGGAGAGACACAAATGCCCCCAATGCAGAGGTGTGAGAGGTAGGCCGAAGAATTATTGGGGAAAGGTGATTAGAAGGGATATGTCACAGGTGCAACTTACCGATAACATGACCTTAGATAGAGAGTTGTGGAGGACACTGATTAGGATAGAAGGGTAGTAGGTAGTTGAGTGTAGTCCTACTTACGCTTACAAACTGATAGTTGTAGTGTTATTATTGTAGACCTGCTTAGCCTATCATACTAGTAGGCGCAATATTGCTTTATAGTCCCCTATCGCTTGGTTTTTGCTGCTATGGGTTCTTTAGTGTACTTTGTTTATCTTATTTACATGAATTAGTTACTGCTTCCTTTTTCAGAACGCGCTATCATGACTTATTCGCTTTTGTTACCAGCAATTTCATACTGCTTTAAATTTCGTGTCTGGGTCTGACCGTTTCTCTTGCTCTACCCTCCCAAACCTCACGTTGTGTGATTTCACTGAGTATGTTGTTGTTGTTGTATGTTTCCAAGTATATTTTATTGTTGTTATATATATATTGTTTAAACATTTTATATACTAAATATATAAATTGTATATATTCAATATAATACATTACTAGAAAAAATAGTTATACATAATTTTTAACTATGTGCAGTATATTTAATATATAGCACTAATATATAATTTGTCACATACACAACTGAAACAATAGAATTACACGAGGACAACCATTCAATTTGTAATATGTTAATACAATAATTATAATATCTACATTTGAATTCCGAAAAAGAAAACAAATAAATAATTATGTTCATATAAAAGAAAATAAGAAACAAACACACTAGAAAAGGGAAAAAGCAAAAAAGTCTTGTAACAAAAATAAAGAAAAATACATTAGAAAGGAAACTAATCTTTTTGACCCCCGTTTTTTACGTTTTCTAAGCATTAATAATAATTTGTTGAGAAAAAAAGGACTCTTATTTTGGATAAAAAATACGTAAAGTTCTCAAGGGCGATTCGGGCAAGCCCATATTTAATTTTAATGGGCCGAATGTAGCCCAAACTGAAGTGCTTTGAATTCTTCCTAAACCCTCTTTCTCCCATGGTGCAGTAACTAAGAAGAAGAAGAGAAAACAAAATCAACAATGGCGGATGTAGTACAGTACAAGATGGAGCGAATGCTCCCTGAGCTAGAAGACCTCGAAAAACACGCCCTATTCAGCCGCCTCGAAATATCCGAAATAGTAAAACAACGCCGTAAATTTGAGTACAGACTAAAGAGACCTAGTCCATTAAAGCAAGATTTTTTAGCATACATTGACTATGAGAAAGCTCTCGATTCTCTACGACTTCTACGTAAGAAAAAAACAGGACATAGGAAGTTGAAAAAGTCTCTTTCGGATTATGCTGGAGTTTCAAGGATTATTCAGATTTATGGGCTCGCTACCAGTAGATTTAAAGGAGATATAGAGCTTTGGTTTCACTATTTGGAGTTCTGTAGGGAGCGAAGAAACGGTCGAATGAAGAAGGTACGTTTCTTTACCTTTATTTCGGAGCTCAAGTTTCCTGTTTTATCTCTAAAACTTGTAGTTAGTGCGCGTTTGGACATAGGAATTGTGAAATTTGAAGAAAAAAAAGTAGGTACTCCATCGGTTTCAATTTGTTTGTCTGTTTTTGATTTGACACGGAGTTTAATAAGTATTTTAAATCTTGTGATCTTAAACTAAAGATATGTACATGCCACTTGGAAAGTTGAAACGAAAGAGTTGCAAAGAAAAGGGAACATATATTCTTTTTTAAACGAACTAAAAAAGAGACTAAGACAAACAAACTGAAATGGAGGGAGTATTTGTTTTCAAGTTGAAAATGGTATTTGGAAATTGGAGTTGTGTTTGGACATGAATATAAATTGGAGTTGTTTTTGATTTTTTTGTGAGTGATTTGGAGTGAAAATAGTTTTTTGGAGCTTTTTGAGTTCCGGAAAAATTGTAACAATTGTGTGTCTAAACCATACGAATAACAACAACAAACCCAGTGTAATCCCACAAGTGGGGTCTAGGGAGGGTAAGATGTACGCAGCCTTACCCCTACCTTTGTAGAGAGGCTATTTCCTATTGACCCTCGACAACCCTCCTCCTTTATCCGGGCTTGGGACCGGCAATGTGAACAAGGTCACACAGGCGGAGTTTCTGTGTCCAAACATAAAAAAGTGAAAACCATCCATGGCCAAAAGGGCACTTAATATTCCATAAGCCAACTCCTAAATAGTCTTATAATGTGAGTAATTCTTTACTATTTTGGAATGACATAACAAAGTTATTTGGCATTGAGGTATAGTTGAGTAGTTGATTCTTGATGAGATTTATATCTTATTAGGGAGCAAACAAGTTCTAAAACATTGGAAATGAAAAGCTTAAGATGAGATAACGAGTATAATGGAAGGGCGGTTAATTTTTCTTTTATTACTGTTAAAATGTCTTTTATTTGATAAAGTTCCATTTGTCAAGCATTGAGGGCTGTCCATAATGTATTAGCTTTGCACCTTGTGCAAACTGGTGAGTTTGATGAACTTATTTTCTACATAAAAGTCCAAAGCTGCAGGCTTTAAATATGTATTTTGAATATAATAGCAAATCATGGCAGTCCAACACACTAAACCTTGATTATAAAGTTTATTTCCTCAGTGTATTTTGTGGTCAAGTTTCTATTTTTTAACTCTTCACTTTTCCTGGGATTTAACAAACAATATATAGTACTATTTCTTATCACTGGTTCTCTTAGCTGTGTTATGCACTTGCATATGATCATTTGCTACATTCTACCTGATGTTGATTTTTCTCCTATACTTGTGAATTCCAGTGGCCCAGAATTCTCTGAAAATTGATAGGGTGTTTGTTTGACTGAGAAAGAGCTTTGAAAGCTTGTTCTTGTATAAAGCGTATCCGATTTATCTTGATAATTAAAACTTGTTAGAGTCTAACTGGGGTACATGGTTGTGGAGAAAGGTGAAAAAATTAGGTGAATAGCTAACCGAGGCTTTTTATTATATGCTAGATATAATTTAATCAGATTAAAATTTGCCAATGGTTCAAGTAGGATTTGGAGCGTGAGTGTCTTAACTTGGATGGCGTTCCCTGTGTCAAATTATTAAATGTTGAGAATGTCGAGAAACTGTGCTCTCGGATATCTTATGCTGTTTTCATTCGTCTTGTTCTTCAATAGGCCCTGGCACAGGCAATCAGGTTTCATCCTAAGGTGCCTGGAGTATGGATATATGCTGCAGCTTGGGAATTTGATAACAACTTAAATGCTGCTGCTGCTCGTGCCCTAATGCATAGCGGCTTGAGAGCATGTCCAACTTCTGAGAATCTGTGGGTAGAATACCTACGGATGGAGCTTACATACCTAAATAAATTAAAGGCTCGCAAGGTTGTGCTAGGAGAAGATGAGGGAACACTGGCTCGTTCTGTCAAAAATGCTAAAGAGGAACAGTGGAGAAATGAAAACAAGGAATTATTTATGACCCTTGATGATAAAAAAGAGGATGACAAATTATCCAACCTTCATGATGGAGACTCAAAGGAGAAGTTAGATTTATTTAGGGAACAAGGTTTAAGTGTTCTTCAGACAGTTTACAGTGGTTCTATTAAAGCCCTCCCTTCCAGTTTCAGTTTAAGGACACAGTTTCTTGAGATACTAGAAGCAACAGATTTAGCTCATTCAGAAGATATGCGAAATGAGATACTTGCTGATATGAAACGAGACTTTTCAAAAGAACCAAAATATTGGGATTGGCTTGCAAGACTGGAAGTGGTGGATCTTAATAATCCAGAGAGTACTGAAGCAATGACAGCTGATCAATTGAGCAGAGCAATTCTGGTAACTCTAGACCTTAGTTGATCCACATGTTTGATTTTGATGTTATAATCCAATCCCTATATTGTCTGCCTAATGTGATAATTTCTGAATCTGTCATGTCTTAGCACGTGAAAGGACATTTATTTGCCAGCAACTTAGGCTTGCTATTTGGAAATGAAGGTTCTTAATTCGTTAATAATCCTCAGTTATTGTTTGCTCCATTTCTCCATTCTAAGAAAAAAGTGGTATAAATTCTGGAATTACCCTTCTGTGTGTCTTTCATGTGCAACAGAATGTGCTACTTGAACTTAATGTTGATGACAATTTTATAATTCTCCCGTGGCTAAATCAGATGACATCTACCAAAAGTCTTTGGTTGGACATGAAACGATACGAGGCTTGTGCTTTATTGTTTGATATCTTCCTTTCCTTTAGTTTTATGATTTATTCACTCTTTCGGTGTACTAGTAGTAAACCATTGTTCTTCAGAATATCCTGTATAACTTTCTCCGTTCATTAGCAGGTGCTGGCAGCTGTATGATCTTTGAGTGACAAATTCTGATATTTTTTTTTGTGGGTTTCGGGGGGGGGGGGGAGGGGTGTTTGGAGATTTCATTATGTGTACTTCTCTTTTTATGGTTTATATCTGTACTCTGCTGACAAGGCTACCTTCATCGATTCTGTAGGTTTATGAGGAGGGTTTAAAAATTGTGCCTTCAGCCTCATTGTTTGATTGTTATGCAAACTTCTTGATGGATGTCATCCATTTTAAAAATCAGGGGAGTCAATCTTCTGAGCATTTCAGTGCAGCTAGTCATGCTATGGATCCTATTTCACATCTCTTGGTAGTATATGAAAAGGCTGAAACCATGGAGTGTATCACAGAGGATCTTGCTTGTCAGCATGTTTCTTTTCTTCTGCAACTTGGGAAGGTAGATGAAGCTAAGATTTTGGCGGAGAAATTGTGTTCTGGAAATTTTTCCGAAGCCGTGCAGCTATGGGCTTTACGGTTCTCAATAGAAATGAGATTTATCCAGAAGAACTGTACTCCAAATAAGGCAGCTCTGTCTTCTATCTTTGAACCCCTGAGAAATGTTCTATTGAAAGTTCCCATATCAGAAGCAGAAACTATATGGCTTATGGTAGGCGAAAGCTAAACCTTTCCCTGTTTAGAGTCTTTGTCATGCATTTTAAGATGGTGATATAATCATTATTGCTCCTTCTGTCTTCGCTGTTATATATGATCTTGCTTTCCAGTTGCATATATCAATATTTCTTCTGCTATTTCATTCTTGGCGTAAAGAATATTATGTAGATGAAGCTGAATCCTTACACTAGATGTTATAGAATTTGTGTGAGCTGAGCAAGGATACATCTTTTACTTCTTTTTGAACATGTAAATTCACTATCTCTGTACTGGTGATTAATATACTGTTACCTTTCAATAAATAAATAAATTCTTCTGCTATTTGAATAGAATCCTTTTGCGAGCATTGAGGCTTTGATACAATAATACATATAAGATGCTAGTTTGGCACTGCTTATATTTCAGCAGATTCCATTCAGTGCATGTTCTGTTGAGTATGTTAGAGATGTATCAGTGGTTGAGACATGCACATGGTTACACCCTTTCACTGTCGTTGTGTTCTGTTTTTCTTTTTCTTTTTGCTTTTTGCTTTTTGCTTTTTTTAAAATAGGGAAGCATCCATTGAGGGCTTCATGTGATTACATATACAATGCAAGTTTGAGCAGTTGTTTGTCTGTTTTGGCATAGAGTGACATTCATAAAGAGTGGGATTTGTCCTTGTCTATGTGGAGACTAAACTAATATAACCCAACAGAAACAGTAATTCTTTCTCATAGTTGTTAGGATGGAAGCTCTAACTGAGCCAATTTTTTTTAAAAAAGAAATAGGACCTCTAGGAGCCAGTTCCATGGTATTTTGATCAAGCACAATAATCTTCTTCATCCATCATTTTAATTTTTCTTTTCGAGTAATCTTGTTACGTGCCGTTCTGTTTTATTTCCTTCTATGCTTTAGTTTTACTAGTTTTGAAAGAGTGGGATATTTATGAGCTTGGTCTTAGATCCATTTTACTCCAAAAAAGATTTTAAGATCCATTTACATTACCTATTATGCAGGCACTCAAATATTTCTCCACTCATAAACAATTCTTTGACAAGTTGGTTGAGACTTCTATGACTTTACTAGTCAAACATGGTGGAAGTGATGATGGATTTTCCCTCTCTTCTACCATCGTCAATTTTGTTCTGCAAAGGGATGGACTTGGGAGTGCTAGAGAGTTATATAAGAGGTATGCTACTGCTGATTGATTATTGTCATGTATATATAGTGCAAACATCTATGTTTGGTAACTTGTATGTTAACCTGAAGATATACTTGTTTAAGAGGTGGAAGAACTTGTGCTGACATCTATCTTTAGCCCACTTTTTTAGGTTGAGGGAATACAGTCTACAAAATTAACCCACTTCCAGCTGGATCACTTTATGAACCAATCATGGTCCTTCACTATTGCATTAGTTAACCAATTGTTTTCTGAAGTTGGTTTAGGTAATTAGGTACCATGTTAGTTCAATTCTTACTAGTATCAAAAAGGTTAACCTGGTTCCTCCTTGGAGCAAAACTCAAACTTGATATTGGGTTCCTTAAAATTCAGGGACTTCCAGGTGTTAGAGGTACTCCCTCCGTTTCAAAATGTTTGTCTGGTTTTGACTTGACACGAAGTTTAAGAAAGTAAAGAAAACTTTTGAATCTTGTGGTCTGAAATTAAAGATATATAAAATGTACCAAAATGCCATTTAATCTTATGGTCCTAAATATGCCATGTGGAAAGTTGGAATTAAAGAGCTCCCAAAAAGGGAAAGAGGCATTCATTTTGAAACAGACCAAAAAGGAAAATAAGACAAACATTTTGAAACGGAGGGAGTATAAGGGTTTTCTTCAGTCTTTAGACTTTGTTATCCAGTATTACATAATCAAAACTTCTTCCGATGTGTGGGATCAATTTAGGGGTGCTGAGATGCTACATGATGTTTCATTTGTTCTTTAAAGAGCAATAGTGGTTTATGTTCAGACTGACTTTTGACTGTCTTGTGCAGATTTCTTGCTTTACCACATCCAGGACATTCTTTATATAGAAATTGCATTGAGCTGGAATTGAACCTTGCATCTAGTGGAGATAAGATTAGTCTTGGAAATGCCCGAAAATTGTTTGAAACTGCACTTACAACTTATGATCAAGATGTGGGATTGTGGAAAGACTATTATAATATGGAAGTCAAGGTAAGCTGCGTTTCCATTTCCTCCTCCTTTGGTGAGCACATTATTTTTTTCACTAAAACAAATAGCAGAAAAATGTTCAGAGATATGCTGGGAAGTAGAGGAAAAAGGGGTGTGCTGTTTCAACTCCGAAAATGAACAAATAGAATTGTATAAAATGAGAGGATTCACACATCTTGACATGGTTATAAAGATCATGAGTTCTAAGCCTTATCTTCAACACATCAGCAGTTATTTCCAATTGGTTCATGATAAAGAATCATGCCACATATAATGGTGCATGATGAAAATAAAATAACAAAATACTAATGTTCTCTCTATTATTTTATATTTTAGATGAGGCAGTTCACATATCTCAACAGTCTTCACTTTGATGTGGGTGATTGGAAAAAATAAATCATTCGTATGATATAGTTATTGTTTATGGTTCTACTAATAGTATTCAAGAATTATCCTCCTTAGGTTGATGGCCAATGGGGCTTGGGGGAGTAGTGGGGATGCGACAGGTATGTGGGACAAGACGGCCAGTTGCATTCGAGTGGTAGGTAGAGAAGTGCTTGGTGTCTCTAGGGGTAGCTGTGGTGGGCATCGAGGGGACTGATGGTGGAATGGTAGAGTTCAAGAGAAGGTGGAAGCGAAGAAAGCGGTGTATGCGAAATTGGTAGAAAGCAAGGATGAGGTAGCGAAGTGGACAAATAGGGAACTGTATAAGATGGTGAGGAAGGAGGCAAAGCTTGCGGTTACGGCGACGAAAACGACAGCTTTTGAACGTCTCTGTATTTGGAATTAGAGGAGAAAGGCGGGGATATGAAGTTGTATAGACTAGCCAAGGCGAGGGAGAGGAGGGCCCGTGAGGTGTATCAAGGGCGAGGACGTGCATATTAGGTGGAGGTGACAGTCTTACTTCCATAAACTCTTGAACGAAGGAGATATATACATTGTGCTGGAAGACCTATAGCAATCTGGTAGGCATCGGAATTTTGGGTATTGTAGTAGCATTAAAGTAGAGGAGGTTAAGGGTGCTATTCGCAGGATGCACATGGGACAAGCGATCGGGGCTAATGAGATCCCAGTTGAATTTTGGAAGAGCTCAGACATGACAGGTTTGGAGTGACTGACTGAGTTGTTTAACATCATTTTGGAGATGGCGAGAATGCCCGAAGAATGGAGGTGGAGTACAATGATCCCTTTGTACAAGAACAAATGTGATATCCAGAGTTATAACAACTATAGGGGTATCAAGCTGCTAAGCCACACTATGAAAGTGTGGGAGAGGGTCTTGGAGATGTGGGTGAGAAGAGGCGTGTCTTTCCGAGAACCAGTTTGGATTCATGTCGGGGCGTTCGACCACAGAAGTCATTCATCTTATTAGGAAGTTGGTGGAGCAGTATAGGGAAAGGAAGAGAGACTTATATATGGTGTTCATTGACCTTGAGAAGACATACGACAAAGTTTAAAGGGAGATTCTATGGAGATATTTGAAGGTTAGAGGTGTACCTATGGCGTACACTAGGGAGATCAAGGATATGTATGATGGAGCCAAGACCAGGGTACACACAGTAGGAGGAGACACAGAACACTTTTCAGTGATGATGGGGCTGCACTAGGGGTCAGCTCTTAGTCCATTCTTATTTGCCTTGGTGATGATTGGATTGACGCGACAAATCCAAGAAAAGGTGCCATGATGTATGTTACTCGCAGACGACATAGTCTTGATTGATGAGACTCGCAGCGGAGTGAATGCAAAGCTGGAGGTTTGGAGACAGACTCTGGAATCTAAAGGATTCCGGCCAAGTAGGACCAAGATAGAATACTTAGAGTGCAAGTTAAGTCACGGGAGCGATCTTAAGACAAACGTGGATGTGAGACTTGGTACTCAGGTCATTCCAAAGAAAGAAAGTTTCAAGTACCTCATGTTTATTATCCAAGAGAATAGAGAGATTGATGACGATGTCACACATTGTATTGGGGCAGGATGGATGAAATTGAGGCTCACATCTGGAGTGTTGTGCGATAAAAAGGTTCCACCAAAACTTAAAGGTAAATTCTATAGGGTGGTGGTTAGACCGATTATGTTGTATGTGGCGGAGTGTTGGCCAATCAAAACTTCGCACATTCAAAAGATAAAAGTTGCGGAGATGAGGATGCTGAGATGGTTGTGCGGGCATACAAGGAGGGATATGATTGGAAATGATGATATCCGGGACAGAGTGGGAGTGGCCTCGGTGGAGGATAAGATGCGGGAAGCGAGGTTGGGATGGTTTGGGCATGTGCAGAGGAGAGACAAATACCCAGTGCGAAGGTGTGAGAGGTTGGCTATATACGGGAAGTATTGGGTAGAGGTAGGGCGAAGAAGTAGGTGATTAGAGGAGATATGGCAGGTGCAACTTACTGAGGACATGACCTTAGATAGGGGGTTGTGGAGAATACGAATTAGGGTAGAAGGGTAGTAGATAGTCGAGTGTAGTCCTACTTAGGCTTGCAAACTGGTAGGGGTAATGTTATTATTGTGGACCTGCTTAGCCTATCATATAAATAGGCACATTATTGTTTTATAGTTACCTGTAGTTGGTTTTCTACCGATATGTGTCATTTGGTGTACTATGTTTAGCTTATTTACCTGCGCTAGTTAATGTTTTTTCGAAATGTGCTATTATGGCTTATTCGCTTTTGATACCAGCATTTTCATACTGTTTTAAATTTTTTCGGAGCGTTTCTCTTGCTTTGCTTTTGCTTATGCTTATGCTTATGCTCTGTCTTGAGCCGAGGGTCTCTCAGAAACAACCGCTCTACTTACCAAGGTAGAGTTAAGGTCTGCGTACACTCTACCCTCCCCAGACCCTACATTGTGGAATTTCACTGGATATGTTGTTGTTGTTGCCTTTTATTTTTTCATTTATTTATTTATTGGGGTGGGTAGGGGGATAGAAAATTGCATTTGCTTGCTACTCCCCTCCGTCCCAAAATATTTGTCGTCCTTACTAAAAATAATTGTTTCAAAATACTTGTCGTTTTATTTAACCAAGACAAAATTATCTTTTTCCCATTTTCTTGTATTAATTAACACCATTTATGAGGTTGTCACCATTGATGGATTAAATATTTATTGATGAGAGATTACATAATGAAATATGTTAACGAGGGTAAAATAGTCAAAGTGCTACCCTTATAAATGTTTTCTTAAGGGGAGTGTAAATGAATAAATGCGACATGTATTTTGGGACGGAGGGAGTAGTTATTATGTTGTCACTTTATGGAGATTTATGTTACTCATGGTCACGGTGTAAGCATTTAGTGCTGATTCTTTTTTTAACTACTGCTCAGATGGGAACATCAGAAACTGCAGCAGCTGTTCACTGGCGAGCACGGAAAACCCTCAAGAAGAGTATTTCCCTTCTACCCTCACAATGAGGGCCCTCACTGGATATGTGATCAATTTCTGAAGGTGGGAATGTAATCAAATTTTGACTTGGGAGTACTTTGAGCAAGTAATACAACCAAAGTTCTCTCCTGAAGGCTAGCTATGTGATTTCTTATGCGGTGCACCATACACCATCTCGTAGATCATTGAGCTGCCAATCTTGATTTACATCACAACTTGCAGTATTCGTTCTCTTTTGATGACATACTTTAGGATCTTATGTGATCTGAGTCACTGTCAAAGCAGCCTAGCTATATTCTTAGGCAACTGTGATATAAAGCTTTGAAGGAGAGCTCTAATGTCATCTGCGTTCAGACTTTTTTGCCCTCCCAAACAACTTTGGGCGACAGTTTTGTAGACAAGTAACCTTTAGCTGTGTCAAACAGACAATGTACGTTTTTTTTTTATCAAGAAAGCCTTGTTAACAGGAATTGAAGATATCTTGCTTAATTTTGTTGTGTACCTTCTTGAGGTCAGGTTGCAATACTCTAAAATTCCAGCTTTTCTGATTGCAAAAGAACGCAGGGAGACAACGTAGACGTTTGGACAAATTTTGCTTGAAGTTGAAAAAATTTTGTAGTTGAAAACGAGTGTTCGGGGAGTTCAATGTTTGGACATGATCTTTACTATAAAAAGTGTGAAAGTTGAAAAATTCTGAGTAATGCCCATTATTTCATTTTAATTATTCTCCAAATTAGTATTTCAATTTACCAATATTTCTACTATTATACCAAAGATAATAAGAGGGAGTTAGCAGGCAGCACTTTGTTATAGGGGTGAGCACGGGTACAGGGTACTCAGATACCCGATCGGAACCGACACTAACGAGTAGGTTCCGGGTAGATATATTATAATAACGGGTAGGGTCCGGGTAGTAAAATTAGGAATCGATCAATGTCGGGTTCGGTTCTGGTTTCGGCAAATAGAGACGGGGTACCCGGACCCGGAATCGATACCCGGAACCTATAAAATATTAAATATTTTTACTTTTTTTAGAAACATTTGGACCACTTCTAACTTTCTCCAAAATTGTTTATTGCACGCCTGCACATTGATTTTTCCCACCCCCAGACGTAAATATTTTAGCTTTTTCACCCCTTTATTCTAGAATGCTCTTTGTGCCCTAAGAGAAAACACCCAAAACTCTCTCAATAACAATGGCGTTTTAACTACACCACCGAGCTTCATCGTCGTCGTTGTTGAAGCTTTCTCTCATGTACTTTCATCGTTGTCGTCATTGAAGCTTCACCTTTGCCTCTTTCTCTCATTTGGTTGTATTCACGTCATTCCTAAAATGCATATGTGTTCATATCTAACTCTTCAATTTCTTTTTAATATCATATGCTTCTGTTCTATTTCAGGCGATACTCATCTTCAATTTGTATTACTTTTTTCTTTGAAATGTAAATTTATTTTTAAAATTTGTGTATATTTTTGTAGTTGTGAAGATGAAATTTAGGGATTTACTAGTATAATAAAGCTTTTCTTTTGTATCGAAGAGCTTATGAACACAAAAATAAGTTTAATTCAGATATTTTCAAATTTATTTTGAAATCAACACGTTCAATTAATTGAGTGTCAAATTTGGCTTGCAATTTTAGGTTTTGGTAACATAATTAGCTTTTCTACAATGAATAAGTTTTCTAAAACTTCTTATAAGGGTACTAAAAACTCCGATTGCAGGCTAAAAACTACTTGATGAAATTATTTTAGAACTCTTTTTTATTCTCATAGGCTTAAAAATTATTGCTTAATTTGTGTTTTTTATTTACAGGGTACCCGGGAACCTACCCGGACCCTGCGGGTGTGTCATCTGGATTAGTGGGTGTGTCATCTAAATTATCTTCTATATTAAAGTCTGGTTGAGTTGTAGAAAATATCTCGTCGTCTAAATCTAATGGTATTTCAGGAAAAAATTCAGTTTCATATATGTAATCAACCAAATCATCATGTCTAGGAATATGATGACTAGAAGAAGTACACATGCCCTTGTTACCCCTACTAGAAGAAGCCTTACCCTTACACTTAAACATACCTCTTAATCCTTCCATTTTAATTATGCTAATAAATAGTTAAAGTTAATGAAATTAAATGCGCTAATTAAAATAAATAAACAATAATAATTTAATGAAGGAACAAATGTACCAAACATCGACGTAACGTCGACGTGTAATCGAGGTTCAAAATTGAAACTTTGATCGATGGATAATCCTTAAGCTAGTTGTCAACTTCACTCTCAATTTTTGAACTTTGATGTAGTTATACAAATGAATAAATAAAATTTAATATTTAGTAGACAATGTAGACTTGTAGAGATATAAATTGAGAGATTGTAGGAAGATTTGTGAGAAAGATGAAGAGAAAATAAAGTATTTATAGTTGAGAAATTGGGTTAAAGTATAAATATATTAACTTAGGGGTTAAAAATAAATATTAAGGGGTATGGGGGTTGGCGGAGGCCAAAAATGACCGTTGCACAACAGCCAAAATATAAAATGGCCGTTGTGCAACGACCATTTTTGCAAAGGGGAGGGATCGGGCTGGACCGGGGCGGGTCGGGTGTAGCGGGACTGGGGCGGGACGAGCCCAGGTTCCGTCCCGGTTCGAGTCCCGTTACCGATTTTTCTTTTTTATAGCGGGGTACGTGTGGGACCGGGGAGGGGTCGGGGTCGGGTCGGGACTGGGCCGACCCGCCCCGTTGGCCAGCCTTACTTAAGAGTAGTTCGACTATGTATATATCAATGATTGAACGGGGCAATGCTAAAAACTTTAAATGCTCGTGCCACACTTCTTTTTGCACAAGAACTGTTATTGTCTTTATTATCATCGGTTATATAACATTAGGGTTATGCATTCAATCTTCACTTCTTTAAGCATAACAGTATTAGAAACCTATTAAGAATGCATAACTTTAGTGCTCGTAGAAAAGGATGAAACCTCAATTCCTCATTTATTTTGATACAACCGTCGTGCGGGTTTGAATAGGGTGGTGGAGATCTTGCGTTATACAGTCAACTTTGCAAACTTATGCATGGTTTTTGTAAGATGGAATAATTTCCTTTGCGGATTCCTTTCATTAATCACAATATATATAGTTATACAGAGGTTCAGTAAGAATCTTAACTTACCTTAAATGGTTGATTCCTAATACAATAAGAATCTTAAGTTACCTTAAATATACATCTATCATAATTACAAAATATACTGTGAATATTCGGAGAATATTCGCTAATAGTTTTCTCCATCTGTGTCATCTACTATGGGTCAGTGGGTGCCCATTGTGAATACTAGATAAAAAATTACTTCTTTTATCCCATTTTATGTGAACAAAAGGACGACCCACTTGATATAAAATTTCATTTTTTTTATAAGGGGAGACAAAATAAAAAGACATGTAAAACTCTCACGTCTTTGGTACACATTCAAACGTGTCATGGCCTGATGTTGGTCTTTCTGTGTTGTTTATTTCTAAGCTAGAGTTTTGTTTGGTTGAGATGTTTCAGTAGGGATTTCGCCAGGTTCTTGAACCAGGGCAACGTAACTGAGATATTTTTGTGACTTGCATCTATGAGGTTACATTTGTGCTTTTACTGTCTAGAGGACCTACGTTTAAATCCTAGGCTTGTTCTCCCTCATTATTGCTATCTAGAGGCGGATCTAGGATTTGAAGATTCTGGGTGCACACTATTTTGAATGTAGACATGTTGCTACTTACACGGTCCAAATAGAGTAAACATTTGGTCGATTTGACCAACTTTGGGTTTTGGTTCGGGTTATTCGTTTTTTATTTATACAGACAAATGACTGAATGGAAAAATCCACTCCATAATTATGTCAATTTGGCGCAAAGCATACAACTTAGAAGAGGGAAGCTATTTATTTTTTATGCTTAAATTAAAAAGGAAGTCATCAAAATTTAATAAAAGAAAAAAGGTCAACAAAGATTAAGTTAAAAAGTTCTACAATTAAGATATCATGTTGGTGCGAGTCCTAAATGCAGCTTGCTAAAAATGTTATGAAAAGTGCATCAGATAGGAATCGAACTCGTGTACTTGAGAGTAAAACTTGACCCTTCACCACTGGCACCTTTCGGTCTATCAGTAATCGGGGTGGCACGATTATTATTTATTCTATTTCTTATACATATATACGTATGTATAAAAAGTGTCAACCGAGCCGTCCAGGTGACGGGGCACCCCACCCTTCTACATAGATCCACCTCTGCTGCCCCTTTTAGAGTAATGCTCATAAAGAGAGTTTATATTCTGGAGTGGTTATATGGTGTTTAACTGGTAAGAGTAATGTTTGATTTCAAAAGTTTTCAATCAAAAGGAATAAAAGTTAAGACTAGGAAGAATTGTTATGGAAATGGGCCACTAGGGCTTTGATGTAGTGGTAAGAGCTCAATGCGTGATGTGTGGGTTACATGTCATGGGTTTGAACCCTGCGCCAGACTAAAGTTTGGTATTTAAGTGGAGAATGGAAGAGGGTCGAGCCCATTATCCAATTAAATTTCAAACCGTGCGCCACTGAACCTTGTGGATTTATTGGTTATAAAAAAAAATCACAAGGGAAATGCTCATGGATCAAAGATAGAAAAATAGGAATAACATTCCTGCATCGACATAGTTTTGTCTGAGCTATTGATTCTTTTCAAGTCATCTTATCACAATGACTCATAAATTTTACTAATGAAGGTTATGTTTCCACTTTTACTACTATGAGATGTGAAAGGAGCTATCAGGTGATAACAATTCTCTTTTTCCCACATAGTAATGCTAAGAAAATTTAGATGTGTACTACTAAGCAATTATAAAATGCGGTTCACAAGTTGTTTCTCACTTGCAATCAACTTGATATCTTTTCCTTTTCAGGTTTCTCTGCTGGCTGGTCTTATAGAAACTTGATGTTATTTACTAGAGAATTTGCCTAGTATTTATGGATTAATGCTGGCAATTGTATGTCATGCTTAAATTATAAGCTTTTAGGCTTTCCGGTGTGTCATAGAAAGACATCTGACTTGAGAGATATGTCTATTGCACTTTGTCTGTCTTATGTTCTCAGTTCCTTTTGGTGTTCTTCCACTTCTGGATTTCACAATTACTTTTTGTGCAGGGTTCTCCCTCTTCCTCGCCTTTACGATTGATAGACGACACCATTAAATAAGAGAACTTAGTATGAGGAGGAAGACCATGGAAGCTATGAAAAAGCAAAACAGAGTCTTTGAGGATGGAAAGAGTGGGGCTTCAGAGGAGATGAAAACTTTGGAGGGAGAGGCAAGTGCATTGCGTGGAAAAATTAGGCAGCTGGAGTCAGAACTGGAGGAAAAGGCCAAAGAAGCAAGCAGTGCTGAAGCCAACGCAGGTGGAGTCTTGAATATGACCGCTTACTTGAGGAAAACCCAAATCTTCGTTCTCAATTGTAATCACTGGATCGTACATTGTCACTCTCTGATAGCAAGGTCTCATGATGTCTTGTTCACCTGCAATTTCTGTGGCGATTTTGTTAATACCTTCGCGTCTTTCCAGCTCAAAAGCTGGCAAGGAAAGTGTAAGAATCCAGAGTTCCGAGAGTATGTCATTTTACTCTTATGATATAGTCTTCATATCCTGAAAAATTAATCTGTGTAATGGGGTTTAACATAGATGAATGCCAGAACTTATTTTCTTTCAATATTTAGTCTAATTTTACCATCTAACATCGTAGCCTGCGCGTGCTG
This sequence comes from Anisodus acutangulus, assembly GCA_029783415.1. NCBI lineage: Eukaryota > Viridiplantae > Streptophyta > Magnoliopsida > Solanales > Solanaceae > Anisodus > Anisodus acutangulus. The sequence goes on from CM056499.1 coordinate 21,121,537, forward strand.
CCTTCTTAGATTTGGCTATGACATTTCTTTAGCATTGTTAAGCCCTTTAAATGGATTCCTTTCTGATGGTTTGACTCGGATATTTCTCCCAGAATCCATGCACTCGCAGGTCCCGGGAACAATTTTTTATACATTTCATTCAAATAGTGTTTCTTGTCAAATATCCTTCATTTTATCAGATGCACAATTTTTTCTTTAAATTTGTATGTCCCAAATTCACCTGGCGACTTTAACCAGGAGCTTAAACTACTATGTTGTGTATCTAGGGATTGATGACCACAGGAAGAAAAGAGAGAAGCATATCTATGATTCTATTAGCTGTAGCAGAGTATATTGCAGTAGTACTAGCTCTATGCATCCATTCAGTGTAATTTCACAAGTGGGGTTTGGGGATGGTAGAGTGTACGCATACCTTATCACTACCTCGAGAGGTAGAGAGTGTCCGGTAGATCCTCGGCTCAAGTAAAATCATATCAAAAGGTTCAAAAAAGAAAACAATGGGAGAGTAGAAACCATGACACTACACTAAAGAAAGCATGTAAAAGGAATAGTTACTACAACAAAGTAATGTGATAATAGAAATACAAGAAATAATAAAAAGTACCAGAAATTGAACTTAAGACCAGTTTAACCGAAACATAAATATATAGTATTAAGGACAATCTAAATCGAGCTTAATGAAGTACATAATGAACTAAAACTTACAAACCATGTGAAGAGAAGCAGTGACATCACAATTGCTTCACGGAAAGTGGGATAGTGTTTTCCAGTGTTTGTTTACCTTGAATTTGGAAAATATCTTAGCAGAGTTTACCGTACTTCCGTCTTCCATATTAGACGGCCAAAATATTTGGCTGCGTTCTACCGTTGTTATGCCAGGATAAAAGGTTCTACACAAGCTTGTGGCGAGGAATGTCACCTAGCTGTGATGCTTGCTGCTCTGGTTCCCTTTTTCCCCCTCTCACAACACAAGGAAGAAGGTGAAAGTAAGCACGACTTTCTTCGTCTTAACTAATTATAGTTAATAGAAGAAGAAGGTCTTGCCGGAATAATTTTTTTACCTACAATAAACTACATGAAAGCAAGCAGAGGAGGCGGAGAGGTACTTGAGAGAATGGAGGAAAGGGGCCAATAGCTTTCTTCTTCAATTAGAAAAGGGGTTAATGGAAACTCAGGAGGTTCACTCAGAGCTATTAAGCTCTTTGGGGGATGCTAGAAGTTTTTCCACTGAAAATTGCATAAAAGAAGTAAACTCCAAAGGAGTAGGACTTAGCTCACTAGGTTCTTCATCCTTAAATCCTGCAGAAAAACACTCAATCAGGGAGGAGTGAGGGGTATTCAAAAAAGGGAGTCGTGGATTCTTTCTTTAGGAAAGGTCGAACGATGGCCAGCTGAAGGTATGGATGAAAGAAAGAAAAAAGTTTTTCTTCTTTCAGTGAAGTCTAAGCTCTTGTCTTTATGTGCATTCCTTCTATTTAAGAACCAGGGGAAGCATTTCAAGTGTGAGTGGGACGCTATCCCACACTGCACTCGAAGAATGGAAATGCAGGCTGCGAAGGCGCTTACAATCTTTCGTGACAACCCTCATCGTTTAAGGCACATTAACCGTCTTCCATGTTGGATTTATCGTTGGACTGTTACCGCGCCGAAAAGGATGTTATAGCGACCATCCTGAACTTTCCACATTATTGACCTGTCTCAGACCGGAAAGAAGTTTTTCAAGACAGAACATTACGGTACAGAAAGGATCATCTAATTAGAAGAATCTTGTCTGATCGATAATGCGTCTTTCCTAATCAAGATAGTAAAAAGAATAAGAAAGACTTTTAGAATACATAGGACCTTAGGAGAGTCTCTAACTTCTACATGATTGAGAACTCTCAAAGAAAATACATTCTCTTTCGGTGATTCCTGCAGCTAAGTGAAAGAAAAAAATAAAGTTTATTATTCTTGCACGAACAATAAACAATTAGGCTTCCCCCGGTTAAATAGATTAAGCTCTCTTCCTGAAAGTATATGTATGTCCTAGAGACAATCTGTATTAGGACAAATGTACTTTATATACATTCGTATTATTATTAATGGAGATTAATATTTTAGCATTTGCAATAATTGAATTATTAGTTGATTGTTTATAATATTCTATAATATGCATCCCTAGAGGTTACATTGTTATTAATAATGTGAGATATTAATATTATAACGTAACTCTTAAAATAGTCTCGACTAATGATCACCGAGAATGGGATATCGATGATATGTGATAAGTCGACATGTGGTATGCATAACATCCTTAGGGGGTGTAGTACGTCTCACCTGCTACGAGTAATGCTACGAGTGATGGACACATGGATACTTTAGAAGTATTGATATACCCTGCTGATATACTTGTCTAAAGTATGATCAGCGTGTGAGAGATAGAAGTCCTTAGACTTGAGGTCAATGCACACCTTGTCTACAAAGTAATATACTTTGATCCTGTCCTAAGCTCAAATGCCTTATAAGTTGAGATACAGTTTGTATTGGGTACATTACGATATGGATTAAAGGTGGTAGTTGAGCCAAGATTAAGATTCATTCCTCAAATGTATATTCGAGAGAACACTCAACTTCTCAGTGATATTAGGTTGACTAAGTCGTTGGCCAACGCAATAGACATATTTAGAATATGGTCTAGTTGTCAACTAATATAGATGAGATACAATGATTAAGCCATTTGAATAGACACTTAACAAATCCTAAGCTTGATCGGGTGTGTCGTGAATTAAAGAATTTTATCTTACCACATAGAGGTTAAGTTTACTGAATTCGTGTAAACGTACTTCACATATTGAGTTTGTCTTGCGGCGTCGTCTAGGAGTTTCGCGTAGACCTTAATTTGATTAATGTCGATATGTGAAGGCCTGTAAGGTCACACTATGTCGATTGTCTTTTCGATCTAAGGATGTATTGAGAGAGTATTAAATATTCGATTTAGAATCGAGATATTTAAATGAATAATGATTGTTTTAATTAAGTCAAAATTAGATTTTAGATTTAATTAAGAATGTGCGAAAAATAAAATGAGACAGTGTAGGGCCACGTCAGCGCTGCGACGCCCACTCCATAGGGCCGCGACGCCATGACCTAATATGTCTCGAATTTTAGGCTAGGCCCAAGGTCAAACCCTAATCTGATTTGACCTAATTTTTTACCTATAAATACAGACATACACTTCATTATTCATTACATTTGATTTTCATATCATTATTCTAAGTCTTAGAGACTCAGAATCAAAACACTCTCTCGAATCTCCGACGGATTTCCTAGCTTTCCAAAGGAGGAATACATTGAAATTTGGAGCTTGCAATCAAAATGGCATTCGCGTGCGCACCCACAATTGATAAAGATTTCAATTATTGTAATCATGTAAGTACCATTCAAGTCTTATGTTTATAGTTTAAAATTATCATATAGTCAAACAGTTCTATGTTTGTTGGGTTTAAAACAAGTTTTCAATATCCGCTGCGTACAACAACCCAACAAAATCCCTTCAGTGGTATCAGAGCCAGGGCTATTTTGTATGATTATAAGGTAATTAGTTAATAATAATATGAGTTATAATTTGTTTAAATCTGAAATTTATGTCGTTTAAAGCTTGAAAACCTAATATTTTAAAAGAACATCATTGTCTCCCAAACTATTAAACAATGAGGTAATCGAGGAAGTCATTCCGATCTAACTCTTCTAAGTCAACGTGCGTAACCGGTTCATTGAGAACATAGTGCACTGAAGCGAAGAACGAGAAGAGATTGGATGATGGTAGATGAACATGTTGTTTGATAGTGAAGGGTAACGAATATGAATTTGCAAATCTAACCCTGAACCAGTTTTAGGGTTTCGAAAACGCGAATTTTGTGCTTCTGAAATGGAGGCGCCACAACTCCACGATGGAGCGTCGCGGCACCACCTAGGGTTTGCCGCGGCACTGAGGCTCCAATTTTTTTTTTAATTTAAATTCGGAATAGTAAACAGTAACCGAACACTGTTCCGGCGAGAACAGTGGCGGCAATCACTATTCCGGCGGGGCAGTGACAGTTTCCAAAATTGCAATTTAGCCCTTTGGGCAAATCTAAATTTTTTAGAAGTTTCTGGAATTGTAATTTGGTCCATGAAAAGTTTTTAAAATCATCACATTTGGTCATTGGGGCAAATCTGTAAATTTTATAAAAGCAGATTTGGTCCCTTGGGCTAAATCTGTAATTAATTTAAAATTCTAAAAATTACAGACAGGTCCCTGATATCTGAAAATATTTTCTGAAAATTAAAACTGGATTTTCTAATTTAAAGGGGTTCAAAATTAAAATTTTAAATTCTTGAGGGACTAAACTGTAAATTCTAAAAATCTGGAACTTACAGAAATATCCTAAAAATCCGTTTTTAAAATCAGAAAATATTTAAGGGACTGTTTGGATTAGAATTAAATTTTAGAGTTTAGACAAGTTAACTCATGATTATTATTAATTGTATATTATTGAATAATATACGAACTATATGCTAAGTGTTTAAATGTTTTCATTTAATAATTAGCATAGTGTTCGCTATAACTGTCTGGGTAGGCGACGCCCAGTATTTGGTTAAACCATCTTGTATCATGCCTATTGGTCTGACAGTTCCCAACTATATGTGTCATTAGTTTTGCATGATATTAAGATGTCATAATGGATATGGCGTAAAAGAGTTGATCTTGGTTAAAATCCTGAATTAAAATGTTTCCCAAAATTTTAAATACAAGTCTAAATTAAAACGCGTCGTCCATTATAATTGTTAAGTGCAAAATCTTTTTCGATGATACAAGTATTTATGTCAAAGTATTTGCTCTAAGTCTACGAGGACCCAGACTCTTTCATAGATGTGTTTTAAATGTAAAGGTAAACGATAAACTTTTGTGAGTATTTACACCAAAGAGTTTGATCACAAAGGCCAAATTTATTTAGATACATAAACGCAGTCGTGTAATGGGGTTGACTTGCTTAGACAAATCTTGGTGCAAAGTGTTGGACTAATCTAAGGACGCAAGATTAAATATAATATTTGATCAACCAAGAGTTGCAAATAAGTTTTGCAATTGGTTTAGAACCTACCAAGATGTGTTATTAAAGTTATCAGCCAAAGCAAATGCGGAGATAGCATAGGCTTGGATCTTGACCCATTATGACCTTAATTAATATAGGTTTGTATTCTACCATGGGGTCGAAGAAGTATGTTAAAATAGTGAGAGCTAATTAAACAAAAGACCATGTTGATTAGCCTAAACGAATGTGTATAATAGAAAATAAATTTTGAGTTTGATTTCCAGTCTATCTAATTCTTCAGATTATCAAAGATGTCGAGCTTATCATTGAAAATGTTGATTGAAATGAACAAACTTACTGGACCTAACTACCTTGACTGGCTAAGAAATTTGCGAATAGTGCCGAGACAAGAGAAATTAGAATATGTGTTGGACACAATGTTCCCAACAGTCCCTGCGACAAACTCTGCTGAATATGCCTCTTTTGATAAGGATGCTTACCAAAAACACCTAGATGATGCCACTTCAGCACAGTGCGTGATGTTGTCTTCCATGTGTATGGAACTTCAGAGACAACATGAGAACATGGGTCCCAATGAGATGCTCGAACACTTGAAGAGTCTCTATGACTCACAATCTCAGACTATGGAATATGAGTTACTGATAGAACTTTTTAAGTGTAAGCTCAATGAAGGGGGCCAGGTCACGCAGCATATGTTGAAGATGATAGAGTTGATAGAGAGACTTGCTTCAATTGGAACAAGCTGCAAAAGAATGTCGCTACCACCCTCATCATGAACTCTCTCCCTCGTTCCTTTGAAAACTTCATAGTGAATTACAATATGAATGGAATGAAGGCGAGTCTGCTGGAGCTGCACAACATGCTCAAGACCTTTGAGTCTTCCACTTCCAAAGGAAAAGTTATGCTCATGGTGAGCTCTACTGGCCGACCCAAGCCGAAAGGTAAGGAATGACAGAAGAAGAAGGGCTAAGCAGTCGTTGCGCCCTCAGCTATGAAGCCTAAGGGAGGTGTGAAGAAGAAGAAGGTGAATCCGGCTAAAGATGTATGCCTCAACTGCAACAAGAAGGGGCATTGGAAGAAGGACTGCACTGCACCAGGAGGAGGAAAAACACCAGGTGCTTCTATATCTGGTGGACAAGGTATATACGTCATTGAAATAAATATGTCTATAAATATGTCTATAAATAACTCTCATTCCTGTGTATTGGATACCGCTTGTGGCTCACACATTTGTACCAATGTGGAGGGGCTAACTAATAGTAGGAAGGTTGGATCAAGAGAGGTGGACCTACGCGTAGGAACTTATAGAATAAATTTGTCTTATGGCTATTGTCTAGTGTTAAATGATTGTTACTATGTACCCTCGTTAATGAGGAATATCATTTCTATCCCTGTTTTGGACATGGATGGTTTTTCCTTATATATTTATAATGACAGTCAAGTACTGTCTTTTGATAATGTTATATATGAAACTATTCTTCTTATGGATGAATTATATACACTAAACTGTAGTAGAGAAATATTCAATGTACAAAATAAATGAGCTAAGATAAGTAATAGAAACTCTACCTACCTATGGCATTGCAGACTTGATCATATCAACGAATCAAGGATAGCAAGGTTGAGGAAGTTACACTACCTCGAACCATTTGAGTTGAAGTCTTATGGTAACTGCGAATCTTGCTTGAGAGGAAAGATGACCAATAAGCCACTTTCTAGGAAAGGTGTGCGAGCCAAGGAGGTGCTTGAGTTGATCCATACTGATGTATGTGGGCCATTTTTGACTCAAGCTATAGGAGGTTTCCCATAATTCATCACTTTTACTGACGACTTCACAAGGTATGGATATGTGTATCTTATGAGACAGAAATCCGAGGCTTTTGAGAAGTTCAAAGAGCACAAGTAGGAAGTAGAGAAGCAACTTGCAACAAATATCAAGACCCTTCGATCGGATCGAGGAGGTGAATACTTGAGCAAGGATTTTCTAGATTACTTAAAGCTACATGGAGTTCAATCAGAGTGGACACCTCCTAGAACACCACAGATGAATGGTGTTGCCGAAAGGTGAAACTGAACCTTATTAAATATGGTTCGATCCATGATGAGCTTCTCAGCTCTACCGACATACCTTTGGGGACATGCTATACAAACCTCAATATATGTTCTGAACAGGGTTCCTTCCAAGTCAGTAAAAAAGACACCTTATGAGATATGGTGTGGCAAGAAGCCAACTCTTAAACATATGAGACCTTGAGGGTGCCCTGCATATGTTAAGAAGATGCTCACTGACAAGTTGGAATCCAAAAGTGAGAAATGTTACTTCGTGGGGTATCCAAAGGAAACTAAGAGATCTACTTCTATCTTCTTGGAGAACGTAAGGTCATTGTTTCCAGGAACGCAACTTTCCTTGAAGAAGAATATGTCTACAAGGAACATAGTTGCACAGAGAGAGAACTTGAAGAAATTCAAGAATCGCAAGATAACATAGATGTTGAATTCTTGCCGAATGACCAAGGCAAGAATTCAGTGGGAGTATTTGGCAAAGATTGGGTACTTAGAGTACGCTCTTCGGCCAGTGGGAGTGTTACAAGGAATAATGCAGAAATGCAAGATCCCCCTACACAACCTTTGGGAGTAGATGCAATGGTAGAACCTCCTCCCATTCAGGAAATACATGAAAATGATATTCCTGAAATCTCTCAAATTAGTGGATTATACAACACACAAGAACCCTATCACAGTCAGAATATATCAAGCACTGAACTGCAAAACAATCAACTCCGTAGGTCCACTAGGACTCATCGTACTCCTAAAAAACTAAATCTAATTGTGGAAACACACAGTGAGATAGATATTCCCAATAACGATGAGCCTACAACCTATAGCAAAGCAATGTTGGACATTGATTCGAAGAGATGGCAAGAAGCCATGAAATCCGAGATGGAATCTATGTACATCAATTAAATATGGAACTTGGTTGATTTGCCAGCTGGGGTTAAACCAATAGGATGCAAATGGGTCTTCAAGAAGAAGATCGATGCATTTGGAAATGCACAGACATATAAAACAAGGTCGGTGGCTAAAGGTTATAATTAACGGCCTGGGGTCAATTATGATGAAACCTTTTCACATGTTGCTAAGATTAAGTCCATTCGGATTTTGCTTATAATAGCTGCATATTATGACTATGACATTTGGCAAATGGACGTTAAAACTACTTTCTTCAATGGTAATCTAGTTGAGGAGGTGTATATGAAACAACCTGAGGGTTTTTCACTTGAGTCCAAACCAAATGATGTATGCAAGCTACAAAAGTCCATTTATGGGCTTAAGCAAGCCTCGAAAAGTTGGAACATTTTCTTTGAAAAGGCTATCAAGTCATTTGATTTCGTCAGAAGCAAAGAGGATCCCTGTGTTTATAGTAAATGCAAGGATGAGAGTATTGCCTTCATTATTATATATGTAGATGACATATTGATAATGGGAGACAATAAGACTCTCATGCAGTCAGTCAAGGAGTAGTTGTCCAGTACCTTCATGATGAAGGATTTAGGTGAAGCTTGCTACATTCTAGGAATTAGGATCTATAGAGTATATACCTAATAGATTATTGGGGCTGTCACAGTCAGTCTACATAGACAAAGTGCTTAGACGTTTTTCTATGGAAAATTCCAAGAAAGACGGTCTACCTATGGGATAAGGCATCAAGTTATCTAAGAAGGATAGTACTTCTAATGCATTAAGAAGTTCTATAGCATTAGAAGTACTGTCCTTCTTAGATAACTTGATGCCTTATCCCATAGGTAGACCGCCTTTCTTGGAATTTTCCATAGAAAAACGTCTAAGCACTTTGTCTATGTAGACTGACTGTGACAGCCCCAATAATCTATTAGGTATATACTCTATAGATCCTAATTCCTAGAATGTAGCAAGCTTCACCTAAATCCTTCATCATGAAGGTACTGGACAACCACTCCTTGACTGACTTCATGAGAGTCTTATTGTCTCCCATTATCAATATGTCATCTACATATATAATTAGAAGTACTGTCCTATAGGATCGATCATGTATGCCATGACCTGTACTAGGCCAGATGTGGCATTTGCACTTAGTATGACTTGCAAATTCCAGCAGAATCCTGGGAAAGAACACTGGAAAGCAGTCAAGAGTATTCTTAAGTATCTTAGACGAACTAAATATTACTTCTTAGTCTATGGTGGGGAAAAAAGCTAGCTGCTACTGGGTACACTGATGCTAGTTTTCAGACAGATCTTGATGACTTCAAATCTCAGTCTTGGTACACGTTCATTTTCAATGGTGGAGCAGTGAGCTGGAAAAGTTCTAAACAAGCTACAACTGCTGATTCGACAACAGAAGTTGAGTACATTGCTGGATCGAAAGCTGGTAAAGAAGTTGTCGCGATTTCTGAGTTCTTGAAGGAACTAATGGTAGTTCCGAGTGTCATTTGTCCAATAACTATTTATTGTGACAACATTGGTGCGATTGCACAGGTTAAGGAACTAAGATCAACAAACAGAAACAAACATGTACCAAGGAAGTACCACATACTCAAGGATATGGTCGAGACTGAAGAGATTAGATTAGACTATGTTCCCACAGACGATAATCTAGCTGACCCATTCACTAAACCATTAAGCTTAGTCAAGCATAATGGTCACTTTAAGAATATGAGTATTAGATATGTTGAGATTGGCTCTAGGTCAAGTGGGAGATTGAAAGTATATGTATGTCCTAGAGACAATCTGTATTAGGACAAATGTACTTTATACACATTCGTATTATTCTTAATGGAGATTAATATTTTGGCATTTGTAATTACTTAATTATTAGTTGATTGTTTATAATATTCTATAATATGCATTCCTAGAGGTTACGTTGTTATTAATAATGTGAGATATTAATATTATAACGTAATTCTTAAAATAGCCTCGACTAATGATCATCGAGAATGAGATATCAATTATATGTGATAAGTCGACATATGGTCTGCATCACATCCTTAGGGGATGTAGTATGTCTCACATGCTACGAGTAATGGCTACTCGTGATGGGCACATGGATACTTTGGAAGTATTGATATACCCTGCTGATATACTTGTCTAAAGTATGATCAGCGTGTGAGAGATAGAAGTCCTTAGACTTGAGGTCAATGCACACCTTGTCTACAAAGTAATATACTTTGATCCCGTCCTAAGCTCAAATGCCTTATAAGTTGAGATACAGTTTGTATTGGGTACATTACGATATGGATTAAAGGTGGTAGTTGAGCCAAGATTAAGATTCATTCCTCAAATGTATATTCGAGAGAACACTCAACTTTTCAGTGATATTAGGTTGACTAAGTCGTTGGCCAACGCAATAGACATATTTAGAATATGGTCTAGTTGTCAACTAATATAGATGAGATACAGTGATTAAGCTATTTGAATAGACACTTAACAAATCCTAAGCTTGATCGGGTGTGTCGTGAATTAAAGAATTTTATCTTACCACATAGAGGTTAAGTTTATCAATTAGGTAAACGCATTTCACATATTGAGTTTGTCTTGCAAGGCTGCTCAGGAGTTTCGCGTAGACCTTAATTTGATTAATGTCGATATGTGAAGGCCTGTAGGGTCACACTATGTCGATTGTCTTTTCAATCTAAGGATGTATTGAGAGAGTATTAAATATTCGATTTAGAATCGAGATATTTAAATGAATAATGATTGTTTTAATTAAGTCAAAATTAGATTTTGAATTTAATTAAGAATGTGCGAAAAATAAAATGAGACAGTGTAGGGCCACGTCAGCGCTGCGACGCCATGACCTAATATGTCTCAAATTTTGGGTCAGGCCCAGGGTCAAACCCTAATCCGATTTGACCTAATTTTTACCTATAAATACAGATCTACACTTCATTATTCATTACACTTGATTTTCATATCATTATTCTAAGTCTTAGAGACTCAGAATTAAAACATTCTCTCGAACCTCTGCAAAATTTCCTAACTTTCCAAAGGAGGAATACATTGAAGCTTGGAGCTTGCAATCAAAAGGGCATTCGCGTGCGCAGCGCACCCACAGTTGATAAAGATTCCAGTTATTGTAATCATGTAAGTACCATTTAAGTTTTATGTTTACAGTTTAAAATTATCCTATAGTAAAACAATTCTACGTTTGTTGGGTTTGAAACAAGTTTTCAATATCCGCGTACAACAACCCAACAAAATCCCTTCACTTCCAACCCAAAAAGGTAAGGAAATTGAACAATTCTGATGAGAAAAAATTAGTTATTTGCGTTTCTTTTCCTTTTAAAAAAATCTGAGTAATAATGGCAAACACTTATTATCAACATTATGAATCCTGCTGCAATGATGAATTATGACACTCCTTGAGACATTCACGTGATTTTAAATATCAAGCAAAAACACACAAACAACAGTAAAGCACAAAGGATATAGCAGCAGTGCTACGTCTCATAGTCGCAGAGAAAAGGGAAATATTTACTAGTATAGATTTTCATACATTCAATCCCATTTGCTATATCTCTATAGGAAGGGGTGAATGTAGGGGCATTAGTTTCGTTAAGCCGCTTCAGCAAATCCAACTCTGAGTTTGCCATAATCAAAGACTGTGTGATATCGACCCATGAAAACATCACCCAAGATCCTGTAACAAACAAAATGCCATAGAGAGTACAGCCTTAAAAGGATCGCTGGATATTTATGAACATTATAACAGAAAACATATGAAGATAAATTTACCAGAGAGGTCCACGGGGAGGAGGAATATCCAAGCCAGTGAAACCACTAATACATTGTGCTTTATCGCCCTCGCCCACCTTGAGTATGTACTGATAACAGGAAAAGAATCCAAAATTAGTACATAAATTCATATCTAAGTCAGCAAGTTAAAAAGAAGACAACTGGAACAAGCCGAAAAGGAAGTTAATGTTGGAAAATATTTGTGGAAGGATGGGAAAGACTCGGGAGAGGTGGTCGGGTAAAGAAAAGTGGCATATAGTCAAGTGATTTTGTGTAGCACTTGAACTCTTTTCTTTGTAAGATATAGTCTATCCTGAATAATTCAAAGCTCAATCTCTACATTTATAAAACCATACAACTAACAAATTTAGAAGAAAGGCGAATATAATCAAGTGATTTGGTGTACACTTCATGAGTTTTCTTCTTTATAAGATTTGTTCTATGCTGAATCATTCAGGCCTAACTTTTGTGTGTGTGTGTGTGTGTGGAGAGAGGGAGGGCACAACATCTACTTCTTCGTGTGTCTACTTCTTTAATTTTTGAACCCCTTTAGTAAAAATTCTGGCTCCGCCACTGTCTCAAGCTGCCAGCCTTAGCGAGGTTGTCAAGTAATATACTTCCATAAAAACAAGAGAGTACCTATCTTACACAGATTTTCTTAGATATCTCAGTTGGAAAATAAGATATGTAAATTGACGTAAAATCCAACTATTCACAACCTCAAATATAGAAGTTTTTCTTGATGACAACAAACATCTACTTCTCCCCAACATGACACTGCAACACTCAATACAAACAAAAACCTTAAACACTAGAACTGGCTTTTGCAGTATGACAAATAGTTGTAATGCGACAAACGGATTCTAAGATCAGTTACTTGAGTTATTTTCTGTTTGATAATGTTGAACTAGAGAGGCATAGCTAAGTATTACTGTCAAAAGCCATTTTAAAGCATACCTCGTCGGGGGAGAGGTCAAACACTTTGCCACCAATTGTGAAGGAGACTCTAGGCATGGAGGAAAGCTTTCCACAGTCAACAGCTGATTCTCCCAATGGGCTTGGGAGACGCTCGCAAAGCTGTCAGTCAGCCAGTCAGCAATATGCATCGAACAAAAGGAGAGAATGTAGTGAAAAATCTTTTTACCTCATTCACATAGTTCAGTATGCGATCTTGAGTCTGATTCTGTTTGAGTTGATTCTCCATCCATATGACCGCCATTTCACAAGCAGAGCACATACCATCTTGCAGTCCTGCAGATCTGCCAGCTTTCTCATCCACTACACTCTCAATTCCCATACTGCACAAAAAGGCCACAGAAAGATCCATCATTAATATCAACATCATGAATTAATTACTAAAGGGATAAAACATGACGGATTAGCTACTAAAGGGATAATTACATTTTTGGATCGCTCAAAAGAACAATAGACAGCAAATGTATAGGCTTTGTATATTAAGTATAAATATACATATAATATACATATTGTATACACAAAATGTACATATAATACATATAATAGACCAAAATATACATATAATATACATAATCAGTGTATTTGTATATTTTGGCTAGCACCTGTAATTAATTTCAGCCGATGGGCCAAAAATGATAAAATACCTTCACTAAATGCACTATATGATTAAGAGGAGGGCACAGAGAGCCTGAAGACTGACCTGACTCCACGAGTTCCATCAAAAGTGCATACACCAACCTGCGAGCAGATCTTCTTTGGATGTGCCTATTTAAAGCTGACCAATGAGATAATCGGGAAAGACAAATAGATACCAAGTGCCATTCTGAAGTAATTGCATTGCATATCTAACAAATGAAAATGCAGTTAAACAGTTGAATGCTCACCTCTGCTAACAGCAAATCCATGATTGTTTGCCCGTACTGCTGAATTACAGCTTTGCATTGTTGGCTAGCAACTCCAGAGGCTCCAATGGCTTGATTAATCATAGTGATTACCGTCTGCAAGAAAAGGGGCTTTTTGTGACTGCTCAACCTTGGAAGCGTTTCACACGTGCAATTGCCAAGACAAAATTATATTGACAACATGTACAAAGTCAACAAGATAAAACTGGCTACACTTTTCAAGTTGGATAATTTTCTTTTCAAATACAAAGGTGTAGACAAATAATAAGTCAAGAGAACACCCTGGATGAAAGCAGAAGAAAAAGCATCATCCACATCGAAACGTGATAAAAGCAAGACCATAAGCAAGAAGGAAAAAACAACAGTACCTACTGAGGAAGCTTTATACATTAAACAGAACAAGCAAAAGAAATAAGCAAATTTGCAGAACTCGGCCCATCTAAAAAAGCTAAGATGGTACATCCAAAGAACTTCTCAGAAATGAAAATCAATTTCACTACTATCCTCTCTGTGAATGAAAAATAAAAACACACCACAGATATGGACTTCTTGTTATTAACTCATGAATCTTAGGAGTACGTCACTTCTGTACCTGAGCAAGCTGTTGAAGTTTCAGAGGAACAAGGAAATCGACAATGGAATTGCTGGTAGTGATTGTGAAAACAAATAACAAAATAATAACAAAAAATTTGATATGTTTAATATTCCAAGATCAAGGCTATAGATATTACCGTTGGACCAGCCACGAGAGAAGTTCCTGAATCTGCTATAGCAGAGCAGCCACTTTTACAGTAACCTACATAATATGTTCATGTTAGACAACTCAAATGAAGTGCAGATTCTATATCCAATTCAAAAGGTAGAGAGCAAACATACCGGTAGCTTTACCATCGATCAGAACATCACCCATGTCAAACTGCCAATCATATTACTAAGATTAAGATAGCAGTTGTACAAAACATAAACATACAGACAGTATCCAATTAATGGAATAACCCACCTGCCAATAACCTTTCTGCGTGACTGGGACATAAGTGATTTCTCCTTTAAAGTGATTAGGATCAACACCACCGAACACAATTTCTCCCCCTTGTTCTTCCTTTGTATTTCGGTTGAGCCAAAATGAGAAGACAGGTTCCTTGATAAGCCCCTGTTTGACCATGTTGTACCTGGAAAAGACACAAGATGTTCCCCAGGTTAATTGTCAAATTGAATTTAACCAAAAAGAGACATCCAGCCTATCCTACATTCATGAAAATTTAGTCCTTAATGTGTTAAGCGTCATCGGGAAAGGAAACTGTCTAGAGCATGAATTTGGTCTATGGTAGACAAAGAGAGCAAACGAAGCATCACCCACGTACCAAACTGGGACAGCTTTTCCAACAGAAATCTCCTGGAATCCAAGACCCAATATACCATCAAACTTGGCTACCAAAAATGTCACGCTGGGTTCTCTGGTTGCCTCAATAAATTCCTAATACATTAACACCTTGAGATATAAGATTTCTACTTTCAAGACAATATAAAGCAAGTGAGGGGTGGCCGTAGTTTACCTGATCTGTTACCACAAGGTCACCAACTTTGACATCATCCTGACTGAAGAATCCAGATATAGCTCCACTACCATACTGAATAGCAGCAGACTTCCCTGTATGCCCAATTAAAGATTAATCACGGACTAAATCACATAAATTACAATACCAAATACGCTATTGGGGGAACATTCGACAGGATCTTATATTGTTCATTAAGGTGGGAGCAAATCTACACATCTGGTAAACCTAGTTAACTGCTATAGGCTGTATCAAATCGATTTTCTCTAAGCAGCAGATGAACTGCTAATGTAATAGTGTTACACACAAATGCAACAATAGCTAGTTCTTTATGGAAAATTTCTTATGCCACGAACCTGCTAACAGGGAAGAAGTAAGACTATCCAGCCATACAGAAGGAACCAGAGGTTAGAATTACAACCAGACACCAAAACTCACAGTAGAATGCTGATGTTCTTTCCAAAACCTAACTATGGTATGTACTGAGAAACATAAAATAAACGGCCTCCTTTAATGTCCCAACAATCAGCCACATGCACTTATCTTTTAGCTTTTCCAAGAGAATTCCTTGATATACTGTGAGAAACACATAAAGGGCAATAGGAAAGGTGGGTACAGGGGATCCTCTATTAGGGGTCGTTTGGTAGGGTGTATTAGGTAGAATAATGCTAGTTAAATTTTTAGTACAATATTTGGTTGCAAATTTAAGTCTCGTACAACTAATATCAGTATTACTTATACACCCTATTCAGTACTATTCTTATACATAGCAAACCATGACATTAACAATACCGACACTATTCTTATACTTGTACACCCTATTCAGTACTATTTAGAAATCATGCTATGCATGTTATTTTTTATACAACAAACCAAACAGTCAATAAGAACTAATCCCAACATTACTAATCTCAGCATAACTAATCCCAACATTACTTATCTTTGAACCAAACGACCCCTTAAAGGTTGTGGGTAGAGATAAACCTCAATCCCTATGACAGAAAGCCCTTTACACCACCACCATGTTCCATAATGAACAAGATGGCGTATATTTTAAAGGTAGCTATAGTTGTACAATAACAGGCATTAGAAGGAAGTATATGTTTTGTGCAACAACACACTAGCAAATGACAGTTAGAAACAGAAAAATAATATACCATTCATCTTGTAAGTACTTGATTGGCTGGATTTGTACTTGGAATGAAAGAAACAGGGAACCTACAACAAAATAGATAATCATCAGATTTGATCACTCAACATGGATGCATGGCCAATGTTAGCATTCACTATAATAACCATGTATTTCAAGAAGCTTACAGAGAAATAGCACTTCGACGAAGGCACCCACAAATTCGAGCTACCAGTGTCAAAGATTACAGTGAATTTTTGAGGTGGAGTGCCTACACCAATCTCCCCAAAGTATTGAGCATCCATATAGTTCTTCAGTGCTACAATGTCTGTATCCTCAGAGTCCCCTAGTTTACCACGGAAGTTATACTTCCCAATAGACGCCCTCAAAGCGTCCCCCTCCTTGGACTCAAGGCGTGCAGCAAGTCGGTTGTTTTGATCAAATTTCATTTTTTTCAACCCAATTCTAACCAAGCCATCATTTGATGATGAGGAAGCCAATGGAAATAACAGTGTTGAGAGAAACAGGACAACAAGAAATATTTTTGCTCCCATATTGACCTATTAGATTTCAAATCATTACTCATTTTAGCCAAGCAATTAAGAGTAGTAAGTACACTAAAATAATATTCAACCAAGACGAAAGATACTTTTTCTTCTTAATAAACCATCAAAACCTCCTAAAACATGACATTTCAGAAGACTAATCACTTGCAAACTCATGGTTTAGGAACAAAATTAGAGGAAAATGCCAAGTACTAACAGCGGCAGTGGATGCCAGATAAATCACATGTCAAGTTGCAGTTACCCCCTGAACTATAACATTCCTATCTAAAAACCCCTAAACTATCTGCCTCAAGTTGCCACATATATGCTCTTTCTGGCCTATTTTCTAACTCCCACATACTACAACGAGAGTGAGACTACTCTCCATGCCACTTGGCGCTACAAGGGTTTTTTAGATAGGAAATGTTATAGTCCAGGGGTAACAACAATACCCCATAATTAGTATTAAACTGATAAAACGTGGATAGTTTTTTTTAGGTATTAACTCATAAGTATTTTAACAAATCTAAGCAACAATGTCAATCAATTAATCAATTAGGCCTCAATTCAAAAAAAACTGGGAGTCAGCTATATGATTCCTCTATATCTATTATGAGTTTCGAACCCAATTCAGCATAAATTCAAAAAATGCCTGAGATTGACAAAAATCACCCCTTTATCTAAAAAATGAGAACTTTGTACAATTTCTTTCCTTTTAAGTTTTAACTAATATTACTATATTATCAAGAACATACAAAAAGAAAAGAAAAAAAGAGTACAGGAAAGGTCCATGCATAATAATATTTCCTGGTAATCGTTTCCCCAAATATAGGGTGTAACAAGTAATATCCCTACACCATGCAAAACATAAGCATAGTTAAATGTCATTAGACTGGAAAAAAAATGAAAAATCGACTAAAACAGGAAAATATATATTCTTAAGTCCCCCATAACCCCATTACCATCGAAATTGAAGCCGAACCCCATATTGGAAATTTTGATACATAAATAACTCTTCCATTCCTAAAGAAAAACAAATCAAATACACCTAGGAAACTCCGAAAAGAACATAAATGTGTATAAAGCTAACCCCAAAACCTCTAATTTCCCAAAAGAAAAATCGAAAAAAAAACATATAATATGAATGTATGTAACACAAAAATCGAAAAGGGTAACAGAATTACTAACCAGTTTAATGAAGCAAAGAGAGGAAAAGGATGAATTAGAAGAAAAGCTCTAGCGGTTCTTGCATGTATAAATAGGAATATATAAGAAATAAAACTTTGGGTCCCACTAAGTTTGAGATCAGCAAAAATTCTTAACCGTTAGATCTAATAAAATTAATTGAAAGTGAACCGTTGATTTCTTTTAGATAGAAAAATCGCTTTCACGAGATTCTTGTTTTAAGAAAGGTTTACTAGGGAAGCAAAGAACATTTCGTAGGGAAGTAACTTGATCTGAACCGTGTGATTTTTAATCTAACGGTGAAGAATATTTCTGAGGAGTGCAAGCGTGAGAAACAAGTGGGCCCCCCACAAAAAAAGGAAAGAAAATGGACAGTGACAAGGATGGAATAACGTGACGGAAAACGACGGGGTTATGGGGGCATAACAGAACCCTTACGTGTTGGAAATGCATGTTTAGCTAAGCACGCTACATTTGCCTTTTCAGCTCAATATCTCCTTCCTAAGTTTATCAATAAAAATGCTATTGATTTAGTGATATCAAGTTATTGGGTTAAAAAATTTCAAGCGATTTTGTAAAAAAATATTGAATTATCTGTTCGGTTTTAATGATTTAGTTAATGGTTAAATTGATAATTTAATAAATTTATTTTACATTTATTTTTTTATTCCTAATAATATATAGTGGCTTTAAATTTTATTTTTTAGATACAAACCTTATGTCTAAATTCTTACCGCATGCACACTTATTCTCTCAATTCTCATTTCACTTATCATTTGTACATTCACTATTTAAAAAATATTAAACAATTTGAAAGTTCATTATCATTTGATCATTTGTTGCTTGATTGCTACAGTGCATTTTATAGTTTTTGTCTTGTAATTTGTGTAGATTTTTATGCATGAAGGGGTGTATATATGAACAAATAAAAATAAGAGAAAGCAAAAAATTTAGCGGAGTATTTTCTTATTGGTTAAACCGAAAACCGAATAGTTAAAGATCAAAAACTGATAAATCGAAAATCGATAACAAATATCTTATCGATTTGATTATTGGTTTAGCGTATTTAAAAATCGAAAATCGATAAACTAAACTGATAATACACAAAATCGAACCGAACGACCGATAAGCACCCCTAGTTAGGACTAAGGAGATTAAAAATAAGGTATACTGATCAAAACACATTTTTGAACTATCCAGGTTTCACGCCTTCATTATCAATTATATTTTGTTTTTTCTATCTGAACAACATCTATGTATTAAAACATACTTTGATGATTGTTCAGAAAACAAAAAAGAACAACCGATAGTTGACTTATTTATTTTATATGTGTGTTTTAATATATAGATGGTGATAATTTAGATAAGAAAAAAAAACAATTAATAGTAGAGATATAAAACTCGCAAAAATAAGTGTGATTTTGATCATTAACTTTAAAACTAATACAAAACCACGATATTTCATCCAAGTACTTTAGTGTAAAAGATACCACTCTACGAACTCTCATAGGCATACACACCTTGGTGTAAGCAGTGTCATTTGACATCGCTTCATTTCAAAAAATCAATATATATATATATATATATATATATATATATATTAATTTTACTATGCAAAAATAAAATATTATATAAATAAGATAAAACAACATCACTTGACACAAATAGCTTCTTGGCGCGCTCTCTTGGTAAAGCTCCTTGGTAAATCTAAGAGAAGCAAAGCTTCGAGCCTTGGCAGTTTGCCCTAGATGGTAGACTAAAGATGATCCAAACCAGCAAGCCAAGAGTCAGATTGTATATTTAGTATGATGTAAAAATATCAAATTGAACCTACAAATGTGTAAAGAAATTTTACACTATATGATGATTTAGAATTTTTAATTATATTTTATACAGACACTTTCAAATAATTATTTTACAAAACACTATTTTTATTTTGTAGCAACTTAAGAAAATAGGTGTATTCCATAAGTTTAGCCTCATTGAAATTTGAAAATTACCTCAAATCTTCACCAAACCGGCGCAAATTTGGTAGACTCCTCAAAGTGTTTCCAATCGGTTGTCACTACACGCAGTCAAAAACATTACGACGACGCAAATGCAAAAAAATTCAATCATGTTCCCTCTATCTCAAGTTACTATGTGATACTTTTAACTTTTTCAGACTTTTGATTAAATTTTGAAGTTAAATTGAATTGAATTAACTTAATATTTTAATGTTAAAATTTATATGTTTAACTATTAGTTACAACTTTTCTCATATCAATTTAGTAAAAAGATACATCTTCAAATGCTGGTCAAAATTTATTCAATTTGAATCTCGAAAAGTAAAAAACGTTCACATGAATTGAAATAGAGAAAGTAGTTCTTTTCAACTTTCAACCCAGTAGATAACCAGACATTAAACTCCCAATATTAATTCCCATAAACTTAAATAACAAAACGGGACTTCATCTTAATAATTGTAACCTACATATTTGAAATTCAACAAACCCAACGACCATTTGAAAATCGTAATACTCAATCTCTTAGAATTCTATTTGGTCTTCAAAAGTTTCCAATTCAATCAACCAATACTCAATTGATCTTTAACAATGAATATTGAACAACGTATTCCACATAGTTCTGGTGGTGGTCTCTTCGTCCTCCTCCTATTAAAATGTTTTTTCATTGGTATGGTGGCATGACTAGTAGTTATAGCGATTTATATGGTGACGAATATGTGCAAAATGAGAGGAAATGAATTTGTCACATGTATATTATCATATATCATGTGTATATCTTTTATATTTCTTTGTATGTCATGTGCATTAGGTTTATATATATGACATACACTTGATGACAAACATATTATATGAGAACACGACTAAAATCATTCAAAGACGACAAAGAGTACAAATCCTCCGATAGTTTTCTAAGTTGTCTACTTTCCTGGTTCTTGTGAGTTCGGAAACATGTTCCCAAGTTGAGTTGTGGGCGAGGCTGTTTTCTCCTTTGAAAGATACCTTTTATGTTTTCGTGTGTCAAGTGACATACATATGAAGTACAAGTGACATACATATGAAGTACAAGTGACATACATCAGACTATAATGTTCTTTGATAAGAAAATTCAATAAAAAATTCGATTCAACACCTCACTAAATCGGCAAGGTAACCTGACTTATTGATGGCTCCAAATTATGCTAACTCTGAATTCCACAATTATGTATGATGCCTAAACAAGGCTATCCATGGCCTAAAGAAAATTCCCGGGGCTTGATATGAGGCCCTTAAATCTCATTTGAATAAAATCAATTTTGTCAAATCTAAATGTGTTAAACAAGGTGATATACCCGTGATATACACTTGGTATACATAGTGTATATCACGGGTCCATTAGGAATGCAGAGGCCCATCTCGGCAGTGGCTGAGGCCCATCACGGCAGTGGCCTGTAGCCCATCACGGGCAGTATTGGTTAATGTATATTAGGAAAGTATATTTGTAGTATATTGTAGTGTAAATGTTACCTTAATTAGTATTGTACACTTACCATAATTGTATAGTTAGAATTATGGTAGAATAATGTTTTAGGAGTAGAATAGGAATAGGATTCTCCTATTTGTAACTTGTATATATACCTTTTAATTAATAAAAATAATGAAGAGGATTATTTCTTTCAAAATGAGATACGTCATTATTTATTTGCAAATTCCGTCGATAACCTCTTTATTACTGGGCTCACCCAAATCTGGTTGCATATGTCATCATGTATTTGGATAGCAGGTTCTCACAAAAGAATTGGGAATTGAAGTTAAGTTTATTCTCCATGGGTTTGTCTTATTACAGTCCAAATATATTCTTGAATATCTCCAAGAATTGGATATGATCGAGCGCAAAGGGGTTACACACTCATGTGCTCAAGTTCACCAAAAAATTAGTTGATGGTTCAATCCTTCTCTATGCAATCGTATATAATTATCGCACGCTCGGTAAGATGTAATACTTATTCTTCACCAATTCTAATATTTAATTTGAAGTAAGCAACTATTCCAGTTCATGCATACCCCGAGTTTGGAGCATTGGAAGGTGGTAAAAAGGATTCTTCGATATCTCAGTCATCTGCAATATTTTGCTTGCAAATTCTTCATCATTCTATTAGAAATTTGTATATGTATGTCGATGCTAACTGCGCAGGCGATCCAAAAATGACAAAATTTCACATCCAGTTATATGTTTTTCTTGCAAAATAATCATATTTGTTGGTACTTGTTAATTCTCAAAAATATTTTTAATGTTTAGCCGAATCAAGTGGCAGACGAAGGTGGAAATCTCAAAATAAACAGGCAACAGAATTCTAAGCCGATAACCGAAGTGAATCGTAGCCGAATCTATTAGTTTTAGCCCTCAGCTAGAAAAGCTCCATCGGTTATTTCGGTAACCTGGCCGAATCACAAGTCCAAGGAATAACTGGGACCCACACATATTTGGATGCCTCGAAGACCAAGTCAAAGCACCTTCTAGACCCCAAGAAACAGAAACAAACAATCAACAGCTAGAAGGAAGTGCCGTCGGTCATGCAAGAGGAAAACAAAGAGCAAAAATCGGCACCACCTCCTCATAGTTGGCTAGTGGATTTAGTGGGTAATTTAGTGACTAACATAGGGGGATCACGTCTTATTTCTTGTAGTATAAATGTAAGATCATTTGTATAGAATAAAGACAACACAATCAATCAAAAAACTGATTTTTATGTCTTCATTCTATCTTTATCACCTTTATTGCACTCTAGCTGTATTTATGTTTCTTACCACTTAGTTTACTCAATCACCATCCTAACGCTTTTTGGAGTAGTTGGAGAACCCATTGTTGGAAGTTAGAGTTCCGCTTCCAGTCCAAATCGCTTAGTTAAGGAATCAATTTGTCATCCGATTTCGTCAGCTGATAAAACAACAAACATTTCGGATGGGAACAAATTTGTCACTCCCAGTGGGACCATAGGTGATCTCATAACGGAGTTTGATTCTCTAGGTCAGGATCACGCTTGGGGTATGCGCCTAAGGTCCGGTAAGAAAATGAACCTAGAGTCCAGTCCACATCCTAAACAGAATCCTCCCAGAAGGAACAACGAGCCACCACTTTCTTCGGGTATGCCTACATCGGTTGATACCCATCCACTTCCTCCATCAACCCAAGCTGTGGGTGAACTTAGTCAACATGAAGGTCCAACTGTCATGACCACGTCATTCATTAGACAGCAGATTGATTTAGGCATCCACAACATTATGTACCAAGTTTCCAAACAGTTGGCTGACATTGTCAAGACAATGGTGCATAATGAGGTTCAGCAGGCGAGGGAACTGGAAGCTAATCGACTACATCCAGGAGAAGGTTCAGCTAGTTCTGCCATCCTTTTGATGAGTGGCGCTGTACAACATGCAACTGTGACTCCAGGTGTTGTTCCTCAGCCGAATGTGTATCAGTTAGTACCTACTTAGGTACAGCCGATAACACACCTAGGAGCACAAGCCCAGTCACTTGGCAACCAGTCTACTGTATGGTTGCCACCAAACGCTGGGGGCAAATTGTGCCACTCGACAAAGCGAATCTGCAGTATGGACATATCAATATGGCTCGGAGACCAGTTCAGGCATCCGGACACTTTGGTTTGCTGCCCGTTATGTCGTACGCTCATGAAAACGGTCTTACGGTACATGTGACTAATGTTGGCCAGTCGAATTGGCAGTCGATGGCCCCCAGCTATGACTCTGATAGGAAATCTGGTGATGCTGTCTACAACGGGACACCATTCCAACAGTCACAATCGGTACCCAATCCATACCATCCAAAAAGCGCAAACTTTCTAGGAACGACTGATGTCGGGGGAGAGCAGACATGGAACAATGTTCCACCTTATCTTCAAGTTTCATCGGATGTTCTAGGAGATCAGGTAAAGGCTTTGGTGGCTATGTCCGACATCAACAATGGGGATATAGCCCATCTGTTGGTAATGGCCAACAGAATACTTACACCTTTCAAAACCCTATTCAACAAGGTGCAGAATGGAGGCCTCCAGTTCAGAACGCCTACCAGCCGGTTCCAGCTGAGAATCGGCAGGGGACTTCACAGCTGATGGACCCTGAACATATAGCGAATACCATGAATAAGTACTTTGGCATCCATCTGAAGCCCTTGGACATGCCTGTTTATAGGAAGCCTTACCCCGATTGGGTAGATCGGATAGCATAATTACGGAAAGGCTTCAAAATGCCTGATTTTGCCACCTTCTCGACTGATGATAACAAATCTACCATTGAGCACATCGGCAGATTTACCGCCCAATGTGGAAAAGTTGGCTAGAACGAGTATCACAAACTGCAGTTATTCCCCGTTTCTCTAACCGGAACAACATTTGTCAAGTACTCATGCTTGACCCCGACTCCGTACAGAGCTGGGTAGACATGGAGCGTTGTTTCCATGATAGATTTTATTGGCCCCAACCTCAAGTCACTGTAACCGACCTGACGAATCTCAAGAAAAAGGTCGATGAGACGACTACCGATTATATTGAGAGATTCAGAAGGAAGGTTGAGAAATGCACTGTACACTTTCATAAATCAGAATGCGCCCACATGATAATCAACAACATGCATCCTCAGCTAAAGGAGAAATTAGTGGGACAAACGTACTCTGACTTAAGCCAATTAGCCGAAAAGGCTAGCCAAATAGAGCAGTATATCCAGAAGAAGGAGAAAAGAAGAGCTAATCGAAACCGAGGTTCCCATTTGGTATCCATTATTGAGGTAAATGAGTCTGACTCAGAGTCAGCCAATTACACGGAAGACGCAATGGTAGTCGAGATCGTCAGGGGTAAGGTTTACTCTTGCCCAGCCCTAAAAGATACGAAGGGCAATGAGACGAGTTCTACTGATGACAGGATCGGTTAGTCGTTTGGCATTACAAAGGCAGATCAAATCTTTGATTATCTGCTTAAAGATAAACAAATCCGGCTGCTAGATGGCCATATGATTCCGTTTGCCGAAGAACTCAAGGATAAAAAGTACTGTAAGTGGCACAATTCATATATCCACGCTACTTCTAATTGTGTGATCTTCAGGAAGGCAATTCAGAAGGGCATCAAGGAGGGCAGGTTCAAGCTAGCCGATAAAAACATATCTGAAATGTCTGTTGATATTGACCCCTTCCCCGCAATACCGATATCTGTGGTATCCTTTTTCAATCCAAATCAATCAAAGGACGTCCAAGGGGAACAACCGATAAAAACCATATGGGTTCCAAAGAAGCCCGCTGGTAAGGAGGGGGTCACCAATAGCACATTGCTCGGGAACCTCACAAACAGTACCCAGTATTTAAAAGGGACCCAACAGACCTCAAGAGCAGGATTGGGGGGCAAGCATGTCTGCCAGTTGATGAGAAGCCGAGCGTGCCCCAGATAGGCGAGGAATCACTACCTATGGATAAATAGAGGGTGGTTGAGTTCAATGTGAAGGAAGGCATTTCTTCCTTGCATATCACAATGAGGGATGCAGGTAAGCTGAGACCCCGGAGGATGATTAAGCCAACCACCAATATAGAGGAAGGAAACTGGTTCGTCAATCAGGCTTCTGGAAAGAAAGAGGCACCACATTGTGTCATGTCCAGGACGCAGAAAAGAAGGATGTAGTGTGCCAAAGCCTTGCGCAAGATGAAGCTATCGTTGCACATGATATCCAGCGCTGAAGTAGTCGATAAACAGGAAATTCCTGAGTCTACCATAGCTAAGGCTATCGAGCAGGCATTCGGCTCAACATCTTCAAAGACAATGTTGCATGAAGGAGAAGCTTTGGACCAACCAGAACTGAATATACAGCCTGATAACGACCAGCAGAGGAACGTCGACGGTAGACTAATATTTTGAAGGAATCCCTAGACGAGACGGTTCCACAGGTCGCACAAATGATCCAGGCATTAGAACCCCAGCCGGTTCCTATATGCCTCCAGGAGATGGAAGATATTAACTTCTCGTCAACCGAATTAGACGAGGTAGGAGACTCCATCCTTGATTTATTTAAACATGATTTAGTCGATGAGATTTGTGCAGCCATTGAAATGGTCAGCCTGATTCCATGTGAGTTCTGGGACGGCCGCTCTAAGATGGATAGCCTAGAAGGCGATGTATGTGTGGAATACACTAAATGGGAGACATTAGTCGATACCACGTCTAGGGATGCTTTCAGCACTATATTCGGTGAACCTACGAAAGAGATGGTTAAACACCTCAAACCCCTCTATGTTAAGGCTTACATTAACGACAAAGCTTTCAGCCGAGTGTTCGTCGACAATGGGGCTGTGCTGAATGTGATGCCGCTGCTTACTTTGAAAAGCCTCAACAAAACTAGGGATGATCTCATCCCAACTAACATGAAAATGGCTAGCTTTATGGGAGAGGCCTCTGAAGCTTTAGGGATCTTAGTAGCAGAAATCATCGTAGGTCCTAAGATGGTCAGATTTGCCTTCTTTGTGATAGACGGTAAGCTGTCCTACGCCATCCTATTGGGCAGAGAATGGATTCACACCAGCCGATGCCTTCCTTCCACCATGCATCAAAAGCTCCTATTCTGGGAAGGAGATAAGATAGAAATTGTCCCAACCGACAATAACCCATTTCAAGCAGGGGTTAAGAAATTGGAGGCTATCTTATATTCACCATATGTGGCTCTCATAGATGCCGAAGAGCAATACGAATAAGGTCTTAGGAATACTACAATCTTACTCCACGAGGTTTTAAAATAAAATAATTAGTCGAACCACGACTTACCTTGGAAGAGTTAGATGATTGAGGAGACCCAAATCATACGTGATCTGTGGCATCGGCTGACTGCTCTAAGTTCTGAAGCCAGGATAGCCGAGGCATCATAGGTAGGGGACTACGACAAAGAACCAACACTGGCATCCAATGACATTGAGTTGTCGATGGAAGTTATCAACTTGGGTACTGAGGAAGTCCCTCGGCTAACACATATTAGTGGCTTGCTGAAGGAGGAGGATAAACAAAGCATAACGACTCTTCTATTGCAGTATAAGGACTAATTTGCATGGGATTATCATGAGATGCCAGGGCTGACACGTACTTTGGTAGAGCATAGACTTCCAATTAAGGAGGGTTTCACACCTCATAAACAACCGCCTAGAAGATATCACCCTCAGCTGATGCCTCAAATTAAAGCTGAGATTGAACGGCTGCTGAAGGTCGGGTTCATCAGAATGGCTAGGTATATGAAATGGTTGGAAAACATTGTGTCATTCAAGAAGAAGAATGGCAAGGCTCGGGTATGTATTGACTATATAAACCTAAATCTAGCCACTCCCAAAGATGAATACGTCATGCCTATAGCTTATATATTAGTCGATTCGGCAACCGCTAATGGTGTGTTGACATTCATGGAAGGATACTCTAGCTATAATCAGATAGCAGTTGCCGAAGAGGATATTCACAAGACTGATTTTAGGCGTCCAGGAGCCTTGGGCATTTAGGAGTGGGTAGTTATACCGTTTGGTCTAAAGAATGCTGGGGCTACTTATCAGATGGCAATAAATACCATCTTTCATAATTTGATCGACAAGACTGTAGAGGTCTATATTGATGATGTGGTGGTGAGATCTAAAGACTTCAAAGATCATTTAGCTGATCTCGAACAAGCACTAAAAAAAATGAGGATTCATAATCTTAAAATGAATCAAGCCAAGTGCATGTTCGGAGTATCAGCTGGCAACTTCCTGGGCTTCTTGGTATATAAGAAAGGTATTGAGATAGATCATAACAAAGCTCGGGCAGTAATGAAATCTGCACCACCCAGAACAAAGAAGAAGCTACAAAGCCTGTTAGGGAAGATCAACTTCCTAAGGAGGTTCAAGTCTAATTCAGCTGGTAAAATGAAGGCTTTCTCACCTTTTCTTAGGCTTAAAGAGCCAGAAGAGCTAGTATGGGTCCGGAACAGCAAGAGGCATTCGACCAAATTAAAAAGGTCTTAGAAACTCCGTATATGCTAGTGCCTCCTGTGCCAGGGAAACCATTGAAGTTGTACATCTCGGCTGCAGATTTGTCTATCGGCTACTTGTTAGCACATGATGGAACAGAAATGGCAGTTTACTACCTTAGTCGAATGCTCAATGAGGCTGAAACTAGATATACCCCTATAGAGAAGCTTTGTTTGTCCCTTTTCTATGCTTGTACAAAACTTGAACATTATTTAATGCCACACGTGGTTCACGTTTTGTGCAAAATTGACATCGTTCGGTACTTATTGAATATACCTATTTTGCAAGGATGACTAATAAAATGGGCAATCAAGCTCACTGCGTTCTCTCTTGAGTACAAGCCACTCAGGGCTGTCAAAGGTCAGGCGCTAACCGATTTCTTAGCAGACCACCTTTGTATAGATGCGGAGGACCTATGCACCCCCTCTACTGCATATATGGACGTCATCCCTTGGACGCTAACTTTTGATGGGTCAAGAACCCAGAAGGGAGTCGGAGCCAAAATAACGATAACCGATCCTAGAGATGAAACATGGAGTTTCTCTTATCGGTTAGATTCTGACTTAACAAATAACCAAGCTGAATACGATGCTCTCATCATAAGACTCAAACTCCTAGTTTCCAGGAAAGCAAAGTGCATCAAGATTCATGGAGACTCTCAGTTGGTTATCAAGCAGCTGGCTGGGGAATATGACTACAAAGATCCAAATTTATTAGCCCGTTACGAAATGGCTAGCAGGTTACTTAGTAGGTTCGCATCGTCTATGTTAAGTTATGTTCCCAGGGCATGAATGTTGAGGCTAACGACTTAGCAAAAGAAGCTTATGGCTTTAGGAAGTCTCTACTCACTGTAGAGTATGATGAGCTGCCAGGCGAATGGACAAGCCGAGGCAGCTAACAAGCTTATTGTGGACATAATTAATAAAAATGTGGAGGATAGACCGGTAGTGTGGTATCTCACTTTGGGTGAATCTATTTGGGCAATCAGAAACTCTAAGTCTACTGCTACGGGGACAACACCTTATCGGCTAACCTATGGCCAAGATGTAGTGTTACCTTGGAAATTAATGTTAAGTCATTACGGGTGACCAAACAAAATTCTTTAAGCTTGGAAGAATATCAGCAGGCCATGCTAATGGAGTTAGATAAGCTAGATGAAGATCGATTGATGGCCCTAGAAAGAATCGAAGCTAGTAAACGGAAAATGGCTAAAGCATACAACAAACATGTAAAGCCCAAGAGGTTCACCGAAGGAGACTTGGTTTGAAAAACCGTATTGTCGCTTGGAATGAAATATCATAAATTCGGCAAATGGTCACCAAATTGGGAAGGACCCTTTGTAGTAAGCCAACGGATTACTGGAAATGCGTACCGACTAATAGACATGCATGATGAGGAGCTTGACAGAAACGTAAACGGCAAGTACTTAAAAAAGTATTACCCTTCGATTTGGGGTATGCATGTGTAAGCAACAGTGACAGACCGACTGCCTAGCCACATAAAAAAGAAATTAATTCCCTCCGATTTGGGGAATACATGAATGTGTGATAGCCATAAGCCGGCGGCCTGGTCACAATTACATAAAAATACGAGAAGTACTTCCCTTCAATTTGAGGAATGCAAGAGTAAACGACAACCACAGACCAGCTGTCTGGTCACAAAAATAGATCCTTCGATTTGGGGTCAATAAAAATAGGAAGCCAAGTTGGTTCACGTTTCGCTAGCTGGGGGTTGAGCTAAATTATCAGTGACAGAAATCTCAGGATTAGCCGAATCCATGGCTGCTTGGTCACAATAAACAGACCCTTCGATTTGGGGTCAATAAAACTAGGAAGGCAAGTTGGTTGACATGTCACCAGCTAGGGGTTGCGCTACATCATCAGTCACAGGGGTCTCATGAATAGCCGAATCTACCGTTGCCTGGTCACCCTGGATGGCCGCATTCTCTTTCTCACCCTCAGTCGTACCAACGGCTACTACCTCATCTACTCTACTACTTCAGGAAACCCCCTTTCCGGATCCAATAAAGGCTCAACAACCACCACTGATGGGATCTCAAAAAAAGCTTAAGTGTTGGCAGCTAGAATGTCCTCTTGTTGTTGTTCGGCTGCTGATAATACTTCTTGAGTAACAGAAGCAGCAACGTCTTTGGACTGCAAGTCCATAAGGATGTCGGCTGACAACTGAGCAACGGAATCAACAGGTAAAGGAGTAGCCATAACTGAAGAATAATTTCCCTCGGATGCTACTTCGGAAAAACTAGCAGGGAGTGTTGGTGCTGCTTGAGCGAGTCTATTTTTCCACAAAGTCCACTCATTCTCCAGTTGGGCCAGCCGTTCACTGCCCGCTTTCTGATCCAATTCCCAGACTACCTGTTTGTTACCGAGTTCCCAGATCTTGTCATCCAAATGAATGCCCTGCCGAAACAAAGAAGAGCAAGAAGAATATTAGGCCTTAATAGTCGACTCCAAGGCACCTATGGTCGGAGTAATAGCCTTTATCTCCGCTTGGATCCTCTCCAACTCGGCTTGTAGTTTTGACAATTGGTCATGCAATTAACTCCTTCAGCTGACATTCTGCTGCCTTTCTGCATTTACCTCGTTGAAAGAAGTCTGAATGTGTTTCTTCTTTTGCCGAAGAAACCCCAAATGTGGTCGGCAGCGACCGCCTCATCATGACTATCTTTGGCCTTTTTGTGTAAAGCAAGTAAGTCATTTAAAGCCAAGGTCATATCATTATAGGCAATTGCCAAAATAGGAGAATCCTTTGTTTCTTTTGACAGTCTAAACAAAGAAGCCATCAAAGCATGAAATCTTCTTTTCTGGTCGGAATCCCCTTGGCAAGAGACTCCTCAACTCGCTCCTGATGAATGCCAACAAGCGTAGATGGTGCAGGTGCAATATCGATTGATCCAAATTATTGCAGAAGCTCGTCTTCAGGGACGATCTCGACTGGAATTTCTGAGTCATCAGCCAGATTAGCTTCAGTCGGGGATTATCTCCAGCCATCTCCTGTACGAAAAGGGCAGGTTCAGAATAGAGACAAAAGTTTGGAAACCGTGAAGGACCAAGCATAAGAGAAAAGGATATACCTCTACGGCTGCATCAATATAAAAATCTTCGGCTGCCTTGACAGGAGAAATGTTGGCCTTGGGGACAGCCGA
This sequence comes from Anisodus acutangulus, assembly GCA_029783415.1. Classification (NCBI taxonomy): domain Eukaryota; kingdom Viridiplantae; phylum Streptophyta; class Magnoliopsida; order Solanales; family Solanaceae; genus Anisodus; species Anisodus acutangulus. The sequence continues at coordinate 21,152,849 of CM056499.1, forward strand.
TAATGGATCATGCGGATGCGTGGGAGCATGAGCCGAGGAGGACGATCTAATATGAAGAGGGGCACTGAATGCTATATGCGACCGTCTGCGTCTTATGAGTTGTGTTCCCTGAAGGGAAAACAGAAAACATGAATACTGAAAGATAGCCGATACGGAGGTATTTGAGCTAGACAAGGGATATACCTCAATTTCCTCCTCTTCTTCGGCTAAAATAGGAACTCTAGTTCTATTGGGGCCTTCCTCACTATGATCTCGGATGACAACCCCTCCGCTTCGTCTGGATTGCTTGGGCATAGATTTTCTGGGTGACGGGAATTCGTTGTTGGAAGTGGTCTCCAATTCGACAAATGCTGGGGGGATTGAGTTGCTGAAAGACACATGAAATATGTTAGCCAAAAATTCACAAGAATAATCTGCCGACACATAGGTAGAAAAAAATTTATATTTTCTCTTCATTTGCCGCAACCTGACGGAAGACATTGAGCTAGCATGTCTAGCCGACTTAAAAGGAGATGTTTTTAAAGGAGCCTCTTTCACCCGCGATTTAGAAGTTTCTTGGGTCTTTTTCTTCTTTGAGAAGACCAGCCGATCACAATAGACATCTAAAGGAGACTGGAAGAATTTCTCCTTGGCCGTGTTCCACCAATCGTCAAAAGCAATAGTAGTATTTGCTCTCTAGGGAAATGACTGCCAGTCAAATAGGGAGAGCCTCTCAAGATTGTGATCGGCTATCTCATTCGTCTGCTTTGCATCAAGAATGCAGCGTTGGGTTGAACAAATAATATTGTGGTGGGGCTATGGTACGTGTTGAGTAAGACTAAATTGCCTTGCCACAAAATTTGGCCGATAGGGCTCCGTGGTCAACTTATTATTCCTAGAAGTGGGCTTCAAGCCACCAAATATATCCCTAGCCGTAAGAATATGCCCCCATATGTGGGTTATAATTCTCTGCTGGGAGAATGTAAGGTCGTCATCGGCTACTTGACGGACCCAATCGGAGGTGGCCTATCTTTCAAGGACCAGTTGCCAATCTGTATAATGGTCTCGAGACAGATCATGCAGGGTGGAGACTGCAGTAAAAACTTCCTGAGACACTAAATGTGTTTTCCGAAGAGTATCGGCTAGCACCGACGGGTTTAATGGAAAACAGCGGTCATCAAAACCATCGGGAATAAACTCTGGAAAATATAGGGTGATCCATAGCTGAAGGAACTATAGGGGACTGGCTAAGGTATCCAGATTTCTGGAGTCCCTTAACCTTGCTTGGGCATCGCTAAGAGCCATATAAAGATAAGTTAGGAAGAGAGACGCCCAACTGACATCTTCCCCCGAAACGGCTAACGCCTCATAAATTTTCAGTTCCTTCACGACTGCATAAAATCTTGTGCAGACAAAATATCGGCTGAACCAAAAAAATAGGAAAGCATGATGCTCAGCATCGTCGACTGGGAGAGGTGATACTCGGCTGTTGCTGGCTATGAAGTTTCCATAGCCGGAAGAAGTCTTTGAAACATTGATGCCCAAGTCGGCAATATCTATATCGCCTAAGACGGGTGCTTCCGCTCCCTGTATCGGAAGGCCAAGTATCGCCGTCACGTCAAGCAGTGTGGGGGTCATCATCCCCCAAGGGAAAACAAAGGCGTTGGCAGTGGTCGACCAATAACCAATGAAAGCGTATATGAGACCAATGTTATAGGGGAGGTCAAAGCCTGACAGCTCAATGCCGTCATAAAGACCCATGCGTCTCTATTCAGACTCTCTGGCCGACTTCACTCATTCCAACCAACTAGAATAGTTGGCAATCTTGGCCGGCCAGGTACGTAGGCTAGCCGGACAACGGTCACCGGTGAACCAATCATAGGTAATAGGAAGATCATAGTTTGCTGGGCTAAGATGCCGAGAAAGAAGGAGGTCGCCCTGTTCAGATGTACCATAAGGGGCAAGAACCAATTGTTCATCGATAAAAGCAAAGGTAGGGGTTAGGTCACCAACAGCCAAATCGGTGTTATCTGATCCCTGAGATAGAGAAGAAGTAGAAGACATGGTTATATGATTGAGAAAATAGGATTTTTTTGGAGGCGCAAAGGAATTTGGGAACGGCTAATGGCTAAGTGAGAAACCCCTGGGAAGACGTCTCCCCTTAAATATCCCCTTTCCTTTTGGAAGATGTGGCTAACACGTATTAGGACTCCTTTCTTTCAAACATGCGACTGAAATGCGCCAGAATTTATTTGTGGTAGCCGAGATGCATCTGTTTAAAAGAATTCAGAGAAAACCATCATTTTGCGTATTTAGGGAAAAAGTGATTTAAATGACACCCGCGACTACCACACGAAACGACGGAAATTTTTGAATACATCAACTCAACAGATGCAGTCGAGTTAATGTAGGGGGCAATTGTTAACACTCAAAAATACTTTTAGTGTTTAGTCGAATCAAGTGGCAGCCGAATGTGGAAATCTCAAAATAAGCAGGCAACATAATTCTAAGCCGATAATCAAACTGACTCGTAGCCGAATCTATTAGTCTTAGCCCTCGGCTAGTAAAGCTCCATCGGCTATTTCAGTAAGTTGGCCGAATCACAAATCCAAGGAATAACTGGGATCCACACATATTTGGACGCCTCGAAGACGAAGTCAAAGCACCTTCTATACCCAAGAAACAAAAATAAACCATCAACGACTAGAACAATGTGCCGTCGGTCGTGCAAGAGGAAAACAAGGAGCAAAAATCGACACCACCTCCTCATAGTTGGCTAGTGGATTTAGCGGGTAATTTAGTGCTAACATAGGGTGATCACGTCTTATTTCTTGTAGTATAAATGTAATATCACTTGTACGGAATAAAGACAACACAATCAATCAAAAAACTGATTTTTACATATCTTCATTATATCTTTATCGCCTTTATTGCACTCTAGCTGTATTTATGTTTCTTACCATTTAGTTTACTCAATCACCATCCTAATGCTTTGTCGAGTAGTTGGGGAACCCATTGCTGGAAGTTAGAGTTCGGCTTCCAGCCCAAATTGCTTAGTTATGGAATCAATTTGTCATCCGATTTCGTCAGCCGATAAAAGGGCAAACATTTCGGACGGAAACAGTACTACAAAAAGCAATTATCTGTTTCATGTTCTTCCACTGAAGTAGAATGCAAGTTAGTGGTTGATGCATTTGTTGAGATTACATGGGTGCAAAATTAGCTGGTTGAACGAAGATATCAAATCTCGCAGATGCCAACCAGTTTTTTTGTGACAATATTGGTGTCTCATACATAAGAAAAAAAATCAGTTTACCATAGTAAGATGAAGTACATTGAGTGGACTTTTACTATCCCCGCAATAATTTGCAATCAGGCAAATGTGATGTGAAATATCTTTCCTCCGTCGACCAAGTTGCAGATACTATAATCATGTTGGTGCCCAAGCCTGCAAACCTAATTTGAGGGGTTGTATTGAGATAAACTAATGGTTATCAATTGTTATCAGGTTGTTACTAATTTATTATCAGGTTATTAGGATTAGATTTTGTTAATTTCTTTTATTATTTGAATTATTTTCTACCAAATTAGATTAGGTTAGTTCCTCGAATTGAGAAGAGTCAGTTACACTCTGTTTATCTAGGTGATAACTATTCTTGAACAAAATTCATTCAAGTTTGCTCCTATTCTCAATCTCTTTAGCATGATCAATTGTTATTATGATTTTTATACTAGTTTAAACAAATTACTACCACGTTAATTCATCATCTCTTCTAGTCGCTAAATATGAAAATAACTCAAAATCTTAAAAAAATCACAAATAAAGCAACATACAAGTATTGATTGATTGACAAATAAAGGAGGGCAGCCCTATGCACTAAGTTCTCTCTACGCGCGGGTCCGAAGAAGAGCCGGACCACAAGGGTCTGTTGTACACAGCCTTATATTTTTAAAAATGTATGGCCTCGCAGGCATGCCTCAGATTAGCCCTTCAGGCCAGCGAGTTGACTGGTACCGAGTAGAAAGCTTCAACTGTAAATGAATTAAGCCTTTTTTAAAATTCATCTCAGTACATTAGTAATATTGTCCGCACGATTTTAAATCACATTATTAGGGTCCAAGATTTACTTCCTTGTATACTTATTTCTCCAGTATTTTTTTGATGTAGAATTTGTCGAGGATGTTATAAATACACGGATACACCCTCGCTAAGGTACTCGGCGTCCTCGTTGAGATTTCCCCACCATCATTTCACAGAGATGTGGTATTTGCCTAAACTAAGTTGGATGCTGAATGTTGCCTCACCATCTCCCAAGGTTGCACGCGAGTGCTTTGGTACCACTGTAAAAACCCAACTCACTAATAACTGTTTGTTTTTAACGTAAAAGTTGGGCTCACTATGATTGTCACGCCCCGACTTTTCTCAAGTCTTCCCTTAGGGCGCGATGGCACCAGGACGAATATTCCTTTTCAGGCTAACCATTAAATTTCTTTTCCTTCTAAATTATACATATATCTAGATGCGGGAAAATAATATAACCATGTACTTCTTTAATGAAAGCACAAGCCCATACTCGAGCATCCTCAATTTTTCTAGACTCTATAGAAGTTCAAATACAGAATAAAAACTTCCGAATCTCAAAAGGAAACAGTCTCATGTGGGGCATTTCCCGAGATAACAAAAACTTGGTTCTTCAAACCACTTAATCTAGAACAACTTTCACCAAATCTGAAGTAATGGATTGGTGAGACAATAAGGCTACGGGACGGTCGCTAGCCCTATTGTGGAACTTTTCCTCTATCGCGCTTTCCTGAAACATGTTAAGTAAAAGAGTCAGCCCTACTATCCGGGGCTGAGTGAGAACCTCGCCTTACAATTCAAAGTAACCTCACAATATTCCAAGTACAATCATATTATGAACATATTAAGCATGTCACATATTATATACATAATTGTTGCGGTGCGTGCAACCCGATCCCATGCATTTCAATTATAGCCCCGAAGGCAAGTGTGTTTGAATAGCCCCGAAGGCAAATGTATGTGAATAGCCCCGAAGGCAAGTGTGTTTGAATAGCCCCGAAGGCAAATGTATTTGAATAGCCCCGAAGGCAAATGTATTCGAATAGACCCGAAGGCAAGTGTGTTTGAATAGCCCCGAAGGTAAATGTATTCGAATAGACCCGAAGGCAAGTGTGTTTGAATAGCCCCAAAGGCAAATATATTTGAATAGCCCCGAAGGCAAGAAGTGTGTAACGCCATAGCCCCGTAGGTGATAGCAAAACTATTCACATTACCAAGATTTCTATCATCTCGACTGTGTGGTTAAACTTATACACACACACATACATACATATATATATACACATACATACATATATATGTACATATATATATATATATATATGTATATATATATATATATATATGTATATATATATATATATGTATATATATATATATATGTATATATATATATATATATATATATATATATATATATATATATATATATATATATATATAAATTGTCATATTTTCAGGAGATTCAAAAAATATTCCTTTCTTTCAACTTTTCGTTCTTCTCACTTGTAAGAGTTATAACTCTCAAATCGTAACCCCAAATAAGGTATTTCTTACGCCGAGTCGAAGGTAACACGGGGACCTATCACCATACTAAGTTTCCTCTAAAAATACTTAGTGTAACTAGTACAAATTCACGCAAGAAACAACCCTATGAAAAGAAACAACCCTATGAAAACAGTCTCGCCAGAATTTGTTTGTGAAACAAGACACAACCTTAAAATAGTCATAACTTTTTATCCGTAAGTCTGATTAATCTCTGTAAAGTCTCAAAATGCCGAGAACAGATAAATCTAGAACTTTTATTCAGCACAACTTTTCATATTCCTCACCGAAATGTTCAGTTCTTTATTTTAACAACTCTCAGAAAACTATTTCGCCAGATTGTTTGTAAAACAAGTCACAATCTTAAAACAGTTATAATTTTTAATTTGTAAGTTGGACTAATCTCTGTAAAGTCTAAAACTGTCGATAACAGATAAATCTAGAACTTTTATTCAGCACAACTTTTCATATTCCTCACCGAAACGTTCAGTTCTCTATTTTAACAACTCTCAGAAAACTATTTCGCCAGATTCTTTGTAAAACAAGTCACAATCTTAAAATAGTCATAACATTTTATCTGTAAGTCGGATTAATCTCTGTAAGGTCTCAAACTGTCGATAACAGAGAAATCTAGAACTTTTATTCAGCACAATATTTCAGATTCCTCACCAATATGTACAGTTATGCCGTTATACTTTCTGCCCTCCGGATTTCATTCGATCCGAGGCAGAAACTTTGAACTGCGATAACTCTCAAACCGTATGTTTTTTTTAACCTCTCTTGGACTCAATATTACCGCGAAAGAGAGATGTACAGCCCTGTAAAATATAATCTAATTCCAACGAGTATAACGCAGCGAAAACAGTTCATAAAGTTCTGCCTTCTGGATTTCGGTCGATCCGAGGCAGAAAATTTAAAATGTGATAACTCTCAAACCGTATGTCGGTTTCTGCCCCGCTTGTACTCAATCTAACCGTAACGGAAATATGTATAACTCTGTAAAAATTTCATCCAATTCTAACTAGTACAACTCAGCAAAACAGATTGTAATTTCACAACCCAAACTAATTATTAAACAACCTATAAATCATAATTACATGATCATTCTTTCAATATCCGGATTATATTCTAACATGTATTTGGTAACTTAAAAATAAAGGATTTTATTAAGAATTATGAGTGAGAAAGCTCACCTTTTGTTGCTTTGTACTGCAAATGAACTTTCAAACTCCAACTAATCCTTTCCCTTCTTGCTCTCTTGGTATTTTTCTGATTTTTGTTCTTCTTGCTCTCTTGATATTTTTTCTAATTTTTGTTCTTTGTGCTAAGTGCTTTGTTTTGTGCCATGTAGAATAAATAGTGAGGTGTGTGTAACTTGTGGGAGCTGGAAGGAGAGGGGTTGAGGGAGATGAAAAGGGGAAGGGGGAGTGTACGTGCAATTTATGAGGGAAAAGAGGGAACGAACATGCAGATGGCTTCTATTACTATTATTATTATTATTATTATTTTTATTACTATTTTTGTAACAACAAATTGGGACTTCACATTCTCCCCTCCTTAAACAACATTCGTCCTCGAATGTGTATAAGATCGTAACACAAGCACATAGACACATAAACTGCACACATATGAAACACAACTTAACACATTTTATTACCTTACTCAAATAGGAATGGATATTTGACTTTCATCGCGTCTTCGGCTTCCCATGTGGCTGCTTTTGTGGAGTGATTTCTCCACAAGACCTTCACGAAAGCGATATCTTTATTCCTTGGGCGCTTAACCTGTCTATCCAGGTGACGTGGCTTGGATCGTGCAAGTATTTTCGTAACATAGACACGTGGAACACCGGATGCACCGCTTCTAATTCTTTTGGAAGGGCGAGTTTGTAAGCCACATTCCCCACTCTTCATAAGATCTCATATGGTCCAATAAACCTTGGGCTCAACTTCCCTTTCTTGCCAAATCGCATCACTCCCTTCATTGGAGAGACTTTTAAAAACACTTTCTCCCCTTTTTGAAATTCGAGATCTCTTTTGCGATGGTCCGCATAAAATTTATGGCGGCTATGAGCTGTTTTGATTCGCTCCCGAATTATCTGCACTTTGTCATTTGTTTCTTGAATGACTTCGGGTTCAAACAGTTGTGTCTCGCCCACCTCGAATCATCCCAGTGGAGATCTACATTTTCACCCCTACAAGGCTTCAAATGGAGCCATCTGTATGCTAGAATGGAAACTGTTATTGTAGGCGAACTCAATTAGACATAGATGGTCCAATCAATTGCCTCGAAAGTCCAACACACAAGACCGCAAGATGTCTTCCAATGTTTGAATTGTTCGTTCAGCTTGTCGATCTGTTTGCGGATGGAAAGCCGTGCTCAACTTAACCTTTGTCCCGAGGCCCTGTTGAAAACTTTGCCAAAAGTGTGAGGTGAACTGGGAACCCCTATCCGAAATAATTTGTAATGGAATCCTGTGTAACCTCACTATTTCTTTCAAATAAATTTGCGCATATTGCGGCGCCCGATATGTAGTCTTAACCGGTAGGAAATGGGCTGACTTTGTAAGCCGATCTATAATCACCCAGATAGAATCATAACCTTCTCGAGTTTTTGGTAGACCGGTCACAAAATCCATATGAATCGCCTCTCATTTCCATACGGGGACACCAATATACTGAAGTAGTCCACCGGGTTTTTGATGTTCAACTTTCACCTGTTGACACGTAAGACACCTTCCGACAAACTCTACAACGTCTCTCTTCATTCCGTCCCACCAGTAATTTTTCCTGAGGTCCTGATACATTTTCGTTGATCCTGGATGAATAGAATACCTTGTATTGTGACCCTCATCTAAGATCTTCGTTCTTAGATACCTTACCTTAGGAACACATAACCTACCCTTATACCGAAGGGTACCTTCATTTTCTCCTAATGTAAACTGTGAAGGTAATCCCTGTTGAATCCTCTGCCGAAACTTAACAAACTCCGTATCCTCAAACCGACTTTTTTTTATTTCCGAAGCTAAGGCAGACTGAGAGGTATCATGCACCGCCACCCTGCCTTCACCGACCTCAGTTAAACTAACCCCGAAGTTTCCCAGTTTTTGTACCTCACGAACAATACCATTTTTTGTATTGCCAAATGGGACAAGCTTCCCATTGATCTCTTACTGAGTGCGTCAACCACCACGTTAGCTTTTCCAGGATGGTAAAGAATGCTAAGGTCATAATCCTTAACCAACTCTAACCATCTTCTTTGTCGGAGATTCAAATCCTTCTGCGTGGTTATGTACTGTAAACTCTTGTGATTTGTAAATATATCTACATGCACCCCATACAAATAGTGTGTTCATATTCGTAAGGCGAACACTACCACGGCCAATTCTAAGTCATGAGTTGGAAAATTCTTCTCATATGTCTTCAATTGTCGAGATGTATACGCAATCACTTTTCCAAACTGCATCAAGACACATCCTAATCCAACCCTAGAGGCATCACAATAGACTGTGAACCCTTCGTGTGCCGATGGTAAGGTTAGGACTGGTGCAGTAGTCAACAACTCCCTCCGTTTCTGAAAACTTGCTTCACATGCTTCTGACCACTGGTACTTAACCGCTTTCTGAGTCAATCGGGTTAAGGGAGCAGCAAGACTAGAGAAACCTTATACAAATCTTCTATAATACCCAGCCAAACCCAAGAAACTCCTAACTTCTGTCGGAGTGGTAGGTCTTGGTCAGTTCTTCACTACTTCCATCGTTTGGGGGTCTACCATAATTCCATTCCTTGACACAACATGGCCAAAGAAGGCTACCTTTTCCAACCAAAATTCACTCTTTGAAAATTTAGCATACAATTTCTCCTGTTTTAAGACTTGAAACACTACCCTCAGATGCTCTTCATGTTCCTCAACACTCTTGCGGTAAATTAGAATATCATCGATGAATACAATCACGAACAAATCTAAGAATGGTTTGAAGATTCTATTCATGAGGTCCATAAAAGCTGTTGGGGCATTGGTTAACCCGAAAGACATGACCAAGAACTCATAGTGGCTATATCGGGTTCTAAAGGCTGTTTTGGATATATCATCAGGATTTATTTTCAGCTGGTGATATCCCAAACGAAAGTCAATCTTGGAAAAAATAACTAGCTCCCTGAAGTTGGTCAAAAAGATCATCGATTCTTGATAATGGATACCGGTTCTTGATCGTGACCTTATTAAGTTGTCGATAATCGATGCACATTTGGAGCGAACCATCTTTTTTCTTCACAAAAAGGACTGGTGCACCCTAGGGCGAAACACTAGACCTTATAAAGCCCTTATCCAGAAGGTCTTTCAACTGTTCTTTTAACTCTCTCAATTCAGCTGGGGCCATTCGATATGGAGGAATAGAAATGGGTCTTGTACCCGGAATTAACTCTATAGCCAACTCCACTTCTCTACCCCGGAGGAAGGTCGGGAAGATCTTCACGGAAAATTTCGAACAATAGGGACACACATGCACTTCCGGGGACTCTTTTTGGGTATCCATTATATTGGTCAGGTAAGAGTATTCCACTTTGTGACTTCTTAATAACTTTTGATCCCTAAGATAGGAAATAAGTTGACTCGAGGGTGTCCCAATTCTACCCCTTATAAAAACTTCTGGTTCCCCGGGAAAAGATAATTTTACAACCTTTTATCGGCAATCCAACGTGGCATAACATGCTAACAGCCAATCCATACCCAAAAGAATGTCAAAGTCTACCATATCAAGTAATACTAAGTCTGCTATTGTTCCTCTGCCATTTACTTCTAATGGAAAATTTTTAATCACACAAGAGGCCCAAATTGAGGCCCCCACTAGCATCATGACCTCAAAGGGTTCACTTAAATAGGAAGGTTCCACATATATATTCTTAGCTAAACTCATCGACACATACGAAAATGTAGAGCCAAGATCATATAATACAAGTGCAGGAATACTTGAGACCAACAAAATACTTGTGACCATCGCATTAGATGTCTCTACCTTATTCATCTGGGGAAAAGCGTAGAGTCAGTTAGGACTATTGGGCTGTTGACCTCCCTAACTCTGTCGGGACTAGCTGCCCTGATTTTCCTTGTGGGCAGTTGCGGTCACTTCTGACCTCCCATGGGAAAACTGAGTTTGGGTTCTCTTCTTGCAATCTCTGGCATAGTGGTCTGGTTCTCCACAGTTGTAACAACCTCTCTGTTAGAACCTGCATTCTCCAAAATGTCTCTTTTGACAAACCTTACAGACCGGTATGTCACTCCCTGCATTGGGGTTGGTGGTTTTGGCGTTGCTACCTTGATGATTGAACTATTTATGCTCTTGGGGCCTGTAATGAGACTGGTCTACTGACTGGATCAGTTTTGAAGGACTCCTACTACCTTCTTGCCTTTGGTTTTGATTTCGATTAAAGGATCCCGATGATCGAAACCTCTTCTGTTAATACTCTCTTTTTTCTTTAGCAAAACCTTCTACCCTCATTGTCATGTCGACGATCTGAAGGTAAGTCCGATCATGGGCTAATGCCACTACCTTCTCTGCCAAGTTCAGGTTTAAACCCTCAACAAATCTTTTAACCTCCTCCCTTTCCGTAGGAATAATATGCGCGTTGTATGCCAACAATCACATGAACTGGGTATCGTATTCTTGCACACTGCGGTCTCCTTGTTTCAACTGTTCAAACTCACGCCTGAGTGCATCTTTTCAGGTGTTAGGCATGTACATGCCTCATCCGTCTAGCCCTAAGCAAATCCATACAACATGCGATTGTGTCATCAATATACGCGACAAAATAGTCTCTTGGGTCCATCCTACGGTCCATGAACTCCTGAGCTCGCATTATCCCTTTCGTTTCAATGAGCACTTCCCTCTTAGTTGGAACTCGTATTGTAACCATATCTACAAAAATACTTGTTAGTTAGTTTATCGTTGTACAGTCTCCTTCCATAATCCTTTGAAGGAGGTAGTACGAGAACCAAGTCTTGAAAAGACTCAAGATAGGCAAGAGAAGAGTATGAAAGAAGTGAAACTATTTAGGATGTTCATCCATTCACTTACTACTAAGGTGGCGCGCACACCGTCGCAACAAGTAACCGTTCAAACACCCAACTCAAAGAAATGTCCTAGAATCTCCTAACCTGATTTAGCTTTGATACCAACTTGTCACGCCCCGACTTTTCTCAAGTATTCCCTTAGGGCGCGATGGCACCTGAACGACTATTCTTATCCAGGTGAATCATTAAATTTCTTTTCCTTCTAAATTATACATATATCTAGATGCGAAAAATAAGATAACCATGTACTTCTTTAATGAAAGCACGAGCCCATACTCGAGCATCCCCAATTTTTCTAGACTCGATGGAAGTTCAAATACAGAATACAAAACATACAAATCTCAAAAGGAAACAGTCTCATGTGGGGCATTCCCCGAGATAACAAAAACTTGATTCTTCAAACCACTTAATCTAGAACAACTTTCACCAAATCGGAAGTAATGGATTGGTGGGACAATAAGGTTGCGGGACGGTCGCTAGCCCTATTGCGGAGCTTTTCCTCTATCGCGCTTTTCTGAAACATGTTAAGTAAAAGAGTCAGCCCTACTATCCGGGGCTGAGTGAGAACCTCGCCCTACAATTCAAAGTAACCTCACAATATTCCAAGTACAATCATATTATGAACATATTAAGCATGTCACATATTATATACATAATTGTTGCGGTACGTGCAATCCGATCCAATGCATTTCAATTATAGCTCCGAAGGCAAGTGTGTTTGAATAGCCCCGAAGGCAAGTGTGTTTGAATAGCCCTGAAGGCAAGTATATTTGAATAACCCCGAAGGCAAGAAGTGTGTAACGCCATAGCCTCGTAGGTGATAGCAAAACTATTTATATTACCAAGATTTCTATCATCTCGACTGTGTGTCTAAACTTATACACACACACATACATATATATATATATAAATTGTCATATTTTCAGGAGATTCAAATAATATTCATTTCTTTCAACTTTTCTCTCTTCTCACTTGTAAGGGTTATAACTCTCAAATCGTAACCCCAAATAAGGGATTTCTTACGCTGAGTCGAAGGTAACACGGGAACCTATCACCATACTAAGTTTCCTCTAAAAATACTTAGTGTAACTAGTACAAATTCATGCAAGAAACAACTCTATGAAAACAGTCTCTCCAGAATTTGTTTGTAAAACAAGACACAACCTTAAAATAGTCATAACCTTTTATCCGTAAGTCTGATTAATCTCTGTAAAGTCTCAAAATTCCGAGAACAGATAAATCTAGAACTTTTATTCAGCACAACTTTTCATATTCCTCACTGAAACGTTCAGTTCTTTATTTTAACAACTCTCAGAAAACTATTTCGCCAGATTGTTTGTAAAACAAGTCACAATCTTAAAACAGTTATAATTTTTAATCTGTAAGTCGGACTAATCTATGTAAAGTCTAAAACTGTCGAAAACAGAGAAATCTAGAACTTTTATTCAGCACAACTTTTCATATTCGTCACCGAAACGTTCAATTCTTTCAATTCTCTATTTTAACAACTCTCAGAAAACTATTTCCCCAGATTCTTTGTAAAACAAGTCACAATCTTAAAACAGTCATAACATTTTATCCGTAAGTCGGATTAATCTCTGTAAAGTCTCAAACTGTCGATAACAGAGAAATATAGAACTTTTATTCAGCTCAACGTTTCAGATCCCTCACCAATATGTACAGTTATTCCGTTATACTTTCTGCTCTCCGAATTTCATTCGATCCGAGGCAGAAACTTTGAAGTGCGATAACTCTCAAACCGTATGTCGGTTTTAACCTCGCTTGCACTCAATATGACCGCAAAAGATATAGGTACAACCCTGTAAAATAGTATCTAATTCCAACGAGTATAACTCAGCGAAAACAGTTCGTAATGTTCTGCCTTCCTGATTTCGGTCGATCCGAGGCAGAAACTTTAAAATGGGATAACTCTCAAACCGGATGTTGGTTTCTGCTCCGCTTGGACTCAATCTGACCGTAACAAAAAGATGTATAACTCGGTAGAATTTCATCCAATTCTAACAAGTACAACTCAGCGAAACAGATTGTAATTTCATAACCCAAACTAATTATAAAGCAACCTATAAATCATAATTTCATGCTCATTCTTTCAATATTCGGATTATATTCTAACATGTATGGTAACTTAAAAATAAAGAATTTTACTAAGAATTATGAGTGAGAAAACTCACCTTTTGTTCCTTCGTACTGCAAATGAACTTTCAAACTCCAACTAATCTTTTCCCTTCTTGCTCTCTTGGTATTTTTCTGATTTTTGTTCTTCTTGCTCTCTTGATATTTTTTCTGATTTTTGTTCTTTATGCTAAGTGCTTTGTTTTGTGCCATGTAGAATAAACAGTGAGGTGTGTAACTTGTGGGAGGTGGAAGGAGAGAGGTTGATGGAGATGAAAAGGAGAAGGAGGAGTGTACATGCAATTTATGAGGGGAAAGGGGGAATGAACATGCAGAGGGTTTTTATTATTATTATTATTATTATTATTATTATTATTATTATTATTATTATTATTATTATTATTATTATTATTATTATTATTATTATTATTATTATTATTATTATTATTATTATTATTATTATTATTATTATTATTATTATTAGTTTTGTAACTGCAAATTGGAACTTCACAATGCTCCCCTCCACCTTGAGGGGGGATGATGGAATTAAACCTTTTATGGATCATCTTAACACAGAAAAGAAGAAAAGAAGAAGAAGTGTTTGATCGAAGAAGAAAGCAATGTACCAGACACATCGGAGCTATCGAAGTTACATCTGCCTATAGAAAAAAAATTGGGCCTGAAGAATAAATGACGATTAGACCACAAGTGCAAGTGGAAAACCAAATCCCAACTTCAATACCAATCAGAAGGCCCAAGACATGTATACAAACTCAGCCCAAGATAAATATATACCCAATATTGCATCTCAACCATTCAGAGTTAACAAAATAACTGTGGCCGTTGAATTAGATATACACAAGTCATTTTCACATAGTACATAGAAAAAGGAATAAGTTTATTAGGCATCATCCAATAGAAATAAGACAAAATTATATAGGTTTATTGGTTTATTCACTACAACATTGTGTATCTATAGCTACTAAATACATTGTAGCTAAATCATGAAAAGTTTCGTTGCTAAACACTTTAGCTACAACTTTTTATTCCGTAGCATTCGTAGCAAAATGCAGCTTAGTTAAAAGTTAGCTACAGACTTTACATGGTCCGTTGCTAAGGACTAGTACTTATTGCTACATAATTTTTTGTGTTGTAGCTGTGATAATAATAAAAAATTCCATGAAAATATACTTATAGCAAGTAATTTTACTCTTTTCCCACATAAATAAAATTTGTAGCTATCTTTATATTGTAACCATGAGATATTGTATTATAGCAAAATATTTAATTTGTTTGCCACACAAACTCAAATTTTGTGGCTATTTCTATAGTCTAGTCTCGTGGCAATAATACTCATATTAAGTTACGAATAAAAAAAATCATAGCTATGATTGAAGTATTTGCCACGAACATTTTTATATTATAGTAAAACTCTACACCTTTAGACATGAAATATATAGAATTATAGCTAAAATGTTTCTTCATTTGTGATGGAAAGTGAAAATTTATCGGGCAATTAAATATATAATTGCGCATTCAATAATTCAATTACTACAAATTAAAGAATTCTCCACAAGCATTGTTAGTAACAAGAATTTTATAATATAGCTAGGAATCCATATTTTAGATTTCAAAACACGTTCCAAGTTACAGATACTTGAATTTTTCAATTTCAAAATGGTCAAAATACACAATTAATGTATGACACCATCTTGTTTGAGTCCAAAGCTGCCCAATCTTCCTCTTTCTCTCCTTCCACGGTCTTCAACTGCACCTTAGCTTGATCAACATTGTCTTAGTTTGTCACTTATATGCTTTAATTCCACAAATTTACCTGTTAATAATGGTAAAGTATTTTTTGTGAGTGTACATAGAATTTCAAACGAAAAAAAGTCTTAAATAATTCTATTACTAAAATTTTTAAGAGATTAAAACAAGTAAATGTAAAGCAACAAAAGAAGTAAACAAACCTGTAAACTTTTTAAACTTCTTGAAAGGATTTTCTCCTCAATATGGAAATGTCGCTTTGTTGTTACAATCGACAAACTATATCTCATTCCAACATTATTACAACTTCAAAATCGCACTCAATACTAATAAAACATAAGGCACGATATTAATAAAATTGAACTCAAAAACCTAAGTCAAATAGGTGTATCTTGAATATAAAAGCAATGGGTTCTTTTTTATCTTTTTCGTTGTTCTCTTTTCAAGACTCACCCCATAAATTCTCACGAGTTAGTGGCCGTACCGCGACCTAGGGCTTCAATTCATTTACTTTTGAGTTAGTGGAAAAAGAAACTAATTGTTGAAGAAATATTTAAAACAAAATGGTTTAAAAAAAATAAAGAAATAAGATATATTGCACACAAACATGAAAATATAATAGATACAATGAGTGTAAATGGAAGAACAAAAATAAACTTGATAACATATAAAGTAATAAAAAGAGAGCTAGCATGGAGGAGTAGAATTTACTATAAAAGCATACTTTCAGAAAAAACATAGATACACCTATACAAATATACATATTAGATGATAGGATATTAGAAAATCTACAAGATGCTTTAATATCAGTAATAAAAGGAAATTTAATATACAAAAAACTAAAATTTACGGTACAACTAGACTTTAGTATATCACTAAAAGATGAACATAAAGACTTAGCCTTGACACTATATTATAAACTAGATAGAATAAATATGCCATCAGGAAGTAAAGTTATAAGCATAGAAACAAAAAAGATATATGCCTTAATCGAAAACCACCATGTAAAGAAACATTATGAAATGAACATACTAGTACCAAGAATGTACCAAGAGATATTAGAACAAATAGAACATAAAGAAAATTCCAAGATAACAATACCAAAGAAATATATATGAATTTTAATACTAGAACCCTGACACCATCAAGAAGAATAATACCAAAAATAGAAGGATCTAAATTGAATATTACGAAAGAACCAATAATGTCACGGCAAACTAATGTTATACAACCCAGAATATTAGACTTAATAAATATAAACACAAATAGATTAAAAATTAAAGTAATAATATTTAAAGGTATAATAACAACAGACTGAATAGCTGAAATAAATACTGGAGCTATTAAGAGTTTTATACATATAAGTAAGATTGATGAAAATAATTGTGATTTAGTAGACCCACAAACTTATAATCATCCTGAAAATGAAAGAGAGATAATAATTACCAAAAGTGTTAATTTAAGATTCAAAATTCAAGATTTAGAGTATACGATAAATATAGGAGTAATAGAATATGATAGTTTTAATGAACTACTTCTAGGAAGTGACTTTTTAACCATGATAAATTATAAGATAAATAATAATGGAATTGAAATAAATGACCACGGGAAAACAAGATTCGTAAATAAAGTATGAATATACAAAAAGAGATAATAGAGAAAAAACCAGAAATTAAAATCAATAAGAACAACTTTATCAGAAGAAATATTCTCACAACTCAAATACTTAAAATATAAGGCAAAAGAAATAAAACTAGAAGAAAAGATAAAACGGTTAGAACAACAATGTGAAAAGTTTGATAAAATATGGATAGATATGGGAAACGGATGGAGAAAAAGAATTAATAATTCTGACTAAGTCTAACGAAAAAATTAGGGCATTATGGGAAGAAATAGTAGTAAAAGAAAAAATGAAGAATACATTAATAATAATGGATGAAATAAAAGAAAACCAAACAAAAATGCAAGAGGTAATAAGAGAAGAATTAACAAAATTATGGAATGTATCTGAAGTACCAACATTTAAAATAATACTGGAAAAACTCAACATATTAGTAGAAGAGACAAATAAAGATAAAGGTAAACAAGTAGAAGAAAATGAACCTAGCACGAGCAAAGAAAACACAATGGTTAGTACCACAACTCAACAACCAGAAATAGTACCGATAGATGCTTGGAGAAGAAGTGAAAAATCAATAATGGTAGATATAAGTAAAATAAAACCAAAATTGCCAAATGTTAAATATACACAATACACACACAATATACATGTGTATATTGGGCTGTATATTACCATGCACATTGGGTTGTACACCGTGCACAGTGGGCTGTATATTACTATGTATATAGTAACGGATTAGGTAAGGTTTTGTAGTGTAATTAGTATTGTACACTTACCATAATTTGTATTACCATAATTTTATAGTTAGTATCCAAGTAGAATAAGGTTTTATGAGTAGAATAGGAATAAGATTCTCCTATTAAGGAAATATGTAAATTGTATATATAGTTTTTCAATTAATGAAAATAATCAAGGGATTATTTCTTTCATGGTATCAAGAGACTAGGTCTAAACTTGATTCCGCCTTGCTCTCGGTTTTTGTGCCACTTGTCGGCCACATTAGCCTCGATTTCCATCCCCCTTCACCGGAATTCGTGATATTTTTACCTCCACTCTTCCCAAATTTCCCCTTCTCTCCCTTTGTTCTTTCGTTATGTCTAAGAACACTTTTCATCCTGCCCTCACAGTTTCTAACATCAAGAACAACATCCCTATTGTTCTTGAGATGGAAAACGTCCAATATGCGACGTGGGCAGAATTGTTTAAAATTCACGCTATCTCCCATCAAGTCATCCATCACATAATTCCTCCAGCTGCACCTATTCCCGCGGAGGATCCTCAGTTATGGATTACTCTTGATGCTACCGTTCTCCAATGGATTTATTCCACTATTTCGGATGACCTCTTACAAACGATTATTGAGCCGGACACTACGGTTATGGCTATATGGAATAGATTGCATGACATATTCCAAGATAACTAACATTCACGTGTTGTCACACTCGAGCAGGAATTCTCTCAAGTTCGCATGGAAGAATTTCTGAACGTATTTGCATATTGCAAGAAACTCAAGGAGTTGGCAGACCAACTCCGTAACATTGGCACACCTGTGACAAATAATCGTATGGTTCTACAATTAGTTGTCGGCCTTTCTGAGGCCTATAATGGCGTTGGGACTCTCCTTCGTCAAAGCAATCCACTTTCCGCTTTTTATCAAGCCCGCTCCATGCTTACTTTGGAAGAAGCCGGTTTGGCTAAGAAGGCGACTACCGGTGCAAGCCATGTCGTCATGATGACGTCCTCTACAAATTCTTCGGGTTTTGTGGATAATTCGGGCCAAAACCGTGCTCATGGTGGCGGCAAAAATAATCGTAAGAATAATGGCAAAAATCGCGGGGGCAAACGCGGTGGTTCCGATGGATAACATTTCGATAGTGGGCCCCATCCAGTCAACAGTGGGCCACCTCCCTACTGGTCCCAATCGTGGGGCTCATAGCAGTGGGGCTGGGGCAGTGGGTCATGGCCCAACAACCCCTATTTTCCAGATTCAGTTAATGGGCAGTGGGCTGGACAACCCCAATTCTGGCCCAACAGTCAGGCCCCTTATTCTTCTCGTTTCAGCACTAGGTTGGGGCAATAGGGTGGACTGCTTGGGCCTCGGCCCACACAAGCATTCTCAATAGTGGGCCCCATACATACTCACACCGACATTGAGGCCGCAATGCACACACTTGGGTTGACGCAAACGGATCCGAATTGGTACATGGACACCGACGCGACTACACATATGACATCCAATCAAGGTACTCTCTCGTCTTATTCCAATTTGAGCAACCCTCGTAGTATAATTATTGGTAATTGTAACTCTATTCCAATTCAGGGTTATGGTCATAATACTTTGTCTCCCCCCAATCCACCCCTTATCTTGAAAAATACCTTACATGCCCCCAAATTGATTAAAAACTTAGTGTATGTCCGTAAATTCACCACTAACAATTCTGTTTCTGTTGAATTTGATCCTTTTGGTTTTCTCTGTGAAGGATTTCAAGACGGAGAGTCCTCTCATGAGGTGTGATAGTAGGGGAGATATTTATCCTATCACACCCGATTTTAGTCTATCGAGTCAAGCCTTGTCGTCAGCGTTTGCAGCCCTTGCTCCTTCCTTGTGGCATGCTCGTCTTGGTCATCCGGGGTCTTCTATTTTGTCGTCATTAGATAAAAATAATTTTATTTCATGTAAGGGTACGAATAGTACTCCAAATTGTCAATTTTATTCTTTAGGAAAAATTGTTAGGTTGCCATTTGTAGACTCAAATTCTCATACTTTAATGTCATTTGATATTATTCATAGCGACTTATGGACGTCTCCTGTTCTCAGTTCTCTGGGTCATCGATATTATGTTCTTTTTTGGATGATTATTCTAAGTTTTTATGGACGTTTCCGATAGCAAAAAAATCTCAAGTTTTTTCCGTCTTCTTAAAATTTAGAGCATTCATTAGAACCCAATTCGAACGAGAAATCAAAAATATTCAGTGTGATAATGGAAATAATATGACAATGGGGTGTTTCGGGAATTCTGTGCTAATAATGGGATCAATTTTTATTTTTCTTGTCCTCATACGTCTTCACAAAATGGGAAAGTCGAACGCAAAATTCATTCCATAAATAACATTGTCCGAACTTTATTAATTCATGCTTCTGTACCCCCGTCTTTTTGGTATCATGCTCTACAAATTGATACCTATCTCCTTACATAATTCCTTCCAAAGGTTTGACATATTCTTCCCCCCTTCAAATTTTATATAATTAAATTCCTTCATATTCACATCTTCGGGTTTTTGGGTGGTTGTGTTATCCGTTATTCCCGTCCACCACAATTAACAAACTTCTGGCCCAGTCTACTCCGTGTGTGTTTTTGGATTTTCCGTGTAATCATCGTGGCTACAAATGCTTTGATTTATCCTCTAATAAAATCATCATTAATCGCCATGTCATTTTTTATGAATCCCAATTTCCGTTTGCTAAATTTAATACTCACGTGCCTAGTTCATATACATTTTTGGATGATAGTATATCCCCGTATATTATTCAGCATTTTTCGGACGTCTCCCACACCCAAAATTCTCGACCAGCCCTACTCGTCCGTCACCCACTACCGGACCCAGTCCAGCCACTGGGCCAGTTTCTGCGATTGTGCCAGTCCAACCTAATTCTAGAACTAGTCCAGTTCCTGCTCCAGTTTAACGATTTGGGTCAGCATGCCCACTGCCTGCTGGCCAGTCCGTCCCGAGTCCCAAAAATTCCCAAAATCCATTCGTCTCTACCCCGAATCATGGACCAGTCACCCGTAGTCAACAGGGGATTTTTACACCAAAAAGACATTTTAATTTATATTCTAATGTTCTTAAATCACCCTTACCCCGAAATCCTGTGTCTGCATTAAATGACCCGAATTGGAAAATTGCTATGACCGATGAATATAATGCTCTTATTGATAATAAGACATGGGAGTTGGTACCCCGTCCATATGGTATTAATATTATTAGGTCTATGTGGATTTTTGCTCATAAGGAAAATTCAGATGGTTCATTTGTCCGACATAAGGCGCGGTTGTAGGTGATGGTAAGACTCAGCAGGTTGGTGTAGATTGTGGTGAGACATTTAGTCCGGTGGTCAATTCGGCTACCATTCACATTGTGCTTAGCTTAGCTCTTTCGAAATCATGGCCTATTCATCAGTTAGATGTAAAAAATGCTTTCCTACATGGTGATCTCAAGGAAACAGTCTATATGCATCAGCCGTTGGGATTCAGGGATCCCAATCATCCTCATCATGTATGTTTGTTGAAGAAGTCCTTATATGGGCTTAAGCAGTCTCCACAGGCCTAGTATACGCGGTTTGCAGACTATGTTTTGACTATTGGGTTCACTCATATCAGGTCGAATAATTCATTATTCATCTACCGTCGTGGTTCATCCGTGGCCTATATTCTGGTATATGTGGATGATATTATTTTGACTGCCTCTTTCGATTCCTTACGCCAGTCTATCATGACAATGCTCAGCTCTGAGTTTGCTATGAAAGACTTGGGGCCCTTGAGCTATTTTTTAGGATTGAAGTCACTCGTCATGCAGGTGGGTTGTTCTTATCTCAAAGGAAGAATACAACTGAGATCATTGAGAGGGCTGGGATGTCATCATGTAAGTCCACTTCCACTTCAGTTGATACTAAACCCAAGCTTAGTATCGCGGCCGACGTACCATACGAGGATCCGACCCGCTATCTCAGTCTTGCAGAGGCCCTTCAGTATCTTACATTCACGAGGCCAGATATTACGTATGATGTCGAGCAGGTGTGTTTGTTTATGCATGATCTCCGAGTTGAGCACACGAATGCACTCAAACACATCATTCGGTATATTCAGGGTACGCTGGACTTTGGTTTGCATTTATGTCCCTCCTCGACATCCACACTTGTCTCGTATACGGATGCTGATTGGGGTGGCTGTCCGGACACCAGACGGTCTACGTCTGGCTATTGTATATTTCTCGGCAATAACCTGGTCGCGTGGTCTGCAAAACGTCAGTCAATATTATCCCGATCCAGTGCCGAGGCCGAATATCGAGGGGTAGCTAATGTGGTCTCAGAATTATGTTGGTTACGTAATTTATTGTTGGAGCTTCATTGTCCCATTCAGAAAGCAACCTTGGTTTATTGTGATAATATTAGTGCCATCTACCTTTCTGTAATCTGGTTCAGCACCAGTGCACTAAGCATATCGAGATGGACATTTACTTTGTCCGCGAAAAGGTTGCTCGTGGTCAGGTACGCGTCTGCCATGTCCCATCAAGGTATCAAATTGCCAACATATTTACAAAGGGTCTTCCATCGGTCATTTTTGAAGATTTTAGGGACAGTCTCAGCATTCGAAGACCGCCCGCTATGACTGCGGGGGTGTGTTAAATATACACAATATACATGTGTATATTGTGTATATTGGGTTGTATATTACCGTGCACAGTGGGCGGTATACCGTGCACATTGGGCTGTATATTACCGTGTATATAGTAACGGATTAGGCAAGGTTTTGTAGTGTAATTAGTATTGTACACTTACCATAATTTGTATTACCATAATTGTATAGTTAGTATCCAAGTAGAATAAGGTTTTAGGAGTAGAATATGAATATGATTATCCTATTATGGAAATATATAAATTGTATATATAGTCTTTCAATTAATAAAAATAATCAAGGGATTATTTCTATCACCAAAGAAAGTAGAAAAAATACTAGATAATCTAGCAATATTAAGTAAGAAATGACAATTTTAATGGAAAACCAAGAACCTAGTGTACTTACGTTTTTAAAAAACCATGGGAAAATATAATAGAAAGAGAAAGATACAAGTATGAATCAATAAAAAAGAAAGAAAAAACTACGCCAAACAATAATTCAAAAGGTGAAAACATTTACTTAAAAGACGCAGAAAAAACAACCAACGAGTATTTGAATATAAAATTAGATAAACAAGAACAAAAAATATGTGAATTGGAAATAGAAAACACCAAATTGAAAACACACAATAATGAAGAATGGTATAACAAGTATAAAAAATACAAACACAAATTCAAGGATACAAAGAAAGTATTAAAAGAAACCAAAGTAGAACTGAAACAAACAAAAGAGGAATTGAATAATATAAAACAAGAATTAAATGAAGTGAAACGAGAATTAGGAGAATTAAAAGAAGAAATACAAATTCTTAGAGAAGAGATAAAAATGTTAAAAGGAAAAAAGAAGATTATAAAAATTAGAACAAGCGATGAAAGTACAACTAGTAATGAAAAAACTGAGAGCGATACAAACGAAGACAACAACATTGAATTAGTTAACCAAGAGGTACAAGTAGCAGAATTCATAGAAGATGAAGAAGATTCAGAAATAGTAAAGGAAAATAATCAGCTAATAGTAGCCTTACAAAAAATGAAAAGTGTAAATGCAATCATAGAAGATGAACCTGAAAGTGATATAGAAGATGAATTTAATAATTCTATAGATACAGAAATAGAAACCGATGATTTAATAAATGAAGATGCAAATGATTATCCCGAAGAAGAATTAGTAGACCCAAATCAGGAAATAATAACAAGAAAACGAACTAGATTACCAAACCATATAACAGTAGGACAACAAGCTGAATTTAAAGAATTTGTAGGATCAATAGCACAAGGTGTAAATTACAATGGATGTTTTTTAGATTTAGATAATGTGTATGATGAACAAGAAATAGGAAGAAGAATAAATGATTGGAATCTGGGAATGTATATAGCATTAATGAACTCTACACAAACATAAAACCTAGAATATATGTATGACTTAATATCTAAAACATTAATCGGAAAAGTAGCTTTTTGGATATAATCTATAGCATACCAATTAAGAGGAGAAGTATTTAGCCATGCAGGAGATTGGAAATCTATGCTAATAATATTTGATATTATAATAAAAAGAGAAGTTTTAGGAGAAAAATGGTTAGTAGCACGAGAAAACGTACTTGCAGAGAGAAAAATAGAGATAACAATGAATCTAAATAACATGAAATGTTGTAAAATCAATAAATTACCAGAATACACAATAAGTTTTAGTAAGTTCTTTTATGAAGCAAGATTTTTACCACAAGAAGGTTTAATATATCAACAACTCTATTATGACCACTTACCAATACCTTATAATACGGAGATATCGAAAGAACATACCCAACTAGAACCAAAAGAAAATACATTAGGAGAAAGAATAAGAGTACTAAGATCATATCTAATGCGAAAATGTGAAGAATATAGAATGCAACAAAAGATAAAAAAAAAGATAAGAAAATAGGATTAAGAAAAGTATGTGGATTTACTGAAAGAAGACTAGTATTTGGATGTGACGATAATAAAAGAGAAAAGAAATACAAGAAAGGTCATAGAAAGAGATACCAACATAAGAAATATAAGAGATATAATAACTACAACAGACAGAACCAACAACCTTATTACGAACATTATAGGCAAAAGAGATTTAAAAGATATAGAAATACCCCTGAAAGTAGGAAAAAATTTAAACATAAGAGAAAATTTAGGAAAAGAAAATATGTAAAAAAAATAGAAGAAGAAAAACTTAAAGAATGTAAATGTTGGAATTGCAATGAAAAAGGACATTATGCTAATAAATGCCCAAAGCTAAAGAAAAAAAGAGTAAAATATATAAATACAACATAATTTATAATGAGTCTACAAAAAATAAAAGAAGAAAATAATAATTGGTATGAATATGAAGACTTTTATGTTAGTCGGACTGATGAAGAAAGTGAATCAGAATTAGAAAATATTAACTTCGTTAACCAAAACTCAGAAAGTGAAAGTAGTTCTAACTAAATGAAATTGCAAGAAGAAAGAAAATTATTAGAAGAAAGAGATTACTGGATGCAATATGAAAGGTATGTTCGCAATAAGCTTATTACAACTACTAGTGAAATAGGAAATAAATACTATAATGATAGATACAATAAGATTACAAAAAGCCTTAGCAGAATAAGAGAAAGGTTGAGTGAAATAAGATGGAAAAACTACTAGAGGAAGTAAGAGAAATGGAACAAGATGAGGAACTTCAACAAAGGTTAATAAAAATAGAGTTAGAAATAAATAATAACTAGATGGTAACAATCTATATAGAAGCACATATAGAATACAATCCTAATAAAATGATAAAAAAAAGATCTTTATTGACAGTGGAGCAGACCTATGTCTAGCAAAGAAAGAGGTACTAGAATCACACAGATGGAAGAGATCTAAAACACATAAAACAAGAGTATCAGGTTGTAATGAACAAACAAAAGAATTAGATATAATAGCAGAAAATATGAGAATACTATTGGAAAAAATAGTATTTAGACTACCAGTAATATACTAGCTGAATGACATGAAACAACAAATATTGTTAGGAAATAATTACCTATACTACTTTAAAACACAAGTAATAAATAATACTACTTTTAGCTTACAAACACATTGTAACAAGTGGATAATACTAAAGAGAGTACTACCAATATACACACTAAGAATATGTAACATAAGATCAGATAGGAATAGTAACCTACAACTATTAAGAGAAAAATATCTTAATATATTAAAAATAAATTTCGGAGAAAACCCAATGCAACTATGGAAAAAAGAAAAAATATACGCTGAAATCAAGTTAATAAATTCCAATGACATAATTAGATCTAAACCTATTAGGTATAGCCCAACGGATCAAAAAGAATTTGAAACCCAACTAAAAGAATTATTAGAATTAAAATTAATACAAGAGAGTAAAAGCTCATATAGCAGCCCAGTCTTTTTAGTCAGAAAACATAGTGAACAAAAAAGACGAAAGACTAGAATGGTGATTGACTATAGAGAGCTAAACAAGAAAACTATATTTGATGGATATTTTTTACCATACAAAAGAAACCTTATCAACAGATTAGGAAATAAAAAATGGTTTAGCAAATTTGATTATAAAAGTGGATTTTGGCAAATAAAACTAAAAAATGAATCAAAAGCTTTAACAACATTTAGTACCCCCAAGGACACTACGGATGGAATGTACTACCCTTTGGATTAAAAAATGCACCACAAATATTTCAAAGAAGGATGGACCAAGTGTTCAGAAAATTAACAGAATATTGTATAGTATATGTTGATGACATACTAATATATAGTGTTGATTTAGAAAATCATATAAAACACCTAGAAGAATTTATAAAAACTGTGAAACAGCACAGAATACTATTATCTGAAAAGAAATCTGAAATCTTTAAGAATAGTATAGAATATTTGGGATACATAATAGACAATGAAGGATTACAATTACAAGAAGACATTGTAACAAAAATAAAAAAAATTTAAAGATAAATTAGAAAGCAAAAAGGAGGTACAACAATTTCTAGGAGTCGTAAATTATGCTTCAGACCATATAAAAGATTTACCACTTTTGAGAAAGCCATTACAAGAATTAACTAGAAAAAATATAACATTTGAGTGGAAGGAAGAACATACTAAAGCCATAAATAAAATCAAGGAAAAATTAAAAGCCTCGACAAAACATAGAATACCAACAGAACTAGATCAACTAGAACTTTTTACTGATGCAAGTGATATAAGATAGGGAGCAGTCCTCATAGCATATGATAAAGAGGATATAGATAAAGAAAAACCACTAATTTGTGGATATGGAGGTGGAACATGGAAGCCAGATGAGAAAAATTACCATATTAACGAAAAAGAACTATTAGCAGTAAAATTTGAAATAAAGAGATTCCATTAGCACCTATTACCAGTAAAATTCGTTGTTAGAACAGATAACACCCAAGTGAGAGCATTCATTACAAATAAAATAGATCCTTTGCCAGAACTAAACAAAAGAAGAAAGTGACAATCATTCTTTTATTGTTATGATTTTATTGTCAAAAATATATATGGGACCAAGAATGTTTTAGCTGATTTTCTTAGCAGATACAACGATCTCAACCAGCAGTGATAAATTCGAAGAGTATATTGCCAATGTTACAAAAATCATCAAACAAAACCAAGAAATTATTACAACCAAAACAGAAGAAAATGCACATTTTCTAGAACAATTGACAGAAGCCTTTAGAGATTTCAAAACCCTACAAACCTTGAAATCTTCACAATCCCCTATAGAAAAACAAAAAAAATTTACATTCAAACTTGCAACTATGCCAACCACTATACCACCACCCATAACAACATCGTCTTCTCAGATGACAACAACAGTAACGATGTGTGACAAGATGAAATTTTCACCTGAATATATTATAGCTTACGAACATATTAATAAATGTTATGCTTATAAATCAAACCCACACATTTTACGAAGTGCAAAATTAAGCAAATATCCAAGATTTTTATGTAACAAAAAATCAAACCCTGATATAGTTCTTAAACTATTTACTTACGGTTTTATAGATAAAATACTAGTAGATGAAACTTTTTACAATATTGCTAAATTACCCATTGTTTTAGTAGAATCTGTTAGATTAATGATGGAATCATTTGGAAGAGGTATCTACGACATACAATTGTTCGACGCCTCAACAGACTTGACAGGAAAACCTTTTATTATATGCCAATTATTTAAAACAGGAAGGAATAGCAACATAAACGGAGATGACAAGGACCTAAAAATGAAAATACCATGTACTATAGAAAAGTTTCAAGAATGGCTGAGTGCCAAAAGAGCCATAGGACTACCAACATTGAAATCAAAGACTGAAGGTATGTTAAGAGCATGCAATGCCATCATCATTGGAAACTCCAAGGGAGGAGAAATCGAAGAACTTATCACCTTATACTACAACAACAATGTACTATCCCAAGACACAATACACCTTACTAACATGCATGAAAGGATCGTAAAAATGAAGCACAAACACTCCAGTGAAACAGTAGAACAGTACAAACTCTTGATAGACCAGATGAAAAGGCCTGTTATGAACATTAAGGATGATACTACCCAAATTACTATGAAAAAAGAAGGATCATCTAATCCTTTCAAATGAAATGGCCCAATGTAGTTTAAACTACAGAAAGCCACAATGTAACAATTTATTACGACCCAATGTAGTTTGAACTACATAAAGCCCAATATATCATCATATCATCATACTACTGAAATAACAAAAGATACCGTTCCTATTCTATAGGAGTATCAAAAAATCAAAACGATACTGTTCCTATTCTATAGGAGTATCGTCGGATTAAAAAAATTATCTTTTTGTGAAAAGAAGACACCTTCAAAAGATGCCCTTATGCAATGAAGACACCTATAAAAGATGACTATGGAAAAAAGCAACCGGCCTCAAAGCAAAACTCGCCGGACCCACAAGGAATCAAATACAAAATATGACAAACCAACGTTGAAAAATGGCAACAACGACAAACAACTTTAAGAAAAGCATGAAAGGACAAGAGACAAAACACTATTTACTTTATGACTTTTGTAATAATAATGTATCAACTTTTAGACTTTTCAGCATGCCAATAATGTAAGGTAAACGAGATTATCTATATAAAGAGCCTCATTGTAACTTCTGAGATCATCTTTCGAAATACAACAACTTCAAATCTTTGAAATACTCTCTCATGTCTAGCTAAACCCCCTTCTAGTCTATAACTAATATCATGATTAATATCATAATACCAGAGAATAGATACTTTGAAAGCTTATACTTAGAACCATACTAGTCCATAAAACACCATCTCTTAAAAAGAAATTTTAAGAAAGAGTCTGTTGAGCAACTCCCAACACCTAAGCCATTTATCCCGTCCAATCCAGTGAGGAAAAAGGAAGGCAGAGCCAGGGTGGGTTGAGTATCTCCGGTGATCTTGAAATTCTGCTAAGAGGTATGTTTTCAGACTATGTGTTTCTAATTATAATTTTGATAAGTATAAGTCTCTGCAATTATGATGTTAAATGTTGATAGAAGGTTGTAGACTTTTATTTAAAAATGAATTTTGAGTTAATAATACTTGCTTTCGTACTACATGCCTATTATCTGATAAACTTACCTGTAACAATGATAACTTACCTGAAACAATGATAAAATTTATCTATATTCCTACCCTCTTCAGGATTGTTAGATGATAAAAAGATTCGCCCAGATGGGCAAGGGTTTGAGAGATTTTCTCTTCGGCCAATTGGCCTTTAAGTTGTGTTTTCTTTACCTATTATTTGTATATATACATTTTTTCTTTCTTTTACTTTTTTATATACAAAAACTCTATAATGTAACAGACGTATATAATAAAAAATGAAAATTACCTAATGCAAAATAATAATAATAATAATAATAATAATAATAATAAAAATAAATATATACTTTATTTAAGTAAATGGAAAAAGTCAACTATATATGGAATAAATATTATTCTAAATTATGTATTCCTTTAAGACTGTTTTATAATCATATATTCAAATTTAATTAAATATAACTACAAGTTTATCTAAATTGTATTTGAAACTTACAAATGATACTTTATTTAATATGAATTATGATATACTAGTTAATTTTCTTATACACTCATATATTAACCATATTAAATTATTTATTTTATTAAATATATTAATTTATAGTATTTAGTTAAATTGATGATAATTATTAAAATAACATTAGATCATAGCATGAATAACTTTTATACCAATTTAAAATGAATATAATTACCCGTCAATGTAGATAAATACATGCACATACTTGTTTAAGTCTGTTTATAGTCAGATAGTCAAATTTAAGTAAATATAATTATAAGTTTATCTAAATCGTATTTGAAACTTACAAACAATACTTTATTCAATATGAATTATGATATACTGGTTGGTTTTCTTATACACTCATATATTAACCATATTAAATTATTTACTTTAATTTTTTGAAATAAATCTTAATAATATTGAAAAAGTGTTATAAACTATCAATAATAATCACAAGAAATACAATAGTATTCAATTTCAAAATCATATTAAATTTTCGTATGTGAGATTTAATCTATAATTTAATTTATGATAATTAATAAGATGGTGCATGACCATTCCATTGTAATTGGTAAAACATTATTGTTATTAATTAGATATAGTTTATTGTTTCTTAAAATTATACTAATACTTATTTAATAAGGCCTTCAATATGATTAGTTTTACTATGACTTACAACCTATTAAATTCCTAATTATTAGTATGACTTAATAAAAGAGAATTATATAAAAAATAATATGAATAATAATGTTAGGGATAAAGATTCCATTTTATTAACTTTCACATACGTTAGCGCAAAAACTAGCAACAAATTTCATTTTCATAAAAAAATCGTTGTTGTTCTAATATACTCTTTTTAAATTTAGCGACACAATAATAAATTTATCATTATTTTGTGGCTCTGTAGCTATGAAGTGTCATTTATTGATTAAATTATTATTAATAATTTATCAAAATTTGATGCACCTAAACTACCGCAAAGTTCTTTTATATATGAGCATCTATTAAAGATTGAATTCTTAGATATATGAAATTACTATAATTACTTATTAAGAATAAAAGGACCATATACATAGACACTATAAAAGTCTTCAATATGAATACCTTTTTCTACAATAAGTGATTAACATGAGAAATTACTCTAAGCTCTTATTTGAAAATAATAAAATAGAAGACATACATAAATATTTCCATAACCATCAATAAAAATTCAATATTACATAAAAAATTATATAATTAATATTGAAAAATAACAAGTGGCAATGAAATAAAATATGAGGTTGACGTAATTTTGAGGTTACAAATAGGTATACAAATGATCTATTATTGAATATTACTTTCATTTTATTGATTTTATGTGAATGTTAATTGATTCTTTAATTTATATACAATAACTATTTTCTATCTTTTAGGAAAATTCTAACTATATTTAAAAAATTTTACTTAATATTGGTAGACAAACTCTCATCATGATTTTCGTAGTCGATGCAAAATATTTATTTTTTGTAGTTACGATATTGGGGTTAAAATTCTACTATCTCAATGATAACCTTATATTTATATAAAATATTATGGTTAACTATGGAAGTTTATTGTCATCACTTTAATTTATAATTATTCATTTTGTCATGACAAATAATTATAATAATTAAGCAAACTATTTTTCACTTTTATCTCAAATATAACTTGAAGAGAAAATATTCATTTAGCCAAAAGATTTTATTTTAAATATTTTAATGTAGCAAAAAGATTGTTATTGCGAAAAATAAATTTTAATTCACAGCTAAAAATAATGATTAGCTACGGAAATTTTAATACAACAATGAACCCATGGCTATATAATTTCGTAATGACAAATTATTGTAGCTATTAGTAGACTATTGCCACGGATGTTAGTACTCAAAGCAAAAATATTTATTTAGCTATAGTATTTTGCTTAAAATAATTCTTTTGTAGCTAAAAGGTTACTATTGCTATGATAAATTTCAACTTGTGATTTGTTCAAAGCAAAAGGTTTGTAGCTATATCATTTAACTATTGCCACTATTGTTTATAAGTTGAAGATAAAATAGTTATTTAGCTACAACATTTAGTTTCAAAAAAATAGTTGTGGCTAAAAGGTTACTATTGCTACACTAACTTCTATCACGTGGTAAAAACTTATGATCAACTACAAAATTTTGTTGTAGCAATAAACTTGTAGCTATTTAGGTAATTATTGCCGCGATTGTTAGCACTTATAGCAACAATGAGGAATTAGCTTTGTCACTTTAATTTTCGTGACTAAGAAATTTTACAAATTTATAGATAGCCGTAGAATTCAAAATTTTGTGGCTATTACTAGGTATTAGCCACGATTCTTGGATTCACAACTAAGATTTCGTATATATATATATATATATATATATATATATATATATATATATATTATGTTGTAGTGATTCTTTTATTTTGCTCACTAGATATGTATATATAAGTGCTCTTTCTTCAATACCATACACAATAGAAAATTTCTCCATATCTGTTCCTTACAAATCTTACATTTCATGGGATAAAAACCCATTTAAACAGATTTTGTAGGAAATTTATTCCTTGATTTATTGCATTATCATAGTCAAATAAATATACAAGTATACAATGCTAACATTAAGGAAGATTAATCTAATCATCCTAAATTAAGTTATACTAATTTACAATCAAATCCTAATCATAATAAATTATGATATTACACAATATATGATTTGAGATAATTATGGATAGCCCCATAATTATCCTAACAGTCCCCCACAGTCTTAGCGGGAGGTTCTCACATGCTGAGACTGTCCCTGAAATCATAAAAAAGTACGCGCGGAAGACCTTTTGTGAAGATGTCGGCAATCTGATAACGAGATGGTACATGGAGAACACGGACTTGTCCACGTGCAACCTTTTCTCGGACAAATAGTATATCCATTTCTATGTGTTTTGTGTGTTGATGATGGACATGATTACCCGATAAGTATATCATACTCACATCATCACAATAAATCACAGTTTCCTTTTCAATCGGACAATGTAACTCTAACAGAAGATTATGAACCCAACATGATTCAATAACCACATTGGCTACCCCTCGGTATTTTGCCTCAGCGCTCGACCGAGACAGTGTGGGTTGTCGTTTAGACGACCATGAAATGAGATTGTCCCCCAAGAATATGCAATATCCAGAGGTGGAACGCCGTGTGTCTGAGCAGCCACCCCAATCCACATCTGTATAGGATAAGAGACTCGAAATGGAGGACTTATACAAATGCAAACCAAAATGAAGAGTACCCTTAACATACCGCAAAATTCTCTTAAGGGCCCACATATGCTCTTCCTTTGGATCATGCATGTGTAAACAGACTTGCTGGACCGCATAGGAAATATCGGGTCTTGTGACAGTCAGATATTGCAAGGCTCCTGCTTGGCTGCGGTAATGTGTTGGATCGATGTATGAAGTACCTGTAGAGTTACTCAATTTGGCCTTAGTATCAACCGGCATATGTAATGGTTTGCAGGAGGACATTCCAGCTTTTTCAATTATTTCTGTGGCATATTTCTTTTGACTGAGAAATAGACCACCCTCATATTGAGTCACAACAATGCCTAGAAAATAATTTAAAGGACCTAAGTCCTTCATTGCAAACTCTGCCGTAAGAAAGGACATAATAGACTGGTGAAGTGATGTAGATGATATTGTGAGAATAATGGCATCTACATATAGAAGTATATATGCCATGTCATTTCCCCTCCTATAAAATGAACAAGGACTGATCTGACTTGTTGTGAGAGAAACCCGGTTTGGAGACAAATCCTGCAAACCTGTTATACCATGCCATGGGAGCCTGTTTCAAACCATATAAAGATTTTTTTTCAAAAGGAAAACATAATCTGGATGAGTAGAATCTCGGAAACCCAAAGTTTGGTGCATGTACACCGCCTATAAGTGGCCATGTAAGAATGCATTTTGACATACAACTGATGAATCAACCACGATTTTGAAAGTGCCAGGCTAAGAACAGTCCTGATAGTTGCTGGCTTAACCACCTGACTGAATATTTTACCACAATCCACGTCAACCTGCTAAGACCTACCATTACCAACAAGATGAGCTTTGTATCTTGCAAAGGAGCCACCAGAATTGTTTTTATGACAAAAGACCTACACAAACCGAATTATGTTTGCATTAGATTGACGTACATGGCAGCTTTCAAATTTGGGTCAGATAAGGCTGCTTTGGGATTTTTTGGAAGTGGTGACGGTTGGACTGAAGTTGTTAGATTAAAATGTCGCTTAGGTCAAACAATTTCATGTATTAAATGGGTTTTAATGGTCTGAGGTTTGAGAGTTGGGCTGTCGGGTATGCTTGTGGGCTGAGTAGCTGGCCGAGGT
Organism: Anisodus acutangulus; assembly: GCA_029783415.1. Taxonomy (NCBI): domain Eukaryota; kingdom Viridiplantae; phylum Streptophyta; class Magnoliopsida; order Solanales; family Solanaceae; genus Anisodus; species Anisodus acutangulus. The sequence continues at coordinate 21,186,972 of CM056499.1, forward strand.
TGGGCTAAAATAGTAGGCTGGGTGAGTGTCACGGGCAGGGGGAAGAGGTCTCCCTTCGTTGGGCCTGCCCGCCAATAAATATGGACTGGGCCGAGATCGAAGGAAGAGAGGCATTGACCTCTGCTCCTCGGACTGGCCCAGTCACATTTTGTGGTTGGGCTGGGACGTTAGGCAGTGGTGTTTGGGCTGGTCCCATACTATTTTGGGTGTTTAAATGGTGATTCAAAATCGGATGTATTTCGTCGTCCAAAAAACCATATGAAAGTAAGGATGTCACGTGAGATTTAGCAAACGAGAATGTAGACTCATAAAAAAATGACGTGACGAGAAATAATGATTTTCCCATTTGTTATATCATAACACTTATATCCCCTATGATTTTGTGGGTATCTCAAAAACACACAAGGAGTGGAACGGGCCTGAAGTTTGTTAATAGTTGTGGATGGAAATAAAAGATAATACAAACACCCAAAAACTCTCAAATGTGTAAAAGATGGGAGACAGTGGTACAACATTTGTGTAGGTGACACATTGGAGAGCAGTTTACTAGGAAGAATATTTAAAAGATATGTTGTCATTTGAAGTGTATGGTGCCAAAAATTTGGTGGTATGGACGAATGCAAAAAGAGAGTGCGAACCATATTGTTAGTTGTTCAAAATTTTCTTTCGGCTTCCTATTTTGTGGTGATGTATGTGGATATGAAAGACGCAAAAACATCCCATTTTGGTGAATTTGTTTTTATTAAATTGTGCATTTATGAGGTCCCCCCACCACCATTGTCACATTGAAAATATTTAATGAATTTGTCAAATTGAGTTTTGATAAAAATACTAAATTGTTTTAAAATGATGTAGGTTTGTGATTTATTTTCTTAGGGAAATGTCCACATAAAATTTGAATAATCAGCTAAAATGAGCATATAATATTTATGACATGCAGAACTCAAAACTGGTGATGTCCACAAATCACAATGTAAAAGATCAAATGGCATAAGGGTATGTGAAGTATATGATGCAAAAGAAAGCTCAAAAGGTTTTCCAAACACACAAGTTTGGCAAATAGAAGAGTCAAAAAGTTTGTTACAAGAAAATAATTTATTCTTCCTAATATTATTGAAAACTAGTGCTCCTGGTTGTCCCAACCGATTGTGCCATATAATAGGAGAAATAACGACAAAGGTTGATGGTTTGGTCATGCGATTGTTGGAAATAATGGTGATGGGATACAAGTCCCCCGTGCTATTACATCTCATTAGTGGTATCCCTGTCTGAAAATCCTTCACAAAAAATCCAAACATATCAAAATTCACAGAAACATTGTTGTCAATTGTAAAACGTCGAACATATATCAAGTTTTAATTAGTTTTAGAGCATACAAGACGTTTTTCAAATATAATCGTGGGTGTGGATGGGTTTTACCTGACCAATAATACAAATTGGAATTTTCTACCCACTGCCGACAATAATATTTTTATTACTGCTCATATTAAAATAAGACGAGAGATTACATTGAGATGTCGTCACGTGAGACGTAGCCCTTGTGTCCATGTAACACGACTCATCTGGAATATTTAGATTCATGTTGTTCATGGCTTGTTCAATGTCAGTGGGTGCATAGCTAATAGAAGATGGTGCTTGGGCCGCAAATGCATGTTGTGGACGAGAACCTAGAATTCTGGGTTGGCGATTTGAAGAAGGAGGCCTGGCCCATGTCGACGTTGGATAAGGGCATGTCGGGGTAGCCCACTGTTGGGCCCAAGCCCATAGTGGGTACTTCCCCCACTAGTTTGCGATGGGCAGGTGGCCATTAACCGGACTGGTTGCTGTCGCCGGCTGGTTGGCCGCCGCCCCTACCCCGTCCCTTTCCACCATTATTTTTTCCTTTGTGATTGTTAAGGTTTGATCCCCGTTTTTTACCATCATTGTTTCGATTTGCATTGCCACCCGAACCAGAATTTTGTGGCTGAAAATCCGTTGAAAATAAATTGGTGGAGATGAGGGCATTTCCGGCGGTGACTGCTCCAAAAGATGTCTGTTTTTCTTTCCATGTTTCCTCGAGAATCAACCTCGAACGAACCTCATAAAATGGATGCAGTGGATTACTCTGCTGAATAAATGTAGCAACTCCATCATACTGTTCATTCAACCCTGCGATCTATTGAAAAACCAACCTCTGATTTGTTACCAGCGAACCAACATTGGAAAGTTGGTCGGCAAGTACCTTTAATTCTTGATAATAGGCGGACACGTTTGAGAACTCATCCAATTTAACGTTGGTAAATTGGTGTTCAAGATATACAACCCTCAAAAGTTTGTAATCTTGAAAAATGTTCTGTAAACATTCCCACGCCTGTTGAGCCGTAGATTTCGGCTCTAATATGGTATGCAAAATATCGTTGGAGATAGTGACATAAATCCATTGAAGGATTATAGCATCGAGACGGGACCATAACTTTTTGTCTACCCCGGTGGTGTCCGATGATGACTCGGAAGGTATGATATGGTCTATTACTTTATATGTGCGGCAATGAATTTTGAATAATTCCGCCCAAGAGGTGTATTGCTCTTTTTCCATCTCAACTATTATGGAAATAAAGTTCTTGACGTTGTTTACGGTAAGAGCTGGATGAAATATTTGTTTGTCGGCCATAATTTTCCACGAACAAGCAAAACAAAGGGAAGGATAGAAAGTTATTTTGTGTTTGATAGAAGTGTAGTAAAGAACCCTAAGTGTCGGCTAGGGTTTTTGGAGAGACTAAGGTGGTAGACGGGGGTTGGTGTTGGGTAGGGTTTTTAGAGAAAAGAAAGTGGTAGCCGAGGGGAGTTTTAGGGTTATAGAAGTTGTTTTAGGTTTAGGGTTATAAAAAGTTGTTTTAGGTTTAGGATTTTTGAGGTGAAACCCTAGTTATGGCCGAGAAGGAAGAGGGGAAAAATATGGAGGGAAAAGGTGTTTTCGGCTAAGAGAGAAAACCGAAGGGGAGATGGGTAGGGTTTAGGGCAAATAATTTTTGGCTCTTGATACCATGTAGGAAATTGATTCCTTGATTTATTTCATTCCCATAGTCAAATATATATATAAGTATACAATGCTAACATTAAGGAAGACTAATCTAATCATCCTAAATAAGTTATACTAATTTAAAATCAAATTCTAATAATAATAAATTATGATATTATACAATATATGATTTGAGATAACCTAACAGATTTAAGTTCCTTGTAACCCTACAATCAAGAGTAAAGAAAAAGTCATAAGAGTACATAAAAGAGAAAAAAAGATGAAAAGCTAAGAAAGGACGTGTATTGTTCAGAAATGGAATTGATCGATAATTACAAGTTAATTAGTAAGGATTTTTCCATTCTATTACCTTCAGTTACAGAAACACCATCAATTGCATGCTTCATATTTCACATATTTCTTGCCCCTTAAGTAAACACATCCCAAATGTTCCAATCATAAAAATATTACTCCGTCTATTGTCCTAAATTTCAAAATTAAATATGACGTTTGAAAAAGAAGGAAATCGTTATTTTTTCAAGTTTATCCTTATTATTTTAATTAGTGAAATATTAATTAAGCGACTTATTTAAGGAGATATTAGAAATGCTAGTTTAAACAACTACTCCTGTTGTTGAGGCTATTAAATATCTTTATTAAAATGTATCTAAATATATCATAAAAAGTAGATGATATATAGAACCGGCAGAAGTAACACTTTGGTGAAATAATTAAGCACTTTAATGATATATTCAACGTAGTAAGGACGTCTTAAGACTCAAATATGCATAAGCTTTCTGATAGTACATGAAATTTAGAATGTGCATATATTCTTTAATTCCAACCATACAAGGGTTAGCCTTAATGTGTCTATTTAGTTTAATGCGTCTTCTTCACAAAGGAACAAATAAAAAAAGGAAATAACATATTGCTACTCATAATTGTTTTGTCCTAATACATGTGATATTTAGATAAGTTTATAAGGTGATTAACCTAGTTTATAAGTAATTTGTAACTTATTACACATTTGGTGAACCTAAAATATGTTTCACCTAAAATCAGTCTAAAGCCATAAGTAAGTTGGCCGTCTTCCATGTACACATATTTTTAAATTTATATTTTATAAATAGTTTTTAGAGCACTTCAGTTATTTTAACTAAAAAGTGTTATGCTTATCAACATTTTTTTTACCAAATGTGTCACTCTTCTATTATCATATTCAACATTTTTTTCGAGATACGTTTACTCATTTATACAACAATTTCAACACCTAATAGTAATATTTTCCAGTACTTGAGACTTATAATCTATTTCTAATTAGCTAACCCAGGCAAAGCTCATTATGTAGTTCAATTTATATAATCTTATAAATTCAAAATCATTTGACTATTCAAGTGATAATTTCTAATTAAATGTGTATTCTAACATAGTTCTTCATTCGTTGCCATTATCATCGTTAATATCTCCTTAAGCAAACACGTGTACAACATTTGAAATTAGAGCTACCTGTGAAGTCTACTGAGCATACTCATACTACAATAGAAAAGATTTCTGTTTCTCCCCCTTTTTTTTAGATTAGAATAAAATGGAAAACGATACACCGAACATTCCAGAAGCGAACGTTGCCGTTGAGAAAGAAAACAGCAGACCGTGTCAAAGAACGACCCGATCGGTCATTTTGAGAACCGATATTTCATTTTACGTGTCGTCTATTTCAGAAGCTCCGTAATAATAATTTTGATTTTCTTACAAAATTTGAAGTCAAACGGATAGCATTTGATCTACTATGGGAGAAGGTTTTTCATTTTAGAAATACCGACATTCAATTATCTATAGAAATTGATAGTTTGGGGAAACGTGCTCTAATTGGAAATCTGAAGATTTCGTTGGATTTGTTATTATATTTGTGACCTGTAGAAATTTACGGAACTAAATATCGAGTTCATTTGGTTGGTTTTTCACAATTAATTTTATTTTGGTACTTAATATGCCTATTTATAGTGAGAAAATGGTCAATGGAAGAATAAAAATGAGATTGGAAAATTGTTGATTCCGTTGGCTTCGTATTGATGTTTATGACTTGTGGGGATATGTGGCACAATTTCCGAGGCAGTCAAATGAAAATTGTGAAAAAAATCTAAGTTGATAAATTAAAAGTTCTAAGTTGAGAAGTTTAACTAAGAGTTGACTTTTGAGTTAATGCGTCCGGAATTAATTTCAGATGATTCCGCTAGATCTGGAACGTAATTTTTTTACTTAGATGGATGGTTGGAACAGGTATAGAGTGAGTAAGGAGTGAGTTTCGGATAAGAAAGTAAAATTCTAGAAGTTTTTAAATTGAAAAATGATTTAAATGAAAATTGAGAATGAGAAAAGAAGCAAATATCAGTTATGGCATAAAATGATTTAAAGTGATAATATTGTTGTGTTTGCGTGGCTTCTAATTGATGTGCTTGTTATATTTATTTTCATATGATATCATATGCATATGTTACTTGATGATAAATATGCAGTCCAAAGGGAAATTGTTTCGGACTTGGCATGGCACATATTTGAGTTACTTTTGATGTCCGAAGGGAAATGGTTCCAGACGGTTATTTTTATGGCCCGAAGAGAAGTTGTTCCAGGCGAAATGATGGCACAGATATGATATATTTTGATGTCCGAAGGAAAATGGTTTCAGACGGTATACAGACCTCGCGAGTCCCCCATGGGTCATGACTCGGTGGACATTGTTTTGAGCATGTGTATACGGGTACAGACAGACCTTGCATTGCATATGCATAACATTTCACATCATACATTTCATATTGGTTATATTGACTTGATCTTTGAGTGATTATCTGTTGTTCTATTCTGTTACTTGGAATTGAGATATAATTTTGCCCTTATGGCCAGATACTAATAAATATACCTATCGTAAAAAAATACTAATTTTTGATTACTTGTCTGCCCTTATAAACTGGTAGGTGATTTTTTAAAATAAGTAACAACTGAAAGAATTCCTTAGATTTAGGCTTGAATCATATAAGGTGAACTATGTACTACTTCTGACATATGATGGTTTAGTGCGAAAGTGGTAATCAAACGGCCAACCCTCATCTCCATTTTATTTAGGGTCGATCGACGATGTTGTTGAATACACATATTTTCCGTACTCATGTTGCACTTGCTACACTCTTTTGCGTGCATATTTGGTTCCTAATTTTAACGGTGCATAGGACTTCTCCACCTGTTGAGAAAGACTTGTGAAGGATTCATGTGAGCTACATGTTTAGATCCATAGCGCCAGATTCTTGTCTCTTATTTATTATTTTTCTATCCTTTTATTTCCAGACAGATTTGTATATATATTGGGGATGTATTCCGAGGCTAGTATTTTTTTAGTCCGTTCTTGTACCAGTGACATCAGGTTTTGGGGGTTGGACTTTCTCTTCCGCATTATTTTTACTTAATTAAATATTGGTTATTTTGGCTTACTGACTTGAGAAAGTCAGTGCCATCACGACTTGGTATTTTGGGTAGTGACAAAGTTGGTATCAGAGCCATAGGTTCACCGGTCTCACGAGTGCAAGAACAATGTCTAGTAGAGTCTTGCGGATCGGTACGTAGACGTCTGTACTTATCTTCGAGAGGCTATGGGACACTTAAAAAATTCCATTCTTCATTCCTTATTGTGCGTATGTGCGTTGGTTAAGGTCTAAACTTTATTGTTCCAATCTCTCACTAATTGTGAGTATACGTTCCCCGATTTGCACACGAGTGGTTAGATGTGACGTTGCATGGTATTGTAAGAGATGTGTCACCGATATGAGAATGCGTGACTAGATTCTGATTAGAGATATGAATTGAAACTCTATTAAGTTGAATTATGTGTGAGACTCTCTAGCTCGGCGATATCCATAGAAAATTAGAGTGGTGGTGCGAAGGACTGTATTGATCTGCATGTCTTCTATAGCTAGTTGCTCGAAAATTTGACGAGTATATCTATGGCATAATGAGTAATGAGAAGCTAGCTGATTATTTAAAATTATTCGGTTATTGAAATAACCAGGTGATATGCATGTGATTTTGAAAATTTTGCTCGAGAGGTTTGGGCATAACATAGAAAATTCTTGATAAGCAATGAGATGGGGCATGTTATAATAATCTAAAGACGAGTGAAAATTTGGATAAATCAGTTGATCGGACAAGAATAATAGTTGATGAAGTTATAAGGAGAAGTTTGGAAGGAACATAAACAGAGAAGATGACTTTTTGTGATAAGGTTTGAGGGAGTAGGACTTGAATTGGTGTGCGTGTGAAAATTCTTTAGCTACTTGATAGAATAAAGATGTAATGAAAGGAATTCAAATGGATCTTGACGAGCACAAGTGGTGGATGTGCTCGTGAATTCAATTGAATCTTTCTCAGTTATGAAATGAGCACAAATGATGGATCTGCTCATCTGGAAAAATGTTACTATGGATGAACTAAATTTGTAGAGATAGTCAAGACTAGTCTTTTAGTAAAAGATTGTGTTTGTAAGTTCGTTGATATCTTGGAAATATGGAAGTAAGAAAAAATCATTTTGGACTGAGATTGTTGATTCGGTAGGACTACTCTATCTAAGAAGTGAATGTTAAGGAAACGTGAATCGAGTTGTAAGTTTGACTACGCCGTAGGTTTCTTGGAAACAGTGACCGATATTATAAATGACTTTAACGATGGATGAGTGTAAAAATATAAGTACTTAAGAGTTATCGGTTATTGAACCTGAATTGGATAAGGAATGTGGAGGTTGTATATGTGGTGCATTTGGCTTAGATGAATGTTCAATTTTTAAGGTTCGAGTAAGGCAGAAAAAACTTTCAGATACTAAATATTATGGGTTACTACTACCTCCATCTATGACTTAGCTAATTTAAAGATGTGTGATATTTCGATCTACATCAGACATGAGTTTAAATGATTTTCGATTGATCATGATAAATGTGATTTCAATGGAATATAGAAATCGAAGAATTAAGGTACAATTATCCTATTATCAATTTAGAGGAGTGAGGTTTATAAGACTTTGATTTGAAGCAACATGACTACTTGAACCATATACGGGTTATGGTGATATTATAATATATCATTCAACTATGATGAAAGGTGATAAGTATAATTGAGGAAGGAAGTCTATGGACAAATTGACTTAGTATGTGGCAAGGGCCATTGTGACTTTGCGTATGAAAAATTTATGAGGAGGTAACTTATGTAGTACAAGGTTGGGTAATTCAATGGCATCCATGAAATGATGAGTTAGAGTGAAATGATAAGAAGAAACCTTTACGATGAGAAGTTAAAGTTATAGGGTATAGTTCATTGGTAGTTGGTTGATAACTTGGGCACATTTCAACATTTGAGGTTTGGAACAACAGACTAAAATGGATCACCCCAGATTTATGAAAGATTTACTTTTCATTTTATAAAGGTTTGAAAATAGTTTAGGTGATTATTAATGATATTCAGAAAATGGTGCATTTTTAATCGGGTCAGATCTATTTATTTAAAGTCGGGTGGCTTATGGATATATTACCAGAAATATTTATGATTACTTTAGTATTCCATTTCTGAATAATTGATGAATTTTAATTTGGAATAGAGGTATGACATATTTTACCGAGCGTTATTGGTGTTAACAAAGTGATTTGACAACAATTTTATTGATGGCAGCTATAAGAAAGTTCTAATGGTTTATGTGAATACTTGGTGATATTTAAAAAAATGTACAAATGAATATGAGAAGTCTTTAAAGTGATCAGTTGATTTTTTACATATTATCACCACAAGATAATCACTAAGATGATGTGCATGTTATATTAGTGAATGGTTAAGAGGTATTGAATGATAAGTGTTGACTCAGTAGTTTCATCTCGTCGAAAAAAAAGAAGCTAATAGATTTGGAATTTGCGAAATCGGCTTTGAATAAGGTCAGATTTTGACAGAAATGCATAAAATTGACTCAGTGCAAGCACAAATTCTTTTCTTGTTAGATGGGATCATTTTAGACTCGTGGTGTGTGACAATGTGCTTCTATGGATTACTGGTACAAAGGACGACTTGGAAGGTGTGAAATAAACATGAGTAGAATCAGAGTACTTTACGAATATAAATTTGATAATGAGTTGTGGCTTCAACTAAAGGATTGTTGCAAGTATGATGAAAATGGTGGAACCAATCAATTCCGTTAATTTGAAGTTGTGGTTAAAAATTAAAATTTGATATTTCAAGTGGAGCCAAATTAAATATGTGAGAATCAAACTATTGAGCTAAGCTAAAAGATGATTTAGCAAATTAAGTGAGTAAGCGAATTACTATGGGTTTGGTTGTAGGATTTTCATGGACTTTGAGAAAGTTTGGTGCTACTTGAGTCATCGTGGGCCATTTGACTAAGTTGGCTTTTTTCGTACCGGATCAGATTGCTTATAACTTGGATGAAACTACACATTATTTCACTTTAAATAGATGGCTAGTCGGAGCGGACTATTCAAGTCCTTGGGGATATGTTGTGGGCTTGTATGACTGACCTTAGTGGTTATATGTATCGGTTCTTGCCTTTTGTAAAATTGCATACAATGATAGTTATCATTCGAGCATTGAGATGATACCATTTTGAGGCATTATATGGTCTGAGGTGTTGTGCTTTGGTTGTTGGTCGATGTGTCCGAGATTAGGACTTAGAGTGCAGACTATTTGAGGAATTCTTTGAACAAAGTCAAATTGATTTAGGATAGGCTTCTCACAACTTAGAGTAGACAAAAGAGCTATGCAGATCGGAATGTATTTGATTTGGAATACATGATTGACAAGTGGATTTTTGGTTACGGTTTCACCCATAGAGGGTGTGAAGAGGTTAAAAAAGAAGGGAAGTTAAGCTTGAGATATTATGGTCCCTTGAGATTGTTCAACATATTGGCGTGGTGACCTATGAGTTAGATTTGCCACTTGATTTGTCTAGTGTTCACCCCGTATTTCATATTTTGATGCTCGCGAAGTACCATTTGAATGGTGCTTATGTGATTCGATGTGGTTTCATTGTTGCTTAATCATAATTTTTGCTAAAATTTAGAATATAGCATCCTGAGATCATGGAAAATGTTTTTCTAAAATAAAATTTCAATTTCGTCATGTGGGATCCGGGTCACTGTTCATGTTGCGTATTTTGAGATCGAAAATTTATATGGCAATATGAGTGTTATTGGACTCATTAAATCACATATAATATGATTTTAATAATAACAATCTAATTTTCAAAATAAATTACGATTTTACTCTCGAGATTTGGAAATTATTTTTTAGATGAATTTTGGTTTCGAATTTATTATAGCAATGTGGGTGTCTACGAAATAGTAATTTGACGTATTTTCCATATTTGAGTAGATTTGGATCATTCGGAGATTATACAGAATGGCAAGACTTTGCGGTGACTGCTGGACTACTAAATTAGGCATGTTGAGATCTTGTACCTTATTTAAAACGTCGTGGTTGGTCAAATAAACTAATTAAGAGGGTGAAATGGAAAAAATAAGGGGTCCCAATATTTGTGAGGTGACGAGCACTTATATCGGGTACCGGTGTCATACTGTGGGTACTTGTGAAATTTAATTTGTATAGATGGTCTGAATGTCATGCTTTGGGCACTAGCTGATGGAATAGTATTATCCTACAGAGCTATGATTGGGGTATGATGTACGTACTTTATGTTTAATTATTACATGATTGTTTTATCTGTGCATATGATTTCAAAACTTCGGTATACTCATTGAAAATGAGAAAAGAAGCAAAGATCAATTACGACATAAAATGATTTAAAGTGATAATATTGTTGTGTTTGTGTGGCTTCTGATTGATGTGCTTGCTACATTCATTTTCATATGATATCATATGCATATGTTACTTGATGATACATATGCAGTCCGAAGGGAAATTGTTCTGGACTTTGCATGACACAGATTTGAGTTACTTTTGATGTTTGAAGAGAAATGGTTCTGGACGGTTACTTTTGATGTCCGAAGAAAAATGATTCCAGACGGTTACTTTTATGAAAATTATTTCGGGCGAAGTGATGGCACATATATGATATATTTTTATGTCCTAAGGGAGGACGGTATTCGAATCTCGTGAGTCCTCCGGGGGTCATGACTTAGTGGACATCATCCTGAGCATGTGTATACGGATACATACAGGTCTTGCATTGCATATGCATAACATTTCACATCATACATTTTATATTGGTTATATTGACTTGAAATTGAGATATATTTTAACCCTTGTGGCCGGATACTAATAAATATACCTGCGTGGAAAAATATGAATTTTTGGTTACTTGTCTGCCCTTATGAACTGCTAGGTGGTTTTGTGAAATAAGTGACAACTGAAAGAATTTCTTAGATTTAGTCTTGAATCATATAAGGTGAACTGTGTACTATTTCTGACATATGATGGTTTAGTGCGGAAGTGGTAATCGAATGGCCAACGTCGTCTCCGTTTTATTTTGGATCGGTCGACGATGTTGCTGAGTACACGTGTTTCCCGTACTCATGCTACACTTGCTGCACTCTCTTGCGTGCAAATTTGGTTCCTAATTTTAGCGGTGCACGAGACTTCTCCACCTGTTGAGAAAGACTTGTGAAGGATTCAGGTGAGCTACATGTTTAGATCCATGGCGCCAGATTCTTCTCTCTTATTTATTATTTTTCTGTCCTTTTATTTCCAGACAGATTTGTATATATATATATATATTGGGGATGTATTACCAGACTTGTATTTCTTAGTTCGTTTTTATACTAATGACATCAGGTTTTGAGGGTTGGATTTTCTCTTCCGCATTATTTTTACTTAATCAAATATGGGTTAAATGGGTTGTTTTGGCTTACTGACTTGAGAAAGTCTATGCCATCACGACTTGGTATTTTGGGTCATGGCAACGTAGTCGTTCAGTAAGCAATTTTGGGGCGAGAAATTGGAGCTTTGATCGCCCGCGGAATTCTCAGTGTAATCAGCTTGACCCTGCCGTTAAACGCAAACCCTATACCGGAAAAACATTTGGTAAAAGGATTTTATTTTTAGTATGAAAAATTAGTTTTACTTGTACAGCATTGATGTTTACTTGGAGCAAAGTTTGGATTCTTAACCGGGGATATATAAAATCTTGACAGAAGGTATTGACCATAGTTGTATATTGCGGTGAAATGTAGTTTCTGCTTGTGATTTTGTAATGTATTGATGTTTAGCTCAAGCAAAGTTTGGATATTAATAAAATCTCGGATACACACTTTCTTCAGCACTGCTTCGAAGAGCAAGCAAAGGATTAACATGCAAATAAAAGATCGAAGCGTGGTATTTCACCTACCGGAAAACCATTTCTTCCCTCGGCTTCTGTATAGTTTTCTATTATCTCCCTACTTCTTGCTTCATATTTTGTCAATTTCACTAGAGAAAACTACTCCTAATTAGGCCGCAATTTTGATGTTTAATATTTTCCTTAAGTTTGCATAGAGTCCTTTTACTATAGAAATTGGGAATGTCCTATAAGTATTACTGTGAATCTTTGGCTGGAGTCTGTGCTTCTCTTTCCTTTGTGGTGATTGTTGTTTGTTTCATCCAGGAGTCAAAAACATTTAGCTGCCTTTGAGTAGAATAAGAATAGAATTTTCCTATTATGGAAAGATGTAAATTATATATATACTTTTTCATTAATAAAAAATAATCAAGGGATTATTTCTTTCATGGTATCAGAAGTCTAGGTTTTATATTTTCTCTCCAAACTTCCGTCCGACATGCATCAGTTTCCGAGCCATTCTTCTTGGTTTTCCGTGCCCGGTTTTTGCCTTTTCTCCTCACAAATTTTCTCCCAAATCCCTTCATCACGTCGTTCGTTGCTGTTATGGCTAAGAACACGTTTCACTCTGCCCTTACTGTTTCTAACATCAAGAATCACATCCTTATCACTCTTGAAATAGAAAACGTCCAATACGCGACGTGGGTCGAACTGTTCAAAGTTCACGCACGCTTGCATCAAGTCCTCCATCACATTATCCCCGCGGCTCCTACGGATATAGGGGTCCCTAAACCCGAGGATGATCCTCACTTATGGACGACTCTTGATGCTACCGTTCTTTAGTGGATTTACTCCACTATATCTACTGACCTGTTGCAAATGATTATCGAACCAGACGCTACGACGATGAATGCTTGGAATAGAGTACATGATATATTCCAAGATAATCAAAATTCTAGTGTTGTTACCATTGAACAGGAATTCTCCCACGTCAATATGGAAGATTTCCCCAACGTTTCAACATACTGCAAAAGGTTGAGAGAATTGACGGATCAACTCCGCAACGTTGGTGCGCCAGTTACCAACGATCGTCTTGTTCTTCAGATGGTTGCAGGACTTTCTGAGGCCTATAGTGGCGTCGGTACACTTCTTCGTCACAGCAGTCCTCTTCCGCAATTTTATCAGGCCCATTTCATGCTCACGCTCAAAGAAGCCGACTTGGCTAAAAAAACATCCATTGGGGCCCCTTCTGTCGTCATGGTGACCGAGTCTAACTTTTCTCCATCTGTCTCCAACAATTCCGGCCAAAACTACAACAACGGTGGCGGAAAAAAGGGTCAGAATTGCAAAAATAATGGCAAAAACCGTGGCGGAAACCGAGGTGGCAATAACGGGGATGGAAATGGGCCTCGGGGCAGTAGGCCGCAAGCCAACTAACCACAGCCCTAGGGCCCATAGCCATGGAACTGGGCCCAACAACCCCTATTTATTGTTGTACACTACCCACCCGAACTGGGCCCAGTTTCAGCAGCCAAGCAGGCCCAATTATTCAAGGCCACAGTGGAACCCGAGGGGCAATTTTGGGCAGGGGCAGCCAACCAGCATGCTTGGGCCTCGGCCCCACCAGACTCACCATGCAACCGGCCCCACCCCTATCGACATTGAAGCCGCACTGCACACACTTGAATTAAATCCCCCGGACCCGAATTGGTACATGGACACAGGAGCCACTACCCACATGACGTCCGACCAAGGTACTCTCTCGTCTTATTCCAGTTTGAGCAACAATCGTGGCATAATTGTTGGTAATGGAAATTCAATTCCAAATCGTGGTTACTGTCATAAAACTTTGTCCCCCCCACCCCCTCTTGTCTTAAAAAATACCCTTCATGCCCCTAACTTAATTAAAAAGTTGGTGTCTGTCCGTAAATTCACTACTGATAATTGAGTTTTTGTTAATTTTGATCCTTTTGGGTTTTCTGTAAAAGATTTCAAGACGGGGATTCCTCTCATGAGATGTGATAGTAGGGGAGATCTTTATCCTATCACGCCAACATCCGGTCTCTCAAGTCAAGCCTTGCCATCTACTTTTGCGGCTCTCGCTCCTTCCTTATGGCATGCACATTTGGGTCACCCTGGGTCGTCTATTGTCTTCATTATATAAAAATAATTTTATTTCTTGTAAGAGTACGCGTAGTACTCCAATTTGTCAAGCTTGTCCTCAAGAAAAACTTGTTAGATTATCGTTTGTAGACTCTACTTCTCGTACGTTAATGCCATTTGATATTATTCATAGCGATTTAAAGACATCTTATGTTCTCAGTTCTTTGGACCATCGTTATTATGTTCTATATTTGGATGACTATTAATTTTTTATGGACTTTTTTGTTAGCGAAAAAATCTCAAGTGTTTTCCACCTTTTTAAAATTTAGAGCATTCATCCATACCCAGTTCGACAGGAAAATAAAAAATATTCAATGTGATAATGGCAAAGAATATGATAATGGGTTGTTTCGGGATTTTTGTTATACTAATGGAATAAATTTTCATTTCTCTTGTCCTCATATGTCCTCACAAAATGGTAAAGCCGAACACAAAATTCATTCCATTAATAACATTGTCTGAACTATATTGGTCCATGCTTCCGTCCCCCCTTCCTTTTGGCATCATGCTCTACAAATGACTACATATCTTCTTAACATACTTCCTACCAAAGGTTTGACATATTCAACCCCTCTTCAAATCTTATATAATAAGACTCATTTGTATTCACATCTTAGGATTTTTGGGTGCTTGTTTTATTCACTATTTTTGTCCACCACAATTAACAAACTTCATACTCGTTCTACCCCTTGTGTGTTTATGGGTTATCCATATAATCATCGTGGTTACAAATGTTTTGATTTATCCTCTAATAAAATCATCATTAGTCATCATATTACTTTTTATGAAACCCAATTTTCGTTTGCTAACGTGATTAGTCCCGAGCATAGTTCGTATAATTTTTTGGATGACGTCGTCTCCCAGTATATTATCCACCATTTTTCAAACTTATCCCGCACCCAAAATTCGCCAGCGGGACTACTGCCTGTTGGACCTCCTGCCATTATCTCGGGTCCAGAAATTGGGCCAAATATTCAGCCTAGTTCTGGCCCTATCATCTCGGGTCCAGTCCATATTTCATCATCCCGTGTTGGGCTAGCAGGCCCACTGCCTGCTGGCCCATCCATCGCCCTTCCTCCTTTGTCCCAAAATCCACCCAATTTCCCACTAGTCACGAACTGGTCACTCGGAGCCAACGGGGTATTTTTAAACCAAAAATACATTTTAATTTACATTTTAATGTTCTTAAATTCCCCCTGCCCTGTAACCAGTGTCCGCATTAAATGACCCAAATTGGAAATTTGCTATGACCGACGAATATGATGCTCTTATTTCAAATAAGACATGGGAGTTGGTACACCATCCTTCTGGTGTTAATATTATTCGGTCTATATGGATTTTTACTCATAAGGATAATTCTGACGGTTCTTTTGCGAGGTATAAGGCTCGTCTTGTATGTGATGGTAAGACTTAGCAGGTTGGCGTGGATTGTGGTGAGACGTTTAGTTTGGTGGTCAAACCGGCTACCATTCTCACTGTTCTCAGTCTGGCTCTTTCCAAAGCATGGCCCATTCATCAGTTAGATGTGAATAATGCTTTCTTACATGGTGATCTTAAGGAGATTGTTTACATGCATTAACCCTTGGGTTTTCGAGACCCCAAATATCCCCATGCATCAGCTCTTGGGTTTTCGAGACCCCAAATATCCCCATCATGTCTGTTTATTGAAGAAGTCCTTGTGTGGGCTTAAGCAGGCCCTACGGGCTTGGTATAAGCAATTTGCAGACTATGTTTCATCTATTGGGTTTTCGCACAACATGTCTGATAATTCATTGTTCATATATAGTCGTGGTTCTGCCATGACTTATATTCTATTATATGTGGATGATATTATCTTGACTCTCTACTGATGCTTTGCGCAAGTCTATCATAACCATGCTCAGTTCTGAGTTTGTTATGAAAGACTTAGGGCCCTTGAGTTACTTTTTAGAGATTGCTGTTTCTCGTCATGCAGGTGGGTTATTCTTATCACAACGAAAGTATGCCATTAAGATCATTGAGAGCGTTGGTATGTCCTCATGCAAGTCTACCTCCACTCCAGTTGATACTAAACCCAAGCTGGGTGCTGCGGCTGGCTCTCTGTATGCGGATCCGACTCACTATCGCAGTCTAGCAGGGGCTCTTCAATATCTTACTTTCACGAGACCAGATATTACGTATGACATACAGCAGGTGTGCTTGTTTATGCATGATCTCAGGGTTAAGTACATGAATGCGCTCAAACGCATTATTCGATACATACAGGGGACACTTGATTATGGCTTACATTTATATCCTTCATCGACATCTACACTTGTCTCGTATACTGATGCTGATTGGGGTGGCTGTACAGATACCAGACATTCCACTTTTGGCTATTGTATGTTTCTTGGTAATAACTTGGTCTCATAGTTTGCGAAGCGTCAGTCTACATAATCTCGTTCTAGTGCAGAGGCCGAGTATCGAGGGGTAGCCAATGTGGTCTCTGAATCCTGTTGGTTATGTAATCTTCTTTTAGAGCTTCATTGTCCTATTCAGAAAGTTACCTTGGTTTATTGTGATAATATTAGTACCATCTACCTTTCTGGTAATCTGGTTCAACACCAGCACACTAAACACATCGAGATGGATATTCACTTTGTTCGCGAAAAGGTAGCTCGTGGGCAAGTACGCGTCTGCCATGTCCCTTCCAGGTATCAAATTGCAGACATCTTTACCAAAGGTCTTCCGTCAGTACTCTTTGAAGATTTTAGGGACAGTCTCAGCGTACGAAGACCGCCCGCTATGGCTGCGGGGGTGTGTTAGTTATACCCGTGATAGACATGGGTTTGTATACCATGTATATCACAGTTTCACAAGAAAACTTACCATATGTGAAACCGTGGTATACACGGTATACAAGCCCGTGTATATCACGGTTTTGGAGTCAAAATTGGATGTAAATATTGTATTAAATTAGGCTTGTACACTTACCATAATTATAGGATTCTTGTACAACTAGAATAGGGTTTTTGGAGTAGAATAGGAATATAATTTTCCTATTATGGAAAGATGTAGATTATATATATACTCTTTCATTAATGAAAATAATTCAAAGATTATTTCTTTCAGAATCCATGTTTTCTTTAATGCTCACAACCTCGCACGCACAAGGAGATCGCTTGAGTGCTCATCTAAGCTGAAAGACTGAAAAAATTATGATGGATCTTGAACTCGTAAAGGGCTAACGTAAAGTTTATATCTTTCCTCAAATCACAAAACAATTGTGTTAGCAACCATTCACTCTTCTTTAGCTTTTGATGAGCAGTATTTATGTGTTCACACGTTAATATATGGAGGTTTGCTTATCAGTTTCCCTTAATTCAATTGTTGTCATGCACAAATTTACTTTTCTCTCATAGGGAGAAGCTTTTATCTTTTTCTGTATTGAAAGTTTTTATATTTACTTTTGCATTTGTTTTAGGGGCAAGACAAAATTAATTATGTCTTGGTGAGGCATTTCATGTACTATCAAGGGCTTCCGATGCTCATAAGCAGTTTCAACCGTTTGGAAATACTGGTTGCTGCTAATGAAGATATACAGTCTTTAGGAAGTTTATTTAGTCTGATTGTGTCTTTGCATTACTCAATACTTTGCCTTACCTGATGATTTATGTACTTCATTTTTGCTGCTATTTAAATCCATCAGTAGTGTTCATTTTTGCTGCTATTTAAATCCATCAGTAGTGTTCATTTAGAAAGCCATTATGGAGTTCGGATCTAACGTCCATTTTATGCACCATTTGCTACCACATGATGTGATTGTCATACTGTAAGAATCAATGATTAGCTTTAGATTTTTCCACGAATGAATCAATACGGAGGAGAACAGATGTTGAAGAAGATTGATATCAGTGAATGAACTAAAGGAGGTAGAAATGGGTTAGGCATGTGAATACTGTGGGTGGAATCAACTCTGTTTCAATATGAAGGAAATTATTTCCATGCCTTATTTCATTTCAAGAATACAATATATATATATAACCATACAAAATTAATCTAGGCTACTATTATAGAAGACTATACTAAGAATATGCTAATCATCTTTACAATCCTAATTATATAATATTTTATTTAATTACACAATGTATGATTTGATATGGTGGAACCATAATTATCTTAACAATTCCCCGCAGTCTTAGCGGGAAGTTCTAGTATGGTGAGACTGTCCCTGACATTATCAAAAAATACCCGCGGAAGACCTTTCATGAAAATATCGGCAATCTGATAACGGGACGGTACATAGAGAACTCTGACTTGTCCACGTACAACCTTTTCACGGACACACAAGATATCCATTTCTATGTATTTTGTGCGTTGATGCTGGATATGGTTACCTGATAAGTATATCGCACTCACTTTATCACAATAAACCACAATTGCTTTCGTTCGGGTTTGATTGTGTCGTAGCTCTATAATTCAGATTAAGTTTATCGTTGGATGAACTGCATTGCTGATATATCGGACAATGAAGTTCTAAAAGAATATTACGGAGCCAACACGATTCAGAGACCACATTAGCTACCCCTCGGTATTCTGCTTCAGTACTAGACCGAGATAGTGTCGGTTGGCATTTTGACGACCATGAAATGAGGTTATCTCATAGAAAAACGCAATAACCAGAGGTGGAACGCCATGTGTCCGGGCAGCCACCCCAATTAACATATGTATAAGATGTGAGGCCAGAAATGGTGGACTTATACAGATGCAACCCAAAATCAAGAGTACCCTTAACATACCGCATAATTCATTTGAGAGCCCATGTATGCTATTCATTCTGGTCATGCATATGTAAACAAACCCGTTGAACTGCATAGGACATACCAAGTCTCCTGAAGGTGAGATACTGCAATGCCCCTGCTAAGCTACGGTAATGTGTTGGATCACTATAGGGAGAACCTGTAGAGTTACTCAATTTTTCCTTGGTATCAACCGGCGTGTGTGACAGTTTGCATGAGGACATACCGGCTTTGTCAATGATCTCCTCGGCGTATTTCTTTTAAAAAAGAAACAGATCACCTGCATATTGAGTTACAACAATGCCCAAAAAATAGTTTAAAGGGCCCAAATCCTTCATAGCAAATTTCGAAGCAAAGAAGGACTAATTGACTTGCGAAGTGACTCAGATGACTCTGTGAGGATGATGTCATCCACATAGAGAAGAATATATGTCATGTCGTTTCCCTTCTTATAAATAAACAAATACTGATCAGACTTGCTATGTGAGAACCTCAGTGTTGTGACGAACCCTGCAAACCAGTTATATCATGCCATGGGGGCCTATTTTAAACCATATAATGATTTCTTCAACAAGCAGACATAATCAGGATGAATTGGATCTCAGAAACCCAAAGGCTGGTGCATGTAAACTATTTCCTGTAGATGACCATGTAGAAATGCATTCTTTACATCCAACTGATGAATAAACCATGATTTTGACAATACCAGGCTAATAACTGTCTTGATAGTCATTGGTTTAACTACTGGGCTGAAAGTCTCACCGCAATCCACGCCAACCTGTTGAGACCTGCCATCACCAATAAGACGAGCTTTATGCCTCGCAAAAGAACCATCAAAATTCTTTTTATGACAAAAAAAACCACATAGAACGTATTATGTTCACATTAGATGGACGTGGCACCAACTCCCACGTCTTATTTTTAATAAGAGCATCAATTTCGTCTAACATGGCAGCTTTCAATAGGGAAGATTTTGTGTTTTTTGGTATTGGTGATGGTTGGACCAAGGATGTTAAATTAAAATGATGCTTGGACTGAAAAATCCCGTGCATTGCACTTCAATGGACCGAGGATGGGTTGAGACTTGGGGTTGGGGCAATGGACTCTCGGAAATAGTATTGGTCCGAGAGGGACTGATTGGTTGGGCTTGGCTTGTTGGGCCTGTTAGTTGGGTATGTAAAGTAGAAGAGGAAGGAGAAATGGGCTCCCTCATTTGGGCCAATCGGTTGTTGGAGACTGACTGGACTGAGGCCGATGAGGAGGGAGCAATGTGCTCCCCGACTCGGACTGGCCAAGTGTTATTTTATTGCTAGGCCATTATGTTTTGGGTTGTACCAACCGGTACTGAGGAGGAAGTGGGCTCCCTCGGTTGGGCTAGAGGAGATGGCCCAATTAGATGGTAAAAAATAGTTAGAGCCCCTCGTCTAAAAATTCATAGAAAGGTGGGGACGACGTATGAGAATTAGCAAACGGGAATGTGGACTCATAAAAAATAACATGACAAGAGATGATAATTTTTCCATTAGACATATCATAATACTTGTAGCCCTATGATTTTGTGGGTATCCCAAAAATACACATGGAGTGGAACATGCTTGAAGTTTGTTTATGGATATGGAAGGAAACAATGGATAGCACAAACACCCAAAAACCCTCAAATGTGTATAGGAAGGAGTACGATGGTACAAAATTTGTGTGGGTGACAGATTTAAGAGTAGCTTGCTAGGAAGAATGTTTAAAATATATGTGACCATTTGAAAAGCATGATGCCAAAAATATAGTGGTGTGGACGAATGAACAAGAAGTGTGAATCAAATTGTTGATTGTTCGGATTTTTTTCGGTTTTCCCATTTTGAGGAGAAGTATGTGGACATGAAAGATGCAATGACATACCACTTTTGTGACACAATTCTTTAAATTGGTCATTTATAAATTCTCTCCCATTGTCCCATTGAAAACACTTAATGGACTTCTCAAATTGGGTTTGGATGAAAACACTAAATTGTTTAAAAATTGTGGGGACCTACGATTTCTTTCCAATGGGAAATGTCCACAGAAAATTAGAATAATCATCCAAAATAAGCATAGAATAATTATGACCTGCCAACATAAAACCGGGAATGTCCATAAATTACTATGCATGAGATCAAATGGCATAATAGTATTGGCAGTAGATAAAGAAAAGGGAAATTTAACATGCTTCCCACAAATACAAGCCTGGCAAACATGAGAGTCCATGAGTTTGTTACAATCAATAAATTTATTCTTTTAAGAAAATTGAACATCGGTGCTCTCGAGTGTCCCAACCGGTTATGCCATAAACTAGGAAAAATAGCCGCAAAGGTTGATGGATTGGTGACTTAGTTGTTGGTAGTGGCGGTGATGGGATACAAATCCCCTGTGATATTACATCTCATTAGTGGCATCTCCGTCTGAAAATCCTTCACAGAAAATCCAAACTGATCAAAATTAACAAAAATATTATTGTCAATTGTGAAACGAAGTACATATATCAATTTTTTAATAAGTTTGGGTGCATGTAGAACATTTTTCAAATGTAAACGTGGGTGGGGGAGGTTTAATTGACCAATACTTCAAATTAGAATTTCATGCCCACTGCCAACGATAATATTTTATTACTGCTCATATTAAAATAAGATGAGAGAGTACCTTAAAATTCCGTCATGTGTGATGTTACCCTCGTGTCCATGTACCACGAATCATCGGGAACATTGTGATTCATGTTGTTCATGGCTTGCTCGATGTCCGTGGGAGCATAACTTGCGGAAGATGGTCCATGGGCCGCAAAAGCTTGCTGCGGAAGAGAACCGAAAACCCCGGGCTGCTTAGATATTGGAGGAGGCCAGACCCACTGAGCCGCGGGGTACGAGTATAGAGGGGCAGCCCACTTTTGCGGCTGCCAACCCCACGGTGGGTACTGCCCCCACTGCCCGTCGGTTGGCTGGTTAGGTTGCTGCCAGTGGGGTATATTTTTGCCCTGCTGGCTGTGGCTGTGGCTGTTGCTGCCACCGATGGCCTGTCCGCCACCCTGACCCCCGTCCCTTTCCACCATTATTTTTTCCTTTGTTATTGTTACAATTTTGACCCTTTTTTGACCCATTATTTTTTCGGTTCAAACCACTGCCGGAACTAGAATGTTGAGTGCCAAAATCATCGGTATAATTGTTGGTGGAGATAAGAGCAGTGCCGGCATTGGTTTCCGCCCCCGTTGCCTATTTTTATTTTCGGGTTTCTTCAAGAATTAATCTCGAACGAGACTCATAGAATGGTGGTAAGGGATTGCTTTATTGAATGAACATAGCAACACCATCAAATTGTTCATTCAAGTCTGCAATCAATTGGAGAACTAACCTTTGATTCGTCACCAGCACACCAATATTTGAAAGTTGATCAGCAAGCATTTTTAACTCTTGACAATATGCAGAGACGTTTAAAAAATCATCCAATTTGTCATTGGTGAATTGGTTTTCAAGATATACTGCCCGAGAAATTTTATTATCTTGAAAGATATTTTGCAAACGCTACCAAGTTTGTTGAGCTATAGAGTCCGTTCTAAAATGGTGTGCAAAAGGTCATTAGATATGGTACCGTAAATCTATTGAAGGACTATAGCATCTAAGCGAGACCATAGATTTTTGTCAACAACGGTGGTCTCCGATGAAGACTTTGGAGGAATAATATGGTCTATGACTTTATATGCTCGGCAATGGATTTTGAATAACTCCACCCAAGAAGAATATTTCCCTTTTTCCATATCAAGAACAATTGGAATAAAGTTCATGACGTTGTTTACGGCAAGAGCGGGATGAAATTTTTATTTGTCGATCATTGTTACCCAAGAAAAAAAAAGAAAATAGGAGGAGGAAGGATATTTTGGTGATTAGAGTAAGTGAGATGAAGAACCCTAATTAGGGTTTGTGTGGAAACAACCGAAAAAGGGTAGGGGAGCGGGTTTAGTAGTTTCATCTAGGGTTATGGTTTGGAGAAACCCCTAGTTAGGGTTTGGTTGATGAGGCTGAAAAGTGGAGGATTTCGGCTAGGGTTGTAGGAGGCCGATGGTGTAGGGTTAGGGCAAAAAAATGGGGTGTTAATTTGTGGCTCTTGATATCATGAAGAAAATTATTTCCATGCCTTATTTCATTCCAAGAATACAATATATATACAACCATACAAAATCAATCTAGGCTACTATTAAGGTAGACTATCCTATGAATTTGCTAATCATCTTTACGATCCTAATTATATAATATTTAATTTAATTACATAATGTATGATTTGAAATGATGGATATAATTATGGATTATTTCCATAATTATCTTAACACAAACTTGATTTGTAAGTATTATGTAAGAACCAATGAGAATAGCTTTTGTATGCGATTTGGATAAACTTCATGTTGGGAGTAATTGCAATTTATTACTGCTAAATTTGTGCTTAGAGGATCTTGAGAAATGCTTAGGCTTAAATCATGCTTGCTACATTTTCCTTGATCTTCTAAACGATAATAAATATGTATTTTTAGTATTGAGTGTTGATGATAATAGTGAAGATATGTCAAAGAGATGACTAATTAAATACTTGCTGAACCTGATTGCGTTTGATGTTTACACTTGAATACTCTCACCTGGTACATTTTCTCCGTACACATGATTGGATAATTCTTAAGCCACTGATTTATCGTTAGAGAGATTTGTGAGGCATCAAAAGTCAAGTATAGTTCTACTTATCGTTGTGTTATTTTGGGTTTACATGGACATACTTGATGGTGTTCTGATGCCTACAACGACAGGCTGATAATCTAAAAGCAATTGATTTTTTTCTGTTGTCTATCTCGATCGGAGACTGTCTAAAAGTGTTGAGAAGACAACAAAGACAAAATCTAGTTAGGAAGTTAGTTAAACTAGTCAACAAATTAGTTAGATGGTTAGGAAGTTAGTCAAGGAAGTTAGTAACTAACTAACTCTAAAGAGGCTCCTCTATCTTGTAATTCATGTATATAAATAGACATAAGATAATACAAAAAAGAATGAACTCTAATAAAGAAATAATGAGATACACACTACACTACATTCTTCTCTACTCTTTCTTCTTCTTCTACATTCTGAATACTACTGCTACTGCTACTTCTACTCTTCATTGTCTTTCTCTTCAACTCTATGTAATGAATGTTGTAGAATTCAACATGGTATCAGAGCATGATCCACTGCTCAAGACTTCCGCAACAATCTTGAAGCCAATCTACTGATATTGGTTTAATTTCTCCTATTAATTCTTCTGTTTCTGATTCTTTGTAATTCTGATCTTCTATTTCTGTGTTTGCATATTTATCCAACGATAGAGCATCATGGAATGAACTCAAGATCAACCTTTCAACCAGCCCAACCAATGAGATAAGGCCTGCCATGGATAACGAAGAACCTTATTGGTTAGATTGTTCTACATTGATTTGAACAACATCTCTCTATTAATATTCTCATCTATAAACTACATGATTCTGAAGTAGAGTCTAATTCTTCTCTGGACAAAATTCTGACTTCTGTCTATATTGTTCTTATTGAATTCAATCATAAAACACAAATATCTTGGTTACTTCTGAAAACCAGTATTAACACTACAATTTTACACACAATTCTTGATCATATTAAACACTTTTCTACTCTACTATGGATCCTAATACAAATCAAACTGAGAACAACAACAACACAAGACAAAATCCAGTGAATCCAGTGACTACAACTGCTATAGAACACAATCACTCTTTCTTCAATCTTCATATGTAAGTGGTGTATCCTGCATCTCATTTCAATTACTTGGTT
The DNA here is from genome assembly GCA_029783415.1 of Anisodus acutangulus. Classification (NCBI taxonomy): domain Eukaryota; kingdom Viridiplantae; phylum Streptophyta; class Magnoliopsida; order Solanales; family Solanaceae; genus Anisodus; species Anisodus acutangulus. The sequence continues at coordinate 21,212,034 of CM056499.1, forward strand.
CTGAAAAATTATGCACTATGGAGTAAGTCTATGAGGATTGCACTACTTGGTAAGAATAAACTTGGTTTTGTCAATGGAAAGTGTAAGAAGAAAAACTATGATGAAGAATGGTGGGATCAATGGGATAGGGTAAATGCAGTAGTTCAAGCATGGTTAATGAACTCAGTTTTAAATGGATTACTGAGTGGAGTGTTGTATGCATACTCTGCCTATGAAGTATGAGAAGATCTAAGGGAGAGGTTTGATAAAGTAGGTGGATCAAGAACTTATGACCTACATAGAGAAATATCCACATTAACCCAAGGAAATTCAAGCGTGCTTGAATATTTCTCTAAACTAAAGACCTTGTGGGTAGAATTCCAATCTTTAGTTCCACCCCTAGTTGTGGATGTCCTAAATCAAAGGAGTTTGTAGAATACCTTCAAATACAAAAGCTATATCAGTTCTTGATGGGGTTAAATGAAAACTACATGCAGGCAAAAAGCAGATTTTGTTAATGTTACCTCTGTCCACTGTCAATAATGCTTACTCTATGATAACCACTGATGAAAATAAAAAAATCTATCATAGACAAGTCTGCTAGTCTTCTAGGAGTAGGACCAAGTGGCTTTAGTCACAATGTGAGCCATGATCCTACTGCTATGTACTCAAGAATAGGCACAAGTTCACAAAGGTTCAAAAAGAACTTTAATCTATTCTGTGAAGTTTGTAGGATGAAAGGGCATACAAAAGAATTTTGTTATAAGGTAGTTGGTTATCCTCCACATTTCAAATCTAAAAGAAAGAAACATGATACTCACAATGTGTATGCAAATGAGGAGGATAACAGTCCTGGAAAGTTATGCAGAACTAATAACATGAGTGACAAGTCATCTGGTGTTGGTATAACAAATACACGCAACTGGAAAGTACAAGGAGCACTTGTGTTCTCTAAGGATCAGTATGAGCAGATTGTTCAACTATTAAATCATAACATGCAGCCTAAAACTTCTCAAGAGTCAACTTCTGCTCAGTTTTCTGCTAATGCTGCAAGTATGTTCAGCCATAAAGCTTTGCTTGTAGCTAATTTAGTTTAAAAAATGGATTATAGATACTGGTGTCACTAACTATATGGTCTCTGATATAGAAATGGTAAATAAGACTATCAGAGTAACTAATACTTCTCAATCTAAATAAGTACACTTACCAAATGAGGAAATGATTAATGTGACTCATATAGGATCAAGCACTATTTCTAACAAAAGTACACTTAATAATGTATTCTACTTACCATAGTTCAAATTTAACCTGATGTATGTGTCTCAACTAACTAAAGAGTTACAATGTACAACCATTTTCTACCTTGACTTCTGTCTATTTCAAGATCTTTACAATGGGAGGGTGAATGATATTGGTAGGTTACAAGATGGATTATACATGCTAGTAAATCAGACATCACCAAGACATCCTAATGAACAAGTCAAGATAGGACTAAATATGAAAGAGAATAAAGAACCTACTATAATGTCAGAGGAAGAAATAGAGTTGTGGCACAGAAGATTTGGGCATACCTCTATTAATGTTTAAAGTAGACTAATTAGAGAAAAGTCTGATGTTATAGCTAGTACTATAAAGAAGTGTAATGTGTGTCCATGTGCCAAACAATGTAGACTTCCATTTCCAGTCAGTATTAATAAAAGTTCTTCCAGCTTTGATCTTGTACACATAGATGTCTGGGTCCCTATAAGGTTCAAACTCACAATGGTAACAAATACTTTCTAACAATTGTAGATGACTTACCAGAATGACCTGGATTTACTTACTAAAACTCAAATCATATGTCTGTGTGGTACTTAAGCAGTTCTTAACATATGTATATACTTAGTTCAATAAAACAGTAAAATTTATAAGAACTGATAATGGAACAGAATTTGTAAATGATGTATGTAACAATTTATTTTTAAAACTAGGAATTATACATCAAATATCTTGTGCTTATTCACCCCAACAAAATGGAGTGGCTGAAAGGAAATATAGACACATACTAGAAATAACTAGAGCAGTAAAATTCCAAGCTAACATTCATTTGAAGTGCTGGGGACTATGTGTTCAAGCTGCAGTTTACTTAATAAACAGACTACCCTCTATGACCATTGGCATAACACCTTATGAGAAACCGTATAAGAAGAACCCTCTTATTCATCATCTAAAAGTCTTAGGATGCTTGTGTTATGCTAATGACTTAACTGTTTCTGATAAATTGCATTCTAAAATGAAAACTTGTGTAATGATGGGATATTCTGAAACACAAAAAGGATATGTTTTATATGACCTACAAAACAAACTGTTGTTTGGCAATAGAGATGTCTCTTTCAGGGAATCTGACTTCCCCTTTAGAACAGAAACACCAGAAAGACAAATTTTTCTCTATAATGATCAAACTGGTGAGTGTGAAAATGAATACCACATTACAAATATATATATATATATATATATATATATATATATATATATACTTGCTAATAATCATCAGGTTGTTGTACAAGAAATATCAGATTAAAGATCTCACACTCCAGAAAATACTCAAGACATCACTGAAATAGTAATACCAGATACAAACCAGATGGATATACCACAAGTACAACATCATGCACCACCTACAAATCAACCTACCATTACAATGTCTACCAGATCAAAACAACCTCGAATTTGGCTTAAGGACTTTATCATCAATAAATCCAACAATAATCCTTATTCTACAGCCAATTACATATCCTATGAAACAATATCATCCAAATACAAAGCATATCTCACTGCACTCTCAGAAATAACAGAACCAACAAACTACATTGAGGCATCTAAGGATCCAAGATGGGTGGAAGCAATGAAAGCATAAATAAAGGCACTACAAGACAATCATACATAAGATGTGGTGTCTTTACCAGAGGCCAAATATCCAATAGGATATAAATGGATCTACAAGATCAAATACAGAGAAATAGGAGACATTGAAAGACTCAAAGCTAGATTGGTGGCAAAAGGATACAATCAAAGAGAAGGCATTAACTACCAAGAAATTTTTTCTCCAGTAGTAAATATGGTTATTGTAAGAGCCATTCTATCACTGGCAACTTCTAGACACTGGCACATACACCAATGACTGTATACACTGACAGAAAATCTGCAATGCAAATTGCTGCAAATCCAGTATTCCATGTAAGGACCAAGAATATAGAGATTGATCTACACTTCATAAGGGAGAAAATCCAGAAAGGTATGATAAAGACAGAATATATAAACACTACAAACCAACCTGCTGATTTGTTTACCAAAGGTTTGAATAGGATTCAACATTGTGTTCCAAGATGGGATTACTGAATGTATTTCCAGTATCCAGCTTGAGGGGGGCTGTTGAGAAGACAAACAAAGACAAAAGCTAGTTAGGAAGTTAGTTAAACTAGTCAACAAGTTAGTTAAGTAGTCAAGAAGTTAGTTAGATGGTTAGGAAGTTAGTTAAGGAAGTTAGTAACTAACTAACTCTAAAGAAGCTCCTCTATCTTGTAATTCATGTATATAAATATACATAAGATGTAATACAAAAAAGAATGAAATCTAATGAAGAAATAATGAGATACACACTACACTACATTCGTCTCTACTCATTCTTTTTCTTCTACATTCTGAATACTATTGCTACTGCTATTTCTGAAAGTATGTATGTCCTAAAGACAATCATTATTAGGGACAAATGTACTTGAACACATTCATATTATTAATAATATTAATATTTATGGCATTTGCAATTATTGAATTATTATTTGATTATTTGTAATTATTCATTAATGTGCATCCCTTGAGCTTACGTTGTCATTAATAGAGTGAGATATTGATGATAGAGCGTAACACTAAAATCGTCTCGACTAATGATCATCGATGATATGTTATAAGTCGACATGTGGTCTACGTCACATTCTTAGATAGTATGTCTCACCTGCTACTAGTAATGATTGCTAGTGATGGACACATGGATACTTTTGGAAAGTATTGGTATACCCTGGTGATAAACTATTTGTTATACATGTTTAAAGTGTTATCAATGTCTGGGAAATGAAGGTCCTTTGAATTGAGGTCAATACGCACCTTGTTTACAGAGTAATGTACTTTGACCCTGTCCTAAGCTTAAACTCCTTATAGGATAAGATACGGCTTGTGTTGGGTGCATTATGATGTAAATTAAGGTGGTAGTTGAGCCAAGAATATGATTCATTCCTCGATTGGACATTCGAGAGAGCACTCAACCTCATAGTGATATTAGGTCGACCAAGTCATTGGCTAATGCAAGAGACATATTTAGAATATGATCTACTTGTTGAATAATATAGATGAGATAAAGTGATCAAGCCATTTGGATAGACACATGGAAAATCCTAAGCTTGATCGAGTGTGTCGCGAATGAAAGAAATTTATCATCTCACATAAAGGTTATGTTTGCTAGATTCATGTAAACGTAGTTCATATATTGAGTTCGTCGTACGACGCAGTCTAGGATTTTTGTATGGACCTTAATTGGATTAGTGTCGATATATGAAGGCCTATATGGTCACACTATGTCGATTGTCTCTTCGATCTAAGAGTGTATTGAGAAAGTATTAAATATTCAATTTGGAATCGAGATATTTAAATTGATAATAACTATGGGATAATTTCTATTAGATGAAAATTATTTAATTAAATCAAAATTAGATTTTGAATATAATGTACTGAATATATATATTAAATGAAAATGTGAAACATAATTTTACGTAAGGCGCCGCGGCGCCGACCTGGCAGTGGGGCCCTGTCAGACTAGCTCATTGCACCTTATTTTTTGGGCCAGGCTTAAAGCCTAACCCTAATTCAATTCTAACCTAATTGTAACTATAAATACAGCACTAAACCATTGTTATTATACACCAATTCTCATAAACAAATTCTAGACTTAGAGTCTAGGACAAAACTCTCTCAAACCTCTACCAAGATTTTCTGGCTTTCTTGACCGAGGAATACACCGTAGCATTGTGCTTGCAGTCGAAAATGGAATCGCGTGTTCACCCTAAAGTAAAGACTCCAGATTTTATAACCTGTAAGTTCTTGTTCATGTTTTATGTTATAGGTTTTTATTGTCACATAACCATACCAGAAGAAATTATTGGGGTAAGTAGTGTCGCACCCATTTTTGACCTGCGTGCTTCGTGACATGATGGTTCGATTCCCTCTGGATTGGATAAAAATGCTTACTTTGAAGAGTCGCCACCTAATTATTCTAAGGTGAATTAGGGCACCTAAATACTAACTAAAAGCTAATAAATAACTCCAATTTTGTGATCTGTGAAACTAATGAGATTCTAGGTAAGGATTCTCTATTATCCTAAAGGGAAGGGGTTAGGCATCCTTTAAGATCCGCTAACTTACGGTTATCCGATCAAACTCAGGTTAATTATTATACTAAGAAAATGCATATTAAAAAATATAAAGTTAAAATGATGTTGCAAGTATTTAATGAAATGATGCATTTGTACAAGTATACATTTGTATGGCATTAATATACACGTAAAACTGGAAAAAGTATGCATTTGAATAAAAATTGATAAAAAATATATGCAATGTAAATTTTATGGGTGACTAGCCTAAAAATAGGTAAACTAGCGATTTTCGATTTTAAAACTAACCGAGCCTAAAATAAATAAACTAGCGATGGGTTTTCAATTTTAGACTACCCTATTAATTAATTCTATGTCTACCTATTCTAAACATTTCAATAATTTCATGAGTACAATAATATTACAATACAGAATGGAATAAAGCTGAATTAAAGAAAGTAAAAAAAACAACAACAAAATAAATAATCTCCGAGGGGTATTTGCCTTCTTTGACTTTATCCCTTGCAAGCTGTCAAGAACAAACAGTCAGAAACAATTGAATATACATAACTTCGGATCCGTATCAAAAATAATAAATATTTTGATTTCGAAGGACTCAGACTTAAATTTTGAAAAGATCATTCCAATCACGTCGTGGCTGCGAACATATGACTCGTTGGTCATTTTAGTTGCCTTGCCTACCGAACATGGTCTCTCGGGTGAAAAAGATTTAAGTTTCATCATTGCCCAGAAGTTTTATTTTCCGTCTTTACAACTGTGGAGGCCTAAAAAATCGACGGATATTTTTTCATCGGCCAAGTGTAATATCCGTTCCAAATTAGTGATCTTAACCAAGTATAGTAATATGTTCTTTCAAGAATGCGACAACAACTATTCTTATCAATATGAAACCATAGATTGGCCTAAAATTCCAATGAAGATGGGTTCGAAATGCAGCAGCGAGTCAGCAATAGCTTGCTTCAATATTCAGCTACAAATTTGCTCATAATGCAAAAGAGATGAACTTGAAAATGTAGCAGTAAAGTAGCAGCTCACATCAGCAACTTTAGCTCAAAATTTGTAGTAATAAATATGAATTACATGTAGCAGTGAAAACCCAACAACAAAAGGGTCTAAAATGTAGAAGCAAACCACCCCAAAATACACCAACAAAATGACAAAAATGAAGCAGCAAAGCAAGTCTCTGGTCCAACATAAATCACCTAAAGTATAACAAACAACTAGCTCAAATGTGACATATTTAGGACACTGCAACAGCCCACATATAAGTCTCACGGAAATTTGGGATTTGGGAACTCCCCCAAGTCATGCAAAGAAACAGGAGGTAAAGAATTAATACCAAGTATTAAATTCAACAAAGTAAATAGCAAAAGTTATTTCATTTGTTGAGTGACTATTGCAACTTAGTCTAGTTTTAACACATTAGTGAAGGTTCGAGATTTAGAGCCTTGAAGTAGTTGAGCACATACAATAGCTTCATGCTATGAAAAAATATCCAGATTTCACAAGTTATAACAGACCTAAGCTTCTGATGCTGCGAATCTGGAAAGAACTTAACTTAAGAAAAATATTTGGTCGCAAATCATTTGGAGTAATTTCCAGCAAGTAAAAATACCAACTGAACTTCAATGGGCGAGCAAGAACTGGAATGCGTAAAAGTGGTTGAACCTTAGCCAAAAATGGCAGACGACAGTTGTGGTCTGCGTTGAATTGCAAGCGGCAATTTGGGGGGGAAAGCGTTCGACACTTAAGCAAATAATGTACACTTGTAACCAGTTCATGTGAACATTTGAGACAAACATAGCTGAAATTACAAACTCGTACTTGGTTTTCTGACCCGAGAATTGACTCACCATCAAAACCATGATTTTGAGGACTCAGATTTGCTGCATTTGAACAAAGCAAGAGAGAGTGCAACACACGCCATGGCTGCAGACACCGGATTGCAAATTGATGCCATAACGGGTCGCCCCACCAAGATACGGGTCAGATGTTCTCAAAGCAGTGTTAAAGACCACATCCTATTTGAAGGACAAAAATTAAAGATCAGACATTTGAAGGGAAATTCGTGCAATATCTTCAGGTAGTGCAGTAGAGGCAAATTATCATCACATCCCGGTTTTGATTTTGATCCGGCCCGGGTTTCTGACCCGACCCGAAACAGCCCAGAAATGTGAAGAACAAAAGGGGCTTTTGGATTGAAAATTTAGGAACCGAAAAGGAGTATTTTCGGATTAGGAAAAAAGGGAGTTCATGAAACAAAGAGGAGTATATTTTAACCCAAAAAGTTAGGAACAAACAAGTTTGCTTTTCTGATTTTCGGACTTGTTCTTTGATTTTCTTTTCAATTTTGGACCAAAAATTGACCTTTCTTTTTCTCGATTTCGGACCCTCTAAAATGAAGAACAGTGGGGGTATTTATGGATGGATTCCCCCCCTTTCAACTCGAGTTTGAACTCTAAAATAAAGGGGCAAAAGGACGATTTTGGAAGTGGATTTTGGAGGATATGGTATGGGTGAAGTGACGGGAGGGGTGTGGTGGTGCCAGTGTAGGTGGTGTCAGGGTTGGTGGTGGCAGGTGAGGCGACGGGTTGGGGGCAGGGGTTTGGTGGAGTCGGCCGACTTTGTGGGGAGGGTGAAAGAGAAAAGGGTTTTCTTGTTTTGTAGTGTTGTGTTTTTAGGGTTAGGGGATAAAAAAAGGGAAATAAAAGAAGGGATTGGGCTTGGGGTTGTGGGCTGTTTCGGTTGGGCTTTGGCCGAAAATGGGGTGGCCAAATGGGCTGCCCCTTTTAAAATTGGTGTTTGTGTTGGGTTAGGAAATAAATGAGTTATGGGTTTAAAATATAAAAAGGGGTTTTATTATATAAAAATAAAGCTTTGCAAAATTTATAAATTGTAAAGATGACAATATGACAAAAAATATAATATTTGCGAAATGCTTGGTGCTAAAAATAAAAAATGCGATGTCGTTTTGCGAAAATAAAAATAACATATAATATTAGAATAAAAGTATGATTATGATATATAAAATGCAAATGACAATAAAAATGCAAGTAATAGTAATAATAATGATATATATACATATATATGCCTATATTTTAAAATTATTTTAAGGTGTCAAAAATATTTAAAATTGCAAATAAAATCAGAAAAGATGAGACAAAATTGGGTGTCAACAAGTAGAACAAAATTTTAAAACTTCCGTTGTGCCTACTTATGTATTTTGAACCCAACAAAAACCTACAGTGGTATCAGAGCCCAGGCTGGTTCAATGGTTATATAACAATTGAGTAACATAATAATATGAGTTAAACATAAAATTAGATTAAAACAAGGCTTCTTGAAGTCCTACATATCTTGACTGAATGGTTAACCTTTTGATATCACCCCAAATTATCACATACGCTAAATCGAGGAAGTCATTCCATTCTAACTTGGACTAAGCCAAGTGCAGATAACCGTTTCATTGCAAACATGGTGCACGGCGAAGAACGAGTATGAATGGATAATGGTCGATATGTGCGTTATTGATAATGGTGGGTGAGGATAAAGGATCTGTGATTTGATCCCTAAATTAGATTTAGGGCTCGAACGATTTTTGAAAATCAACACAGAAACATTTTGTCAGTACGTCGACGTCACGACCCTATGGTAGGACGTCGCGGCGCTTGCTTAGGTTTCAAGGCGGCGTCGCGGCTCCATGGTGGAGCACCGCGGCCCTAATGCTTCATTTTTTTAATTCTGGACCAACTGGACAGTAGGCGTCGTGGCCCTAAATGAATTACATAAGTTGAAATGCTTCTATCTTGCGAGCGTCGCGGCTCTATGGTGGAGCGCCGCGACCCTAATGCTTTATTTTTTTAATTCTGGACTTATTGGACATTAGGCACCGCAGCTCCATAGGAGAGCGTCGCGGCCCTAAATGAATTACAGAAGTCAAAATTCTTATCTGCTTACGAGCGTCGAGACTCCATGGTGGAGCGTCGTGAATCTAAAACATTCTGCCTCAATGGCGTCGCGGCCCTAATGACAGGTGTCACGGCCCCCACCTGTAAAAAAAATTATTCAGAATATTTAACTCATGATTATTATTATATAGTATATTTGATAAGTATATTGTTTATGTGCTAAATGATTGTCATTTAGATTACTAGAATAGTGTCAGCAAATAATTGTCTGGGTAGGCGGTGCCAGTATTTGTTAAACCGCTCAATATCATGCTTGGGTAGGCTGTACCTAATATATGTTTAGTCATTTGCATGATATTTAAGATGTTTTGTTGGACATAGCATGCTAGAGTTGATCTTGGTTAAAACCCTAAATTAAAATGTTTCCCAAAATTTAATACAAGTCTCATTTAAAATGAACGCGTCGTCCGATATAATTGATTGTAGTGCAAAATCCTTTTCGGCGAGATGAGTATTTATGCCACAACATTTGCTCTAAGTCTACGAAGACTCAGATTCTTCCATTGATGCATGTTAAATGTAGAAGTGGGTGATATATCTTCATGAGTATTTACACCACAATGTTTGCTCTATAAGTCAAAACTCACTTAGATACATAATTGTAGTCGCATAACTGGGTTGACTTGCTAGATTGTCTTGGCGCCACAGTGTCGGACAAGCCGAGGTACGCAGATCGATTATTTTGAAGATTAAGTCAAATAAGAGCTATAAATTATTTGTAATTGGTTTGGAGACCTACCAGATTGTGTTATTGAAGTTATCAGCCATAGCAAACGTGGAGATAACATGAACCTGGATCTTGGCCCATTATGACCATATTTTATATGAGTTTGTATTCTTCCATGAGCTCGAAGGGTATGTTGAATTAATGGGAGCTAATTAAACTAAATGCCATGTTAATTAGTTAACGAATGTGTTCAATAGAAATTATATTAGAGTTTAATTTCAAGTCTATCTATATCTTCAGTTTATACAAAATATCGAATCTGTCACTGAAAATGTTGGTCGAGACAAACAAGCTGACTGGAGCAAATTACACTGACTGGTTAAGAAATCTGCGATTGGTGTTAAGATAAGAAAGAATTGAGTATGTGTTAGACACAGTGTTCCCCACAGTCCCTGCTGAAAGCTCTACTGAGTATGCCCTGTTTGACAATGTGGCTTATCATAAATATCTAGACGATGCTACCTCGGCACAATGTGTAATGTTATCCTCTATGACTGTGTAGTTACAGAGGAAATATGAAAACATGGGCCGCAACAAAATGCTAGAACACTTGAAGAGTCTCTATGACTCACAGTCTCAAACAATGGAGTATGAACTGCTGAGAGAACTTTTCAAGTGTAAGTTGAACGAAAGGGGTCAAGTGTCAGCGCATGTTATGAAGATGATTGGGCTGATAGAAAGGTTGGCTTCGATTGGAACAAAGCTGCCTATAAATGTCTCTGTCAACCTGATCCCGAATTCACTTCCTGGTTCATTTGAGAATTTCATTGTGAACTTCAATATGAATGGGACCAATGAAAGTCTTCCAAAGCTTCACAACATATTGAAGACCTTTGAATCATCTAAACTAAAGGTAAAGTCGTGCTCATGGTGGGCTCTTCTAGCAAGTTCAAACCCAAGGGTAAGAACATCCAGAAGAAGAAGGGTAAGACAATTGTTGCACCTATAGTTATGAAACCTAGAGGATGTGTTCAAAAGAAGGCAAAGGTAGTTTCGAATGTGTGCCTCAACTGCAAGAATAAGGGGCATTGGAAGAAGGACTACACAGCTCCAGGAAGAGGCAAAGCACTAGGTAATCCTGGCTCTACTGGACAAGATATGTTTGTCATTGAAATAAACATGTCTATAAGTAATTCTCACTGCTGGGTATTAGATACTGCTTGTGGCTCACACATTTGTAATAATGTGCAGGGTCTGATTGACAGCAGAAAGGTTGGACCTTGTGATGTAGACCTGCGCGTTGGAAATGGAGCACGAGTGGATGCTGAACGCATGGTAACTTATAGACTAGATTTACCTTCAGGCTTTTGTTTAGAACTAAATAATTGTTCCCTCATTAACGAGGAATGTCATTTTTATCCCAATGTTAGACATTGAGGGGTTTTCTTCATTTGCCAATGACAGTTATGTACTGTCTTTTAATGGTTTTGTTTGTGGAAATTATTCGCTTGTGGATGGTTTGTATGTTCTAAACTGTAGTCGTGAAATTTTCAATGTGCAAAACAAACGAGCTAAGATAAGTAATCCAAGAAACCCCACCTACTTATGGCACTATAGACTTGGTCACATCAATGAATCAAGGATAGCAAGATTGAGAAAGTTAGACTACCTGGAACCATTTGACTTGGAGTCCTATAGTAACTGTGAATCTTTCTTGAGAGGAAATATGACCAACAAGCCACTTTCTGGAAAAGGGGTGCGAGCCGAAGAGGTACTTGAATTGGCCCATACTGATGTATGTGGGCCATTTTCAACTCAAGCTAAGAGAGGCTTCCCTTACTTCATCACTTTTACAGACGATTTTACAAGGTTTGGGCATGTGTATCTTATGAAACACAAGTCTGAAGCCTTTGAGAAATTCAAGGAGTACAAGTCAGAAGTAGAGAAGCAACTTGAAATAAGTATCAAGACCCTTCGATCAGATCGAGGAGGTGAATACTTAAGTAAAGAATTTATGGATTACTTGAAGCTTCATGGAGTCCAATCACAATGGACACCTCCTGGAATGCCACAGATGAATGGTGTTGCTGAAAGGAGAAATCGAACCCTATTAGATAAGGTTAGATCCATGATGAGTTTCTCGGCTCTACCAATATACCTTTGGGGCTATGCATTGCAAAGTTCAATTTATATTCTGAACAGGGTTCCTTCAAAGTCAGTAGAGAAAACTCCATATGAGATATGGAATGGCAAGAAGCCAGCACTTAAACACATGCGGCCCTGGGGTGCCCTGCATATGTAAAGAAGATGCTTACTGACAAGTTGGAATCTAAAAGTGAAAAATATTATTTTGTGGGGTATCAAAAGGAAACTAAGGGATATTATTTCTATCTTTCTGGAGAACATAAGGTCGTTGTTTCCAGAAATGCAACTTTCCTTGAAGAAGAATATGTCTACAAGGAAATGAGATAGAACTTGAAGAAATTCAAGAAACACTAGATGACACAGAAGTTGAACCCTTGTCGAATGACCTAGACAAGGATTCAGTGGGAGTATCTGGTGAAGATTGGGTACTTAGAGTACGCCCTTCAGCTAGTGGGAGTGTTGTGAGAGATAGTGCATAAATGCAAGGCTCTCATACATAACCAATGGAAGATGATACAATGGTTGTACATCATTTAATTTAGGGAATACATGAAAATGACATTCCTGAAAGCTCTCAAGGTGATGGATTGTCCAGCACACAAAGACCTTCTCACAATTAGAATGCAACAAACACTGAAACGCAGAATAATCAACTCCGTAGGACCACTAGGACTCATCGGTCGCCTGAAAGACTTAATATCCTTGTTGAAACACACAATGAGGTATATATTCCTGATGACGATGAACCTACAACCTACAGTGAAGCTATGTTAGACATTTACTCGCAAAGATGGCAAGAAGCCATGAAATCTGAGATGGACTCGATGTACATCAATCAAGTTTGGAACTTGGTTGATTTGTCAACAAAGTTAGACCCATAGGATGCAAATGGGTCTTCAAGAAGAATATTGATGCATATGACAAGATACAGACTTATAAGGCAAGATTAGTGGCTAAAGGTTATAATCAACGGCCTGGGGTCGATTATGATGAAACTATTTCACCTGTTATAAAAATTAAGTCTATTCGGATTTTGCTTGCAATAGCCGCATACTATGATTATGACATTTGGCAAATGGATGTTAAAACTGCTTTCCTCAATGGTAACATAATTGAGGAGGTGTATATGATACAACCTAAGGGTTTTACATCCAAGACTAAGCCCAAAGCAGTATACAAGTTACAGAAGTCCATTTATGGACTTAAGCAAGCGTCAAAGAGTTGGAATATTTGCTTTGACAAAGTAGTCAAATCGTTTGACTTTGTTAGAAGCAAAGAAGATCCCTGCATTTGTAGTAAGCGCAAGAAAGGGAGTATTGTCTTCAGTGTTATATATGTAGATGACATATTAATAATGGGAGATAATAAGACTCTCATGCAATTAGTCACGGAATGGTTATCCAGCACCTTCATGATGAAGGACTTGGGTGAAGCCGGCTACATTCTTGAAATTAAGATCTATAGAGATAGACCTAATAGATTGTTGGGGTTGTCATATTCTATATACATAGACAAAGTGATGAGACGATTCTCTATGGAAAACTCCAAGAAGGGAAGTTTTCATATGGGTCAAGGCATCACGTTATTAAAGAAGGATAGTCCTTCTACTGTTGCAGAACTTGAACGCATGAAAAGAATCCCATATGCTTCAGCTATATGATCTATCATGTATTCCATGACTTGTACGAGGCCAGATGTGGCCTATGCACTTAGTATGACTTGCAAATTCCAGTAGAATCCTGGGGAAGAACACTGGAAAGCAGTCAAGAGTATTCTTAAGTATCTTAGATGAACTAAAGAATATTTCTTAGTATATGGTGAACAAGAGAAGCTAGTGTGTACCGGGTACACTGATGCTAGCTTCCAGACAGATCTTGATAACTTCAAATCTCACTGTGGATATGCCTTCATTTTCAATGGCGGAGTAGTGAGTTGGAAAAGTTCCAAGCAAGCTACGACTATTGATTCGACAACTGAAGTCGAGTACATTGCTGGATCAGAAGCTGATAAAGAAGCTGTCGCGATATCTGAGTTCCTGAAGGAACTAGGGGTTGTTCCAAGTGTCACTTGTCCAATAACGATTTATTATGACAACACTGGTGCGATTGCGCAAGATAAGGAACCAAGATCAATAAACAGAAACAAACATATACCAAGGAAATACCACATACTCAGGGAGATGGTGGAAACTGGAGAAATAAGATTAGACTATGTTCCCACAAATGATAATCTAGCTGACCCGTTTACTAAACCATTAAGCTTAGTTAAGCATAATGGTCATTTTGAAAACATGGGTATTAGATACATCGGAGATTGGCTGTAGGCCAAGTGGGAGATTGAAAGTATGTATGTCATAGAGACAATCATTATTAGGGACAAATGTACTTGAACACATTTGTATTATTAATAAGATTAATATTTATGGAATTTACAATTATTGAATTATTATTTGATTGTTTATAATTATTCACTAATGTGCATCTCTTGAGCTTACGTTGTCATTAATAGAGTGAGATATTGATGATAGAGCATAACTCTAAAATAGTATCGACTAATGATCATCGAGAATGGGATATCGATGATATGTTATAAGTCGACATGTGGTCTGCGTCACATTCTTAGATAATGTAGTATGTCTCACCTTCTACTAGTAATGGTTACTAGTGATGGACACATGGATACTTTTGGAAAGTATTGGTATACCCTGCTGATAAACTTTTTGTTATACATTATAAAGTGTTATCAACGTGTGGGAGATGAAGGTCCTTTGACTTGAGGTCAATACGCACCTTGTTTACAGAGTAATGAACTTTGACCCTGTCCTAAGCTTAAACTCCTTATAAGATAAGATACGTCTTGTGTTGGGTGCATTATGATGTAAATTAAGGTGGTAGTTGAGCCAAGAATAAGATTCATTCCTACATTGGATATTCGAGAGAGCACTCAACTTCTTAGTGATATTAGGTCAACCAAGTCATTGGCCAATGCAAGAGACATATTTAGAATATGATCTAGTTGTTGACTAATATAGATGAGATAAAGTGATCAAGCCATTTGGATAGACCCATGGAGAATCATAAGCTTGATCGAGTGTGTCGCGAATGAAAGGAATTTATCATCTCACATAAAGGTTATGTTTGCTGGATTCATGTAAACGTTCTTCATATATTGAGTTTGGCATACGCGACAGTCTAGGAGTTCCGTATGGACCTTAATTGGATTAGTGTCGATATATGAAGGCCTATATGGTCACACTATGTCGATGTCTCTTCAATCTAAGGGTGTATTGAGAAAATATTAAATATTCAATTTGAAATCGAGATATTTAAATTGATAATAACTATGGGATAATTTCTATTAGATGAAAATTATTTAATTAAATCAATATTAGATTTTGGATTTAACGTGCTGAATATATATATTAAATGGAAATGGAAAATTGAATTTTACCTAAGGTGCCGCGACGCCGACCTGGTAGTGGGCCCTGTCAGACTGGCCCATTGCACCTCAGTTTTTGGGCCAGGCATATAGCCCAACCCTAATTCATTTCTGACCTAATTGTAACTATAAATACAGCACTAAACCATTGTTATTATACACCAATTCTCATAACAAATTCTAGACTTAGAGTCTAGGATAAAACTCTCTCAAACCTCTGCCAAGATTTCCTGGCTTTCTTGACAGAGGAATACACCGTAGCATTGTGCTTGCAATCGAAAAGGGAATCGCGTATTCACCCTAAAGTAAAGACTCCAGATTTTATAACCTGTAAGTTCTTGTTCATGTTTTATGTTACAGGCTTTTGATTGTCACATAACCATACCATAAGAAATTGTTGGGATAAGTAGAACAAAATTTAAAAACTTCCGCTATGCCTACTTATGTATTTTGAACCCAATAAAAATCTACAATTTCTACTCTTCATTGTCTTTCTCTTCAACTCTATGTAATGAATGGTGTAGAATTCAACAAAAAGGTAACTCAAAGATTTTTCGTTATTGTTGCTTGTTGAGAATACAAGTTTGCGTAATACTTTTCAGCAAAAAAAGTGTTATTCGGAGAAAATAATTCATGATTTCTGTACAAAATACAACACGTTTTCTAAGTTCATAACCTTAAGGTTTAGAAAAATGCATCAAAGAACTGCTTATTTACTGTTATTCACGTGATGTTCAAGATATATTTTTCTATCTAAAAATATTTGTTTACTTTATCAGGAGAAAGGAAATGGGAAATCTTTTATTGTGACCACCATTTTATTATGTCACGGACTCGCAGCTACCAAAGTCATTTTTCAGATTGGTTGCTATTAAAAAACTTTCCATATTTTTATTTATTACTCTGTCTTATTTTACATTGTTTAGTATATTTGATTATATGAATGTGCTATTTTCCCTTCTTCATTTGATATCCTGTTTTCCCTAGGAATACAAATGAAAAAACTATTTTTACTCGAAGTATAATAGAAGAGAATTAATAAAGACAAATGTTTCTTGTCAAAATAAATGGGTGCGCAACTCTTTGTAATGGTGACTTATTGATCCTTAACAAGAAGAGTCTAAAAAGCTGGAGTAATTCATATTGATATTGCAGGTACTAATGTATGCTTTACAATTGATGTAGCTGTTATGAAACAATCCCAAGACAATTGCTCTTTAAGATATGGTGGACTCTCTATTGGCCTTGTGATGTCTGAGTAGTTCATTGTTAAAAAAGATATGGTCTTTAATTAATCAAAAAAGAAGAAGATAAAAGGTAGAAAAAGGATGAACAATAAAAAACAGAAACTTTAGCTTGAAATTTTGAATGTATAATGTGTTGAAACCATTTCGAACGAATGTCAACATCACCTACGTTACATAAATCTTTCTCCATGACATCCTTACCTTACAACATTTTTAAATTTCTTATCCATTCAGACGATAATCTATGTTGTATGATGTTAGTTTTAAGAATTTAATCATGTACTATCTTTTTGCATTGAGTTATAGTGGAAGAGTTACATTTGTGTTCTTTTACCACGCCTTAGTAGTAATTCAAGAATTTTTACTATTAACGTGTACATACCCATTATCATAATTAAAATATATTGTGTAATATTTAGTGATGTATAATTATGATAGATATAGGATCCTGATTGTAGTGGGATTACACATTGCACACTATATATATTTGTATTAGTGAGAAAGACTCCACAAGGGATATTAATAAAATCTTACATGGTATCAGAGTCAGACTCATTCAATTCTTTATTCACCGATGTTGGGTCCCCCAAATTATATTATACATGCTTCAGTTAACAAGATCTATGCGTGTGAGGGAGTGTTAAGAGTCACACATCGGATATGGAATGGGAACATGAACTCCTTATATGGACTTGGATAATCCTACCATGTAAGCTAGCTTTTGGGGTTGAGTTAGGTCCAAAATCCATTTTTTACGTGGTCAATCTTTTGGGGTTTGAATTTCAGAGATAGAAGATAGGCTATGAAATGTTAGACAATCTTTAGCGGTCAAATGGCTCATATAATACATTTGGACATCTCAAGAGAGCAGCCAGCTAATAAATAGCTGAGCCCCTTTGTTCTTCCTTTATTAAATTGTCATTTCAAGCATAGTCTCTTGAAGGTTTCATGTAAAGCATTATGTTGTATATGTGTCATATATTAATTGAACTGACCAAATTGTAGTTGGTCGGTTTGAATCCTTCAGGAAGCATGATATTTCAAATTTGGATTTAAGATAGCTTGAAGAATTTGTATACACTTATAGGAAAAATCAAACCAGATGTTCTGCAACCTTCTCTTTATACTCCAAATGAAAATAAAATAAAAAACTTACTGTTTGATTTAGCTTCTCTCTTTGTCTGCAAAGTGAATGAGAACTATGCACTCAAACTTACTATGCCTGGTGACTTGGCATGGATTTCAGGCATACTGTCGGTAAGGTTCATCCAATTCAGAAAATCTGAAGGTTAACTTCAGCAACATAATGTACAAGAATCTAATCTACTAACCATTAGCGAATATTTTCCGAATATTCACATTATATTTGTAATTATGATAGATGTATATTTAAGGTAACTTATGATTCTTATTGTATTAGGAATCAACCATTTTAGGTAAGTTAGGATTCTTATTCTATTAGGAATCAACCTCTCAAACGTATTATCAGATACATTAAGGGCACACTGGACTTTGGACTGCATCTCTACCCCTCTGCCCCGACCATGTTACTCTCCTACACGGATGCGGAGGCAGGATGCCCGGACACACGTCGCTCCACCTCAGGCTACTGTGTATTTCTTGGGATAATCTCATTTCATGGTCCGCCAAGCGGCAGGCCACACTATCCCGTTCGAGTGCTGAAGCAGAGTATCGCAGAGTTGCTAATGTCGTTGCTGAGCTCTGTTGGCTCCGAAATCTTCTTTTGGAGCTCCAGTGTCCATTGTGTAAGACGTCTATAGTTTACTGTGACAACATATCTGTCATCTATATGTCTCACAATCCGGTCCAACATCAACGGACCAAGTTTATCGAAATGGATATTCACTTTGTGCATAAGAAGGTTGTCCTTGGTCAGGTCAAATTATTACACGTGCCGTCCTCCTATCAGTATGCAGATATTTTCACAAAGGGTCTACCACGACAGCTCTTCACCAACTTCCAATCCAGCCTTAGCGTTCGGCCTCCTCCCGCTCCGACTGAGGGGGAGTATTAGTGAATATTCTCCGAATATTCACAGTATATTTGTAATTATGATAGATGTATATTTAAGGTAATTTAGGAATCTTATTGTATTAGGAATCAACCATTTTAGGTAAGTTATGATTCTTATTGTATTAGGAATCAACCTCTGTACAACTATTTATATTGTGATTAATGAAATGATTCTCTAAGTGAAATTATTCCAATCTTACACGAACGATGCCCGGAGCATCCATATGGGAAAGTTGTTCTACAAATTTGACATTTTTTTCACTATGCTAACATTGATAACCTTTTGGTTATTGTAACAACAAGATTTTGCACTATTCATATTGAAACTAAGGAGTCTCATGAATAAGGACATTGAAGAGCACTAAATATTCTAGGACTTATAAGATGGAAGCTAATAGAGTCTATGGTGTTGTCCGTGGAGTTCATTATTTATTTGAGTTGTATCATTGAAATTGCAGCAATTAGTGGTTGTCCATTGTTGCTGATTTCTTTCTTCACCAAATGACTATACAATATCCCACACTTGAAAATATAAAATGTTGGGTCATCTTAATCCATAATTTGAATATTTTTTTTTTAATATGTGTCCATTTAGGTTAGTTATAACTTATAATCTGAGGGAGCTTAGTAATGGATTCATTTCTGGGCTTGATGCCTCGATTCTTGACTTTAATTTGACCTGTGGGCTGTCGCATGTTTGCCTACGCAATCACAATGAGTTGAAATTGATTTCATTGGGGGTTTACATAAAACCTTACCAATTTATTATGATTAATTAAGTAATTTAATAACATAATTATATATATTAATAAATCAAAGTTAAGTGAGAAAAAATAATGTATAAATACATTTCTTTTATATGAAGTAATTAAGTATAATTAATTCTCTGAATGAATAAATTCAACCGTCATAATGGCCGTCGTGATCTAAGTGAAACATGCAATTTTTTGTTGTAATAATTTAGTAAGAATTATAATCTGTTTGGTCAAACTTCTAAAATCAACTTAATTTGAAAAATACTTTTGGCGAGATTCAGTTTGTGTTTGGTCAATTTATTTTTAAAATATTTTTGAGCAACAATTAGTGTTTGACCAAGCGTTTAAAAAGTGTTTCTAAATATATTTTTCTCAAAAACGTGCTTATACGGAAAAACTATTTTTTTAGCTTCTGAAAAACAACTTCTGCTACTCTCCAACAATACTTGTTCTTTTCGCAAAAACTTGGCCAAATACCACAATTTTTAAAAATAAATCACTTTTTAAGAAAAATAAGCTTGCCTAAACAGGCTAATGTCTTTTTTAATTGGATATTTCTTCTTTTCGGTGGCCACATAATAAATTTTCAAATAACGGTGTTTTTATTAATATTAAAATGGTTCAAACCTCCGCTATATTTTATTCTTTTAAAAAAAATTAACCTATATAGTAAAATTTATTCCGATTGTTCCAGAACATTTCACTCCCTTCTCGTTCTCTCTCTCTTCACTCTCTCATTTAAAAGAGGTACATTTCGACTTTTTTTCTCATTTGATTCCGATCTCTTAGGTTTTTTCAACTTTGCTTAAATCGTCATTGTCCTGATGCAACAACAATAACATACACAGTAAAATTCCACAACGTGGGATTTGAAAAAGGTAAAGTGTACGCAGACCTTACCTCCACCTTGGTAGGTAGAGCGGATATTTCCGGAAAACCCTCGGTTTAAGACAAAGCATAATCACAAGCAAAGCAAAGTAAGAAAAAACAGTCAGATTCAAACACGAAATTTAAAGCAGTATGAAAATGATGGTAACTAAAGCGAATAAGTCATGATAGCGCGTTCTGAAAAATGAAGCAATAACTAACGCAGGTAAATAAGATAAACAAATTTCACTAAAGAACTCATAGGAACATAAATCAAGCGACATAAGACTATAAAGCAATATTGCGCCTACTAGTATGATAGGCTAAGCAGGTCTACAATAATAACACTACAACTATCAGTTTGTAAGTGTAAGTACGACTACGCTCAACTACCTACTACCCTTCTATCCTAATATGTTTCCTCCACAACCCCCTATCTAAGGTCATGTTCTCAGTAAGTTGCACCTGCGCCATATCCCGTCTAATCACATCTCCAGATTACTTCTTCGGCCTACCTCTACCCCTCCTAAACTCGTCCATAGCCAGCCTCTCACACCTCCGCACTGGGGCATTTGTGTCTCTCCTCTGCACATGCCCAGACCATCTCAACCTCACTTCCCGCATCTTATCCTCCACCGAGGCCACTCTCACATTGTCCCGGATATCATCATTTCTAATCATATCCCTCCTTGTATGCCCACACATCCATCTCAGGATCCTCATCTCCGTAACTTTCATCTTTTGTACGTGTGAATTCTTGACTGGACAACACTCCGCCCCATACAAAATAGTCGGTCTAACCACCACCCTAGAGAACTTGCCTTTAAGTTTTTGTGACACATTTTTGTCGTACAAGACTCCAGATGCGAGCCTTCATTTTATCCAGCCTGCCCCAATACGATGTGTGACATCGTCATCAATATCTTCATTCCCTTGGATAATACACCCTAGGTACTTGAAGCTTCCTTTCTTTGGAATGACCTGAGTATCAAGCCTTACCTCCACGCATGTCTCAAGGCACTCAACCTGAACCCTTTAGACTCCAGAGTCTGTCTCCAAACCTCCAGTTTGGCGTTCACTCCGCTGCGAGTCTCATCAATCAGGACTATGTCGTCTGAGAATAACATACACCATGGTACCTCCCCTTTGATTTGTCGCGTCAGTCCGTCCATCACCAAGGTAAATAGGAATGAGCTAAGAGATGATCCCTGGTGCAACCCCATCATCATTGGGAAGTGCTCCGAGTCTCCTCCTACTGTCTATACCCTAGTCTTGGCTCCATAATTCATATCCTTGATCGCCCTAGTGTACTCCACAGGTACACCTCTAACCTCCAAACATCTCCATAGAACCTCCCTAGGGATTTTGTCGTATCCCTTTTCGAGGTCGATGAAAACCATATGTAAGTCTTTTTTCCTCTCCCTATACTGCTCCACCAACCTCTTAATAAGATGAATGGCTTCAGTAGTCGAACGCCCCAGCATGAATCCAAACTGGTTCTAAAAAATAGACACGTCTCTCCTCACCCTCATCTCCACGACCCTTTCCCAAACTTTCATAATGTGGCTCAGCAGCTTGATACCCTATAGTTATTGCAACTCTAGATATCACCTTTATTTTTTATAAGGAAATCATTGTACTCTATCTCCATTCTTGAGGCATTTTTGCCGACCTAAAAATAACGTTAAACAACTCAGTCAGTCACTCCAAACCTGCCCTACCTGCGCTCTTCCAAAATTCAACTGGAATCTCATCAGACCCGGTCGCTCGTCCCCTGCGCATCCCGCGAACAACACCCTTAACCTCCTCAACTTTAATGCTTCTACAATACCCAAAATCCTGGTACCTACTAGAATGCTCCAGATCTCCCAGCACAATGTCTTTTTCTCCTTTTTGTTCAAGAATTTATGGAAGTAAGACTGCCACCTCCGCCTATATATGCGCTTCCTCCACCACCAGTACTTTGTCGTCCTCGTCCTTGATGCACCTCACGTGATCCAAGTCACGGGCCCTCCTCTCCCTTGCATTGGCTAGTCTGTACAACTTCTTATCCCCGCCTTTCTCCTCTAATTCCACGTACATGCATTCAAAATCCGCCGTTTTCACCGCCGTAACCGCTAGCTTTGCCTCCTTCCTCGCCATCTTATACAGTTCCCTATTCGTCCACTTCTCCCCGTTTGTAATTTTTTTCTCTGTTTTTCTGCGATTCTAATTTCAGATTTAGCTGAATTTCATGGATTCAAAGGTTTCTGTTTCATGTAATTTCTGCTATTGTTTGGATTGTTAGCTGGAAATCGTCTGGCTTAGTGAATTTATCAATCCGTAGCTGGAAATTGTGAATTTCTCAACTAAGCAAAATAATGGAATTTATCTCAGCAGACTTCTTCGACAATTCCTCTTCTAAATCGATTTTTAGGGTTCATGCATGAAAGGAATTTCCTCTAACTTTGAAATTTTAGTTTCTTTGTAGTGATTTTACTGTTCTAAGTGTGTAAATTTATTGCTACGAGCAGTCGATTTCACTTGTTTGACAATCCTTTGATAACTTAGCAGTCAATTTCACTTTCTATAGCGATTTTCCCAAATTCCTATTCTAATGCTCTCATTTTTTTCTTTCTTTTAATTTTCGGTCTATTTTTTATTATTTTTCAGCTCAATTGGTTTGATATTTGCTTTAATTTTCGCTGCTTTGTCTCATAATTGTATTGCATGTAATTAATTTTTAACTAATATTAACCTAAATATCATATATGTAGGCAAGGGATCAAAAACTGTTGGGGAGGCTATTGGGATCCACGTGGACGGTAAACTATTTGAGAGGTATCAAATCTAATCAAATTTTAGTAGTTTTAGTTATAGCTGGCCAGTGGACCGGGCTCGGGTCTGACGGGCCGGGTTTGGCAGTGTCGGATCGGGGCGGAACAGGTGAAGGGGGCGAAATCAGGCTTGGTGGGATTTGCCGAAGTCCCGTCCCGATCCCGTCGAAATCGGGTCGGGGCGGGGTCGGGTCGGGGGCAGGATCGGTACGGGTTCCGGCGGGTTTTCCTTTTTTTTTTTTAATAACATATATATAAAAAAACTCAATAATTAAATATTAAACAAGACAAGATAGTGTAATAAAAACTTCCCAAGACTGTTTTTGTGTCTCTTATATTATTTAATAGACATGATTTTTTTGTAATAAAAATACAATTGTCGAAATTGCAACTTTGTGGTGTTGTCAAAAAGTTACAAATTACATAATAAAATTGCAATTAAAAAAATTACATTCTAAAAAAAACCTGTTCTAATTTCTTGATAATTTCCTGTGGTTCTTCGGTTGGAATTGGTATTTGTTGGTCAAATTGATCCACGTCGCTTCCACCACCTCGGATAAGATTTTGTTGTAGTTTTCGTCTTCTTCTTCGTTGATCTTCGGTTGACCGCACCTTCTCCGCTCCGCTCGTATCCAATCTCTGAATAATACTGCAATTTCCAAGCTGTCTCCGGCTAATGAGTGTCTGTGGTCTCCTATTTTATATCTGCCGACAGAAAAAGCGCTTTCAGACGCAGTTGATGACGCTTGAATGTTCAAAACATCTCGGGCCATCATTGAAAGTGTCGGAAAGGTCTTCTCATTCCCCCTCCAGTATTTTAGCAAGTCTTCATGTCCATCTTCATTGATAACTTCTTGGTACGGTACAGAACCCTGCAAAACAAAAATATCAAACTCGCTAATTTGGTTAGTAGCGGTACGACCACACATTCTATTTCTGAGGCTTTCAATACTAGCCGCAGAAACAACATGTCTTTTGTGAGGTTGTGTTGAAGATGAAGAAGATGGTATAGAAGCCGGTAGGTTACTAGCACTTTCTTGTTGGTAAAACCTATATATTTTTTTGCATTGGTCTTCTACGCTAGACAACACTTCTTTAGTTTGTTCAATAGGTGATGGGTGATTTGGATTTTTTGGACTTGGAGGTGGTAGTACTTCTATACAATAGTAAATACTTTCAATAAGTGATTTAGTACCATCTATTTTAATAGTCGGATTTAATACATCACCAATAATATAAATAGTGGGAATAGGAATAAAATATTTTTTTATTTTGTTAAACATTTTTTAATAACTGCAATATAAGCTGATTTTTCCATATATTCACTAAGTAATAAAAATATTAGAGTTATGTAAAACAACATAGTTGAAATAGTAGGATAATATATACCGAAAAATTCTTTTGTTGCTTGAAAAAATTTCTCTAAAAATACAATAAGTTCGGAAATTTTTACCCAATCACTAACTACAACCATATCAGTTGGATTTTGATTATGAGAGTAAAATAATAAAGTTATAGGTTTTCTATAGTCATAAGCAACAAGTAGTTGCTCGTATAAAAAACTCCACCTAGTGGATACTTCTTCTGGAATTTTTTATAAGGTAGTCCACAATCGTGACAAGTTTTTTTATATTCTTTTCTTCGTTGTACTCTATTATTTTTTAAAATAAAGTTTATAGAAAATTGTATTTTACTAAGAATGTCTTCAAAAAGTGATAGACCATCCTTTACAATTAAGTTATATATATGACACGCGCATTTTATATGAAAATGATCTGGAAAAGATGGAGTTAAACTATTTTTTAAAATTGTAATAGCGTAATTGTTAGAAGAAGCGTTATCTAATGTAATAGTCATAATTTTATCAGTTATTCTGTAATAATGGCACACTTGATAAATATTTTCTGCAATAAAAGTACCAATGTGCCTATCATCTATATATCTATACGCTAAGATACATTTTTGCATAGACCATTTATAATCTATCCAATGACAAGTTACCGTTAAATAATCATGGTCGTTAGTACTACGACCTATATCAGACGTGATAGATACTTTGTCATTAAAATGATATAATGAATAACGTAAATATTGTTAATATTCATGTGCAAATTTAAATACATCTCTCTTAACAGTTGATCTAGGAAAACCGTTAAAAGCAGGATTATATATATCTCTAATGTAATGTATAAAACCGGGAGATGAAGGAAATGAAAAAGGCAAACCCTCCACATCAACTAATTTTGTTATTGCTTCCCTATCTCTATGTTTATTGTATTTAGGGCCTACAATTCCCCCCCCCCCCTCCCGTCATAGGGTTAATTTGACCATGTGTCCGGGACAGTATCAATATGTGAACCTTGTCCCGATGGAGCGGGCGTTTGCTCACTCGGTTTTGAAGCCTGGTATTGGGCATACCTAGCTGGATCAGTACTTACTACGTGTCTAATTAAACCCCCCCCCCATCCCACCGTGACCTTTTCCAGATTTAAATTTTAAAATATTTTTACAAATTTTACATCTAGCTACTTGATTCTCTACGTCCCTATCAAAAAATATCCATGCATCTGATTTTAATGGTCGTTTTGCTGGACCTCATCTCATACAAGGGGGAATATGAGGCATTTCACTTGAAGGTGCACTAGTGGGTGTGTTGTCATCAACATTAGTGGGTGTATCATCTAGATCATCGTCTAAATTAAAGTCTTCTTGAGTTCCAGAAAATAGCTCCTCGTCCCGAACCCGAGTTCATTAAAATCTAATGGTATTGTAGGAAAATGTTTGCCGATTGATAAATCTTGGATTAGCAAACCATAAAACACACCTGAATATGAAAATGGGCTAAGAAAATTTTTGGATTTTTCTTTCGAGCATGGGTCTATTAATGGGAGTGTAATTAAGTGTTCGTGTCCGAGATGTGGCTTTAAGAAGTGGCAAGGAAGAGGTGTAGTTGAAGTGCACCTGACTTGTAAGCCTTTACCAGAAAATTACAAATTTTGGTATTTGCATGGTGACGAATCAAATGCAACTGCGCCATAGACTTTTCAGAGCACAAATGTCACAGAAGATACTTTGCAACCCCAAAATATAATGACAACCACGATTAATGATGCATTTGGGTTCACCAAGAATGATGTCAATGGACCTAATGTGTTTCGTGAGCCTATAAATAGAGAAGAAACATTTAATGAAGGGCACGTTGTGGGGAATAATGAAGATTATGCGAAGTTCTTTGAATTGATCGAAGATGGCAAACAATCGTTATACGAAGTGTGTAAGAAGTATTCCAAATTGTCCTTCCTAATTAAATTGTATCATATAAAATATTTGTGTCGCATGATTGACAAAGCAATGAGTATGATATTAGAATTGTTAAAATATGCCAAGATTCCAGTTTCCTTTTATGAGGCCAAGAAAACCATAAAGAAATTTGATCTTAATTATACCAAGAAACATGCTTGCCCAAATGATTGTGTTGTATTTTGGGGAAGACGAAGGCCTGCAAGAATGCAAAAGATGCAAGACATCTAGGTGGAAGAATAATAAAAAGAAACAACCTGCTAAGATTTTGCGCTACTTTCCACTAAAGCCAAGGTTGCAAAGATTGTTCATGTGCTCTAAAACTGTTGAGTCTATGAGATGACATTCTTTAGGGGGTAACCAAGATGGAGTGATGAGGCATCCTAGGGATTCTCAGGCATGGAAAACATTTGACTTCCTTCACCCTGAATTTGTTGTTGATCCTCGAAATGTACGACTAGCCATATCTAGTGACGGTTTCAATCCTTTTGGAGCAATGACAACAAATTATAGTATCTGGCCAGTGGTTCTTATCCCATACAATTGTTCTCCTTGGGAGTGCATGAATTCTCTCAATGATCATTCCAGGAAAGCAAATACCAGGCAATGACATCGACGTGTACTTACAACCTCTTATCCAAGAGTTGAGAGAATTGTGGTACAATGGAGTGCAGACATTAGATTCGTCAAAGAATGAATATTTAAAATACGAGCAGCTCTGATGTGGACAATTAGTGATTTTCCCGCGCTTGATAATTTATCTGGATGGAACACATAAGCAAAGTTTGCTTGCCCCACGTGTAACTTTGATACAGATTCTTACAAATTGAAGCATAGTAGAAAGTGGTGTTTCATGGGTCATCGTCGTTTTCTCGGAAGCGAACATCGATTTAGATTATAACGTATTCGTTTTAACGAAAAAATTAAGCAACGGGAGCCACCAATATTGTTATCAGGGTTAGACATCTTGAAACAAGTGGAGGGCCTTAATGTCATTTTTGGGAAATTACCTAAGTTGAATGATAATGGTAAAAGAGCTCGAAAACAAACTATTGTTGAAGATAAATCGAGACAATGGAGAAAGAAAAACATATTTTTTTATCTTCCTTATTGGGAATCTAACTTGTTGCGTCATAATCAAGATGTTATGCACACTGAGAAGAATGTATGTGACAGTGTGATACAACACTTTGCTTAATGATATTGAAAAATCAAAAGACAATCTTCATGCTCGGGAAGATCATAGAGAAATGGGTATAAGGAAAGAACTTTGGGTTGATGAGAATGGAAAATATCCTCCATCTTTGTTTACTATATCAAATTCTAAGAAAGATGGATTCAAGAAAGATGTGTTTTTGCGTACTTTAAAGAATGTCAAAATGTCTGATGGATACTCGAGTAACTTTTCAAGATGTATCGACTAGAAACAATAGAAGTTGTTTGGAATGAAGAGTCATGATTGTCACATTCTCATTGATCACTTGTTACCAATTGCCATATGTAATGTTTTACCTGACAAAGTGTCTGCAGTGTTGATAGAGTTGAGTTCATTCTTCCGATAACTCTGTGCTAAAAGCTTAAGTCTCTTAGACCTTAAGAGGCTCCGACAACCTACCAACTCGGCTTCTTAGATTTAAGGTGATTTGTGTATCTACCCCAACGATACTATTGTTCCGTACCATTATGGAAGAAGATCTGGTCTCGGCATTTTCTCAACATGAATCACTTAGAAATGTTATTCCCTCCAACGTTCTTTACGGTCATGGTGTTGGAAATTTGCCTTTGGCGGGGAGATGCGTCCACCCATCTTTGATGAATTAAACACTAGTGTTCCGCATGTTGGAGACTTTGTCTCTTCGCACATGCATGATCTACGAAGTGAGTAGATGACCGTAGGGCCAAGAATCGTCAAATTTCGTTGAGAAATGAAAGAGATATTGATCCACGAAGTAAGGTGTTTGAGGCATGAAAATATGGTGTGAGACAAATCTACCACATCGGTGGGAATAGGAAGAATTGCTCTCTATATAAGTCTCTAATGTGGTAAAGGGTTTGGGACCCCAAGGGGTATCCCACGCATTTAAAGGAGGGAGGACCTAGATGTGCTTGGGTTCAAGGCTAAGCCCATACGCGCGCCGCCGCCGCCTGTCCCGTCTGGTCCGGTGTCGGGTTGTGGGCTGTGGGGACCTTTCTGTTATTATCTTTTTGGACCCCAAATTGCTTAATATTTACAGTTTGGTCCCCAGAGTTTCTGGAAAGTTGATTTTGGGGTGACGAAACTTTCTGGCTACCGTTGGAACTATTGTTTTATGCATTAATCAGCCATTACTGGCTGATTAACTCCTCCATTATCAGCCCTTCTGCAATGGCCATGAACAGCCCATAAACCACCCATTAATCTGCCTCCTAATGGCTATTAACAACCCTCACTAATAGCTATTAACAGCCTTGTTTGTGGCTGTTGGGCAGCCCTCTTCCTTGCTATTTATTGATGCCTCCTTTGGCTCAATTCGTGACAGCAATATAGCACACATACGTGATTGAAATTCAGCACAAAACAATGAACAAAAGCAGCACAAAATAGTCTCGAAAATCACCGCAAAACAGTGAAGAAAACCACTACAAAATAGTGACGAAATACAGTGTGATATACACAAGATATACACAACTGAGACACACTATATACACAGAGACAAAAGAGAAGAGTAAACAGAAACTCTTCCTTCCTTTTCCATATCTTCAGCAAGTCGATTCATATTTGTTTTCTTCATCAGGCTCAACCCATTGGCTTTGTAGCGTTGATATTAAAGTGTTGTTTTATCTTTGGAGACTATTGCCCGCTAACGTAAAAACATATATACGGGGCAATCTTGTCTTAATGACAGAGGGCAATCACTCGACTTAACACACAACGTTGTAACCATCCAGATTTAGTTGTTTCTTGATTTCAGGTTATCAAGATTCAAGACACAACAAACTTGCGGCAGTTTTGAAGATTGGCCTATTTGTTCAACAAGATTCAATTTCTGAATATTGAATATTTGTTTATCCTTTCGAATACTTGTAATAGTTATTTACTTCCCGTACTGCTTTATAAAGTACAATAGAGTACCAACACATGGTTCATTTAGCTTCTCATCTAGTTGATGAAGCAATACTTGAGGGACTTATGCAATACCGGTCGATGTAACAAAATTTTCTTATTACTTAATTGGAGGTTATTCTTTAAGCTGTATAAATTAATTATCCATTGACTAATTATTGATCTTTTGTTTAGGTATTTGGGACATTGTAAGCCATATGTGCGAAACATGTCACAACCAGAAGGTTCCATAGCTGAAGGATACAAGGCTGAGGAGGCTCTTACTTTTTGTTCCTAATATATTGACGAGATTGAGTCAAGAACTAACAGGCCATGTCGTGTTGATCATTATCCTGAAGATAGATGCTCGACGAATTCCTCTAGCATCTTGAAAGTATATTTATGACATAGAGACAATCTGTATTAGGACAAATACTTTATACACATTCATATTATTATTAATGGAGATTAATATTTTGGCATTTGCAATTATTGAATTACTATTTGATTGTTTGTGATTATTCATTAATGTGCATCCCTTGAGCTTACGTTGTCATTAGTAGAGTGAGATATTTTATGATAGAGCATAACTCTTAAAATAGCCTTGACTAATGATAATCGAGAATGGGATATCGATGATATATGATATGTCGACATGTGGTCTACATCACATCCTTAGAGGATGTAGTATGTCTCACCTGCTACGAGTAATAGTTACTCGTGATGGACACATGGATACTATGGAAGTATTGGTATACCCTGCTGATATATTATTTGTTATACTTGTCTAACGTATAGTCAGCGTGTGGGAGATAGAAGTCCTTAGACTTGAGGTCAATACGTGACTTATCTACAAAGTAATGTACTTTGATCTCGTTCTAAGCTCAAATGCATTGTAGGTTGAGATACAGCTTGTATTGGGTACATTACGATGTGGATTGAAGGTGGTAGTTGAGCCAAGATTAGGATTCATTCCTCCAATGTATATTCGAGAGAACACTCAGATTCTCAGTGATATTAGGTTGACTAAGTCATTGTCCAACGCAATAGACATATTTAGAATATGGTCTAGTCGTCAACTAATATAAATGAGATACAAGGATGTATTGAGAGAGTAATTAAATGTTCGATTTGGAATCGAGATATTTAAATGAATAATGATTGTTTTAATTATGTCAAAATTTGATTTTGAATTTATTAAGAATGCACGAAAAATAAAGTCGAGCGCTGCGGCGCCCATACCCTAGGGCCGCAACGCATGTGCCTCAATTTTTGGGCTAAGCCCAAGGTCAAACCCTAATCCGGTTTTGACCTATTTTCCAACTATAAATAGAGGCATTCACCTCATTATTCAACACCAATTTTCAGAATAACGTTATAAGCCTTATAGACTTAGAATAAAATACTCTCTCGAACCTCTGCCGGATTTCCTAGCTTTCCGAAGAAGGAGTACATTGAAGCTTGGAGCTTGTAAATTGGAAGGGCAATTGCGTGTAACATTAGAAAGGACTCCAGATTATTATACTGGTAAGTAAATGTTTTTATGTTACTAGTTTCAATTGTTGTATAACCATACCAGAATTATTGTTGGGGTAAGTAAGAAACAAAATTTTAAACTTCCGTCGTTCCTTACTTATGTGATTTGTACCCAACAATTCCCTACAGTGGTATCAGAGCCAAGTGAGTTTAATGGTTATATAACAATTTAATAGAATAATAATATGGATTGAACATAAAATTGGATTAAAACGAGGTTTCTTGAAATCCTACATATCTTGAACAAATATTGACCTTTTGATGTTACCCTAAATTATCTCCTACACTAACTCGAGGAAGTCATTCCAATCTAACTCAAACTAAGCCAAAGTGCGTTGTCCGGCTCATTGCACGGTGCACGGCTAAGAACGAGTAAGAACGGATGATGATTAAATGAGCGTTATTGATAATGGTGGGTGATGATTAAGGACATGTGAATTGATCCCTAAATTGGATTTAGGGGTTGAATGATTTTTTGAAAATCAACACAGAAACGCTTGTCAGGACGTCGGCGTCGTGACCCTTTAATAGGGCGTCGCGGCGCTGGCTAGGGTTTCAAAGCGGTGCCGCGGCGCTAATGCATTTGCAGAAGCAGAAATGTTTCTGCCTCTGCAGCGTCGCGGCGCTGATCAATAGCGTCGCTGCCCCACCAGTCCAGAAGCAATAAAAAAAACCGAGTTCAGAATGTTTAACCCAAGATTATTATTATACATTATATTATTTGATAAGTATACTGTTTATGTGCTAAATGTCAAAAATGTTTGTCATTTATATTTCTAAAATAGTGTCTGCTATAACTGTCTGGGCAGGCGGCGCCCAGTGTTTGATTAAACCTTTTTCTATCATGCATATTGGGTTGACGGTTCCCAAACTATATGTGTTATTAATTTTGCATGATGCTGAGATGTCATATTGGATGTGGCATTAAAGTGTTGATCTTGGTTAGAACCCTGTATTAAAATGTTCTCCAAAACTTTAAATACAAATCTAAATTAAACGCGTCGTCCATTATAATTGTTAGAGTGCAAAATCCTCTTCGGCGATACGAGTATTTATGCCAAAGCATTTGCTCTAAGTCTACGAGGACCTAGACTCTTCCATAGATGTGTTTTAACGTAAAAGCAAATGATAAACTTTTATGGGTATTTACACCAATGTGTTTGCTCACAAAGGCCAAGTTTGCTTAGATACATAAACGCAGTCGTGTAATGGGGTTGACTTGCTTAGACAAATCTCGGTGCCAAAGTGTCGGACTAATCTACGGACGCAAGATTAAATGTAATAATTTGATCAACCAAGAGTTGCGAATAAGTTTTGCAATTGGTTTAGAACCTACCAAGGTATGTTGTTGATGTTATCAGCCAAAGTAAACGCGGAGATAACATAGGCTTGGATCTTGGCCCATTATGACCTAAATTAAAGTAGGTTCGTATTTTACCATGAGGTCGTGGAATTATGTTAAAATAGTGGGAGCTAATTAAATAAAAGGCCTTGTTGATTAGCCTAAATGAATGTGTATAATATGAAATATATTTTGAATTTAATTTTCGGTCTATCTAATTCTTCAGATTATAAAAGATGTCGAGCTTGTCGTTGAAAAATGTTGATTGAGATGAATAAACTTACTGGACCGAACTACCTTGACTGGTTAAGGAATTTGCGAATAGTGTTGAGACAGGAGAAAATTGAATACGTGTTGGACACAGTGTTCCCTACAGTCCTTGCGACAGATTCTGAAGAATGTGCCTCCTTTGATAAAGTTTCTTACCAGAAACATCTAGATGATGCCACTTCAACACAATGTGTGATGCTGTCTTCCATTTCTATGGAACTTCAGAGACAGCATGAGAACATGGGGCCCAATGAGATGCTCGAACACCTGAAGAGCCTCTATGACTCTCAATCTCAGACAATGGAATATGAGTTGTTAATAGAACTTTTCAAGTGTAAGCTTAATGAAGGGGGCCCGGTCTCACAGCATGTGCTAAAGATGATAGGGCTGATAGAGAGGCTTGCTTTGATTGGAACGAAGCTTGAAAAGAATGTAGCTACCACACTCATCCTAAACTCTCTTCCTCGTTCCTTTGAGAACTTAATCGTGAACTTCAACATGAATGGAACGAAGGCGACCTTGCCGGAGCTGCACAACATGCTCAAGACCTTTGAGTCCTCCACTTCCAAAGGCAAAGTTGTGCTCATGGTAAGCTCTTCTAGCCGACCCAAGCCGAAAGGTAAGGATTGGCAGAAGAAGGGCAAGGCAATCGCTGCGCCCGCAGCTATGAAGCCTAGGGGAGGTGTGAAGAAGAAGGTGAGCGCGGCTAAGGATGAATGCCTCAACTGCCATAAGAAAGGGCATTGGAAAAAGGACTACACGGCACCAGGAGGAGGAAAAGAACCAGGTGCTCCTGCCTTTGGTGGACAAGGTATGTACGTCATTGAAATAAATATGTCTATAAATAACTCTCATTCCTGGGTATTGGATACCGCTTGTGGCTCACATATTTGTACAAATGTGCAGGGGCTAACTGATAGCAGGAAGGTTGGACCAAGAGAAGTAGACCTACGCATTGGAAATGGAACACGAGTGGATGCTGAGCGCGTAGGGACTTATAGATTAAATTAACCTTCCGGCTATTGTTTAGTGTTGAATGATTGTTTTTATGTTCCCTCGTTAACGAGGAATATTATTTCTATCCCAGTGTTGGACATGGATGGTTTTTCCTCATATATTTTTAATGACAGTCACGTACTGTCTTTTAATAATGTTATATATGGAACTGCTCCTCTTGTAGATGGATTATATATACTGAACTGTAGCCAATAGATTTTCAATGTACAAAATAAATGAGCCAAGACAAGTAATAGAAACTCTACCTACCTATGGCACTGCAGACTTGGTCATATCAACGAATCAAGGATAGCAAGATTAAAGAAGTTAGACTACCCCGAACCATTTGACTTGGAGTCTTATGGTAACTGCAAATCTTTCTTGAGAGGAAAGATGACCAATAAACCACTTTCTGGGAAAGGTGTGTGAGCCAATGTGGTGCTTGAGTTGGTACATAGTGATGTATGTGGGCCATTCTCGACTCAAGCTAAATGAGGCTTTCCATACTTCATCACTTTTACTAACGACTTCACAAGGTATGAATATGTGTATCTTATGAGACATAAATCTGAGGCCTTTGAAAAGTTCAAGGAGTACAAATCGAAAGTAGAGAAGCAGCTTGCAATAAGTATCCAGACCCTTCGATCAGATCGAGGGGGTGAGTACTTGAGCAAGGATTTTCTAGATTACTTAAAGCTACATGGAGTCCAATGTGAATGGACACCTTCAGGAACGCCAAAGATGAATGGTGTTGTCGAAAGGAGAAACAAAACCTTATTGGATATGATTCGATCCATGATGAGCTCCTCAACTCTACCGACATACCTTTGGGGACATGCTATACAAACCTCTATATACATTCTGAACAGAGTTCCCTCCAAGTCAGTAGAAAAGACACCCTATCAGATATGATGTGGCAAGAAGCCAGCTCTTAAACATATGAGACCCTAGGGGTGCCCTGCATATGTCAAGAAGATGCTCACTGATAAGTTAGAATCCAAAAGTGAGAAATGTTACTTCGTGGGGTATCCAAAGGAAACTAAGAGACACTACTTCTATCTTCCTGGAGAACATAAGGTCATTGTTTCCAGGAGCGCAACTTTCCTTGAAGAAGAATATGTCTACAAGGAACATAGCTGCACAGAGATAAAACTTAAAAAAATTCAAGAACCACAAGATAACACAGAAAATGAACCCTTGTCGAATGACCTAAATAAGGATTCATTGGGAGTATCTAGTGAAGATTGGGTAATTAGAGTACGCCCTTCAGACAGTGGGAGTGATGTGAGAGATAGTGCAGAAATGCAAGGCTCTTATACACAACCAATGGAAGATGATACAGTAGTTGTACATCACCCCATTAAGGTAATACATGAAAATGACATTCCTAAAAACTCTCAAGGTGATGGATTGTCCAACACACAAAGAACTTCTCACAATCAGAATGCAACAAACACTGAAACGCAGAATACTCAACTCCGTAGGTCCACTAGGACTCATCGTTCACCTGAAAGACTTAATCTCCTTGTTGAAACACACAATGAGATAGATATTTCTGATGACGATGAACCTACAACCTACAATGAAGCTATGTTAGACATTGATTCGCAGAGATGGCAAGAAGCCATGAAATCTGAGATGGACTCGATGTACATAAATCAAGTTTGGAACTTGCTTGATTTGCCGACATGGGTTAGACCCATAGGATGCAAATGGGTCTTCAAGAAGAAGATTAATGCATATGGCAAGGTACATACCTATAAAGAAAGACTGATGACTAAAGATTATAATCAAAGGCCTAGGGTCGATTATGATGAAACCTTTTCACCCGTTGCTAAGATTAAGTCCATTCGGATTTTGTGCCAATAGCTGCATATTATGACTATGACATTTGGTAGATGGACATTAAGACTGCTTTCCTCAATGGTAATCTAGTTGAGGAATTGTATATGAAACAACCTGAGGGTTTTTCAATTGAGTCCAAACCGAATGCCGTATGCAAGCTACAAAAGTCCATTTATGGGCTTAAGCAAGCCTCGAGGAGTTGGAACATTTGCTTTGACAAGGCTATCAAATCGTTTGATTTCGTCAGAAGCAAAGAAGATCCATGTGTTTATAGTAAACGCAAGGATGAGAGTATTGCCTTCATTATCATATATGTAGATGACATATTAATAATGGGAGACAATAAGACTCTCATGCAGTCAGTAAAAGAGTGGTTGTCCAGTACCTTCATGATGAAGGATTTAGGTGAAGCCTGCTACATTCTGGGGATTAGGATCTATAGATATAGACCTAACAGATTGTTGGGGTTGTCACAGTCAGTCTACATAGACAAAGTGCTTAGACATTTTTCTATGGAAAATTCCAAGAAAGACGGTCTACCTATGGGACAAGGCATCTAGTTATGTAAGAAGGATAGTCCTTCTAATTCTATAGAACTTGAATGCATGAAAAGGATCCTATATGTTTCGGCTATAGGATAGATCATATATGTCATGACCTGTACTAGGCCAGATGTGGCATTTGCACTTAGTATGACTTGCAAGTTCCAGCAGAATCCTGAGAAGAACACTGGAAAGTAGTCAAGAGTATTCTTAAGTATCTCAGATGAACTAAAGAATATTTCTTAGTCTATGGTGGACAAGAAAAGCTGGTATTTACTGGGTACACTGATGTTAGCTTCCAGACAAATGTTGATGACTACAAATCTCAATCAGGTTACACATACATTTTCAATGGTGGAGCAGTGAGCTGGAAAAGTTCCAAACAAGCTACAATTGTCGGCTTGACAACAGAAGCTGAGTACATTGCTGGATCAGAAGCTGGTAAAGAAGTTGTCGCGATATCTGAGTTCCTGAAGGAACTAGGGGTTGTTCCAAGTGTCACTTGTCCAATAATGATTTATTGAGACAACACTGGTGCGATTGCGCAAGCTAAGGAACCTAGATCAACCAACAGAAATAATCATGTACCAAGGAAGTACCACATACTCAGGGAGATGGTGGAGACTGAAGAGATTAGATTAGACTATAATCTAGCTGACCCATTCACTAAACCATTAAGCTTAGTCACACATAATGGTCATTTTGAGAATATAGGCATTAGATATGTTGGAGATTGGCTCTAGGCCAAGTGGGAGATTGAAAGTATATCTATGTCCTAGAGACAATCTGTATTAGGACAAATGTACTTTATACACATTCATATTATTATTAATGGAGATTAATATTTTGGCATTTGCAATTATTGAATTATTATTTGATTG
Source organism: Anisodus acutangulus (assembly GCA_029783415.1). Taxonomy (NCBI): domain Eukaryota; kingdom Viridiplantae; phylum Streptophyta; class Magnoliopsida; order Solanales; family Solanaceae; genus Anisodus; species Anisodus acutangulus. Next base: position 21,249,164 of record CM056499.1, read on the forward strand.
TTTGTGATTATTCATTAATGTGCATCCCTTGAGCTTACGTTGTCATTAGTAGAGTGAGATATTTTATGATGGAGCGTAACTCTTAAAATAGTCTCGACTAATGATCATCGAGAATGGGATATCCATGATATATGATATGTCGACATGTGGTCTGCATCACATCCTTAGAGGATGTAGTATGTCTCACCTGCTACGAGTAATAGTTACTCGTGATGGACACATGTATACTTGAAAGTATTGGTATACCCTGTTGATATACTGTTTGTTATACTTGTCTAACGTATGATCAGTGTGTGAGAGATAGAAGTCCTTAGACTTGAGGTCAATATGCGCATTATCTACAAAGTAATGTACTTTGATCCCGTCCTAAGCTCAAATGCCTTGTAGGTTGAGATACGATTTGTATTGGGTACATTACGATGTGGATTGAATATGGTAGTTGAGCCAAGATTAGAATTCATTCCTCGAATGTATATTCGAGAGAACACTCAGATTCTCATTGATATTAGGTTGACTAAGTCGTTGGCCAACGCAATAGACATATTTAGAATATGGTATAGTCGTCAACTAATATAGATGAGATACAATGATTAAGCTATTTGGATAGACACTTGACAAATCCTAAGCTTGATCGGGTGTGTCGTGAATGAAAGGATTTTATCTTACCACATAAAGGTTAAGTTTACTAGATTCGCGTAAATGTACTTCACATATTGAGTTCAGCTTTTGGCGCCGTCTAGGAGTTCCGTGTAGACCTTAATATCGATATGAGAAGGCTTGTAGGGTCACACTATGTCGGTTGTCCATTTCGATCTATGGATGTATTGAGAGAGTAATTAAATGTTCGATTTGGAATTGAGATATTTAAATGAATAATGATTGTTTTAATTAAGTCAAAATTGGATTTTGTATTTAATTAAGAATGCACGAAAAATAAAGTCGAGCGCCGCGATGCTCATACCCTAGGGCTGGGCTGCGGCGCCTGTGCCTCGATTTTTTAGCCAGGCCCAAGGTCAAACCCTAATCCAGTTTTGACCTATTTTTCAACTATAAATAGAGGCATTCACCTCATTATTCGACACCAAATTTCAAAATAACATTCTAAGCCTTAGAGACTTAGAATAAAATACTCTCTCGAACCTCTGCCGGATTTCCTAGCTTTCCGAAGGAGGAGTACATTGAAGCTTGAATCTTGCAAATTGGAAGGGCAATCGCGTGTGCACCTAACAGTAGAAAGGACTCCAGATTATTATACTTGTAAGTAAATGTTTTTATGTTACAAGTTCCAATTGTTGTATAACCATACTAGAATTATTGTTGGGGTAAGTAAGAAACAAAATTTTAAACTTCCATTGTGTCTTACTTATGTGATTTGTACCCGACAATTCCCTACCCATCTTCCCTCCGGTTAGTAAAGGAGTAGGAGCTGACACCTTTGAGTTGTCACCTATGGTGAAATGTCAAGCACATTTGTTAAACAACGCAATATACATGTGATATACACTAAATATACATCAGTGTATATCACATATATATCACTAATGTAAGCAGTGGGCTTTCGGCCAGCCCAAAAGAGTAAGCAAGCAGTGGGCTTTTCGGCCAGCCCAAAAGAGTAAGCAAGCAGTGGGCTTTTCGGTATAGTCCAAAGGAGTAAAGCAGTCCGAAAGCAATTCAATTATTGGTGTATATATGGTATATATATTTGTAGTATATTGTAAGGAAAAGGATACCTTAATTAGTGTTATACACTTACCATAATTGTATAGTTAGAATTATGGTAGAATAAGGATTTAGAAGTAGAATAGGAAAAGGATTTCCCTATTATGGAAATATGTAACTTGTATATACAGTCTTTCAATTAATGAAAATAATCAAGGGGATTATTTCTTTCATGGTATCAAGAGACTAGGTCTACACAAAAGTTTTCTCTCAAACTTTTCCTTGTGGCCGAGAACCCCCCCCCCCTCGGGTTTTCTCTCCAAACATTTTGTCTTCCGCTCTAAAAAACCTCTCTTAAATTTAACCTCCTTCCATGTTCTTTCAAATATGTCTAAGAACAATTTTCACCCTGCCCTCACGGTTTCCAATATCAATCTCAGTGTCCCTATTGTCCTTGAGATGGAAAACATTCAATATGCAACGTGGGCGGAGTTGTTTAAAATTCACGCTATCTCTTATCAAGTTCTTCATCACATCATTCCTCCCGCTAGACCCCTTCCTGCGGAGGATCCTGAGGTATGGATTACACTTGATGCTACCGTTCTTCGGTGGATATACGCCACTATTTCAGTGGACCTTCTACAGACGATTATGGAGCCCGATACCATGGCTATGGCTGCATAGAATAGATTGCGTGACATATTCCAAGACAACCAACATTCCCGTATCGTCACACTCGAGCAGGAATTCTCTCTCATTCGAATGGACGTATTTCCGAACGTTTCTGCATATTGCAAGAAACTAAAGGAATTGGCGGATCAACTCCGTAATGTTGGCGCACCAGTAACAAATAATCGTCTAGTTCTACAGTTGGTTGCCGGGCTTTCGGAGGCCTATAATGGTGTTGGAACTCTCCTTTGCCAAAGCAACCCTCTTCCCGACTTTCATCAAGCCCGCTCCATGCTGACATTGGAAGAAGCCGATTTGGCTAAAATGGCAGCTACCGGAGCAAGCCCAGTTGTCATGGTGGCATCCTCTCCTAGTTCTTCGGGTTTTGTTAATAATTCGGGCCAAAACCATAATAATGGTGGCGGCAAGAATAATCGCAAAAGTAACAAAAACCACGGGGGCAAACGAGGCGGTTCTGGTGGCGGTTCCGATGAGCAACAAGCAGGTGGTGGGTCCCATCCACGGTACAGTAGGCCGCCGCCACCGTGGGCCCAACAGTGGGGCCATTGGCAGTGGAACCCGCACCCTCAGCCACGCTTAGCCGCCGATGGGCTGGCCAACGACCCAGTGCCCAACGCCAAAGTGGCGCCCCATCGGCGATGGCCCAACAAAGAGTGTATCCAACACCTACGGCCCAACAACATCACGGAATAGCGTCCTTGGGCCCCGTCCTCCGCAAGCCCATCATGCAGCAGGCCCCACTCAGACCGATATCGAGGCCGCGATGCACACGTTGGGATTGTCCCAACCGGACCCAAATTGGTACATGGACACCGGGGCCACTACTCACATGACTTCCGAATCAGGTACTCTCTCATCTTATTCCAATTTGAGCACCCCTCGGGGGATAATTGTTGGTAATGAAAGTTCTATTCCAATTCTAGGGTATGGTCAGAAAACATTGTCTCCTCCTAATCCACCACTCCTCTTGAAAAATACTTTACATGCTCTTAAATTGATTAAAAATTTAGTGTCTGTCCGAAAATTCACAAATGACAATTGCTTTCATTGAATTTGATCCTTTCGGTTTCTCTGTGAAGGATTTCAAGACGGGAGTCATCTCATGAGGTGTGATAGTAGGGGGATCTGTATCCTATCATGCCCGGTTTCAGTCCATCGAGTCCAGCCTTGCCATCAGCTTTTGCAGACATCTCTCCTTCCATGTGGCATGCTCGTCTGAGTCATCCGGGATCTTCTATTTTATCAGCTTTAGATAAAAATAGCTTTATTTCTTGTAAGGGTACAAGTCGTACTCCAATTTGTCAGTCTTGTTCATTAGAAAAAATTGTTAAGTTGCCATTTGTAGACTCCAATTCTCATACTTCTATGCCATTTGACATTATTCATAGCGACTTATGGACATCTCTTGTTCTTAGTTCAATGGGTCATCGATATTATGTTCTCTTTTTAGATGATTATTCTAGATTTTTGTGGACGTTTCCAATTGCGAATAAATCACAAGTGTTTTCCGTCTTCATAAAATTTAGAGCGTTCATTCGTACTCAATTCGAAAGAGAAATAAAAAATATTCAATGTGATAATAAGAAAGAGTATGACAATAGGGAGTTTCGAGATTTTTGTGCTACTCATGGGATAAATTTTCGTTTTTCATGTCCTCATACATCTTCACAAAATAGGAAAGCCGAACGCAGAATTCGTTCCATAAATAACATTGTCCGAACTCTCCTCATACATGCCTCCATACCTCCGTATTTTTGGCATCATGCTCTACAAATGGCCACTTACCTTCTAAATATAATTTCGTCTAAAGGTCTGACATACTCTTACCCCCTCAAAGTCCTATATAATAAGAACCCTTCTTATTCTCACCTTCGGATTTTTGGGTGCTTATGTTATCCGTTATTCCCATCCACCACAATTAACAAACTTCAGGCTCGGTCTACCCCGTGTGTGTTTTTGGGTTATCCGTCGAATCATCGTGGTTATAAGTGTTTTGATTTATCCTCCAAGAAAATCATAATCAATCGTCATGTCATTTTTTATGAAACTCAATTCCCATTTACAACAGTTCATACTCCCGAACCTAAAGCATATAATTTTTTGGATGACCAAATATCCCCGTATATTATTCGGAATTTTTCGGACATCTCCCGTACCCAAAATCCTCCAACGGGCCCACTGCCCACTGGCCCCACAGTAACGCCACATCCAAAGAAGCCGCCATCGAGCAGTTCCAAAGACTGTCGCCCAGCCCCACTCGAACTGGTCCAGAAATTGAGCCCAACATTTACCGATTTGGGCCAGCAGGCCCACTACCTGCTGGCCAGTCCGTCCCGAGCCCAGAAAATTTCCAAAATTCCCTCAATTCTTCATCGAGTCATAGACCGGTCACTCGGAGTCAGCGGGTATTTTTACACCTAAAAGACATTTTAATTTACATTCTGATGTCCCTAAATCCCCCTTGCCCCGTAATTCTGTGTCCGCATTAAATGACCCTAATTGGAAAATTGCTATGACTGATGAATATAATGCTCTTATTGATAATAAGATGTGGGAGTTGGTGCCCCGTCCATATGGTATTAATATTATCAGGTCTATGTGTATTTTTGCTCATAAGGAGAATTCAGATGGATCCTTTGCTAGACATAAGGCACGCCTTGTTGGTAATGGTAAGACTCAGCAGGTTGGAATTGATTGTGGTGAGACGTTTAGTCCGGTGGTCAAATCGGCTACCATTCGCACTGTGTTTAGCTTGGCTCTTTCAAAGACTTGGCCAATCTATCAGTTGGATGTCAAGAATGCTTTTCTACAATCTCAAAGAAACAGTCTATATGCATCAGCCGTTGGGTTTCAGGGATCCCAACCGCCCTCATCATGTCTGTTTGTTGAAGAAATCACTATATGGGCTTAAGCAGTCTCCACGGGCCTGGTATACACGATTTGCTGATTTTGTTTCGACTATTGGGTTCACTCACAGCAGGTCAGATAATTCCTTGTTCATCTACCGCCGGGGTTCGTCATTGGCCTATATTCTGTTGTATGTGGATGATATCATCTTGACTGCCTCCTCCGATACTTTGCGCCAGTCTATTATGGCCATGCTCAGTTCTGAATTTGCTATGAAGGACTTAGGGCCGTTGAGTTATTTTTTGGGGATTGCTGTCAAGCGTCATTCAGGTGGCTTATTTCTGTCTCAACGGAAGTATCTTTCGAGATCATCTAGAGGCTGAGATGTCATCCGTAAGTCCACTTCCACACCGGTTGATGCAAACCCAAAGTCGAGTGTCGCAAAGAGTGCACCATACGAGGACTGACCCGCTATCGCAGATCTTGCAGGGCCCTCCAAAGATCTTACATTTACCAGACCAGATATTACGTATGCGGTTCAGCAGTGTGTTTATTCATGCATGATCCCGATGTTGAGCACATGAATGCAATCAAACGCATCATTCGGTATATTCAGGGGACACTTTGGACTATGGGTTGCACTTGTATCCTTCATCTACATCCACACTTGTCTCTTACACGGATGTTGATTGTGGTGGTTGTCCCGACACCAGACGGGCGACTTCTGGCTACTGTATGTTCCTTGGAAACAACTTGGTCTCCTGGTCGGCAAAGCGTCAGGCAACTCTATCACGCCAAGTGCAGAGGCGTAATATCGAGGGTAGCGAATGTGGTCTCCGAATCATGTTGGCTACGTAATTTGCTCTTGGAGCTTCATTGTCCCATTCAGAAGGCAACCTTGGTATATTGCGATAACATTAGTGCCATCTACCTGTCAGGTAACCCGGTTCAACACCAACGCACCAAGCATATCGAAATGGACATTCACTTTGTCCGTGAAAAGGTTGCAAAGGGTCAAGTTCGCGTCTGCCATGTCCCGTCTCGTTATCAAATTGCAGACATCTTTACAAAGGGTCTACCAGCGGTTCTCTTTGAAGATTTTAGGGACAGTCTCAGCGTTCGAAAATCGCCCGCTATGACTGCGGGGGTGTGTTAAACAAAGCAATATACATGTGATATACACTAAATATACATCAGTGTATATCACATATATATCACTAATGTAAGCAGTGGGCTTTCGGCCAGCCCAAAAGAGTAAGCAAGCAGTGGGCTTTTCGGCCAGCCCAAAAAAGTAAGCAAGCAGTGGGCTTTTCGATATAGTCCAAAGGAGTAAAGCAGTCCGAAAGCAATTCAATTATTGGTGTATATATGGTATATATATTTGTAGTATATTGTAAGGAAAAGGATACCTTAATTAGTGTTATACACTTACCATAATTGTATAGTTATAATTATGGTAGAATAAGGATTTAGAAGTAGAATAGGAAAAGGATTTCCCTATTATGGAAATATGTAACTTGTATATATAGTCTTTCAATTAATGAAAATAATCAAGGGGATTATTTCTTTCAACATTGATATGTGTTACTAAATTGTCCACAAGTCATGCCTTTTATTGAGTGAGTATTTAAAGCAAACCCAAATAAAACTAAAAGATCATTCATCTTTTGTTGTATGTCTATTTATATCAACTCTTCATGTAGGGAATTAAGAGATTTTTTAGGGAGGAGGTGGAAGGGTCGAAAGTCTAAAAGTACGGAGTTAGAAAAGATAGTTAGTAGAGACTTCAGTGATTGGTTTGCTCAAAGGTTAGTTACAAATATATTATAATTTTATAAATTTAAAACTATGCCTTACACATTTTAGATTCTTGTTTCAGATTAAGAATCCGGACATTTTCAATACTATGTCGGATGACCTAAGGTTTCTAGCAGATGGGCCAGCACCTAATGCAAGAAGGTTTACATCATTTAATATCAACGACTTCAAATTTCGGACAACAACTCACGAGCATGGATTGAAAACTCAAAACAGTGGAGTTTTCTTGACTTCGTCCACATCTTGTATTGCTTGTTGTTCTGATGGAAACTTGAGGCAAGCGAATTTTCCATATTATGGCAAGCTAGAAGACATGCTTAACTCTATGGTCGATTCAGGGTTATATTATTCAAATGTAAATGGGCTGACACTATTAGGGATAGTGGGTTTAGAAAGGATGCATGGGGATTTCCTTCTGTTAATTTTTCACAATTGAGTCATATTGGCGATCGTGAAGAGCATGAATCATACATTGAAGCTTCACAATTTCAAATGGTATATTATGTGGATGATGAGGTGAAAAAAGGTTGGAGCGCTGTTGTGCACTTGAAACCAAGAGATTTATTTTAAATGGAAGAGGGAGGATGTAAGATTGAGATAATTTCCCTTTCATTAATCACAATATATATATAGTTGTACATAGGTTGATTTCTAATACAATAAGAATCCTAACTTACCTTAAATGGTTGATTCCTAATACAATAAGAATCCTAAGTTACCTTAAATATACATCTATTATAATTACAAAATATACTGTGAATATTCGGAGAATATTCGCTAATACTCCCCCTCAGTCGGAGCGGGAGAAGGCCGAACGCTAAGGCTGGATCGGAAGTCGGTGAAGAGCTGACCAAGGGCAACTTTCTCACGCACAAAGTGAATATTCATCTCAATATGCGTGGTCCGCTGATGTTGGACCGGATTGTGAGACATATAGATGGCAGATATGTTGTCACAGTAGACTATAGACGCCTTTCGCAGTGGACACTGGAGCTCCAAAATAAGATTTCAGAGCAAACAGATCTCAGCAACGACATTAGCAACTTCGCGATACTCTGCTTCAGCATTCGAATGGGATAGAGTGGTTTGTTGCTTGGCGGACCATGAAATAAGATTATCCCCAAGAAATACACAGTAGACTGAGGTGGAGCGATTATGTTCGGGTATCCTGCCCAATCTGCATCTGTGTAGGAGAGTAACTTGGTTGGGGCAAAAGGGTAGAGATGCAGTCCAAATTCCAGTGTGCCCTTAATGTATCTGATAATACGTTTGAGGACCGCAAAATGGGACTCTCGAGGGTCGTGCATAAACAGACACACCTGATGAACGGCATATGCAATATCAGGCCTAGTGAATGTAAGATGCTGAAGGGCACCTACAAGACTCCGATATAGAGTGGGATCAGAAATTGGCGCACCCTCAGTGGTGCTGAGCTTGGATTTTGAGTCAACCGGAGTTCGCATAATTTTATAATTTGTCATCTTAGCCCTGTACACTATCTTTTCCGCATATTTGTGCTGACACAAAAACATAGTAGCTGCAGATCTAGTCATGGATATACCCAAGAAATAACTCAATTTGCCCAAGTCGGTCATAGCAAATTCAGTTTTGAGTACAGCAATGATTTCATTCTTCAAACCGTCAGATGAGGCAGTAAGAACAATGTCATCCACATATAATAGCAAATAAGCAGTGTTGCTACCTGATGTAAAGTGAAGAGAGAGTTATCACACCTGCTACATATAAATCTGATCTGTATAAGATACCTGGAAAATTGATCATACCAAGCGCAGGGTGACTGTTTCAAGCCATACAATAATTTCTTGAGACGACATACAAACTGCGGAACTGCCGAATGAACAAAGCCAGGGGGCTGATGCATGTACACAGTTTCTTTCAAATCCCCATGAATAAATGCATTCTTGACATCAAGCTGATGAATCGGCCAATGCATGCCCATAACAATACTGAGAACAGTCCAAATAGTAGCTGGTTTAACAACCGGACTGAATGTCTCACCACAATCAATACCCTCCTGCTGATTAGTGTCATTGGCAACCAGTTTTGCCTTATACCGCTCCAAGTCACCACTGTCTCTGAACTTGTGACGAAATATCCACATACACCGGATAACATTCACACCGTCCGGTCTAGGTACCAAATCCCAAGTGCTCTGCTTGGTTAAAGCATTAAACTCCTCGCACATGGCCGCATTCCAATTAGGGTCCAGTTTGGTTAGTTTTGGATTTTTTGGAATGGATGATAAGGTTTGTGTGGAGAGGATGAAGTGAACCATGGGTTTGAAAATCCCGTGTTGGGCACGAGTCTCCATGCGGTGGGTAGGCAGCAGTGTTTGTTCAGTGGTTCGAGTAGGCTAGTTTGCGGGTTCTAGCTGGGTGGTGGTTAGGCTCGGGTCGATGGTTGGTTAATTAGGAGACAGTAGGGGTCGAGCAGTGGAAGGTTCGACCGAGAGTTAGGTGGTGCCTGGTCGAAGATGTCGCTGGACACTGTAGTTGACGGAGCTATTGGAGCAGTCTCTGTTGGGGCAGTGAACTGTTGTGTGGACTGGTGGTACATCGACTGGACTATGGGGGACAAAGTAGACTCATCGAGAAATGTGTAATCCGTGGTTTGAAATTTTTAGAGATTTGAAAATGGATAGTTCGCCTCGTCAAATGTGACGTGACGCGAGACAATGATTTTACGATTGGCTATGTTATAGCACAGGTAACCCCAATGAGTAGATAAGAAACCAACGAAGACACAGGGCGTGGTACGTGGTGCTAGTTTGTGGGGTGCAATGGAGGCCATGTTGGGGTAGCATAGGCACCCGAATATGCGGAGTTGGTCATAGGATGGGAACCTACGGTATAAGATTTCGGTGGGGGTCTTATTTTGGAGAGTGTTGGTTGGTAAAATATTAAGGAGGTACTCTACCATTTTAACAGCATAGACCCAGAATGGTGGTGGAAGACTGACATGAAATAGCAGGGTACGAACCATGTTATTGATGATACGTATGATTCGTTCAGCCTTGCCATTTTGGGAGGAAGTGTAGGGATAGGAAAAAAGGAAAACTATGCCTTGTTTAGAGCAGAAATTGTGAAATGTCGAGTTATTAAATTCACGTCCATTATCACATTGGAAAACCTTAATGGATTTTTCAAACTGTGTTTTAATAAATTTTTGAAATTCAAGGAACTTGGCAAAAACTTCAAATTTGAAATTCAGTGGGTAAATCCAGACAAAGTGTGAAAAATCATCTAAGAATACTAGATAAAATTTGTGACCCAAGGAACTAACAACTGGAGATGTCCACAAATCAGCATGAACATTATCAAATAGAGAAAAAGTAACACTGTTGGATGACATAAATGAAAGACGAATATGTTTTCCAAACGGGCAAGAAAAACAATGTTGGGCAAGTTTCCCATTATTACATTGAATACACTTATTAGTTCTAAGAAAAATAAAGACAGGGTCTCCTGGGTGTCCGAGTCTGTTATACCAAGTTGATGGAGAGATGGCTGTAAGGGAGATGGGTGACTGTGGTCTGACAGCGGAAGATTGAGTGAAGGGGTAGAGGTCTCCCACATTATTGCAGCGCGTAAGAATTTTCTCCGAATTGAGATCCTTCACAGAAAAAACAAAAGGGTCAAATTCAACAGACACAGAATTATTGCGAGTGAATTTTCTAACAGAGATTAAGTTTTTAATGATGTTAGGTGTGTATAGGACATGATTTAGAAAGAAAGGTGGGTGGGGATGTTTGGTATGTGTGTTACCATAACCTTCAATTGGAATGCGATGACCATTGCCAACAGTAATAAATTGAGGACACTTTAACCGATGTGTTTGAGAAAATTACCTGACGACTGGGTGAGATGAGATGTGACTCCGGTGTCCATGTACCAATTATCATCGGGTTGTTGAAGGGTCAGTGTGTTGAAGGCCTGGCCCAAATCAGTGGGGGTCGGGCTGCTGGCTTGCGGATACTGAGTGGCCGAAGACAGGTGGGCCTGCTGTGTGGGCTGGTGGGCCTGCCTGCTGGCTGGGGCGTGGCCCAAAAAACTGAGTGCCCATGGTTTCTGGAACTGGGCCCCTGCAGTTGGGTAGGGGCATGCAAGTGAGGCCCAGTTCCCTTGATTGGGCCACAGTGGTTGCTGTCCAGGCCACGTGAGATAGGGAGCAGGAGTTGGGCCTGGCTGCTGGTTTCGGTTGCCCTTGCCGGGACCCTTCCCTTATTATCGTTACTGCGGCCTCTACCGCCACGCCCTCCGTCGCGGGACTGCTGCTGGCGGTGGTCTTGCGGTGGTGTTGGCCGCCGGTGGTATCATGCCGTCAACGACTAATGCCTTATGATTGTGCTCCTCTTGTTTAGCACGGCGGGTCTCTTCTAACAAAAGTTGCAAACGTGCTTTGTTGAAACTTGGGAGGGAGTCGGCCTGTTGAATCATCGTTGCAAGTGTATCATTAATACCTTTCAGTAAACCAGCAACTAGTTGAAGTACCATCTTGGTTTCTGAAACAGAAGTCCCTACGTTTGAAAGTTGGTCAGTTATGAGTTTCAGTTGTTTACAATATTCGGACATGTTAAAATTCTCGAGACGTGTATTGTTGAACTGCTCTTCCAAATACACGGTCTGAGTATTTTTATTATCCTAAAAAAATTCTTCTAGCCGTACCCAAAGTTCACGTGCCGTAGCACCTGTTTTCATGATAGTGCACAACAAGTCTTTAGAGATGGTGCCGTAGATCCACTGTTTCACGATGGAGTCAAGGCGACGCCAGGTTGAGTCTGCAACATCGGTTAGATGAGGAGCAAAATCATTAATATGGTCGAGCACATTATACGCACATGCATAAATATAGAACAGTTCTATCCACATGGAATATTGACAGTCTTCTTGGTCAAGAATTATAGGGATAAAATTCTTGATGTTGTTAACGGCGAATGCCAGATGGAAATAAGACAATGAACATTGAGGGGGGTTGTCAAGTGTGCCAGTGGATGAACCGGAATTAGTGGGGGAAGTAGGGCGAGACATGGTGGCAATCTTGTTGCCGCCGGCCGAGAGGAAGGGAATTTTGGGTGGTGGTCGGCCGAGAGGAAAAGAATAGAGAAGAGTATGGATTAGGGTTTGGCTCTTGATACTATGTAAGATTGGAATAATATCCCTTAGGGATTTATTTCATTAATCACAATATATATATAGTTGTACAGAGGTTGATTCCTAATACAATAATAATCCTAACTTACCTTAAATGGTTGATTCCTAATACAATAAGAATCCTAAGTTACCTTAAATATACATCTATCATAATTACAAAATATACTGTGAATATTCGGAGAATATTCGCTAATAGAGGAGATAATGAAGTTCCTGAGAATGAGTCATTCCCTGTGCAAGACTTAGATAAATTCTTTGGTGATGTTAATGATCTTCTTTTGTGTAGGGAGGATGAAACCGATGAAATATTAAATGAGTGCGATAATGAAAATGAGATTAGGGAGGACGAACATATTTGAAGAGCCACTTCTCTTGCTAATGATCTACTTTTGTAATTATGTGAATTGTGTTAGCTCTCAAGTCTCATCTATTACTACTACTTATACTTTTTAATCACTCCCTTTATGTATTGTACTATTTGATACTGAGAGTGAGTATGAATCATAACTTACAACTGTTGAATCTTTTGAACTTTTTCATCGTTTTCCTCTAATTTCATTGTTCTGGTTCGAGCTAGTAGGTCACAAATTTTGTATAGTCACCATATTTAAAAGTTGTCCAGCTTTTCCAGATTTCCTTGCCTAAGAGGAAGTTTTTCTGTCTAACCTCTCTCATGCTATGCCAAGTAGAGATGTTAGAGTAAAGACCATCTTGAGTCAGGTTTCATATAGCATAATCAGAGTCCTTTTGTGTTGTAAATTGAAGCTTAAATTGGTTAGTTATAGGATATAAACTTATCCTATCAATGTGTAAACTGGTTATATTACATTGTCCATAACAGGAAGAAGGAACTAAGTGCTGTTTAAATAAATGCTGCTGATATTGATATAACTGCAAATGAATTAGAGGTCAGCCTCATTTGGTTGATTAAGGTTTCTGTAAGGACTTTTCAGGAGCAAAAAGGTAATGTTGGGGCTGCAATGTTACATTTGCTTAACTATTATATCACAATGAAATGCAAAGAGCTAGTACTGGGACCCCTTCTTTTTGGGTGCAAGAAGTACTTTTAATACTTGGACCCTTTTTTCAACTGTTAACACCATATTTTCAAGTGGTTTTGTAATATTTTTTCACCCATCTAACGTCTTTAAATGGACTGCTCATAGCTAATACTGAGTTTTAAAAATGAGCACTGGAACAGTGCAATTAATATTTCACACTGCTGAATAAGGTTTCAGAAAGAGAGCAAGTCTGTAGTGACAAAATGCAGAAAGTAGTGTGTAAGCTTATTTGAGTAATGCAAGGCTTATTCTTTTTCTATGATCCATGAAAGATAGAATAATTTCCCTTAGGAATTTCTTTCATTATTCACAATATATATAGCTGTACAAGGTTGATTCCTAATATGGTACGAATCCTAACTTACCTTACAAAGGTTGATTCCTAATACAATTAGAATCCTAAGTTACCTTAAATATACATTTATTATAATTACAAAATATACGACGAATATTCTGAGAATATTCGCTAATACTCCCCCTCAGACGGAGCGGGAGGAGGCCGAATGCTAAGGTTGGATCGGAAGTCGGTGAAGAGCTGTCGCGGTAGTCCCTTTGTGAAAATATCTGCATACTGATACGAGGAAGACACGTGTAAAATTTTGACCTGACCACGAGCAACCTTCTCTCGCACAAAGTGGATATCCATCTCAATATGCTTAGTTCGCTGATGTTGGACTGGATTATGAGACATATAGATAGCAGATATGTTGTCACAATAAACTATAGACGCCTTGCGTAATGGACACTGGAGCTCCAAAAGAAGATTTCGGAGCCAACAGATCTCAGCAACGACATTAGCAACTCCGCGATATTCTGCTTCAGTACTCGAACGGGACAGCATGTCCTGCCGCTTGGCGGACCATGAGATAAGATTATCCCCAAGAAATACACAGTACCCGGAGGTGGAGCGACGTGTGTCGGGGCATCCTGCCCAATCTGCATCCGTGTAGGCTAGCAATTTGGTTGGGGCAGAGAGGTATAGATGTAAGCCAAAGTCAAGTGTGCCCTTAACATATCTGATAATACGTTTGAGGGAGGCAAAATGGGACTCTCGGGGGTTGTGCATGAACAGACACACCTGTTGAACGGCATATGCAATATCAGGCCTAGTGAATGTAAGATACTGAAGAGCACCTGCTAGACTCCGATATAGAGTGGGATCAGAAACTAGCGCACCGTCATTGGCACTAAGCTTGGATTTTGAGTCCACCGGAGTTGGCATAATTTTACAATTTGCCATCTTGGCCCTGTACACTATCTCTTCTGCATACTTTCGCTGACACAGGAACATATTGGCAGCAGATCTAGTCACCGATATACCCAAAAAATAACTTAGATTCCCCAAGTCAGTCATAGCAAATTCAGTTTTGAGTAGAGCACTGATTTCATTCTTCAACCCGTCAGATGAGGCAGTAAGAACAATATCGTCGACATATAATAGCAAATATGCAAAGGTCGCTACCTCGGTGAAAAGTGAAGAGAGAGGTATCACACCGCTACATAAAAACCAATTTGCGTAAGATACCTGGCGAACCGATCATACCAAGCGGGGGCCTGTTTCAATCCATACAATGACTTCCCCGAGACGACACACAAACTGTGGAGTCTTTGGATGAACAAAACCAGGAGGTTGATGCATGTACACAGTCTCTTTCAAATCCCCATGAAGAAACGCATTCTTGACATCAAGCTGATGAATCGGCCAATGCAAGCCCATAGCAATACTGAGAACAGTCCGAATAGTGGCCGGTTTAACAACCGGACTGAATGTCTCACCACAATCAATACCCTCCCGCTGATTAGTGCCATTTGCAACTAATCTTGTCTTATACCTCTCTAAGTCACCACTGTCTCTGAACCTGTGACGAAATAGCCACATACACCGGATAACATTCACACCAGCTGGTCTAGGTACCAAATCCCAAGTGTTCTGCTTGGTTAAAGCGTTAAACTCCTCGCACATGGTCGCATTCCAATTGGGGTCCAGTTTAGCTAGTTTTGGATTCTTTGGAATGGGTGATAAGGTTTGTGTGGAGAGATTGAAGTGAACCTTGGGTTTGAAGATCCCGTGTTGTGCACGAGTCTCCATGCGGTGGGGGGGCTGGAGGGGGAGGCTCGGGGTTCTTTGGATCGGTAGTACCGGGTGAGGCTGCGGGACTGGTTGGCAGCAGTGTTGCTGCAGAAGCAGGAGACTCGACAGGTTGTTGGATTTGCTGGACTGGAGGCAGTGTGGGTGGTGCATTAGACTCAACAGGGTGCAGCATGGGTGGTGTGGGAGCTGGACTGGGTGGTAGCATTGCTGCGGGAGGGTCAGATGACATCTTTGGAGGCGGCGATGGCGTCGAACATGAGTCTTTGGTACAGATTTTGGATGACCGGAGACAAACTCGGTTCATCGAGAAATATGTAATCGGTGGTCTAAAATTTCCGGAGATTTGAAAAAGGAAAGGTTGTCTCGTTAAAGGTAACGTGACGGGAGACGATGATTTTGCGACTAGCAATGTCATAGCACAAGTAGCCCCGATGATTAGGAGATAGACCAAGAAAGACACATGGAAGAGTGCGAGGGGCAAGTTTGTGGGGTGCAGTGGAGGCTATGTTGGGGTAGCATAAGCATCCAAAAATACGTAGGTGATCATATGATGGCTGCCTACGGTATAAGATTTCTGTAGGGGTTTTGTTTTGGAGTGTGCTAGTTGGTAAAATATTTAGAAGGGATTCTACCATTTTGACAGCATAGACCCAAAAAGGCGGTGGTAGGCAGGCATGAAACAGAAGTGTGCGGACCATGTTATTGATGGTACGTATAATTCTTTCAGCCTTTCCGTTTTGGGAAGAAGTATAGGGACAAGAAAAATGAAAAATCATGCCTTGTTTAGAACAGAAATTGTGAAATGCTGAGTTATTAAATTCACGTCCATTATCACATTAGAATGATTTAATAGGTTTTTCAAATTGTGTCTTAATGAATTTTTGAAACTCGAGGAATTTTGCAAAAACTTCAGATTTGAATTTCAGTGGGTAAATTCAGACAAAATATGAAAAATCATCCAAGAATACTAGATAGAATTTATGACCCAAAGAGCTAGCAATCGGAGATGTCCATAAATCAGCATGAACAATATCAAAAGGAGAAAAAGTAACAATGTTTGATGACATAAAGGGAAGACGAGTATGTTTGCCTAGTGGACAAGAAAAACAGTGTTGGGCAATTTTCCCATTATTACATTGAATACGCTTAGAAGTCCTAAGAAAAGTAAAAACTGGGTCTCCGGAGTGTCCGAGTCGGTTGTGCCAAGTTGAGGGAGAGATCGCCGCAAGGGATAGAGGTGCTTGCGGTCTGACAGCGGAAGATTGAGTGAATGAGTAGAGGTCTCCCACACTATTGCAGCGTGTAAGAATTTTCCCCGTATTGAGTTCCTTCACAGAAAAACCAAAAGGGTCAAATTCGACAGACACAGAATTATTGCTAGTGAATTTTCTAACAGAGATTAAGTTTTTAATGATGTTAAGTGTGTATAGGACGTGGTTTAGGGAGAAAAGTGGATGTGGATGTTTGGTGTGTGTGTTACCGTAACCTTCAATTGGAATGCGATTACCATTGCCGACAGTAATAAATTGAGGACACTTTAGCCGACGTAGTTGAGATAGGTTACCTGACGACCGGGTGAGGTGAGATGTGGCTCCGGTGTCCATGTACCAATTGTCGTCGGGCTGTTGAAGGTTCACGGTGGTGTATGCCTGGCCCAAATCAGTCGGGGCCAGGCTGGTGAGCTGCCAGTCTTCTTCTTCTTCTTTGATCGCAATGAAATTTGCTGCGATTCTTCTTCTTCTTTGGGCCGCTGTCAGTGGGCTCGCTGCGATCTTTGGTGGGCTGCTCGGTGGTTGAGGCAGGGCCCAACAGGCCAGTCGACCAAGGCTGCTGGGCGAGCCCTTGCGGTCAGTGCGGGCATGCGGCGAGGCCCGATTCTGCTGGTTGGGCCCGCTTCTTCTTCTGGTTGGACCATCGCCGCTGTCGATGGTGTTTGTTGTCTAGTCCATCGTTGCGTTGGCCCTTGCCGCGGCCCTTGCCTTTGTTGTTGCGGCCTCCGCCGCCACGACCTCCGCCGCTCTATTCTGCTTCTTCGCTGCTGGAGCTTTGCAGTTCTTCTTTGGCGCGGTGTTGCCATCCGTCAACGGCTAACGCCTTTTGATTATGTTCCTCTTGTTTAGCACGTCTAGTTTCTTCCAACAATAGTTGTGAACGTGCCTTGTTGAAACTTGGGAGAGGGTCGGCTTGTTGAATCATTGTTGCGAGTGTGTCATATTCACCTTTCGGTAAACCCGCAACAAGTTGAAGCACCATCTTGGTTTCTGAAACAGAAGTCCCGACGTTGGATAGTTGATCGGTTATGAGTTTCAGTTGCTTACAATATTCAGACATGTTGTTAAAATTCTCGAGGCGGGTATTGTTGAATTGCTCTTCCAAATACACAGCCCGAGTATTTTTATTGTCCTGAAAGATTTCTTCTAGCCGGACCCAAAGTTCACGTGCCGTAGCACCTGTTTTCATGATAGTGCATAACAGATCTTTGGAGATGGTGCCGTAGATCCATTGTTTGACGATGGCGTCAAGACGACGCCAGATTGAGTCTGTAACATCGGTGGGACGAGGAACAGATTCGTCAATGTGATCGAGCACGTTGTATGCACATGCATGAATGTAGAATAGTTTCATCCACATGGAATATTGACAGTCTTCTTGGTCAAGAATTATAGGGATAAAATTCTTGATGTTGTTAACGGCGAATGCCGGATGAAAAGAAGTTACTGAACGTTGAGAGGGGTTTTCAAGTGTGTCAGTGGATGAAACGGAATTTGTGGGGGACATTGGTTGCCGCCTGTCGAGGGAAGGGAATTTTCTGGTCTGGCCGAAATATGGAGGAAGAAACCAGAATTTTTTTTTTCTGTGAAAGCAGAAAAAAAAATCTGATTTCAGCCGGGAATGAGGATTTAGGTTTTAGGCTCTTGATACCATGAAAGATAGAATAATTTCCCTTAGGAATTTCTTTCATTATTCACAATATATATAATTGTACAAGGTTGATTCCTAATATGGTACAAATCCTAACTTACCTTACAAAGGTTGATTTCTAATACAATTAGAATCCTAAGTTACCTTAAATATACATTTATCATAATTACAAAATATACGACAAATATTCTGAGAATATTCGCTAGTAATCCATCTTGGGGGAGGGGCGGTAAAGTACACAATGGGTGAACTAGACATGAAAAGAGAAAATTTAGTCGGGTGAGTCTAGAAGGGCAGAAGTCGTGTGCTGAAACTGTGCAGCAAATGTTTGCTGAAACTGGTTGAAATATGAACTTTTCTTTACTGAAATTTTGAATTGTCCCCTCTGTCCTGTTGTTTTTTATTATCCCTGACTGCTACATATTTAGGAAAAGAAATTTAGAATTGTTCAACCCTTATCATAAAAGTCCTACATTTAAATTGAAACACCACACATGATGACATGATCTTCCTTCAATGAGTTTCCTTCTATAATCTTTATCACTTGACGACTTCTATAATCGTTGGCTAGAAGTTTGAACTTATTTGCTAATTTTTTTAGTAGGCACAAAATTTATGAAGCACTCCGTCACCAATTGGACCAAGAAGATCCTCCGATAGAAGTAACAATGGAGATAGAGTGAGTGACAATTAGTAATCATCATTAGGGTCAAAATGATGTTTTATTTTGGTATTGTTGATGAATAACTTTGAAACTCTAACTTAAATCTGGATGTAATTTTCGGATACTTTTGTTTTAGATATTGAATATTTTTCTCATTTAATCCTTTCAAGTGTTAAAATTATTATGGTGTTTGATTTCATAAAAGGTGAAATACTTATGAATGGTATTTGATTTCATAAAAGGTGCAACTATGAATGGTGTCTGATTTCATAAAAGGTGAAATAATAATCCCCTTGATTATTTTCATTAATTGAAAGGTATATATACAAGTTACATATTTCCATAATAGGAGAATCATATTCCTATTCTATTTCTAAAACCTTATTCTAACTATACAATTATGGTAAGTATACAAGACTAATTAAGGTAACCTTTACACTACAATATACCAACAATATATACACCAAAAATACATCACCCGTGATGGGCTTGCTGCCTTTCCGTGTTGGGCTTGCTACCTTAAGCACCCGTGATATACACTTATGTATATCAAGTGTATATCACGGGTATATTACCTTATTTAACACACACCCGCAGTCATAGCGGGCGGTCTTCGAATGATGAGATTGTCCCTAAAATCTTCAAAAAGGACCGAGTGAAGACCCTTTGTAAAGATGTCTGCAATTTGATATCTTGACGGGACATGACAGACGCGTACTTGACCCCGAGCAACTTTTTCACGGACAAAGTGTATGTCCATCTCGATATGCTTAGTGTGTTGGTGCTGAACCGGATTACCCGAAAGGTAAATGGCACTAATATTATCGCAATAAACCAAGGTTGCCTTTTGAATTGGACAATGAAGCTCTAAAAGCAAATTACGTAACCAACATGATTATGAGACCACATTGGCTACCCCCGATATTCAGCATCGGCATTTTAGCGGGATAGAGTCGCCTGACGCTTTGCAGACCAGGAGACCAAGTTGTTGCCAAGGAACATACAGTATCCTGACGTAGACCGTCTGGTGTCTGGACACCCACCCCAATCAGCATCTATGTATGAGACAAGTGTGGATGTCGATGAAGGATATAAATGCAAACCATAGTCCAGTGTGCCCTGAATATACCGAATGAATGCGTTTGAGTGAATTCATGTGCTCAATTCTGGGATCATGCATGAATAAACACACCTGCTGGAAAGCATACGTAATATTCGGTCTGGTAAAGGTAAGATACTGAAGGGCCCCTACAAGACTGGATAGCGGGTCGGATCCTCGTAAGGGACGCCGGTCGCTGCACCAAGCTTGGGCTTAGTATCAACTGGAGTGGAAGTGGACTTACAAGATGACATCCCAGCTCTCTCGATGATCTCGGCTGCATACTTCCGTTGTGACAAGAATAACCTATCGGAATGACGAGTGACAGCAATCCCCAAAAAATAACTCAAGGGCCCCAAGTCTTTCATAGCAAACTCGGAGTTGAGCATGGTCATGATAGACTGGCGCAAGGCATCGGAAGAGGCAATCAAGATAATATCTTCCATATATATAGATGAACAAGGAATTATCCGACCTGTTGTGAGTGAACCCAATAGTTGAAACATAGTCAGCAAACCTTGTATACCAGGCCCGGGGAGATTGCTTAAGCCCCATATAAGGACTTCTTTAAGAAAAAGACATGATGAGGATGATTGGGATCCCTGAATCCCAAAGGCTGATGTATATAGACTATTTCCTTAAGATCCCCATGTAGGAAATCATTCTTGACATCCAACTGATGAATAGGACATGCCTTCGAAAGACCCAAGCTAAGCACATTGTGAATGGTAGCCGGCTTGACCACCGGATTAAACGTCTCCCCACAATCTATACCAACCTGCTGAGTCTTACCATCACCCACAAGCCGCGCCTTATGTCGAGCAAATGAACCATCTGAATTATTCTGATGAGCAAAAATCCACATAGACCTGATAACATTAATACCAGATGGACGGGGCACCAACTCCCACGTCTTATTATCAATAAGAGCATTATATTCATCAGTCATAACAATTTTCCAATTCGGGTCGTTTAAGGCAGACACAGGATTACGGGGCAAGGGGGATTTAGAGACATTAGAATGTAAATTAAAATATATTTTAGGTGTAACAATACCCCGCTGACTACGAGTGACCAGTCTATGACTCGAGAAAAAATTGAGTGGATTTCGGAAATTTGTTGGGCTCGGGACGGACTGGCCAGCAGGCAGTGGGCCTGCTGACCCAACTCGGAAGCAAGATGGCGGAACCGTAAACCGGACCAGTTCCGATTGGGTTGGACTGCCCAATTGTTGAAACCGCCCATGACAAACCGGGCAGAGGATTGTGACGGGCGATGGGACTAGCGGGCGATGTCTGGAGAATTTTAAAAGTAGAGATGTTTGAAAAATGCTGAATAATATATGGGGATATTTGTTCATCCAAAAAATTATACGAACTAGGCACATGAGAATGACTTTTAGCAAATGGAAATTGGGATTCATAAAAAAATACATGGCGATTAATGATGATTTTATTGGAGTATAAATCAAAGCATTTGTAGCCACAATGATTAGATGGAAAACCCAAAACACACACGGAGTAGACCGGGCTTGAAGTTTGTTAATTGTGATCGACGGGAATAACGGATAACATAAACACCCAAAAACCCGAAGATGTTAATATGAAGGAATCTTATTATATAAAATCTGAAGAGGGGAAGAATATGTCAAACATTTGGAAGGAGTTATGTTAAGTAGATATGTAGTCATTTGAAGAGCATGATGCCAAAAAATATGGGAGTACGGAAGCATGAATTAATTGAGTGCGGATAATGTTATTTATGGAATGAATTTTATGTTCGGCTTTCCTATTTTGTGAAGATGTATGAGGACAAGAGAAACAAAAAATATATCCCATTAGTAGCACAGAATTCCCGAAACACCACATTGTCATACTTTTTTCCATTATCTCACTGAATATTTTTTATTTCACGGTCGAATTGGGTTCTGATGAATGCTCTAAATTTTAGGAAGATGAAAAAAACTTGAGATTTCTTCGCTATTGGAAACGTCCATAGAAATTTAGAATAATCATCCAAAAAAAGAACATAATACCGATGACCCACAGAACTAGGAACATGAGACGTCCATAAGTCGCTATGAATAATATCAAATGGCATTAAAGTATGAGATTTTGAGTCTACAAACCACAACTTAACAATTGTTCCTAAAGAACAAGATTGACAAATTGGAGTACGACTCGTACACTTACATGAAATAAAACTATTTTTATCTAAAGCTGACAAAATAGAGGACCCCGGATGACCAAGACGAGCATTCCACAAGGAAGGAGAGATGACTGCAAAAGCTGATGGCAGGGCTTGACTCGATGGACCGGGACTGGGTGTGATAGGATAAAGATCTCCCCTACTATCAAACCTCATAAGAGGACTCCCCATCTTGAAATCCTTCACAGAGAAACCAAATGGATCAAATTCATAGAAACGGAATTGTCAGTAGTGAATTTACGGACAGAGACTAAGTTTTTAATCAATTTGGGGGTGTGTAGGGTATTTTTCAAGATAAGAAGGGGATGAGGGGGAGACAATGTTTTATGACCATAACCACGAATTGGAACAGAATTGCCATTACCAACAATTATACCGCGAGGGTTGCTCAAATTGGAATAAGATGAGAGAGTACTTGAAAAGGATGTCATGTGGGTAGTGGCACCGGTGTCCATATACCAATTTGGGTCCGGTTGAGTCAAACCAAGTGTGTGCATCACGGCCTCGATATCGGTTTGAGTGGGGCCTGCTGCGTGGTGAGCTTGCGGAGGCTGGAGCCCAAGAATTCCAGAACTGGGCTGTCTTGGGCCGTAGCTACTGGAACTGGAATTACTGGGCCAGTGGGCAGTGGCTCGTCGAGGCTACTAGGAAGCCCACTGGCCAGATGCTGGAAACTACTGTGGAATTAGGCCGTAGGGCCACTATCCACTGGTCCAAGCCCATGGCCCATAAGCCCAAGGCTGAGACCAGGGGGTCGGTGGCCCACTATAATCGGGATGCGGTCCACTGCCACTGTTTTGGCCACCGTGACTGCTTCCTGTGCTGCCGTGTTTGCCCGGTCGATTTTTTCCATTATTTTTCCAGCCATTCTTGTTGCCCCCGTGAGATCGATTTTGGTTCGAATTGTTACCAAAATTTTGAGGACTAGTGGAGGAAGTCATCATGACCACGGGACTAGCATTAGTAGCCGCCTTTTTAGCCAAACCGGCTTCTTCCAAGGTAAGCATGGATTGGGCTTGATAGAACCTTGGAAGAGGATTACTTTGACGAAGGAGAGTTCCAACGCCACTGTAGGCCTTGGATAGGCCAGCAACCATCAGTAAAACAAGACGATCTTCACTAGCTGGCGCACCAACGTTGCGGAGTTGGTCCGCCAATTCCTTTAACCTTTTGCAATATGCTGAAACGTTCGGGAAATTTTCCATGTTGACGTGGGAAAAATCATGTTCAAGAGTAACAACTCTAGAATTTTGATTATCCTGGAATATGTCACGCAGTCTATCCCATGCAGCCATCGCCATAGCGTCTGGCCCAACAATCATCTGCAATAGGTCGGTGGAGATAGTAGAATAAATCCATTGAAGGACGGTGGCATCAAGTGTTGTCCATAACTTAGGATCATCCTCGCGTTTAGGCACCTTCGTATCATTAGGAGCCGCGGGGATTATGAGATGGATGACTTGATGCGAACGAGCGTGAATTTTGAACAACTCGGCCCACGTCGCGTATTGGACGTTTTCTATTTCAAGAATTAGAGGGATATGATTATTGACGTTAGAAACAACAAGGGCATGGTGAAACATGTTCTTTGACATAGACATAACGAAAGAACAATAGGTGATAGAGAGATTTGGAGAGCGGAAGAATAAATGGCAAACCCGAGGGGGGGTTCGGTCTTTGGCCGAGAAGAGCAAAATTTTTTGAGAGAAATTTTTTGTTTGACCTAGACTCTTGATACCATGAAAGAAATAATTCCATTGATTATTTTCATTAATTGAAAGGTATATATACAAGTTACATATTTCTATAATAGGAGAATCCTATTCCTATTCTATTCCTAAAACCTTATTCTACCATAATTCTAACTATACAATTATGGTAAGTGTACAAGACTAATTAAGGTAACCTTTACACTACAATATACTAACAATATATACACCAAATATACATCACCCATGATGGGCCAACCCGTGATGGGCTTGCTGCCTTTCCATGTTGGGCTTGCTGCCTTAGGCACCCGTTATATACACTTATGTATATCAAGTGTATATCACGAGTATATTACCTTGTTTAACAATACTTATGCATGGTGTTTGATTTCATAAAAGGTGCAACTATGAATGGTGTCTGATTTCATAAAAGGTGCAAAAAATAGGATCTAAATTCGATAATACATAATTGTTAATTGCTTAGGGTGGTTTAAAATGCAAAAATATTATTTTATATAATTATAAAGTCAGTATAGAAAGTACATTTTACGGCAGTTTTAGCGGCATTACAGCGGTTTGAAACTGCCATAATTTTTGCCTACAACTAACGGCGGTTCAAACCGCTGCAATATATAAATTATGATGGTTTTTTCAAAATCGTCGTAATATTATTATGGCGGAAGGAATTGTTGCGGTTTCAAAACCTCCATTGCATCTGGTTATGGTGATCTTAGGCACTTCATGAAATATTGTCCTAGGATTAGAGCAGGTGGAGCCCAGACACCTAAGACCCCAACACAGCTTTTTAGAGGCGACAGATAGTCAGGTAAAGGAGGTACTCAGTTGGATCATGGTGGTCATCAGGACAGTAGAGGTCGATCTCAGATTGGTAGGGACAGAGCGCGTACAGGCCGTGATGGTTAGCAGGGTTCTCAGTACGAGGGAGGACGTGCTCACTCTTATGCCTTCCTTGGTAGACTTGAGGTTGAGGTGTTTGATGCAATTATTATAGGTATCGTCTCAGTCTGTCATCGGTCTGCTTCAGTATTATTTGATCCTGGGTCTACATTCTCCTATGTGTCTACATACTTTTCTGTGGGTCTGGATATGATGTGTGATATACTTGTTGTCCCCATTCGTGTTTCTACCCCTATTGGTGATTCTGTGATTGTAATTCAAGTTTATCGGTCCTGTGTGGTTATTTTCATGGATTATGATACTTGGGTAGACTTGGTTATATTAGATATGGTAGGTTTTGATTTCATTTTGGGTATAGACTGGTTATCACTGTACCATGTGATTTTGGATTGTCACGCCAAAATAGTCACTCTAGCGATGCTGGGTATTCCGATGTTGGAATGGAATGGTACTACAAATCCTGCTCCGAAGAAGATTATTTCTTTTCTTCAGACTAGAAAATTGGTAGTTAAGGGTTGTTTGGCGTACTTAGCACATATTCGAGATACGAGTATGAATACTCATTCTCTTGTGTATGTTCCTGAAGTAAGTGAGTTCACTGAGGTCTTTTCGACGGATTTGCTGGGTATGCTTCCAGATTGAGATATTAATTTCTACATTGAATTAGAGTCAGTTACTCGTCCTATTTCTATCCCACCATACCATATGGCTCCAGTAGAGCTGAGAGAGTTGAAGGAGCAGTTACAAGATTTGTTGAGCAAGGGTTTTATTAGACCTAGTGTGTCTCATTGGGTGCTCATGTGCTATTTGTGAAGAAGTAGGATGACACTATGCGTATGTTTATCGACTATAAGCAGTCGAACAAAGTCACCATTAGAAACAAGTATCTGATACCTCGCATAGATGATTTGTTTGGCCAGCTTCAGGGTGCTTCTATGGTTTTGAAAATTTATTTGAGGTCTGAGTATCACCAGTTAAAGATCAAGGAGGAGGATATTCCCAAGACAACCTTCGGGACTCGATATGACCACTATGAGTTCTTAGTGATATCTTTTTGGCTTACTAGTGTCCCCGTAGCATTCATGGATTTGATGAATGGAATATTCAAGCCTTATTTAGATTCGTTCATGATCGTCTTCATTGATGACATTCTGGTTTATTCAAAAATCAAGGAGGACCACGAAAAGCATTTGAGAGTGGTTCTTGGTTTGTTGAAAGAGAAATAGTTGTATGCCAAATTTTCAAAATATGAGTTTTGGCTCAGTTTCGTGGAATTTTTGGGACACATGGTGTCGAATGAAGGTATTATGGTAGATCCAAAGAAGATAGAGGTAGTCAGGGATTGCGCTAGGCCTACTTCAGTGATCGTGATTCGAAGCTTCGTGGGTCTCGCAAGTTATTATCATCGGTTCATCAAGGGTTTCTCATATATTGCTTATCATTTGACTCAATTGACTAAAAAAGATGTGCCTTTTCAGTGGTCAGATGAGTATTAGGAGTGCTTCCAAAAGTTCTAGTCACTTTTGACCTCAAACCTAATTTTGGTCCTAGTTATGGAGGGGAAGGACTTCACCATTTATTGGGATGCATCGAGGATTAGTTTGGGTTGTGTATTGATGCAGAAGGGCAAATTGATAGCATATATATCAAGGCAGTTGAAGGTGAATGAGAAAAACTACCCCACTCACGACTTGGAGTTGGCAGCGGTAGTCTCTGCATTGATGATTTGAAGACACTATTATGGAGTTCATTATGAGCTGTGCACCGATCACCGCAGCCTTCAACATGTGTCAGTCAACAGGATTTAAATTCTAGATAGCGCCGGTGGATAGAGTTACTCAAAGATTATGATATGATTATTTTGTACCATCCGGGCAAGGCCAATGTGGAGGCGAATGCCTTGAGCCGAAAGGCGGTGAGTATGGGGAGCTTGGCGCGTTTGATTGTTGATGAGCGTCCTTTGGAATTAGAGGTTCAATCCCTAGCCAACAATTTTTTCAAACTTGATCTTTCAAATCCAGTAGGATTTTGGCTTATATTAAGGTGATGTCGTCTCTTTTGGAGCAAATAAAGGCCCAATAGTCTGATGATGTAAAATTGTGCAATATTAGGGACAAGGTGATACGAAGGGAAGTCAATGAGGCTATGTTTGATAGTGAGGGAGTCTTGAGTATCAAGGGGAGAGTTTGTGTTCCTTGTGTGGGAGGTTTGACGAGATTGATCATGGAGGAGGCTCATAGTTCTAGGTATTCTATTCATTCGGGTGTGATGAAGATTTATCATGATTTGAAGCAACACTATTGGTGGGGTAGGATGAAGAGGGACATTGTTGAGTTTATGTCTCATTGTCTGAATTGCCATCAGGTTAAGTATGAGCAACAGAGACCAGGTGTCTTGACTCAGAGGATGTCCATACCCGAGTGAAAATGGGACATGATAGCTATGGATTTTGTAGTTGGGTTGCCGAAGACTTTGGACAAGTTTGATGTCATTAGGGTTATTGTAGATAGGTTGACCAAGTATGCACACTTCATTTCGGTCTGGATGACCTACAATTCTGAGAAGTTGGCCAAGATTTATATTCGAGAGATTGTTCGGCTGTATGGGGTGTCTATTTCTATTATTTTAGATCGGGGTACTTAATTTACTTCTCATTTCTGGAGGACTTTGCAAAAGGAGTTGGGTACTCATTTGGATCTTAGCACTGTGTTTCACCCTCAGGTGGACTGTCAGTCCGACTGGACCGTTCAGGTTTTGGAGGATATATTATGAGCTTGCGTGATTGATTTCGATGGTCATTGGGATCAATTCTTACCTTTGACAGAGTTTTCTTACAACAACAGTTATCACTCTAGCATTGATATGGCGTCATTTGAGGCTTTATATGGTAGGAGATGTCATTCACCGATTGGGTGGTTTGATGCGTTCGAGGTGAGGCCTTGGGTACCTATTTGTTGAGGGACTTCTTAGAGAAAGTGAAGATGATCCAGGACAAGCTCCTAGCGGCTCAGAGTAGACAAAAGGAGTATGTGGACAAGAAAGTTCGAGATATGGATTTGATGGTTGATGACAGGGTTCTATTAAATGTCTCACTTATGAAAAGCATGATGAGATTCGTCAAGAGATGGAAGTTGAGTCTGAGGTATATCGGGCCATTTGAGATTCTTCAGAGGGTTGAAGAGGTGGCATATGAGTTGGCTTTGCCACAAGGCCTTTCAGGTGTTTAGCCAGTATTTCATGTCTCCATGTTGAAGAAGTACCATGCCGATGGGTCCTACATTATTCAATGGGACTCCGTGGTATTTGATCAAAATTTGGAGTTTGAAGAAGAGCCTATGACTATTCTAGACAGACATGTTAGAAAGTTGAGATCAAAAGAGATTGCTTCTGTGAAGGTGCATTAGAGGCATTGCCATATTGAGGAGGCTACTTGGGAGATCGATGCTGGTATGTGGAGTAGATACCCTTATTTGTTTACTGATTCTGGTACATTTTCCTTTTTCGTTTCTCTCCGTTCGAGGACAAATGTTTGTTTAACTGATATCTGATGTAATGCCCTGTACGGTCATTTTTAGCTAAAGACCTTTACTTGATCAAATTATCCTTCCTGTAGACTCTATGTGGGGTTGGTGACTCATGGGGATGGGTAACACAGTTCCCAAGGTGCTTTTAGATGGATTTCGGAAGAAAAAACCCAAGATTGTTAGTTTGAAATGATATAGTTGACCCAAAGTTGACTTTTAAGTATATGAGTTTGGTTTCGAGTTTTGTCGCTTCCGGAAGATCTGGAATGTCGTTTGTGACTTAGTGGAGTCCTTAGGTTGCTAGGTGTTCGGATGTGTTTTGAGTCACTATTTGCTAAATTGTGGTATTTGATATTTTTTAATGGATTTGTAGAAAAGTGGGTCTCTACTACAAAAAAAAGACCTATATTGCGGCAGTTTAATTGGGGGGTTAGCTCCAACCCGCAAATTGAATAAAATAGCGGGGGTTTACTTAACCAACACAAATATAAGAAAATAGCGGGGGTTTAAAACCTCTGCCATCTGGAAAAAAAGTACGCAATACTTCCCACTTTTTTTCGTGTTAGCTCTTTTTTCCCCAAACAAAATACAAATATAACAAATATTTTCCACCACCGTTCTCAAAAGCTCCGCCACTTCACAACAACATCACCGTTCAGTCACCGCCATCGGGTATGTGTATTATTTTTGAAATTTTAAGTAGTGGAAACATGATTTGTGTGTTCTTTAATTTGATTATGTGTTCTATAGATAAATCTGAAGTAGTTGAAACAGGATTTGTGTGCTCTTTAATTTGATTATGTGTTCTATAGATAAATCTGAAGTAGTTGAAACAGGATTTGTGTGTTCTTTAATTTGATTATGTGTTCTATAGATAAATCTGAAGTAGTGGAAACAGGATTTGTGTGTTCTTTAATTTGATTATGTGTTCTATAGATAAATCTGAAGTAGTGAAAACAGGATTTGTGTGTTCTTTAATTTGATTATGCGTTCTATAGATAAATCTGAAGTAGTGGAAACAGGATTTGTGTGTTCTTTAATTTGATTATGTGTTCTATAGATAAATCTGAAGTAGTTGAAGCAGGATTTGTGTATTCTTTAATTTGATTATGTGTTCTATAGATAAATCTGAAGTAGTGGAAACAGGATTTGTGTGTTCTTTAATTTGATTATGTGTTCTATAGATAAATCTGAAGTAGTGAAAACAGGATTTGTGTGTTCTTTAATTTGATTATGCGTTCTATAGATAAATCTGAAGTAGTGGAAACAGGATTTGTGTGTTCTTTAATTTGATTATGTGTTCTATAGATAAATCTGAAGTAGTTGAAGCAGGATTTGTGTATTCTTTAATTTGATTATGTGTTCTATAGATAAATCTGAAGTAGTGGAAACAGAATTTGTGTGTTCTTTAATTTGATTATGTGTTCTATAGATAAATCTGAAGTAGTGAAAACAAGATTCGTGTGTTCTTTAATTTGATTATGTGTTCTATAGATAAATCTGAAGCTTTAATTTGATTATGTGTTCTATAGATAAATCTGAAGTAGTGGAAACAAGATTCGTGTGTTCTTTAATTTAATTATGTGTTCTATAGATAAATCTGAAGTAGTGGAAACAAGATTTGTGTGTTCTTTAATTTGATTATGTGTATAGATAAATCTGAAGTAGTGGAAACAGGATTTGTGTGTTCTTTAATTTTGATTTTGTGTTCTATAGATAAATCTGAAGCAATGGAAACATGATTTGTGTGTTCTTTAATTTGATTATGTATTCTATAGATAAATCTGAAGCAGTGGAAACATGATTTATGTGTTCTTTAATTTGATTATGTGTTCTATAGATAAATCTGAAGTAGTTGAAACAGGATTTGTGCATTTTAGTTGGTGGTTCTGTTTCTTCTAGGGTTTTAGTTTGCATTCTCTTGTTGTTTAATAACATAAAAGTATGCTGAATTGAAGAATGCATACACCTTGGTTCGTCTCTCTACTTTTTACACGTAATATTTATCTGAGTATTTTCTATAAAGCTAGTTTTTTATTTTTAATTGTGAGTATTTTCTCCTTTTGCGATTATTATTAGAGCTACATTTAGTTTTACCCTATCTCATTCTCTATATACAACCCTAACCCTCGATGACCCCCCCCTCCCCCCTCTCTGCGATTCAAGCTCTAAATACTCGATTATATCTATCCTTTACTTTTAGACATCCCTTTCTCTATATCCAAAGAGCTAATTAATAAATCATATGTATCAAATTTTGTGTTATTATAATTTGATAGCAAAAATAACTTTACATTTACTGTTTCTGTTTCTCAATATATATAACTAAATTTTCATGTGTTTCCAAAATAAAAATTAAATCTTGTGTTAAAAAGTCGCAAGATTAAATGTTTAGGGCTTATTTATGCAACTTGATTATAAAGATGGATGATAGCTAATTTTTGGTTTGAGGAATGGCTACACCTTTACCTTGCTGTTATTATCGTCAATAGTATTAGTTGTTTTTGTAGTAGAAGCAAGTGCTGAACTATTTTCGGTCGTCTTACTTAATTATTTTGGATCTTGTGTGGTTGAGAATGGTTTTCTTTATGGAATATGGAATTTGTATAGTTTCCAGAAATACTGTCTGATTTTATTATAGCATTTTTATTTCTATAGAAGCGTCTGCAGCATTAGAGCATTGACAAACAAGAAGCATAGAATGTGAGTAATATAGAAGAAAAATAAAGGAGAACTACAAATCCAAACCCAAAGAAGGGCCCTTATTCTCCCTACTCTTTTTTGTTTAATTATTTTAAGATTCATATAGTCGACTCCAATTGAATAAAGCAGAATAGATATAAAGAATAAATATGCAGACCCCAACTAGTTCCAGACTGAAGCACAATTGATTTGATTGATTTGTTTTTTGCCGTTGAGTGAGTTTTAGGGTCCAAAAGGAGTTTTATTTTTGAGCCAGTTTCTGTTGAAAAAAATGCAATTAAAGCTTCAATTTTAGAGCTCACAGCCATAACAGAGACATTCGAACTTATCATCTGAAAGTATGTTTCAAAGCTTATTTTTAAGGTATGGTTAAATCTGGACTGATCTTATAATTATATGTTGTATTCTTGTAAACCAAGTTACTTGTATTGTTCTCGTTTGGTGGTGCTTGAATGTTGAATTTAAAAGCATTGTGTAGTATCTACATCTCTAAAACAGAGATTTCTAGTCACTGGGCTTTAGTGCTAGCCATAGTTCTGGTGAATTTTACGATAAACCAGAAGATTGATTTCTAGTTGTTTATTGGAAGCAATCATTTTATTCTAGTTGATTTACTTTGATTCTCCTGGTAAATTATCGAGTTGTTTTGAAGATTTCTAATTTACTTAATTTGAATTTAAAGTGATTTTTTTTTTTTACCATTAATGTTTTTATCGTTTAAGGATTCATTTATTTACATGATTGTACTTGTATCTCGACTTGATAAAATCAATTAATTTGATCATTGTTTTGTCATTTGGAGGAAAAAAAAGTTATTTGTATTTTTTATTGATGTAGTGTTTTAATGATAGTACTTTAGCTTGGTAAAATCAAACTAAAAAGGTTTTCCTTGCTTCTCTCACTCAAAACTCAAAGAGGAGCCAAAATGTTTTTTCTGGATATGAAGTTGTCAGCATTAAATGGTTATTTTATAGAACCTTGAGATATTTCCTGTGCTATTTTCGAATCAAGTTAGATTAAGAAAAGAATTTACATGCCTTCTCCCACTAAGAGTATGCTAATGAAAAAATGTGTACGAGTCGTGGAAGTAAATAAATGTCAATATGATTTAAATTACAACTGGTGAAGTTAATGTTTATGCCATACACAAGGTGCTACCTGCTAGTGTGGTGTAGGAGGAAAATGGACATATGCCAATACTCCTTTATACTAAAACTAAATTAATTTAGTTAGTTAAACAGTATCACACTAGATGATACAGGGAGAGTAGTTTATAAATGGGTAAGGCATAGTTCTTTTTTGGTTGTATATCACTTATTACTGAAGAGTCATTTTCGTGATTGCTTGTTACTCGGGTTCTGCTAAGAATTCAGAAAGTTGTTTGATAAGCTCTTATACTGATGACCCTTTTTGTGATTTCTTATTTTGATCTAGGTCAAATTAATATGATGCACCCTTTTGATATAATTCTTGATATTTCTCATTTACTACCGTTTTGAGGAGCTATATTCTATCTTAACTTGGTACTGTGGTATGCAGCATAATGTTTTGATTCTTAGAAACTATGCAATCCTTCATGGTGTTGTTGTATTTGCTAATAATGAGGTAGCCTACTTGTGTGAGAGGTCTTTAAGGCAATTAGCGGTTAGTTCCTGATTTTTTGAACTTTATATTTGCATGTAATAGAAAGCTAACTAATTTTTATTTTTGAAGCCCGAGTTCTTCTTTAAGACAACCGAGTCAGTTGTGTGGCGACATGTTTATAAATATATTGGAAAGAAGTGCGCTGCAAATAAGCTGAACTTGTGGAGTGCATATGAAGACCCACTTAAAAGCAGAGCTGAGATTATTGGTAATGTGTCGGATGGGATTCCACGGGATGAATGAATTTCTTTTGTCGAGTACCAAATGATGAATGCTTTCAAGGCATATATTGAAAGAAGGGACGATGCCAGAACAGTTTGTGGGGTTCTTTGCTACTCCTTCAACGGTAAGTAAAGTTGTTAAATTTCTTTTTCATTTAAGTTGTCTGTTTACTTAAGGTGTCTAGTTTCTCCTACAATGATTAGTTCTTTGATAACTCATATTTGAAGTAAATAAAAGCTCCTGGGAAAGTAAACAAATAAAATACTCTTCTGTACCATAATTAAGAACATCATAGTATCTTTATAAGATTGATTTACTATGTCACTTGATGCTATTCGTTAACAAGTCTTTTCATGGTGTTAACTAGTTTGAGTTGTCCTTTCTATAACCATTTTATTGGAAGCTGATATAATATAATTATTTTTTCACAATTTGAATAACGTTTTAATCGGTAGGGAAGATATTCTATTCGTGGCTTTACATTAGTACTATTCTTGTTATTGTGTGACTGTAGAACACGAACCAAAACATTGTGAGATAAAGAGCCACATATCAATTATCTATATCTAAAACAGAGTCGTGATGATCAAACAATGAATCTGGGAAGTGACATTCTTAAATGATGTTATTATGGAGCTCGTTTCTTTACTTTAATTACACATTCTAATATATTACGTGATTTCTTTTTTTATTTTGCTTCTTTTATGCAGCCAGTTTATAGCATCGTTTACACACACTAACATTTTTTGGTCGTATGAGAAATCTGAGTGCGCGAGTCAGTTTGTAGCGTCGTTTACACTTGGGTAGCATGTTTGGTTTATATCCGGGAGATCTCGAGTGTGTTTCAGGTGTTTGATGGAAGTTTGTGAAATTGCTATAGTTGTTGATTTCTGGTGTGCTGCACCAGCGAATCATTGGCCGCCTCTGCGGAGCCGCTTCTGCGAGAGTTGGTCCGCAGATGCGAGCCATGGGAAGGATGGGAAAGTCCACTTTCGCGGCATCTTGTGCGTAGAGGCTATCCGCCTCTGTGGAGTTTCTCCACTTTGGCAACTTGGGTAATTTTAAGTTGGGCCGCTTCTGTTGTACTTTTTCTGTAGAAGCTATCCGTTTTGGCGAGGTCAATTCTGTCGAAGAGGATTTGATGTATGAAACTTAGAATTAAAAGACCTATTTTGAAATCACTTCTCGTATTTCATCTTTTGAGACGTAATCTTGGTTGGGAGGAGATTTTGGAGGATTTCATCACTATTCATCCTTGGGTAAGATTATAACCCATTTCCATTACTTGTGTTTTGTCTTGAGCTGAGGGTTTCTCAGAAACAACCGTTTTACCTATCAAGTTAGAGGTAAGGTCTGCGTATACTTTACCCTCCCCAGACCCCACGTTGTGGGATTTCACTGGGTATGCTGTTGTTGTATCATGTTTAAGTCTTTAAATCTAGGATTTATTCCATGTTTTGGGTATGATGAACCTAGGGTTTTATGCTAGAGAATAAGAGGCCTAAAATTATGAAATTGGATGTTAAGATTGGATCTTTATACTATGATAATGTATATATGAGTTGGGTAATGATAGTATTACAATGTTCAATTGTTGATTTGATTTTATAAATTGTTGGAAGGAATTTTAGGTTTAGCATGATTTGGGGATTTTTAGATTAAAAGGCAGTTGAAGGCCTAAAAAGGATTAGATTTTTAATTAACTTGAGGATATGACTCATTAGATTGTTTTCATGATTCTAGAACATTAAATTACCCATTTTACCCTTGTAGACCCGGGGTCGATTTGGGGGTCGGGTATTCGGTTTCTTTGAAAGGCTATGTATGTGTATGTGTATTAGAATACTTTGTTAATGTAGAATCTATATGTTAGACTATGATCGTTCGAATGTGCTTCGCAAAGGCAAGGCATTGGCTGAGGATTAGAGGTTCGTGGCACCTGTTCTGCTCTGAGGTAGCCTACAATTTACTTTTCTAGACTTCGATAGAAGCATGCAGTGTATATAAATATATTTAGGGGTATTGGGCGTGTTGGGGATCCCACCTTAGTGGCTATGATGAGCGCTTGGGTGAGTACCGGTCTTGCACTGTGTTGAGGGTTGTTTTGAGGTATTATCCTTAGGGTTGATTCTGATGGTTGTTATGTGGGCTTGTCGCCATTGATTAATGCTTGTTGTGTGTACTCATCACATATACCCTCTAATATTTCAAGATTGATTATGTGGAATTATGTGTTGATAATTCCGAGGCATGTGGTATTCATCTCTTGAACTTGATTGCATCTCATATTGCATGACTATTTGACTTATTTATGTTGCATTCATACACTCATGATTATTATGACATTAAAATGGAGTGATATGGAATGTTGTGGGTCCAATGAGACCAAAAAGCAAAGGTAATGATACTATTTTGAGATGGCTTGGAAACACCGAGATGATGATGATTATTTGATATGACTCGACAAATGAGTTTGGGGCTATAGTCAGACCGAGGTATTTTTGGTTGGTTGTGAGCAGTATATGAACGTCGCGGGTCCCCCATGGGTCACTTTTATATGGCAAAGACCTATAGAGTGTGTATACCAATTGATGGAAAGGTACCTTGCATTCATTCACACACATTGTATTCATGAGAGTTGTACTTGATTTGGAATTGATATCATGATAAGATGTATTCGTATTGGTCGTACCTCCATGATTCTATGTTGTTAAGTGTTGAACCATCTATGTGATTGAAGGTGACATGTGTGATATATCATACTGTGTAGATTAGGATTATTTGTGTGTCAATATGGTATTTAAATCCATTACGTGTATTTCGTCATTGCCGACTTATGATGCTTATGGGGTACGTTGTGTACTCATATTACACTTGCTGCATTCTTTTTGGATGCAGATACAACGACGTCAACCAGTACTGGACCACATAGTTGAGTCCGAGCTTGGTAGACTTGAGTATTCGGGGTGAGACTGCACATCCTCAGCATGCCCTGGATGCTTCTTCATTACCTCCGGTCTTTATTTGTGTTTATGAGGTAGTTCCAGACTTATTCAAACATTTCTTTTATTCTGCTTTAGTGGCTCTTGTACTGACATAATAGATCTTCAGTATTTGGTTACTTTATTGATATTATGTCAAGACAGTTTAATTAAATATTTCTTCTATTTTTTGCTTATTATATCTTTTGTGTTATTATTTTGGGGAGTGATTTGCCTATCGGTGGAAAAAGTATATGTGCCACCACGACGCTCGAAATGAGTCGTGACAAAGAAAGATATGAATTCCAGTGTTGTGGATCAACTAGTAGCTCACCTTGATAACTCTAATAGTTATACCTCAACGGTCGGCGATGACTCGTCCACTACTAGAACTCAGAACAGAACCTGCAAATCGAAAAGGTGCAGCAAGTGTAGAGTGAGTACGGGAAAATACGTGTACTCAGCAGCATCGTCGATCGATCCTAAACTGAACCAATGGTGAGGACTGATTCTTCTGATACTTACCTCCACACTTTGTTAATAACCAATTCAACAAGTTATAATTAGTTAAGCAATTAGAGAGTAGAAAGTCCACAATCTAGTAACTACAAGAATTCGATTCTTTCCAAGAATCCATATACAAGTCAGGTAACTAAAATACAAGCAAATAAAAATGATATGCAATACAAATACACCCATATACACACACTCATGCAGTAGGTTTCACGTGATCCATGGGGAACTCATGATGTCTATATACTCACAAAATTTCAGATCTTCCAGATCACATTGGGTATCCAGCCGATAGACTATATTGTCATCATCACTCCATCCAGTACAATATCCAAACGGGTCATACCAGACTATCCCATATGATTCATCAAATAAGCATGCCAATGATATCATATGAAGTGTGAAATTAATATGCATACAACAGATAACTACACATTACTAAATAAGTGCTAAAGGTAGCCCCTTTTAATAATTTAGAAGAGAATTGAAGTGATGAATGCACAATCAATCAATATCATAATGATTTATCAAGTTTGGCTATCGTAAGTCCATATCACCGAACAATCAAGTAAATTTAGCAACTACCAGCTAATGCCCATATGCTTTGACATTATTTATTGTATAATAATTATTCATTTTTATTAACTTGCCCATAACTCCGATACCGCACAAGTGCTCGTCAACTCACCAGTATGGGACCGCCATTCCCCATTACTTTCCTTAATTAAGTCAAACCAACACAAAACACTTCATAAAGAATCTAGTAAGTCTCAACTTGCCTTAATTCTGAAGCTCTAACGATCAATCCACGCATTGTCCTATCTTTGGCTTTTGAACGAGCAAAATCTATTCAAATATGGAATCTACATAAGCATACAAGTCTGTAGACACCCAATTTGTTATGCTAAAATTTCGGGTTTAAAAAGTCTACTCAAAAACCAATATCGAGCCCCGAAGGTCAAAATTATAATTTTATCATAATACCATTAGACTAAAGGTCTAAAATACCGAACATCATCAAAAGCCATCATTAATAAACCTTCAATTCATCATTTTACGTAAAACTCATTTTCATGGAAAATCCCAAATTTAAAGATCAAATCATGGATAAAATTGCTACTTAAAGGATGGAATCATAGGGAAATACTTAGATTAAGATTAGAAACTTACCCCCTAACTGAAACTTGAAGATTTTCCTTGAAATCAACCAAAGCCGAGCTCCCGAGCTCCCAAAATTAGTTTATTAACAATGAAATTCGAAGTGGGAATTTAATTTTGTCCAAGTATCATTTCTTCATTGCGAACGCAGATCCACTCCGTCGAACGCGATCCAACTCGATCCAAAGCATCGCAAACGCGATGGTCACAACGTGATCGGGATGGCTCAGGCTGACCTGACCCAGACCGCACTCACCTTCTGCACAAAAATGAGCCACTGGCCGCGGTCCCCTAAACCCCGCCACTTCGCGAACATTACCCCTCCTACACGATTGCGTAGGAGGAAACCAGATACCTGGCATCAGATTTTTCCGGTGTCTCAATTTTTTATTCAACACCCGAAACTCATTTGGACCTCCCAGACACAAATAAAATATGTATTTCACTCATAAAACACGGTATGAACCTGTCCGCGCACTCAAAAGTCCTAAAAAGGGTCGTCTTGACTTGATGTTGATCATGGTCAACTCTAAATCTTCAACTTAACTAGTTTCTCAACCAATAATGCAAATCACACCCGACCCCCCTCACCCCACCCCATCGGACCCGAACCAACTATTCAATTAAGTCATAAATTATATTCCGAACCTCATGAAATCGATGAAACTCTGACATTGACTCATTTACCCTCGATGTTGACTTTGGTCAAACTTTCTCAATGTCTTAGCCTCAAAACTTCTAATTTTACTAAATCTGATCCGAAACACACTCAATTGCCTCGGGAACCTTGCCACCCATCCTTGCAAGTCATAAATATCATGATGAAGCTACGAGAATATTTTGGGAAAAACAAGTCCAAAAGCTCAAAACGATCAAGCGAGTCATTACATCAGATACCACTTAAATAAAAGTTCGTCCTTTAACGGTAAAGAACAGAAAATATATGAACTCTCAAAAAGCTGGGAATATCTGATCCGCACATCCGATTTGGTTCCCAAGTAGCCTCCTCAATGGGACTGTGGCTCTATTGAATTTAGTGTACAAAGATAATATATTATATAAATAAGATAAAGCAACACTACTTGACACAAATAACTTCTTGGCTATCTTGGTGAAACTCCTTGGTAAATTTAAGAAAGGCAAAGCCTTGAGCCTTGGCAGTTTGCCAGCACGCCAAAAGTCAAATTTGTCAAATTATATAGTACGATATAGAGGTGTCAAATTGGACCCATAAATGTTTAAGAGAATTTTACACTACATGATGATTTTGGAACTTTAATTATGTTTTACATAAACACTTTCAAATAATTACCTTACATAACAATACTTAAATCACTAAAGCAATTTCTTGCGATCTCAACTTCTGGATTTGCCTATCCAAAATGGTGATCGGCTCTTCCTCAAAAGCCAAATTCTGATAAAGTAAACTAAATCCCACTGAATCATATGAGAATCGTCTGAATGGTACTTCTTTAACATCGAGATATGAAATATTGGGTGAACACTCGAAAAATCAGAAGGTAAATCCAACTCATAGGCCACATTGCCAATACGCTCAACAATTTCAAATGGGCCAACATAACTCTGGATCAACTTGCCCTTCTTCCTGAACCTCATCACATCATTAATGGTGAAACCTTAACAGA
The DNA here is from genome assembly GCA_029783415.1 of Anisodus acutangulus. Lineage (NCBI taxonomy): Eukaryota > Viridiplantae > Streptophyta > Magnoliopsida > Solanales > Solanaceae > Anisodus > Anisodus acutangulus. The sequence continues at coordinate 21,288,413 of CM056499.1, forward strand.
ACCCGCTCTTTAACCATGAACTCTAATTCACAAATCTTTTGATCTGCATAACTCTTTTACTTATTTTGAGCCGTGAGAAGCCTCTCCTAGATTAACGTGACCTTATCTAAGGAATATCTCAATAAATAAGTACCCCATGGTTGAACCTCAAAAACATCAAACCAACTAATCGGGGAGCGACACCTCCTACCATATAGTGCCTCGAACGATACCAATCTCAAATGATAACAAATATTGCAAGAAAATTCCGCCAAAGGTAGGAACTAGTCCAAATTGCCATCAAAGTCAATTACACATGCCCACAACATATCCTCAAGTACCTCAATAGTCCACTTGGACTGGCCATCTACCCAAGGGGGAAAAGTTATATTGAGCTCCACCTTTGTGTACCCAACTCCTTCTGCATAGACCACCAGAAATAAGATGTAAAATGTGTGTCCTGATCTGAAATAATAGAAATGGACACTCCATGCAAATGAACTATCTCTTGGATGTAGATTTTGGCCAATAAGTCTTAGTATTGTAAGTAGCATGGACCGGTACAAAATATGCAAATTTGGTCAACCTGTCCACAATGACCCAAATAACATCGAATTTCCCCAAAGTATGTGGCAATCCCACCACATGGTCCATAGCGATCTGCTCCCACTTCTATTAGGGTATGGGCATTCTCTGGATCACACCACCAGGAATTTGATGTTCATACTTCACTTGTTTACAATTCAAACATCGAGACACAAACTCTACTATGTCTCTCTTCATCTGACACCATCAATAATGTTTCTTCAAGTCACTATACATTTTTACAGCCCCCAAATGAATGAAATACCAAACTATGTGCCTTTTCCATGATCAACTGAGTCAAGTCACCAACTCTAGGAACACAAATCTGACCCCTGATCCTCAAAGTATCCTCACCATCCAGAATTACCTTATTGGCCTCACCTTGTAACACATTGTCATGAATCTTACACAACGTCTCATCATCGAACCGATGATCCTTAATTTGCTCCTATAATGAAGACCTTTCCTCCACACAAGTTAGAACTTTATCGAGTTCCAAAATGTCAAGTCTTATAAAGATATTGGCCAATGACTGAACATATATAGCCAAAGAACATTCCCCCACATGCAAAAATGCTAGGCTATCATACTCACTGCCTTCCAAGTCAAGGCAACCACCACTACATTGGCCTTTCCTGGGTGATAAAGTATAGTTACGTCATAATTCTTGAGCAACTCCAACTATCTACAATGTCTCAAATTAAGGTCCCTCTTATTGAATATGTACTGAAGACTGCAATGATCCGTGAATACCTCACAATGCACACCATACATATAATGCATCCAAATTTTCAATGCAAACACTACCGCCACTAACTCTATTTCATGAGTGGGGTAATTCTTCTCATACATCTTCATATGCCTCGAAGCATAAGCTATCACCTTGCTATTTTGAATCAACACACAAACAAGGCCAATTTCTGAAGCATCACAATACACCGTAAAACTCTCTCTCTCTTTAGGTAAAGTCAAGATCGGAGCGGTGGTTAACAAGGTCTTGAGATTTTGAAAGCTCGCCTCAAACTCATAGAACCACTAAAATGTCACCTTTTGCAGAGTCAATCTAGTCAATGGGGATGTAGTAGATGAAAATCCCTTCATAAAACGCTGATAGTAACCCGCGAGACCTCCGAACCTCGATGATCGAAGCAGGTCTAACCCAATCTCGAACCTCCTCAGTCTTCTTGGGATCCACCATAATACCATACTTGGATACTACGTGTTACAAAAATGTCACTGAACTAAGACAAAACTCACACTTTAAGAACTTGACATAAAATTGCTTCTCATTTAGAATTTCAACCACAATCCTCAAATGTTGCTCGTGCTCCTCCCTACACGAGAGTATATTAAGATGTCGTCGATGAAGACAATACCAAATAAATTCAAATACAATCTGAACACCCCGTTCATAAAGTGCATAAAGGTTTTTGGGGCATCGGTTGTAACTAAGGGTGGCCAGTGGGCCGGGACGGCCCGACCCCGTCCCGAGCCAGCCCCGGTCCCGCCCCGACCCCGCGTAAAAAAAAATGGTGGCGGGACTCGAACTCGGGACGAGACAATGTCTCGTCCCGCCAGACCCGAGCCCGCCCCGACCCCGACCCCGCCCGATTTCTCCCCCTTTGCAAATATAGTCATTGCACCAACGACCATTTTAGATTTTGGCCGTTGGGCAACGGCCATTTTAGGCCTCCCCCCTCCCCCAACCCCCCTACCCCTTAATATTTATTTTTAACCCATAAGTTATTATATTTACACTTTAACCCAATTTTCTAACTATAAATAACTCATTTTCTCTTCATCTTTCTCACAAATCTTCATACAATCTCTCAATATATCTCTCTACAAGTCTACATTATTTGCTAAATATTCAATTTTATTTATTCATTTGGGAATTGGGAGTGAAGTTGGCAACTAGCTTGAGGATCTTCCATCGAGCAAAGTTTCAATTTTCAACCTCTCGATTACACGTCGACGTTACGTCGGCGTTTGGTACATTTGTTCCTTCATTAAATTATTATTGTCTGTTTATTTTATTTAGCGCACTTAATTTTATTATCTTTAATTATTTATTATCATAATTAAAATGGAAGGATTAAAAGGTATGTTTAAGGGTAAGGGTAAGGGTGCTTCTTCTAGTAGGGGCAACCAGGGCAAGGGTGTTTCTTCTAGTCATCTTATTCCTACACAGGATGATTTTGTTGATACTCAATATTTTCCTACAATACCATTAGATTTAGACCAGGAACTATTTTCTGAAACTCAAGAAGACTTTAATTTAGACGATAATCTAGATGATACACCCACTAATGTTGATGACAACACACCCACTAGTGCACCTTCAACTGAAATACCTCATATTCCCCCTAGTATGAGATGAGGTCCAGCAAAACGACCATTAAAATCAGATGCATGGACATTTTTTGATAGGGATGTAGAGAATCAAGTAGCTATATGTACAATTTGTAAAAATGTTTTAAAATTTAAAACTGGAAAAGGTCACGGTGGGACGGGGGGTTTAATTAGACACGTAGTAAGTGCTCATCCAACTAGGTATGCCCAATACCAGGCTTCAAAATCGGGTGCGCAAACGCCTGCTCCATCGGGACAAGGTTCAGATACTGATACTGTCCCGAACCAAGTACATGGTCAAATTAACCCTATGACGGGGGGAATTGTAGGCCCTAAATACAATAAACATAGAGATAGGGAAGCAATATCAAAATTAGTTGATGTGGAGGGTTTGCCCTTTTCATTTCCTTCATCTCCCGGTTTTATTCATTACATTAGAGATATATATAATCATGCTTTTAACGGTTTTCCTAGATCAACTGTTAAGAGAGATGTATTTAAATTCGCGCATGAATATCAACAGTATTTACGTTATTCATTGTATCATTTTAATGGCAAAGTATCTATCACGTCTGATATAGGTCGTAGTACTAACGACCATGATTATTTAACTGTAACTTGTCATTGGATAAATTATAAATGGTCTATGCAAAAACGTATTTTAGCGTATAGATATATAGATGATAGGCACACTGGTACTTTTATTGCAGATAATATTTATAAAGTGTGTCATTATTACGGAATAATCGATAAAATTATGACTATTACATTAGATAACGCTTCTTCTAACAATTACGCAATTACAATTTTAAAAAATTGTTTAACTCCATCTTTTTCAAATCATTTTCATATAAAATGTGCGTGCCATATATATAACTTAATTGTAAAGGATGGTCTATCACTTTTTGAAGACATTCTTAGTAAAATACAATTTGCTATAAACTTTATTTTTAAAAGTAATAAAGTACAACGTAGAAAAGAATATAAAAAAACTTGTCACGATTGTGGACTATCTTATAGAAAAATTCCAGAAGAAGTACCCACTAGGTGAAATTCTTTATACGAGCAACTACTTGTTGCTTATGACTATAGAAAACCTATAACTTTATTTTTTAACTCTCATAATCAAAATCCAGCTAATATGGTTGTAGATAGCGATTGGGTAAAAATTTCCGAACTTATTGTATTTTTAGAGAAATTTTTTCAAGCAACAAAAGAATTTTCCGGTATATATTATCCTACTATTTCAACTATGTTATTTTATATAACTCTAATATTTTTATTACTTAGTGAATATATGAAAAAATCAGTTTATAAGGCAGCTATTAAAAAATATTTGTCAAAATAAAAAAATATTTTATTCCTATTCCCACTATTTATATTATTGGTTCTGTATTAAATCCTACTATTAAAATAGACGGTACTAAATCACTAATTGAAACTATTTACGATTGTGTAGAAGTACTACCACCTCCAAGTCCCAAAAATCTAAATCATCCACCACCTATTGAACAAACTAAAGAAGAAGTGTTGTCTAGCGTAGAATACCAATGCAAAAAAAATATGTAGATTTTATCAACAAGAAAATGCTAGTAACTTACCGGCCTCCATACCATCTTCTTCATCTTCAACACAACCTCACAAAAGACATGATGTTTCTGCGACTAGTATTGAAAGCCTCAGAAATAGAATGTGCGGCCGTACCTCTACTACTAATCAAATTAGCGAGTTGGATATTTTTGTTTTGCAGGGTTCTGTACCGTATCAAGAAGTTATCAATGAAGATGGACATGAAGACTTGTTGAAATACTGGAGGGGGAATGAGAAGACCTTTCCGACACTTTCATTGACGACCCGAGATGTTTTGAACATTCAAGCGTCATCAACTGCGTCCGAAAGTGCTTTTTCTGCCGGCAGATATCAAATAGGAGACCACAAACACTCATTAGCCGGAGACAGCTTGGAAATTACAGTATTATTCAGAGATTGGATACGAGCAGAGCGGAGAAGGTGCGGTCAACCGGAGATCAACGAAGAAGAAGATGAAAACTACAACGAAATCTTAACCGAAGGTAGTGGAAGCGACGTGGATCAATTTGACCAACAAATACAATTTCCAACCGAAGAACCACAGGAAATCATCAAGCAATTAGAACATGTGTTTTTGAGAATGTAATTTTTTTAATTGCAATTTTATTATGTAATTTACAACTTTTGGACAACACCACAAAGTTGCAATTTAGATTTTAGACAATTGTATTTGTATTACAAAAAATCATGTCTATTAAATAATATAAGAGGTACAAAAACAGCCTTGGGATGTTTTTATTACACTATCTTATCTTGTTTAATAAGTTTTTTTTATACATATGTTATTTAAAAAAAAAAAAAACGAAAACCCGCCGGACCCCGCCTCGACCCGAGCAAGTCCCGCCAGACCCTGCCCGCCAGACCCGAGCCCGGCCCACTGGCCACCTCTAGTTGTAACATCCCATACTTTTGGGTCATAGTTTAAATCGCTAAGCGTTTATAAAATCGTTAAGCGTATGTAAATAGATCCGAGCGTTGGAAAAATTTAACTTTTATCTACGTATGCTAATAAATAGAATAGGATATAAAAGGATAAAACCCCGAAATAATTTTGGACATAACAAGTGTGACGATGGGGAGCGAAAATAAATTTGGTGCGTGCACAAAGGAGTTATGGACTAGTGTCATATTACAAATTATAACATTAAGTATATGAAAGTCTTATAAGTTATTAAAATTCAAGTGAATTGGGATCACATAATTAATTATGTGTGTGATTGATTAATCGCGGGATTAATTAATTTAGGTGGGAGTTCGACGTGTAAGTAGTTAGAGGGGACTGAACTTAGCAACTGGACATGTTATTAAGGGGTGCATGAGAGTTAATTTTTTATGGGAGACATCATGATGGTAAATAATTAAGGTCATTTAATGCTAAGGGGTTCATTACACATTGGGAGTTGTACTTTTGGCATTGGGAATCGGTTGTAACATTCCGCAACATTAGTTACTTGAAGAGAAAGAGTTACACCAAACCATTTCATTTCCTTGATCTGAAAACGTGTGAAGCAAAGCAGTACTTTTTAATTTCAAGATTAGATAAAGAGCAGCAACTCTCGGTCTCAAAAGCTGTAGAAAAGGGATCCAAAAATTATAGCCAATACACGTCTCTTTTGGGTTGAACAAAGAGACGTACAAGCAGCAATAATTGAAGTCTCCGTTTTCAATTCAATTTCAAGTTATTGACCTTGGATTCGAATGTATGTTATGACAAATTATTTCTTTCTTTTGGCATGTTCCATGTAACGAAATATAATCGTGATATTGCTCCATAATTTATTCTACTCCTACTAGTTAAGAATATTCATGTTATTGATTCCTATGTTAAAAGCATGTCTAAATATGTTCCTAAGTCCTTATTAAGGCATACGAAAAATATGTTAATATTTACGATGTTAACTGAAGGTACAAGGAGATTATGTCATTCAGGATATTTTATTGTGATTCATGCATTTTCATTTGCATTGTATTCGTGTTTTACCCAAGACCGTATATTGGGGACGGGAAACGGGAAACGCAGACCACCTGATCAGTTGTGATATGATAAATGATAAAGCCTATGTAGCTAGCATGTGTGGCTTAATGAAGGAAAATGCCTGATTAAGGGCCAATATATATATATATATATATATATATATATATGATTGGGAGGAAGATGCCCTTGTGTGGCCAGTATATATGTATTTACCACATTATGCATGACATTTAGACATATTATGTCCACAGAGGCCGACATAAAATGATGCCCACAGAGGCTGTTATGGTAAGGAAGATGCCCAATGGGGCCGATGTATATGTATACCGCATTGTGCATGACATTTAGGCATATGTATTAGGACCATCAGAGATATGTACTATTGGTCAGTTGTTTTTGTTTCAGTTATTGTTATATCTCTGTTATACTATTGTTCATGCCTGACATACTCAGTACATCAGTCGTACTGATGTCCCTTTTGTCGGGGGACACTGCATTTCATGCCCGCATGTTCAGTAAAAGAAGGTGACGGTTCACGTTAGTTTATTGCGAATCCAGCGGATTTTTGGAGCACTGCCCTTGTTCGGAGTGTTGGTCTAATTTTGGTACGGTACATTTTTTGCTTGTATATATGGGGATGGCGGGGCCCTGTCCCGACCTTTGATGATGCCACTCCTAGAGGCTTGTAGACAGGTGTCCTGTGGATAGTGGTCTTGTATGGCCTTATCGTCTTTGGTATGGATATGTGTATATATAAGATGGTTACCTTATTTTCATAATTTTCTTTCGGCTTAGTTCGTAATTAATTATGATTAGATGTTAAATATACGAATGGCGGTACCAGGCGGGTGGAATCCGGGTGCCCGTCGCGGCCCTCCGGTTTGGATCGTGACATTGGTCAACCTAAAGGACATTACTAAGAACTCATGGTGACCATAACGTGTCCTGAAAGTCATCTTAGAAATATATTACGTCCTAATCTTCAGTTAATGATAACCTGACCTCAATTCAATCTTGAAAAAGACTAAATGGTTACAAGTCAATGCAAAAATTAATATCATGATCAGGTGGAGAACTCCTGGAAGGTCTGTTGGAAACACCTCCGGGAACTCTCTCACTATCGGATTCGGCTCTAATGGGGGAGTCTATGTACTAGTATCTCGGTTGTAGGCTAAGTAAGTGAGGCACCCCTTCTCAACCATCCATTGAGCTTTAGGGAACAATATAACTCTCTTTGGCTAATGACTAAAAGTGACTTTACACTCTAATTAAAGAATACTTGGCATGGCTGAAGTAGCTATCTTGGTGTGACAGTCCAATATCGCATGATAACGAGATAACTCATCCATACTGAGGATTGCATCAACGTCTACCATATCCAAAACCTTCAAATTTACATGCGTGTCATACTCTATCAAGGTAACTACATAAGACCGATAAACCCGATCTACCACTAGGAAATCCCTAACAGAAGTAGAAATATGAACAGGTAAAGAAAGTGAATCACACATCATATCCAGACTTGAAGTATAGTATGTAGACACATAAGAATAGGTAGAGCCTAGATCAAATAGTATCGTAGAGGAACGATAACAAACTGGAATTATACCTGTGATAACTACACCAGAGGCCTCTATCTTATGTCTACCCGGAAAGCATAACAATGAGCACGATTACCCTCAGCCTGAGTGAGTATCCTCCGACCGGACTGAGAACCACCTCTACCAGAATAAGAACTACATCTACCACCTTGGGAACCTCTGCTCTAGGTGTGGGGGTCTAATAACTCTAATGTTGCTCACTACGCCTGAGTTTGGGACACACTCTCTTTTGAAGTGCCCGGATCATCACACTCAAAATATCATTTGGGAGCCATGGACCGTTGAGAAGGTTCAGTGCCTAAATGTCCACGACGGCCTGAATGCTTAAAAATATTATGGGACACATGTCCCAAACCATAAGAACCACATATAGAATGACCTCTCTCGAATACCGGTATGGCTACATTAATGGGTCAACTGAACTGGCAGTGATGTCTCCGACCAGGATAACGCTTATCTCTGGATGAGGTACCTTCATAACTACTAAAGTGGGGCTTATTGCTCGCCCACTCCTGATAGTCCTCACACTTAATAAACTCGACCTCCTTGACCGCATCTACTACCTTCTGAAAAGAAGCTCCTGAGTCATCCATCTGAGTTGCAACCAAACGAAGAGAACAAGTCAATCCATTGGTAAATCTACTCACCCTCTCAGCCTTATCTAGAAGAACTATCAAAGCATGTCGAGACAATTCATGGAACTATGCCTCATACTCGGCCATTGTCATGCCCTCCTGGCGTAGCCCCTCAAACTGAACCACCCATTCTCTCCCTCACACTAGGGGGAATGAACTTCTCCAAGAATGCCTTAATCAATGTAACCTAAGTAAAGGGAAGAGGCCCTGCTAGTCTGGTCTCAACACACAACCTTCATCACTGCTTGGCTGGTCCAATCATCTGAAAAGTTGTCACGACCCAAATCATGGGCATTATGGTGGCACCTACACAATCCCCCAGTAGGCGAACCAATTTCCCAAAAACAACTTTTAAAAAGGGTTTGAAATAAATGCGGAAGAAAATCAAGTTACAATCATGAAGAACTTCATTAAATCATAAGAATAATGAATTGGAAATCAACCTTTCATTCCCAGAACCTGGTCTGACTTATACAAGGACTCTAAAATACAATGTCTGAATACGAAATATATAGTACTGCCCGAATGAAGGGAACATTATATAAGATAGAAACCATGGCCACTGAATAGAATAGTCTATCTCAGCTTCCCGTGCTCTAAACTGTAACCTAATAGACCGAGTACCTGCACCCAGAAAAGATGCAGCAAGTGTAGCATGAGTACATAACGTACACATGTAGACATCATAGGGCGACAATGATGGGAATACATAATCAGAGATAAATACCAAGTTGACACCACATAATCCTATCACTAACAACTTAAAACGGGCAAGTAAGTCATATTGGTTACACAGTATGTTTAAGAGATTACCAATCAACCTACCATAAAACAATACCCTAAACATGTAGCATTCATAATACGTAAATCTACTATGCCATAATTGTGTCAGACAATAAACTAACAATCCTTAGGCAGTCCTGAATGCTTAAATTGCATCGACATTCTCATATTCCCTTAATCCTCTACTCACACCCTTAAACTTAATAATGCTAGAATTCATATTAAACCTTAATTCATTGGTTTAACAACAAAAGTAAAAATCATACGCGTGGTTCATTCTTACATCTCGTTAGACCTTCCACAATATAACCAGTAATAGAAGTAGCACCTTATTTACATGAATTGCCTTGGTCGTAAACCTAATTCTGCCCAACTTCACTCACGCATGATACTCTTTTGATACATTAGACTCTTACCACACTAGCAATTAGCTCCTTACTCCTTGCCTATACCAATTAATAATGATTTCACCTTAGGCACCCCTACCCCTAAGCCAGGCACACAACCCAATGAGCAATTACAAGTCAATAATTCATGCATGCAAACAAATTCAATATCGACTACCAGACACAAAGGGTAATCATACACCAATCCACAGAGACAACCGACTGGCAACCATATAGTTCCACATAATCATTCAATCAATAATATCACAATTGAGTAAATAATCCTTAGTTCTAATTACTATCCAAGTCACGTATCACCTCACACAAAAACAAGGCATGACTAAAGATATGAATGACGATGCAATGCATATGTAATGTATCTTTCCATCAATTGGTATACACACTTCACAAGGATATGCCATATGAAAGTGACCCATGGGGAACTCGCGAAGTCTATATACCCTTCTGCTCCGCAATAACTCATTAGATCATGGAGCCCAGCTATTGGCTGTAATAATATCATGTTGCAGACATGCAACTCTGAGCCATTCCCACGTATCAATATCATCTCAGTGTTGTCATGATCTCAATAGTATTCTTACCTTTCCCAATCCTTTAAACCCATAACATAATCATACCACTCCATTATCATATCATCAAAACCAAGAGTGTATGAATTCAAATGACATATAAAAGTCAAGAAATAATGATACGATGAGATGCAACCAAATAAGAGATGAAATATCACATGCTTCCAAGAATTCAATACGCATACACACTCCAAGTACAAACTAAGATATCATATCAAAAACATGTGTGATGAGTAAACATATGAAGCAACTACGGCGACAAGCCCAAATAATTAGCAGTCGAAACGAGCAGGAGGTTGATTCATCAAACCCCATCATCACAGTTCAATACCAATACCCACTTAGACGTTCATCACAACCGCCTAAGTGGACCCCTAAACACGCCCAATACCCTTCAATATTTATAACTAATTACATACTTTTATCAAAGTCTCAAAAATCTAAATCATAGCCTACCTCAATGCTGAGCAGGAGCCACAAATGGTCGATTCCTCAAAGTGCACTTTTGGCTCCTCAGAGCTCTTCATAGCGAATCATAGTCTAACAGGTAATTTCTACACATTAATATCAAGCAAGCCTATACAAAAGTTCAACCCTTAATCAAACATAAAACACCCAACCTTCCTCCTGGGTCCACGATGCCAAAATCCATCCCATATTACCCCAAAAGCTTATAAACATGACTATTGGTCATAACCCAAAATTAATCTGAAAACCCATTTCATTTAGACCCCCAATTCCAATGTTACCTAAGAAAACCTAATTTATAACACTAGGTTCTTCCCTAATTTAAGAAAAGGTTTTCAAGAATCAAATTAATCACTACAACACAACTATTGTTTCCACCCACCAACTTATTTAGAAGGATTTCGTCTTTACCCATTTATTTTCATCGCAAATCAACATTGCAAGATTCCCACCATTAAAAGTATTTACTACCTTTCCTTCATTCAAAGCTTTTACCCCCAATTACTAGGATATTAAAGAAACATAACAAGGGCAAAAATAGATTACCTTCCATAGAGGAAAATTAGGCTAAGAATGCAAAAAAGCCATTTAGGGTAGCCCCCAATTTGAGATATACAATTTGGACAAGAGTGTTATCTCTAGGTATTTATATACATAGGACTTCCAGTACTTCTGTCACGGCAGACACAATTCCACAGGCGCAGACTCGCTGAGGTGAAAGATGGGCTGCTGGAGTGAAGGTACGTGACACCTCACCAAGCGCCGAGGAGAAAAACCTCTGTTGAAGAGGAAACTTCCCGTCCGTTGGGACGGACACGATTTCACCATGGCAAAAATTCTCTTTTCTGCAACACTCCACTTCACGCTATCTTCTTTCAACTTCGTAAGAGCTACTCAACTCATAATTTACACTAGAATGACATTGGTGAATGCGCAGAGGAAAGTTATAACAGGACATTCAGGTGGAGAGTTCATAACGACCGAACGGGTCGTTACAAAAGTGGTGTAGTACACTCCATAAGACCTTACTAACTCAAAGTTATGCAACCTCTCACACAAGTTAATCAATAACTTATAAGCATCATCACTAGGGTTCCCATCTTACCTAAGAGGATCCATCTTCTTAAATCAGTCAAACATCTTCTGGTCCTTCAATGTCATCGTGGACTGAGTAGCTGGAGGTGAATTAATACCAGGCACACCGAAGAAACAAATAGCCACATCAGCAGTTGGTTAAGCCCCTAGGTCTGAAATCGAAGAACAATCATATAATCAGAAAGTCTGCCCTCCGACTTTGGTCTGAGAATCATCAGGAGTGACTAGTAGAATACCCGCATTTGTCATACTCTCAATAAACCCCAACATGCAAACAAAAGTGTCCTGAATCACAAGTGTAGAAATGAAACTCGGTGGTACATGTGCCAGCCCAACCTTATCAGTATGATGTTTTCATATTCGGGAATGGCATTCGGCTCAGGAGATACTTCCCTAGTACGGCCTGAACAACCGCTATTACTAATCCCCTGGTCGGTTCTGTAACTCAAGGTCTACCCTTGTATCTCCCTCTATCCCTACCCCGTGCAACAACGGTGGCAGTAGGTACGAGTGCAGGAGCAGGTAGAGGCTCATGTCCTCCAGTCGCAGTCCAAAGAGTCCTCACCATCTGTTCGAAAGATTAAAACAAAGAGATTTAGAATTCAATAAAGTCAAGAACGCACGATAAGAATGAAAAGATGAAATTTTTCTAAATTTCATAGTCTCTCAAAGATAGGTACGGATGTCATCGTATTGATCCTCAAGATTCTACTAGACATTTATCTTTTTTAATCATGAGACCGGTGAACCTTGGCTTTAATACTAATTTGTCACGATCCAAAATACCAAAGTGGTTGTGAGGGCACCTACTCTAACCCATACGCAACTCAAGTAAAAGCTAAAGTCTTTAACAATCATAATAGTGGAAATATAAAGTAAGAATAACATATAAGTCAATAATATAAGGTCTCATAACTCACAAATACAGAAAACTAAGTCATACACCTCCCAAAACCTAGAGTCATAAGCACAAGAGCCACTAAATAATGAGTACAAGTTAGAATGTCTACAATAATTATTAGAAAGGTAAAAGACAGAAAATAAGATAGATGTGGTGACCATTGTTGCAGAACAACCAACAACTCACCCTGTCCAGTACTCGAACTCAGAACATGACCTACACACGGAAAAGGTACATCAAGTGTAGAGTATGCGAAACACGTGTACTCAATAGCACCGTTGACCGACCCTAAAATGAAGCAATGGTAAGGGTTGGTTCTTCTGATAATTACCTTTACACTTCGTTAGTAAACAATTCAAATAGTTAATATCAGTTAAGAAATTAGAGAGTAGAAAGTCCACAATGAAGTAAATTCCAAACTAATTCTTAGAAAACTGATTCTTTCTAAGAATCCATATACAAGTCAGGAATGAGAATATAAGAAAATACGAATGATATGCAACGGCCAAATGTACTTGAATACACACGCTCCTACGGTAAGTTTCATCTGACCCATGGGGAACACATGTTGTCCATATACTCACCAAAAATTCTAGATTTCTTAGATTACATCGAGCATCCAGCCGATAGGCTATATTGTCATCATCACTCCATCAAATACCATATCCAAATGGGACACCCTAGACAATTCTATCCCATATGATTCATCAACTACGTATGCCAGTGATATCATATGAAGTGTGAAATGAATATGCATACAACAGATAACTACACAGTATTAAATAATTTCTAAAGGTAACTACTTTTTATAATTTAGACGAGAATTGAAGTGATAAATGCACAATCAATTAAAAGATTTATCAAGTCTGGCTATCATAAGCCCATTTCACTGAACAATCAAGTCAATCAAGTAAATTTAGCATTTACTTGCTAATGTCCATATGCTTTGGTATTCTCTACTATATAATAATTATTTATTTTCATTAATTTACCCATAACATGACATTGGTACCCGAACAAGTACTCATCACCACACGAGTATGAGACCATAATTCCCCATTACTCTCTTTAATTAAGTCAAACCAACACAAAAAACTTCATAAATACTAATAAATACTAATAAGTCTCAACTTGACTTGATTCCGAAGCTATAACAATAAATCCATGACCTTGCCCTTCCTTTGAGCTTCCGAACGATTTCAATCTGTTCAAATATGGAATCTACATAAGCATACGAGTTCGTAGACACTCATATTGCTATGCTAATATTTTGGGTCCAAAAGGTTGACCCAATAAACAATCTCAAGTCGCGAAGGTCAAAATTGTAATTTTGTCATAAATTCAGTTTACCCAAAGCCTAAAGGTAAAGGATCTCAAAAATTATCAAAATCCAATCACAAATTGACATTCAATTAGTCATTTACTTAAAATCCATTTTCTTGAAAAACTCAAATTTATAAGATCAATCATGGATGAGCTCGCTAAATAAAAGATGGAATCAAGTGGAAATACTTAGATTAATATTAGAAACTTACCCCCCAAGCCAAAACTTGAAGTTTGTCATTGAATCACCCAAAACCGAGCTCCCAACTCCCAAAGTTGGTTTATGAACAATGAAATATGAAGTGGAAATTTAACTCTATCCAGGCATCAATTCTTCACCGCGAACGTGGACCCCCTCCCGCGAACGTGAGCCAACCTGATTCAAAGCATCACCGACATGACTTCCATATCACGATCGTGATGGCTAAAGCTGACTCGGTCCAGATCTTGGGGTCCTTCTACACGAACGTGAGCCACTGGTTGTGATCGTGGTCCCCTGGACCACTCACCTCATGAACGCAACCTCTCTTCCGCGATCGTGTAGGAGGAAACTAGATACTAGACATCAGATTTTTCTTGTGTTTCCTAAATTTCAATTCAATATTTGAAACTCATCTAGAACCTCCTGAATACAAATCAAATATGTATTTTAGTCATAAAACACGTTATGAATCTGTTGCGCACTCAAAACACCCAAAGGGGGTTGTCTTGACCCGATGTTGACCGTGGTCAACTCCAAATCCTTAACTTAACTAGTGTCTCAACCAATTTCTCAAATCACACTTGAATCCCTCGGGACCCAAACCAATTATTTAACTAAGTCATAAATTGCATTCTGAACCTCATTGAATTGACAAAACATTGACACTGACTCATTTACCCCCAAAGTTGACTTTGGTCAAACTTCCTCAATTTCTTAACTTAAGAATTTCCAATTTTACTAAATCCGATCCGAAATCACCCGATTGCCTTGGGCTGCACCACCATCCCCATAAGTCATAGATATCAATATGAAGCTACGGAAAGCATATTTTGGGGAAAACAAATCCAAAACCTCAAAATGACAAAATGGGTCATTACAAGGCCAAAAATCTGGAGGAATAAAAATGATTAGCCATTAATCCGGGCACTAAAAAGAACTTAATGGGCCACAAAACTAGCCATTAAAATCAGCAAATAAACCATCCACTAAAGAAATTGAAAAGGCAGAATTAAGTCAGATGTTACAAGTGTTTGAATTCTGACAATCTACCTAGACATGTTCTTGTAACAACATATTTGGACATATTCATGATAAGCTCAAAATATCAAAAAAACAATCAAAATTGGAATTGGATTTGATCTCAAGTATGTCTCAAAGATGTACAAGAGAAACACATGTCATGAAATTATCAGAAGATAGTCATATATGTTCCAAATAGAGAATGGTTAAAGGATGAATAAATTCAATGCATTGATCAATAATAAAACCCGACACATACATGCTACTGGCCATGCCATAGAGTCATGAACCATTGGAGACTCGCGAGGTCCATATAATCCTCAACACCATCAAAAATTGTTTCTCATCGGAGTGTGAGAATCATATCGTATTATATCACCTGGAACCATTTTCGACCGTGTTGCGAGAACATCCTCTTTTCTGAATTCATATGACTATCCCGTATCTCATTCAGTGACTCACTCCAACAAGTATGTATGTATGAGTGAATACTGCATGTATGGTATCATATGCCAATAATATCACGAGAGTATGAAAAAAATATGCGTACACCATGAACTTACTAATATCAACTAAAAATCAAGATTCCTATTTCATGAATTATATTACATATAGAGTGATGAAGGTAAAATTAATCACAAATCAGATCTATTAATCAAACATGGCTATCATAGCCCACATAACAACAACCATACCAAACCAATGGATTTATCACCACCTCCAATGCCTGCAGGCTCAACATGATTTCTCCTTCACAAAATATTCATTTACATTAATTACCCGTATAAATACACCAGTACCACACAAGTGCTTATCACATTCATGAGTGTGGGACCCCCTATCACGCTCAATACCCATTCAATATTTATAAACTATGTACGTCCTCCAATCAGAGACTAAGGAGTAAACTATAACCTACCTCGAAAGCCGAGCGGGAGCCACGAATAGTCAAACTTGAGATTTCCCCTTTTGAAGTGCCTCCAAATGTGCCAAGTATATCAAATATAAAATCTATATAGACACACGAGTCCATAGACACCCATATTATCTGTATAATAATTCGGGTCAAAACCGCCCCAAAAGGTGATTCGGACCCATGTCGACGAAATCAGAAATTTCTTTTTAAAATATTTCACCCTACGCTTAAGGATCTCAAATCCAGAAAATCCAATTAAAAAGCCTTGATCTTGGCCTTCAATTTCTCTTTCTTCATAAAACCCAACTTAGGCACAAAACTCTATTTTTCTACCAACCCATCATGAATATGAAGCTAAAATAATGGATTAGACTAATGATAAATACCTAAATAGAGATTAGGATCTTACCACCACGAAGAATCGAAGTCTTAGCACTTGAAATCACCTTTAACAGAGCTCTCTAACTCAAAACTAGAAATAATAAAGTCTAGGTTCATTTTGGGGAAATAAAAGGTTTCTGTCCAGCGATATACGTAGGTGAGGAAATTCTATCGCGGGTGGGATACCGCACCAGTGGAAAACCCCACGTATGTGCGAGAACTCATTAAACTCCAGAGGTCCGCAGGTGGAGACACCCAAGCGCATGTGTGCATCCGCTCCTGCGACCTTTCCTTTGCAGGTGTGCATGTCTGCCCCCTTAACCCAATCTCGCACCTTCGACCTACCATGCACAAGTGCGGCCATAAATCTATAGATGCAGTACACCAGAACAATAACTTACCAAGTTCCAAAAACTTTTGATCCAACATTTGAAACTCGTTAAGAACCCCACGAACGAAAACCAAATATGAAACTTGAGTATAATCGACGCTACAAACTTTCTCATGCAAGCAAAACACTAATTCTACATCAATAAGGAACGCTTTTCCATAAAAATATCCTAAATTTCTCACAAATCAAAACATAGCAACCTAACATTCAAAACCTTCCTGAACCTCTCAATATACGCACCACCTACTAAACTAAGTCATAAATCATGTTCTGGACCTAATGCAACTGTCGAAATTCGATTTCAGACATACGTATTTACTCAAAGTCAACTATTGGTCAACCCCTTTAAACTTAAGAAACTTAAAACTTGGGTTTTCTCCCCCGATACTCATCCGAGAACCTCAGAAATTATGTAACCCATTCCCTCAAGTTATAAACATCAAAATGAAGCTACGAAAATAAAAAATATTCCAATCCAAGTTCTATTTCTTCTCGTGACCATATTTTTAGGCATATTAAATACTAAAACTGACTTAATTGTCAAAAACCAAACAATTACATACTGAGATTTCTTAAAGTCACCAATCAGAGCACGTTTTTTCCAAAATGACCAATTGATTTAAATAATTAAATACTCAAATTTCCAAAATGAAATATTCTCCCAAAGTCAACCAAATGATATTCGTTTCACTTCAAATTTTGAGCACAAGTCAAAATAATTATTGTGAAGCTTCAGGAATAAGCGACACATAAAATAGAGCATCGGGTTTCAAAATGACCGACCAGGTCATTTCATTCTCAGTTTGATAATGATTTGGGATTTGTTTCTTAATAGGTGAAATGATAAATCGATATTAAATTATAGTTTTACCCTTCGGTATATAAAGTCACTTCATCTAGTTATAACTTTTGATGTTGGCGAATTAGTCTAGTTTGTCACGCCCAAAATCTGGGGAGGCGTGGCTAGCACCCGTTGCCATACTTGACCCCGAGCGTACCAAACTTTAACTCGTGTAACATGAGCACATCAGATAAACTAGGTCAATAAGGTCGATTATGAATAATATGTGAATAGTAGCTAGCTCAAGTGACGTGGGATTATTCCCAAAGATATATGTATATCTACACTGGCCGACAAGGCCGTCATGGATGTCTATAAACAGCAAGACCCAACAAAATATATACAATGGCAGACAAGGTCACCAGGCTAATATACTGTATACAAAGGATACGTCTACAAGCCTCTAAAGAGTAAAAATTGTACTAAGGTTGGGACAGGGCCTCGACCTACCCATCATATATATACACAATGCTCTAGACTTGGTAACTCTGGATGACATGGAGCTTACCAATCAGGTGATACTCGACAAGATCTACTGTGGAGATCTATCTGGCAGTATATCAAGACCTGTAAGCATGAAATGTAGTTCCTCAGGAAAAATGAACGTCAGTACACAATAATGTACCGAGTATGTAAGGCGATTAAAATAACTGAAACTGAAACAAAACTAAATTACAAGATATGCTAAACATATATGAGGAATCAATAATAATATGAAGATATACTTACCTGTTTCTGACTTCTAACAACTGAACAACACAATAGAAAACTATCTAGCCTCATATAAGTCATCTAAACATGTGTAAATAGCCCCAACAACAACTGTATAATAGCCCCGTAGGCAAATGTGTATGTATGATAGCCTCGAAGGCAAGATACACATAAATATAGCTCTGAAGGCACATGTAAATAGCTCGAAGGAAACTATATATGTATAGCTCTGAAGGCATTGAACATAGCCCCGTAGGAAAGATGAATATGACCCCGAAGGCAACAATATGTATCAAAATAGCCCTGTAGGCATGAGCAATTCTATGTATACTATGATATATATTCTATCTTCTTAACTATGCAAGCAACAATGCTAACTGTAACTACATTTCCGACAAGGGAGAACTGATATAGAGGAGTCATGGTATACATGAATATAGTCTCTACGACTAGTACTTCTTTGTGCGATTGATTAGAACGTTCGATGAAGAATCATGTCAAAATAAGGAAAAGGATAGCCTCACATGCCTTTGAATATCATCTTAACAATCCAACGAGCTCAGCCGTATATCTCCTTAATCTACACAACGATAATTACACTATAGTTAAGCCACATAAACTAAGAAATTGACACAAGAGCGACAAGCTAGGCTATACAAATTTGGACAACATCTCCTCTGTTTCTTCTACTTCGCTCAAGTTCAAAACAACCAGAATCATACTATATTCACCAAATTTCAGCCACCACACAACTTAGAAAATCACCAAACATTCCATACAATAACAACAACATCAAAATACGATTATCCGCTATTAATTCTGTATTTCTCATCCCACAATTTAGCTATGACCTGGACGAACTTAGATATATCTAGGAGCATAAAATTCTTACCTTATGTTCCATGAACTACTCTTCTTCCTCCTTACTTTACTTCGAAGAAATCCAAGATCCAATAACACTAAAAAAAATAAAACAACGAGATCAAAGTAGTGAGCGAATCCCGAATATTAATCTTGAGAAAAATTATACTTTTCTTCCGCATAATATCAAGTCACGTTGCTGCTAATACAACATGAAAATCACGTCAGTTTTTCTGCCATAGATTGAATATGTTGTTGGTAGTTCTTACTAAATAAAGAATAGGTTTTCAAAGTGTAATTCTATGAACTCTCTTTTCCCTTTTATACATGGAATGTGGGGCCTACCAAGCACTTACTAATTGAAAACCCCCCTTCCAAATGCATCCACCAAATCAATATGTTGAAGAGTCACTTCTACTCTTTTATAGTATCTTCTCACGTGGAAAAGGTGCCACATAAGCACTAATATTACTTAATCCTTTTTCTCCACTTAAGCTCCATAAGTGGCTAATTTTTTTTATTCCACTAAACTCCAAAATAACTAATTACACATATACAAATTTATGAATATAAAATTACTTATACAAATTTTTATTTTTAACACACTTTCTATACTCATAATTATGATCATGTGATATATAACACTAGTGCGTAGCCTTTTTTGGAACACACAAGATATTGTCTCCAATCACCGTCATCTTACTTTAATGTCTTAACTAATTTTCGGAATCCATCCTTTTATATATTAAGCTCTTGATCTACATACTTGAACACAACCATATTCTTGTGGGTTTGGGTAAATTTGCTCATGTTGGTGTTACACCCCGTACTTTATATGTCGTATTCATCGTAGGTTAAATAACGTAATCTTGGTGAGGTTGATATCCATCCACAAGATTAAGAAAGGTGTAAATAAGTGTTAAGTAAATTTCATACAAGTTCAGGGCTAAACGAATCGAAGAAACTAAGTTCGTCGAAACTCTGGGAAAGGTAGGCAGAATTTTGGACAGGTTTTGGCTCAAACTTTTGGGAGTATATATTATAGTATATAAGTATTTATAGGTCCATAAATTATGTAAATTCAAGTTCAGCGAGTCTACTTTCCAAGGAAAAACCCGTTTGTCAATCAGAGTACTATGCAATAAGTTATGTATGTTTTAAGAAAGTACTGCAAAGAAGACCGTAAAATTAGGATTTCCCATCGTAAAACTAAACAGAAACTTGAAAATATATTTACAAAAAAATGTGAGGAAGAAACAGAGCGTAAAACCTAGCATAAAAGTGAAGCGGTGGCTGACTTTTGAGTGTTATTTAAGCGATGCTACACATTTTAATCTCATTTTTGACCTTAACAACCCTATATCAATCCTAAACTCTCTCCTAAATTTATCCAATAGTCCAAGAACAAATCCCAATGCAAGATGCATAAATTAAATGTCAAAAACCTTGTGGTACTTGTAGAATTCAAGTCTTCGTGTTGTTATCAACTCGGGAGTTATCTTAAAGTGAAGTAAGCTTGAAGTTGGGGTCGTAGCTACAAAACTAAGGTAATATCTTTATCCTTAACTTGTATTCAAGTATATCTAAGTCTTGGCTAAGCTACGCTAGCTAGAACTTACGAATAAACGGTCGTAAAGTCATTTAGGAATTGTGAAATGTTGTAGACTATTTTGGGAGGTGTTATTGATATTATAATGGCTGGAAAATCATGGAAATATTGTAACCTATACAGGATGTAGTGGAAGTGAGTCTTGAGGATGGGAAGAGTAAAGGAGAGTATTGAATTTTGAGCTAAGAATCAAGCTTGTAGCACGTCATATTGAGTTCTAGTTATCCATCGACTTGGCGTTAGTATTGTTGACACTATATTGTATGGCCCCATAGAGTGGCTCGATTTTACTTTTATGCATATTTTCATGAGTATGTCAGTTGTGTGCCCTTAACGGCTTTTCTGAGATTCGGATTGCCTTCTGTACCCTTCTCATGTATTACATTGTTATTTATATGCTTTACCTATCTTACATATTCAATACATTCTTTTGCACTAACGTCCCTTTATGGGGAAATGTGTTTCATGCCCGTAGTACAAGTAGACATATCGACGTACCTCCACAATAGGGTACTTGCTTTCAGCTATTGATAGTCGCACTCTACTTCTCCAGAGTTGTTGTACATAGTCGGTAGGCACTGTTGTATATGCTAATAGCTCTGTTGGGTATGGTGGGGCACTATCCTGACCTATTGATGTGTTGTAGTACTCTTAGAGGCTTGCATACTGATCGTCGGTATATATTCATTTTTCTTGGCCTTGTCGAGCTCTTTGTCGGTTGTTTACACGCTTGTTACGGTATATATATATGTGTGTGTGTGTGTGTGTGTTGTTGATATATATATATATATATATATATATATATGTGTGTGTGTGTGTGTGTGTGTGTGTGTGTGTGTGTGTGTGTGTGTGTGTGTTGTTGGGCTTTTTCTGCGTGCATGATATTTTTGCCTTCTATCTTATCATTGTTATTGGAAGGCCTTGTAGGCCCAAGTCTCATGTTGTATGGTTCATGTACTACAATTTGAACGCTCGGGCCTTAGGGTGCTGACTGACAGCCACACCCCCCAAGGTTGGGGTGTGACAAACTTGGTATCATAGCAGATTTGTCCTAAGGAGTCTGCAAGCCTTGTTTAGTCGAGTCTTATTTATCGATGTGTTGTGCACCAAACTTATAAGCAGGAGGCTATAGGACATTTAATATGGTTATCTTTCTTTTTGATCTAGATCGTACGATAGAGCCGAGTCATAAATGTTCAACTCCTAATCCCTCTCTTATTTATATTTCCAGCAATGCCTGTTACTAGACGACATGAGGCAATTAGGACGTTGGATGAGGAGGCGGGAGAGGGCGCTAACCAGGTGCCACTCACTAATTTGGGGCAGCAAGAGTATCAGGATGAGGCTGTATCTTGGGCCTCCAAGAATCCACCCCACCACCTCCAAATTAGCATAAGGGAGCTCATGTACCCGTAAATCCTCCCCAAGTTACTCCTGAGCAAGATCTTGACATGTGAAGTGTCGTGTAGTTGTTGACTCGATTAGTGGCTGCTCAGGCCAGCGCCCAACTACTGGTCCTTCTGATGGAGCGGTCAGTGCGAGAGTTTGAGATTTCATTAACTTGGACCTATCATTATTCATGAGATCAGACCCGAATACGGACCCGCTGAACTTTCTGGACCAGATGCAACGTACTTTGTGGGTAATGCATGCCACAGATACTGAGTTTGTGGAGTTAGCTTCCTATAGGCTATGAGATGTTTCCCTGACCTGGTATGAGACTTGGGAGCAGACTTTGGGACTCCGTTACCCACCAACAGGATTGAGAGAGTTTTTTTAGGCCTTCTTACGGTAATATTTGCCAGTAAAGCTTGGTCGGTCTAGGTAAGACAAGTTTCTACATTTAGAGCAGGGTAATATGAGTGTTCGAGAGTATAGTTTGCAGTTTAACTCCTTGACCAGGTATGCTCATATAATTGTGGCTGAGATAAACGACCAGGTACATCGGTTAGTGGATAGTTTGGGACCGCATTTGGTTAATGAGTGTGCCCCGACCTCTCTGAATCTGAATATGGATATCACCCGCATTCAGGCTTACGCACAAAATTTAGAGGATCGTAAGAGGCATCAATGAGTTCATTGGGAGCGAGATAGAGGACAACATAAGATGGATCGGTTTGTAGGTGATACAAGAGAGTTCAGGGGTGGGTTTCGGCCATAATTTGCTAGCGCCCATCTTATCCAACAGCTAGTGCACCACCACAGTTTTAAATCCAGCGTCGTGATCAAACCATTTATTTTGGTCAGGGTCAGAGTTCACGCACATCAAGCCTGCAATATAGAGGAGAGTCTAGTCAGATGAAACCTCCATTACCTTATTGTGATTGATGTGGTAGAGGCTATTTTGGGCAGTGTCGTCAGGGTTCGGATTTGTGCTACTACAGGCAACTCGGTCATATTATATGGAACTGTCCGTTGAGAGACGCAAGTTGTATGGCGCAGCCAATTGGATATGCAACTGCTTTATCTTCATTTGTATGCCCTATTGGATAAGGTACGCAGACATCAGCTGGTAAAGGTAGATACAGAGGTGGAGCGTCTAGCTCAGGCAGTCATCAGAACTATATTTATGCACTGTCAGGTCGGCAGGATCTGGAGTCATCTCCTGATGTGGTCACAGGTATATTATTCATTTTTTCTCTTAATATGTACGCATTGATATATCCAGGTTCTACTTTGTCGTATATTACTTTTTTTGTTGCTGGTAAGTGTGGTAGGGAACCTGAGATATTACATAATTCATTTAAGGTGTCTACGCCAGTTGGTGGATCCGTGATTGTTAGGCGGGTATATCGGGGATATGATGTGATGATTTATGATCATCATACCTTATCCGACCTAAATGAATTGAAGATGGTCGATTTCGATGTTATTATGGGTATGGATTGAATGGCTTCTTGTTAGGCTAACGTGGATTGCTGGACCAAAGTCATTCGCTTTAATTTTCCAGAAGAGCCCGTTATTGAATGGAAGGGTAATGCTCTAGCACCTAATAGGAGGTTTATTTCCCACCTTAAGGTTGGAAAGATGATTTTGAAGAGGTATATCTATCATCTGGTATGAGTACAAGATGTGGGCAAAACTTCCAACCCTTTAGTCGGTCCATGTTGTAATGAATATCCTAGCGTATTTCCCGATGAACTTCCAGGCATTCCTCTCGAAAGGGAAATTGATTTCGCTATCGATATGCTTCTTAACACCCAGCATGTATCTATTCCTCCGTATATGATGACCCTTGGTGAGTTGAAAGAATTGAAAGCGCAACTGAAGAATTTGTTACAAAAGGGATTTATTAGGCCCAGTACTTCGTCATGGGGTGAAACTTTATTGTTTGTTAATAAGAAAGATGACACATTGAGGATGTGTATTGATTACCGTCAGTTGAGTAAGGTTACTATCAAAAATAAATATCTGCTTCCCAGGATCGATGACTTGTTTGATCAATTGCAAGGCTCCAAATACTTCTCAAAGATCTATCTTAGATCTGGATACCATCAGTTTAGGGTTAAGGAGAAATACATTCCAAAGACCGCTTTCAGGACTAGATATGGTCATTATGAGTTCCTTGTTATGTCTTTCGATCTTACCAATGCACTAGCGACTTTAATTGATTTGATGAATTGGGTATTCAAGTTGTACCTGGATATCTTTATAATTGTGTTTATAGATGATATTCTCGATCAGAGGTAGAACATGCAGATCATTTGTGAGCAGTGTTACATACGCTCCAAGATCGTAAGTTATACACATAATTTTCCAAATTTGAGTTTTAGTTGAATTCAGTGGCTTTCTCGGGCATATAGTATCAGATGAGGGTATTAAAGTTGATGGTCAAAAGATCAAGGCAGTGAAGAACTTGTCGAGGCCCACAACTCCTACTGAGGTGCGTAGTTTCTTGGGCATGGCACGTTATTATCTAAGGTTCATAGAGAAACTCTCCTCTATTGCTGCTCTATTGACGAAGTTGACTCATAAGGAAGCTAAGTTTCAATTGTCCGATGCTTTTTACTCAGAAAGGTTTGGGTACTCAAGTTAATCTCAACAAAACTTTTTACCCACAAATAAACATACAAGTTGAGCGTACTATTCAAACGCTCGAAGATATGTTGCGAGCTTGTATCTTGGATTTTATAGGGAGTTGGGAAGATCATCTACCACTTATTGAGTTTGCCTATAATAACAACTATCACTCTAGTATCAAGATGGCACCATATGAAGCTCTGTATGGATGAAAATGCATATCTCTTATTGGTTGGTTTGAACTTGGTGAAACAAAATTATTGGGTCTGACTTGGTACAACAAGCAGTAGAGAAGGTGAAGTTGATTCATGAGTGATTGTTAACCGCTCAGAGTCTCCAAAAGTCTTATTCAGGTAATCGACGGCGAGACTTAGAATTTGCTATTGGCGATTGGGTATTTCTAAAAGTGTCTCCTATGAAAGGTGTGATGAGGTTCGGCAAGAAGGGCAAGCTTAACCCTAGATATATCGGGCTATATAAGAACATTCAGATAATTGACCAAGTTGCTTACAAACCTGACTTACCCTCAGAATTGGATGCAGTTCATCTAGTATTCCATGTATCTATGCTTCGAAAGTATATAGGTGATC
The DNA here is from genome assembly GCA_029783415.1 of Anisodus acutangulus. NCBI lineage: Eukaryota > Viridiplantae > Streptophyta > Magnoliopsida > Solanales > Solanaceae > Anisodus > Anisodus acutangulus. The sequence goes on from CM056499.1 coordinate 21,314,218, forward strand.
CATTCCGTATTACCCCTGTAGAGGATGTCTAGATTATGAAGGAGTTATCGTATGAGGAAGTTCCTATTACCATCTTAGATTGTCAGGTTCGTAAGTTGCGGACCAAGGAAGTAACTTCAGTTAAGGTGCTTTAGAGGAATAATAATGTGGAAGAGATGCAATGGGAGACTGAGGAGGATGAAGTCTAGTTACTCCTATTTGTTTTGAACCTCAGATTTATATCGACACTCGTGCGATACGACTTTCTTATTTATATTTTATATATATATTGTTTAGGTAATGTTATTGAAATAGATGTAGTAGATGCAACCCAGGGTTCCGACAGTTGAGGTGAGTTATGGTTAACCCTTTTAGATGGATGGTCGTGTGAGGCCAGTATTATTATGTTTTGGTTGTTAGTGGCCCTATGTGGCATTGGATATATGTTTTGGGCTGCTTGACAATTTTTGGATAGCCCTGTTTACAGAGGAAAATCTGCTGAAATTTTTAGAAATCCTAAGAGTTGGAGTCTTTACTCAACATTCAAGGACAAATGTTCCTAAAGAGGGAAGGATGTTACACCCCGTACTTTGTACGTCGTTTTCGATGTAGGTTAACTAACGTAATCTTTGTGAGGTTGAGATCCATCCACAAGGTTAATAAAGGTTTAAATAAGTGTTAAGTATATTTCGTTAGAGTTCGGGGCTAAACAAATCGAAGAAATTAAGTTCGTCAAAACTCGGGGAAAGGTAGGCAGCATTTTGGACAGGATTTTGGCCCAACCCTTTGGGGGTATATCTTCTAGTATATAAAGCTCTATGGGGTCCATAAACTATGTAAATTTAAGTTCAGCGAGTCTACTTTCCAACGCAATAAACCGTTGTTTAATCGAAGCTCTATGCAAGACGTTATGTGCGTTTTACGTAAGTGCTGCAGACGAGACCATAAACTTAATTACGGACCGTAAAATTAGGATTTCCCACCATAACGCTAAACAAAATCTTGGAAATGTTTTTATAGAAAAACGGTGGGGGAAGAAATGGAGCGTAAAATTTTTTACGGAGCGTAAAAGTGAGGCGGTGGCCGACTTTTGAGTGTTATTTAAGCGATTCTTCACGTTTTAATGTCAATTTTCAACCTTAACAACCATAGATCACTCCTAATGTTCTCCAACAGTCCAAGAACAAATTCCAAGGCGAGATACACAAATTAAATGCCGAAAAGCTTGTGGTACTTGTAGAATTCAAGTCTTCGTGTTGTTATCAATTTGGAAGTTACCTTGAAGTGAAGTAAGCTTTAAGTTGGGGGTTGTAGCTACAAACGTAAGGTAATATATTCCTCCTTAACTTGTATTAAAGCATATCTAAGTCTTGGCTAATCTACACAAGCTAGAACTTACGAATAAACGATCGGAAAGTCGTTTAGGAATTTTGAAATGGTGTAGACTGTTTTGGGAGGTGTTCTTGATATTATAATGGCTGGAAAATCATGGAAATCTTGTAACCTATGAAGGATGTTGTGGAAGTTAATCTTGAGAATGGGAAGAGTAAAGGAGAGTATTGAATATTGAGCTAATAATCGAGCTTGTAGCACATCATAATGAGTTGTAGTTATCCCTCGGCTTAACGTTAGTCTTGTTGTCCTTTGTTGTAGATTAAAGTGTTGTACCATTCAAATACGTTCTGGATTATATCGTTGGGATACAAAAGGTATGTAAGGCTTATTCTTTCTTTGGCATGATCTTAGTTAAAGCAAAAATGAGACATGTTCCGTTCTTAATAGCTTGATGGACTTGTGTTCTCATTCCACGAATACTTATAACTCTTGTATGTTCCTTGTCGAAACCATTATTCACATCTTATGATATCCTTGTTGTACGATTGATTCTGAAAACTCTTGTTGGATTGTAGCGTTCGTTGTTTATGGTTCCATAATGATATGCGGGGATTAACGACTTTAGGTCACTCCGCCATGTTCTTGTTGATATTCTGAAGTCTTGCATTGAACTTATATATATGTATCTATTTTCTTATCGAGTAGTGCTATAGTCAGTCGGGTACGGCACTTATACGTGCATGTCACTGCAGTTGATTTTTATATTACCGAGTCCTATTAAGGCCGGGTACGATAATAGTCCTTTCGAGGCTGGGTACATTATGATATGATTTTCTCCACAGAGAGGCGTGACACTATATTGTATGGCCCCATAGAGTGGCTCGATTTTACTTTTATGCATATTTTCATGAGTAATCAGTTGTGTGCCCTCAATGGCTTTTCTGAGATTCTGAGTGACTTCTGTACGCTTCTCCTATATTACATTCTTATTTATATGTTTTACCTATCTTAAATATTCAATACATTCGTTTGCAATGACGTCCCTTTTTGGGGCACTGTGTTTCATGCCCGTAGGTACAAGTAGACATATCGACGTACCTCCACAGTAGGGTACCTGCTTTCAACTGTTGATAGTCGCACTCTACTTCTCCAGAGTTGTTGTACATAGTCGGTAGGCATTGTTGTATATGCTAATAGCTCTGTTGGGTATGGTGGGGCTCTGTCCAGACCTATTGATGTGTTGTAGTACTTTTAGAAGCTAGCATACTGATCGTCGATGTATATTCATTTTTCTTGGCCTTGTCGGCCTCAGTTTATGTATATATGTGTTGTTGTTGGGCTTCTTCTACGTACATGATATTGTCGCATTCTATCTTATCATTGTTATTGGAAGGCCTTGTCGGCCCAAGTCTCATGTTGTATGGTTTATGTACTACAGTTGGTACGCTCGGGCCTTAGGGTGTCGGGTGCCAGCCATACCCCCCAAGGTTGGGATGTGATAGTTGTACAATTCCATTCCTAATCCAAAAATGCGGGGTATTATAGCTTGGATTGTATTTCATTCTAAATAAATATTGAATCTCGACAAAACTTATTCTTTTCGATTCGTTTAACGTCTAATACTTACCAATCATGATCATAAGCCTATATAGCCTTAGGATGAACATGTTTAACCACTTATAACCTCAAAGAAAATCTCACTCTCGAGCTTGCATCAGTTAACTTATGACACAACTTAATGTATGAATATACGGGATGTAACATCATCTCCCCTTAGGAACATTCATCCTCGAATGTTGGACTTACCCGCGTACTGTATTATTCCCATAAAAATAAGTGTCGGTGTAGGGGTTCAAACTCGGGACGGGGCCTGGGATCGTCCCGCCCATCCTGATCCCGACCCCGTCCTGCCCCGCCAACTCCCTTAATATTTTTCCCCCCACCCCATAAACCCTCCCTACCCCCTTAATATTTATTTTTAACCCCTAAGTTAGTATATCTATAAATACATCATTTTCTCTTCATTTTTCTCACAAATGTTTCTACCATCTCAAAAGCTGTAAATTATGAATAGTGAACTTGTCAATTCTTTTGAGTTAAATTATTGACTCCAGTATTGCTATCATTGATATAATGTAGATAATTGTTCGTAGAGCTTACGAGGATTCGGAAAACTTGAATAGCATGTAAGAATTGTTTACATAACACTATGCAATAATCATATTGTGAACAAATAAAGTAGCAACATGAAATGTGTTATGAATGCCAATTTATGAAGCCTTATTGGCATTTAATGGTACATTTGTCTTTGAGTGGCTAGATTAAAGCCAATCTATGAAGCTTTTATGGAAGTTGAATGCGGCATGAACTTAATTAACATATCACGGAAGCATTGACATAAAATGTAGGGAGAGAAAGTAGTTGTAAATTGATGCAACTTTAAATGGTCATAACTCTGCGCTCGGATGTCCGTTTTACCCATTTTTTTTGTTTTGCATATTTTTTCGAGACGTGGCCGGTCAAACTGGCGCCGCCAATTTTTAGGAAAACGTCCATATTCCCAATCAATTTGTGTTTTCTCCCAAATCGGTTTCTAATTTTCTCTTTTCTTTAGTAAACATCTCACGATATACAATAGATTTCAACGTCGAAATTTCGTGGTAATGTAGGTGTGAATGTCAATTTCAGTGTTGGAAATTCAATTTTAAAAAAAAAATGAATCCCGCAACCCAACCTGTCCCGCCAAATCCAGGCCCCCTTCTGACGGGACTTGGGACGGGACGGGACCTCTTCCCGTCCCGTCAATCCCGGCCCGCCGGAGCCCGCGTCCCAACCCTCCCTCCATCCCGACCCGCCGGAGCCTGTGTCCCGACCCTCCCCCCGTCCCGGCCCGGCCCGGCCCACCCCGGCTCACTGGCCACCCCTAGCTAGAAATGACATATGTATGATAGGCTACTTGAAATCCTTGCCAACATGTTTCTTTTTTTGTGAAATCATGTGTGTAAGTGTAGAATGATAGACGATAAGATGGGGAGATATGCATTTGTCTATACTAGCTCCTTGATTTTTTTTGAGTGAATTTGTTAGGTATAAAACATTGTAGTATGTTTGTTTTGCTGAGACCTTATAATCAGTTCAATTGATATAAGTATTTGGAAACTTTGGTATGTTGATTTCTAAACCTATAGGGACTGTTTGACAATTATTTTCATCTCGTTATATGCCTTGGTTTGACTGGCCCTGCATGTTTGAAAATGTCCTCAAATGATCATTTGGTCTTCATCATTAAGCTCCCCATGTTTATTTGAGCATGACATAGACTTATCCTTACCTTGTTAAATGGGAAATGTCACCATACTAGCCTGAAAATATTTTGAAACTTGTTACACTCTCTTTCTACCTTGAATAACTATATGCATGCTTGCTCTAGCCGGGACAATTCCATCCTATAAGATGTCATTTCTAAATTGATAATTCTTATGTATATATATTTGTTGGTTGATATGACCTTTTCTTCACATCCCTTCTTCTTAACTGATCTGTTGCCCAGGGCATGGTATATCCCGAAGGTATACACCACAGATGCAATCTACGTATACATTAAATTGTATATAAGGGATGTGTGCTTGCGTAAATCTCAAGGATATATGCTATATACATAATCAATAGCCTAAGAGTGTCGACTGTTTGTATACGACTAAGTTTATAAAGTATATCATTGTGTATTGGAATGTATAGGCTTAGCCTTTTGTGTTTTAATATTGTGCCTGTCTGTTTTCTCGCCCATCTTTTGTCCTTTGCCCGAGGCCCATGAATTTAATGTAGCAAGATATGTTTGTGTATATGCCTTTGTCTCAATTCTAGGCCTCTCAATTTCCTTCCTATAATTTATTATCTGATAACACTCCCATGCTCATCATATTTGCATTATTTTTTATTTTATGATAATATTTGTGCATCTTATATTATTTAATAGACATATGATTTTTTTGTAATACAAATACAATTGTCAAAATTGCAACTTTGTGGTGTTGTTCAAAAGTTGCAAATTACATAGTAAAATCGCAATTAAAAAAATTACATTATGAAAAAAACTTGTTCTAGTTTCTTGATAATTTCCCGTGGTTCTTCGGTTGGAATTGGTATTTGTTGGTCAAATTGATCCACGTCTCTTCCACCACCTTTGAATAAGATTTCGTTGTAGTTTTCGTCTTCTTCTTCGTTGATCTTTGACCGCACCTTCTCCGCTCCGCTCGTATCCAATCTCTGAATAATACTACAATCTCCAAGCTGTCTCCGACTAATGAGTGTCTGTGCTCTCCTATTTGATATCTGCCGACAGAAAAAGCGCTTTCAGACGCCGTTGATAACGCTTGAATGTTCAAAACATCTCGGGCCATCATTGAAAGTGTCGGAAAGGTCTTCTCATTCCCCCTCCAGTATTTCAGCAAGTCTTCACGTCCTTCTTAATTGAGAACTGCTTGGTACGGTATAGAACCTTGCAAAAAAAAATATCAAACTCGCTAATTTGGTTAGTAGCGGTACGACCGCACATTCTATTTCTGAGGCTTTCAATACTAGTCGCAGAAACAGCATGTCCTTTGTGAGGTTGTGTTGAAGAAGAAGAAGATGGTATGGAAGCCGGTAGGTTACTAGCACTTTCTTGTTGGTAAAACCTATATACTTTTTTGCATTGGTCTTCTACGCTAGACAACACTTCTTCTTTAGTTTGTTCAATAGGTGGTGGGTGATTTGGATTTTTGGGAATTGGAGGTGGTAGTACTTCTATACAATCGTAAATAGTTTCAATAAGTGATTTAGTACCGTCTATTTTAATAATCGGATTTAATACAACACCAATAATATAAATAGTGGGAATAGAAATAAAATATTTTTTTATTTTGATAAATATTTTTTTAATAGATGTCATATAAGTTGGTTTTTCCATATATTCACTAAGTAATAAAAATATTTGAGCTATATAAAACAACATAGTTGAAATAGTAGGATAATATATACCGGAAAATTCTTTTGTTGCTTGAAAAAATTTCTCTAAAAATACAATAAGTTCGGAAATTTTTACCCAATCGCTATCTACAACCATATCAGCTGGATTTTGATTATGAGAGTTAAAAAAAATAAAGTTATAGGTTTTCTATAGTCATAAGCAACAAGTAGTTGCTCGTATAAAGAATTCTACCTAGTGGGTACTTCTTCTGGAATTTTTCTATAACGTAGTTGGCAATCGTGACAAGTTTTTTTATATTTTTTTCTTCATTGTATTCTATTATTTTTTAAAATAAAGTTTATAGCAAATTGTATTTTACTAAGAATGTCTTCAAAAAGTGATAGACCATCCTTTACAATTATGTTATATATATGGCATGCGCATTTTATATGAAAATGATCTGAAAAAGATGGAGTTAAACTATTTTTTAAAATTGTAATAGCGTAATTGTTAGAAGAAATGTTATCTAATGTAATAGTCATAATTTTATCAGTTATTCTGTAATAATCGCACACTTGATAAATATTTTCTGCAATAAAAGTATCAGTGTGCCTATCATCTATATATCTATACGCTAAGATATGTTTTTGCATAGACCATTTATAATCTATCAAATGACAAGTTACCGTTAAATAATCATGATCGTTAGTACTACGGCCTATATCAGAAGTGATAGCCTCTTTGCCATTAAAATGATATAATGAATAACGTAAATACTGTTGATATTCATGTGCGAATTTAAATACATCTCTCTTAACAGATGATCTAGGAAAATTGTTAAAAGCAGGATTATACATATCTCTAATGTAATGAATAAAATCGGGAGATGAAGAAAATTAAAAGGGCAAACCCTCCATAACAACTAATTTTGCTATTGCTTCTCTGTCTCTATATTTATTGTATTTAGGGCCTACTATTCCCCCCGTCATAGGGTTAATTTGACCCTGTACTTGGTCTGGGACAGTATCAGTATGTGAACCTTGTTCCGACGGAACGGGCGTTTGCGTACCCGGTTTTGAAGCCTCGTATTCGGCATACCTAGCTGGATAAGCCCTTGCTACATGTCTCATTAAACCCCCCGTCCCACCGTGACCTTTTCTAGTTTTAAATTTTAAAACATCTTTACAAATTTTACATCTAGCTACTTGATTCTCTACATCCCTATCAAAAAATGTCCATGCATCTGATTTTAATTGTCGTTTTGCTGGACCTCGTCTCATACTAGGGGAAATAGGAGGCATTTCAGTTGAAGGTGCACTAGTGGGTGTGTTGTCATCTACATTAGTGGGTGTATCATCTAGATCATCGTCTAAATTAAAGTCTTCTTGAGTTCCAGAAAATAGCTCCTCGTCTATATCTAATGGTATTGTGGGAAAATGTTCTGTATCAACAAAATCATCCTATGTAGGAATAGAATTCTGTCTAGAAATAGGACCCTTGCCCTTGTTGCCCCTACTAGAAGAAGCATGACCCCTACCCGTAAGCATACGTTTAAATCCTTCCATTATAAATTTATAATTAAAGTAAATAAAATTAAGTGCGCTAAATAAAATAAACAGACAATAATAATTTAATGAAGGAACGAATATACCAAACGCCGACGTAACGTCGACGTGTAATCGAGAGGTTGAAAATTGAAACTTTGATCGATGGAAGATCCTCAAGCTAGTTGCCAACTTCACTCCCAATTGCCAAATGAATAAATAAAATTGAATATTTAGTAGACAATGTAGACTTGTAGAGAAATAGATTGAGAGATTATAGGAAGATTTGTGAGAAAATGAGGTATTTATAGTTGGAAAATTGGGTTAAAGTTTAAATATAATAACTTATGGGTTAAAAATAAATATTAAGGGGGTGGGGCGGTTGGGGGAGGGGGGAGGCCAAAAATGGCCGTTGCACAACGGTCATAATGTAAAATGGTCGTTGGTGCAAGGGTTATTTTTGCAAAAGGGGAGTTACGGGCGGGATCGGGTCGGGACTGGCGAGTCTGGGGCGGGCCTGGACAGGTCGGGACGAGACCTTGTCCCGTCCCGATTCTAGTCCCAATACCACAATTTTTTTTTTAAAAATACTCGGGTTCGGGGCAGGACCGGGGCAGGACCGGAGCGGTGTCGGGGCGGGACCAGAGCGGGACCGGAGCGGTGTCGGGGCGGGACCAGGCCGGGAACGGGCTGACCCGGCCCACTGGCCAGCCATAGTGCATTCTAACAACAATATTTGTTTTCCCCCTTCCTTTTGCATGTCTCATAGGCCTAGTGGGCCCAACTCTCTTCAAAATGTCGACTGATTGAGACGTTGATTTTGAGGGCCCAACAATATATTATTCTTCATCGAGTCCGGCTATCCGAAGGCCCAATCATGGTAAAAATGATAAAAGGACCAGCCATGGGTGCAAATGGCATAGAACAAATAGGACTTTATTTTTTTTATACTGTAATTGGTGGGTCGGTATACCTACCAACCGGTTTGAGTTATTTCATTTCATATGTATTTGCTAATTGTAAAACTTTAAATATTATTGAAACCTTTAAGTAGAATCCAATTACATATTGCTACTTTTATGTCTTTAAAAATAAATGATTGCTCATTTTCGGATAATTAATAAAATCAGTTTTTCTGGCTATTTGTTCATATACCTCTAATCTTTTAAAATAAGCTTCGCAAATAAAATGAAAAGAATTTGGATTATAATATGCAAAAGAAAAGGATTTGTTTATTTTCAACTTGACATGAGTTTTAAAACAATTCTGAATTAACTTGTTTTAATCAAATTTATAGTTATTCTCGTAAATTGGAAATCCTTTACAACTATAGTTTGGGATAAAGGGAACAAACCCCCTATTGGTTGACTTCTTTTCTTAAATAAAGATTTTCTACTAAAGTTTAGATTTTAATTCTCTATTTTACATAAGAAAAAATAAGTATTTTATCTCTTTTGATAAAAACAGAGTACTTTTTCTCAAAAGAAAGGAATTTTACAAGATTTTTGTGCTCATTTTTAGTGTGTGAAAAGCTATTTTGGTGGAAGATTTGAATGACAAATGATTTTGCAATATTTTCAAACACATTAAGCAATTTAAAGTAATTTTTTATTATATAAGACCCGAGGTTAACCGTATCTTACGGATCCTTAATACCGAGGTGCCTAACACCTTCTCCGGGATCATTTGAACCCTTACCCGAACTCTGGTTTAAATTTAGAATTTTTCTTTAATTTTGAAAAACCCTTTTAAATATGGTTTTCCTAGTTTTCTTTATAAATTAGGTTGCGACTCTAAAAAAAATTCAAGTCCACAAGTTATCCAGTAGCTTTTATGCCTCCGCGTAAAAGTGAACCGTAATATATATACAATGAATATACCTTAATATTCAATAGGTATATATCCTATATACTCGAGGTATACAGAATACATGTATACCCTTGTATACTTAGCAGTATATTCAGGTTACATAGTCTCACATAAGAGAAATATATCACAAGAGCGCAGGAATGTATAACATGAATACACAAATGTTCAGTTAAGAACCTAAATATACATCATGCTTTTGTTCCTTCACAACAACTAAACTACACATCACAATTTCATAGGTATGACTTAGAGCCAATTTATACTCAACAGAGGTGGGGAGGCACAAAAATACAAGCAAAGGGACTGGATGAGTCGAGTTAAATCGCCCATAGAGATACAGAAGATGCAGCACATAAGTATGTTGTTGAATTTCTTTCAAATAAAGATAGTATAGCAACTTCACATAAGAATTCTTTTTCAGAATCATTTCAAATAACATAAGGATGTGGTCTAAGTAATTCCTCTAAAGCTTATCTCACACATAGAATCAGTTAGAACCAAACTTGTGGCAATTCAGACATTGAATCCCATTTATCAAAGAGCAATATGGTACACATTCATAGATGAACTTATAAACTGACATTATAGATGGATGGATCTAAAGTGTATAACTTAACTTTGACCCTATGCCCAGATCAGGATTATCACGTACCAGTTCAACCACACATTGCATAGAAGTATGACACAGTAGGACTTTCTATTTGTAAAGCAGACAGAAAACACAACAGGTTTAATGGAAATTTTCCAAGTTATTCTTCTCATGCCATGGTTTGATTCAGGGAAAACAACAAAGAAAAAGAAAATTTAAATAAACCAAGTTCATGCTTTCACAAACTCCTTTTATCCCTGAGATGGACATAGCTGGTTCATTTTAATCAGAGCACCTCTCATATTCCTTTCTTCATTAAAAACTGATTTTGGTAGGTAATCTAAACAAGAATAGAATAGACCCCATCATTAAAACAACTTCCTAATATTATCATCACAATCATCTTATAGATGCATACTTGAAATCAAAATCGAATACTCATAATCAGTAAAAGAAAACATATAAGGTTGTTACCTGGGGTATACAAGACAGGGTCATTTAGCCTATACTGATCACAAAAGATATATAGTATACTATCTCTAACTTAGTTAAGTTGATCATAACTTCAACTGGTTTCATTATAACAGTAGGTTCTTTATGTTAATCATAGCCTAAGAGAACACTAACATGTCTAATCAACACAATCACATTACTGCTCATTGAAGTTAGATATAGATTAAGCAGCTTCCATTATCACAAGATGTTTAAGCTAGACTAGACTAAGCAACAACTGAACATATCATTGACAGGGAACACACATCTTTAAACATGTACATCATACTTGAATTAGACCTAACAGACTCATTGTTATTAATCTGTATTCGAGCTCACTTAGTTCAAAGTGTGTCCTTAAGGAAATTATTCCCCTCACAGTACTCGAGGTTGATGGAATATCCTCTCCCAGGATAGAACGATTATCTTACTAGAATAGTAGTACTCCAAATTCAGGTAGCGGCGAACCACTCAACGGCAGTATATCACACAGAATTTATTTGTGCAGAAGAAGAAGAAGTTTGTATTGTTCAGAAAATTCGTAAGTAAAATTCTGAGGAATCAAACGAATTTATAGCCATGGAAGTACTGTTTCTGAAGGTTTGCAACCTTTACGAGCGATCCTTTGGCGGTGGGAAATTTAAATATGGAAAAGAAACCGGGTCGCGGGTCAGACACGCGGATCCGGCCGGGTCGCGGGTCAGGATCACTAACGGGTAGGATTGGATAAGTTAATAATTTAATTAAATAATAATTAATTAAATAATTAAAAATTAAAGAAAATTTGGTCCAAAAAGATTATCAATCAAAATCAAAATCCGAATCCGAATCCGAATCCGAAGCCGAAGCCGAAGCCGAAGCCGAAGCCGAGCCGAGCGAGCGACGACGACGGCGCGAGGGGTCCTTGCCCCCTCAACCCTTTTACTGACAAGAAGGAGTAATTCTACTTATAAGTAGAAGAACTTTTCTTTCCACTACCGATGTGGGACAAATGCTTATTTTATAAAGCAAGAGGAAACTCCCACTTTTCTTTCCACTACCGATGTGGGACAACTCCCACTTTTCTTTCCAATCATTTCCCATTCACCAATATCAATACCCAACAATCCCCCACATGAATGGGGAATGGCTATAATATAAAAGCGCGGACAAGTGTGATATACAAGCGAGAATTGACTGCATCTGATAAGTAGGTTTCCCTTTGAACTTTCCGTAGTGAACTTATATCGGATATACTCGATCAATCGGTAGCTTTGATATCTTTGAACCGTCGAACTTTGTTGTATACCTAGACAACATAAGTCACATAATCAACCCTCAATCGTTTATGGTTCTCACGGTTGTGTTCGTTTCAGCTATGAACACATCTTGGTTTCATGAGTGCGTAGAGAATGGGCCTTCACTGTCATTCCCCTTTAAAGTGGCTTACACTTAACACTCACATAGGTGATTTCTAAGCATGTGGTCCTATAGCCACATTATCTGGTCATACACTGCCAGATTTAGATAATCATTAAAGAACCTTAATGTTTTATTAACTCATTAACAAGCCATAAGGTTTTATCCTTATTTCTGAACATTGTCTTCATCCGAGAATGGGTTGAGTTATTTGACAACGTTGAACCGTCAGTCACAACTTTGTTTGATCTCCTTGAACCTAGCTCTTGGGATCTCCAGTCTGCTAGGTAGAGTTACCGCCATGATGACTTGTCATCGGCCTTAACCCCATTCCCATTGATGATCTACTAACTCCCTCTCTAGATAAGCCTTTTGTAAGCGGATCCGCCACGTTATCTCTTGACTTTACATAGTCAATCGTGATAACGCCACTAGAGAGGAGTTGTCTAACGGTATTATGTCTTCGTCGTATGTGACGAGATTTTCCGTTGTACATTACGCTCCCTACCCTACCTATTGCTTCTTGACTGTCACAATGTATACATATAGGAGCCAAAGGTTTGGGCCATAATGGAATATCTTCTAAGAAATTCCAGAGCCATTCAGCTTCTTCACCGGCCTTGTCTAAAGCTATAAATTCAGATTCCATTGTAGAGCAGGCAATGCATGTCTGTTTTGATGATTTTCAAGACACTGATCCACCCCCAATTATGAAAACATAACCACTCGTGGATTTAACTTCAGATGATCCGGTGATCCAATTTGCATCACTATATCCTTCTATCACAGCGGGATATTTGTTATAATGCAAAGAATAGTCTTGGGTGTGTTTTAAATACCCCAAGACTCGTTTCATTCCCATCCAATGAGTTTGATTGGGATTACTCGTTAATCGACTCAGCTTTCTTATAGCACATGCTATATCTGGTCGTGTACAATTCATAATATACATCAAACTTCCCAAAACTCGTGCATAGTCCAATTGTGAGTCACTTTCACCTTTATTCTTTTGAAGTGCAAAACTTACATCAATTGGAGTCTTTACAATATTGAAATTTAAATACTTAAACTTGTCAAGTACTCTTTCAATATAATGAGACTGCGATAATGCTAGACCTTGTGGAGTTTTATGAATTCTGATGCCTAAGATCAAATCAGCAACTCCTAAGTCTTTCATATCAAATTTGCTAGCCAGCATACGCTTCGTAGCATTTATATCAGTAATATCTCTACTCATTATCAACATGTCATCAACATATAAACAAACAATGACTTCATGATTTGGAGTATTTTTAATGTAAACACATTTGTCACACTCATTAATCTTAAATTCATTTGCCAACATTGTTTGGTCAAATTTCGTATGCCATTGTTTGGGTGCTTGTTTAAGTCCATAAAGTGACTTAACAAGTTTGCACACTTTCCTTTCTTTACCAGGAACCACAAAGCCCTCAGGTTGTTCCATGTAAATTTCTTCCTCCAATTCTCCATTTAAGAAAGCTGTCTTGACATCCATTTGATGGATTTCAAGACCATATACTACGCCAAGGTTACTAACACCCGAATAGATGTTATTCTTGTTACCGGCGAGTATGTGTCAAAGTAATCAAGGCCTTCTTTTTGTCTATAACCTTTGACCACAAGTCTTGCCTTATATTTGTCAATAGTGCCATCAGCTTTCATTTTCCTTTTAAAAATCTATTTTGATCCTAAAGGTTTATTTCCAGGAGGAAGATCAACCAATTTTCATGTATGGTTGTTCAAAATTGATTCAATCTCACTATTGACTGCCTCTTTCCAAAATGCTGAATCAGAATAAGACATCACTGCTTTAAATGTTTGAGGCTCATTTTCAAGCAAGAATGTCACAAAATCTGGTCCAAAGGAAGTAGATGTCCTTTGACGTTTGCTACGCCTTGCATCCGCTTTACTTGGTGTATTTTCCTTTGGTTCTTCCCGCGGTCATTTAGATCTTTCACTTGATGACTCACATTCAGTTTTATACGGATAAATGTTTTCAAAGAATTCAGCATTATCTGATTCAATTACCGTATTAACATGAATTTCGGGATTGTCCGATTTGTAAACCAAAAACCGACAAGCTTTGTTGTTTGTAGGATAACCAATAAAAACACATTCCACAGTTTTTGGTCCGATTTTTACCCTTTTGGGCAAAGGAACTTGAACCTTTGCTAAACACCCCCACACTTTGAAATATTTCAAGTTGGGTTTTCTTCCTTTCCATAGTTCATATGGAATAGATTGTGTTTTGTTGTGGGGCACCCTGTTGAGTATTCGGTTAGCTGTAAAGATAGCTTCCCCCCACAAGCTTTGCGGTAAACCGGAACTTATTAGTAAGGCATTCATCATTTCCTTTAATATTCGATTTTTCCTTTCCGCAATTCCATTTGATTGTGGTGTGTAAGGGGCAGTAGTTTGATGAATAATTCCATATTCTAAACATATCTCTGCAAAAGGAGATTCGTACTCTCCACCCCTATCACTTCTAATCATTTTTATCTTTTTATTCAATTGATTTTCCACTTCGTTTTTGTATTGCTTAAATGCATCAATTGCTTCATCCTTACTATTAAGCAAATACACATAACAATATCGAGTGCAATCGTCAATAAAAGTTATAAAATACTTTTTCCCACCGCGAGATGGTATTGACTTCATATCACATATATCTGTGTGAATTAAGTCTAAAGGATTTGAATTCCTATCAATAGACTTATATGGATGTTTAACAAACTTAGATTCAACACAGATTTCACATTTAGATTTATTACACTCGAATTTAGGCAATACTTCTAAATTAATCAATTTTCGCAAGGTTTTGTAGTTGACATGTCCTAAACGAACATGCCATAAATTATTTGACTCCAATAAGTAAGACGAAGCTGAATTTTTATTAATACTGTCAACAACCATTACATTGAGTTTGAAAAGGCCCTCGGTGAGGTAGCCCTTTCCTATGAACAATTCATTCTTACTTATTACAATTTTCTCACTAACCAACACGCACTTAAACCCGTTTTTGACGAGTAGTCCGGCTGAAACTAAATTCTTCCGAATTGTTGGAACGTGCATAACATTGTTGAGAGTCAGGACCTTGCCGGAAGTCATCTTCAGAAGTATCTTCCCATATCCTTCAACCTTGGCTGTTGCAGTATTTCCCATAAACAGTACCTCTTCGGGTCCAGCGGGAGCATAGGTTGCAAATGCTTCTTTTGTAGCGCAAACATGTCGAGTGGCACCAGAATCAAGCCACCACTCCTTTGAGTTTCCAACCAAATTGCACTCCGATAGCATTGCACACAGATCATCCATATCATCATTCTTTTCCACCATATTGGCTTGTCCTTTTCCCTTGTTCTTTTTCGGGAGACAACAATCTGGGGCTTTGTGGCCAGCTTTTCCACAATTAAAGCAGTTTCCCTTGAACTTTTTCTTGTTGGAATCCTTCTCCTTTCCAGAAGGCCTCTTCCTTTTCTTGTTCTTTTTCAGAGCAGCATCTTCAACGATGTTTGCCCCTTCAATTGGTGAAGTCTTACAGTACCTCTTCTCAGCGGTTTTGTTATCTTCTTCGATCTTGAGACGAATCACAAGATCTTCCAACTTCATTTCCTTTCTTTTGTGCTTAAGATAATTCTTGAAATCTTTCCATGAGGGCGGCAACTTCTCAATCATTGCAGCCACTTGGAATGCTTCATTTACTACCATACCTTCAGCAATAAGGTCATGGAAGATAAGTTGAAGCTCTTGAACTTGGGTTCCAACGGTTTTTCCATCCACCATTTTGTAGTCTAAGAATTTGGCAACCACAAACTTCTTCAAGCAAGCATCTTCAGTTTTGTACTTCTTTTCAAGTGCAGTCCATAGTTCTTTGGAAGTCTCTACTGCACTGTAGACATTCTACAAGTCATCTTCTAAGGCACTCAAAATGTAGCATTTGCACAAAAAATCAGCCTGTTTCCAAGCCTCAGTAACCATGAACTGTTGGTTGTCAGGCATGTCGGCGGCAGGCACGGGAGGGTCCTCACTGGTGAACTTTTGCATACCAAGGGTGGTAAGCCAAAAGAACATTCTTTGCTGCCATCCTTTAAAGTTGGCACCGGTGAACTTCGCAGGTTTCTCAGCCGGTGGCACAGCGGTACGGGTTGTAGGAGTAACCGCTGGTGCAGTATTCGCAGAGGTAGTTCCAGTCTCAATTGTCATTATTCGTTTGTCACTGTCAAATTGACAAACTGTTTTAGTTAATAAAATCAGAATAGCAATTCAATCACAGACTTAAACGATGAAGATTTTATTTCTTCAAATCGCAGTATAATTATGAAACTTTAGTTTTCCAACGAAGTTTTTATATCTTCGAGTCAGAATACTAATATTCATATGGAGTAGAAAACTACACAAGTTTTAATCTCCAAACCAGAATACAGCAACGATGAAGTTTTTATGTTCTTCAAATCGTTGTACAAGTATGAACTTTAATATTCCAATGAAATTTTTATTTCTTCAAGTCAGAATATGAAATTTCATACAGAGTAGAAAACTACACAGGTTTTAGTCTCCAAAACAGAATACAGATTAATCTAAAAATATAATTTCCTTAAGATTGTTATTAATCTGTATTCCAAAAAAAAACCAGTAAATAATAAACACTGAAAATAAACAGAATCAGTGTTGAAACATAAGATTAATTTTTCAGAATATAATCGAGCCCACTTAGTTCAAAGTGTGTCCTTAAGGAAATTATTTCCCTCACAGTACTCGAGGTTGATGGAATATCCTCTCCCAGGATAAAACGATTATCTTACCAGAATAGTAGTACTCCAAATTCAGGTAGCGGCGAACCACTCAACGGCAGTATATCACACAGAATTTATTTGTGCAAAAGAAGAAGAAGTTTGTATTGTTCAGAAAATTCGTAAGTAAAATTCTGAGGAATCAAACGAATTTATAGCCATGGAAGTACTGTTTCTGAAGGTTTGCAACCTTTCTGAACAGCCACTGAAAACTGGTGGGAAATTTAAATATGGAAAAGAAACCGGTCATGGTCGACACGCGGATCCTGGTCTGTCATGGTCAGGGTCACTAACGGGTAGGATTGGATAAGTTAATTAATTTAAATAAATAATAATTAATTAAATAATTAAAAATTAAAGAAAATTTGGTCCAAAAAGATTATCAATCAATCATATCATTTGACCGAATCCGAATCCGAATCCTTTGACCGAATCCGAAGCCGAGCGAGCGACGACGACGGCGAGAGGGGTCCTTGCCCCCTCAACCATTTTACTGACAAGAAGGAGTAATTCTACTTATAAGTAGAAGAACTTTTCTTTCCACTACCGATGTGGGACAAATGCTTATTTTATAAAGCAAGAGAGAACTCCCACTTTTCTTTCCACTACCGATGTGGGACAACTCCCACTTTTCTTTCCAATCATTTCTCATTCACCAATGTCAATACCCAACACTCATGCTCTTAACTAATCTTAGGCAATGTAGGTAGGTACATATGAACATGCATAGACAGGCTAAACAAACACAAAACAAAGGCATGAATGGATACCAAAGTTCAAAAGCAAAGCCATAGCATAATCATGATAGGGAAAGGCTATACAAACTACTTACATTTAGATCATACTTGCATAGGTAGAATCGGCCGAGTGAATCAGCACTTAAGTCTAAGCACGTGGATGTCCTTGTGCAATCCCATTGTCTCAAACAAACTATAACTATACATGCTCATCTTGTTCAAGTTAGTCAAGACACATATAACAGTAAACACATTACTAGACTGGTCAAGACAATAAATCATTTTATGATTTTAGAATGACGGGGCTAAGCATGCCTAGACTACTGACAGATTATTAAGTAAATTAATCCTAAAATAACAAGTCATAATCCAAGGTCACTGCATCTAAATCATCTAATATGGAAGTGAACTATTTAACATATATTAAACACTTAGATTCTGTAGAAATTAAAGTGAGAAGGCTGTGCTTTTGTATGCATGCTTCGTCGAAAATGGAAATGAGGATAGATAGGGTTGGGGTGTACGCGTAAAGGAAAGGAAACGAAAGAATAGAGAGCTTGCTTGGCCCAACTTCGTGAACTAAAGGAGGAAGGAACAAGCCATTTTTTGTAAAATCCACCTTAATTGCAATTATAAACGTATTTCAAATATATAAAAAACAACTGGTCAATTCAAATGTAACCGCAATTAATTGACATTTTAATTTTAATAAGTTTTGAAAGTAATTGCAATTAAAGCTAATGAAATAGTAAAATTGAGATGTAATTGATTACTTATTCAATTTAGTAGAATTTCTTGACTTAACCAAGTAAAATACTAATTGATTATTAATAGTTTTAAAAAATTATTTATATAATTACTTTATCTATTTTAATTTTAATTTTGATAATTATATTTCAGAATTTTAAAAATATACAAAATATGAAATTTGATATACAATAGTAAACTAGATGATATTTTGCCAAATAAAATGGCCAAATGTCACCGAAACAATTTTGTAAAATAATTTTCGACTTGTATATGTATATTTCACTCCATTTGTGACTCGGAAAATTCGAATAAGTAAATAAAATTATCGGAGGATAAAAATTAGGTGTTAACATGCACTAGATGCAGTTTTAGCAGCACCAAATCGCTCGTCTTCAAGCTCGACATGACGAGCAACATCAGAAAAAATTTTGATGCTATTATTGTGGGTTAAGTTAACCTTCAAGTGTTTTCAATTATTGAGAATGGAACAGATCACTTCCTAAACCTGATGCTCATCAGAGAGAACATGGCCAACACATTTGAGTTGAACAATCATGTTAGACATCACCCTAAGGTGTTGTTTAACATTATAATCATGACGTTTCGTGTAAGTGTCAAATTTGATAGTCAGTTGTCTAAGGCGGATCACAGTATTACCCCATATGTCTCTCGTAAGTGTGCCCACATAGCATGAGCAGTCGGGTATTTCTCACATCGTAAATGAGATCTCAACAACAGAACTTACAATAATTCCACGTGCAGTGGAATCTTTCTTTTACCATGCCTTATAAGATTCAAGATCCCTTCTATGTTGAGCAGTGTTACCCTCTTATGGGTGAACCAAAGTGTGGTTAATGCCTTCCAGATTATCTTGCTCTTTCAGTACATACCATATCTTACGACTCCAGATATTGTAATTCTCACCGTTCAGTTTTTCACCCTTGTTTAAATCATCAATATTGTTTTTCGATGCCATCTCTGTTAAAATGAGACAATTAAGCAAGTTTTACTCATCAAGATTTACTTTAACTAATTTATACATGTGATATTCACACTCAAGCAAATTACTTCGCATAAATGACTTTACATTTAGTGTAAAGTCGAAAGGTCACTAAGTGTTCGACTATCGTCTACAATTTAAACATTTAATCAAAAATGAAAAACAAATCTTAGTGTGAATATTATTTTGATGACTTTCAATTAAGTCTCAACTCATTAAAAATAATAAACAGGATACAAAGGAAGGAGAGTTAAACCACATAATTTCATATATTAAAAAAATCACAATGCAAATTACAAGTTTGTAAGGACATGACTCTCCCACTTGACTTCAAGTATTCGAACATACACATCAAAATGCCAAGACCAAACCTTGTGATAAATATCAATTAAAATACTACGCCAAGGTTCTCGGAGGGAATCTACTAAAATTGGTAAAACTTCGCAATCCGATAGTACAAAAAAAATAGCCAGTTCATCTCGTTTCAACCGAAAAAGTTCAATATGTTCAGGCACTGAAAAATTAGGAGACATCTTAAAAGCCTTAAACTCTCTGAATTTCTTCTCTCATTCCCTTCGTATAGCCCTTTGATTACTTAGTAGATTTTGCATCACCCTCGGGACAGTATTCCTTATGAATTCACGTCATCGGAAGTATGTCTTACAACGACGTACTCTTCTACATTATACCCTTGCTCGATTTTGGAAACTACCGCTTGGGGTACTTCGAGCTTGTCCCTGTCCAGCCATGTCTGAAATAGGAATAATAAAATAATAAGAATGAACGTACAATTTAATGTGACAACATATGCTCGTAGAAGACAAAATTGTGTTTAAGGATCATATACCATTGTAATGGTGTGGTTGCTAGGAGGTCATTTAAAAAATGACATTTTTCTTTCAATAATTTTTTTATTACAGAACTTCAAAAATTTCATAACTCACTCGTTTTAAATCTGTTTTAATGGGTAAAATATCAACAGAAAGCTTGTAACGAGTAGATTCTGAATTTATATACCACACATTGTAATTTTTAACAAGTAATTTCCAGAAATCAAATTACAGAACGCAGTTTTTCAGAAAAGTCTCACAATTTTCAGCATACTTCAAAAAATCACATCTCACTCGTTTTATGTCCGCTTTTAGTGGATAGTATATCAACGGAAAGCTTGTAAGGAGTAGGTTCTGAAAATTATAAGATTCATGTTAAAATTTAAAATGTGTAATACAAAAAAGTCAATTTTTTTGCGAAGAACATAAACATCTCTTCGTTTAACAAAAAGGTTCATTAGAATCTGAAATAGTAATTATTAACTGTAATACTACTACTTACATCTCTTACTCATTTATTTAAAGAATATGTACATGGTGTAGAATACATCTAAGAGATATTTATTTATAGTAACTATTATTTAAATAAATTATAAAGCATAACTATAATGTATATTTGAATTATCTATCATAACTACATTATATATTTAAAGTAGAATACTCTATTTTTATTATTTTATTTTTGCCTAAGAATCTTAGGGCTAGGCTTTGAGATGTTTCTTCTTTCTCCGCCACCGTCGGCCACCATGAATCGCCGTCGAAGCTCAGGCGGAACCCATTGCTCTCAGATCTGGCATCGTTTTCCTCACCATTGACATCGCCATCGGAGCACCGGCGAAACCCACTCCTCTCTCTTTGTTAAACAATAGCAGTGGGCTGGGCCTCACTCTCGGCCAGATTTGCTAGAAAATTGTTCCAATAAGATATTGTATATATGGTATATATATTTGTAGTATATTGTAATAAAAAGGATACATTAATTAGTGTTATACACCTACCATAATTGTATAGTTAGAATTATGGTAGAATAAGAATTTAGAAGTAGAATAGGAAAAGGGTTTTTCCTATTATGGAAATATGTAACTTGTATATATAGTCTTTCAATTAATGAAAATAATCAAGAGGATTATTTCTTTCATGGTATCAAGAGACTAGGTCTAACCAAAAGTTTTCTTCTCTCAAACTTTTGCCTTTTACCTCTTTGGCTGAGAACCCCCCCCCTCGGGTTTTTCTCTCCAAATATCTCGTCTTCCGCTCTCAAAAACCTCTCTTAAATTTATCCTCCTTCTTTGTTCTTTCAAATATGTCTAAGAACAATTTTCACCCTGCCCTCACGGTTTCCAATATCAAGCTCAGTGTCCCTATTGTCCTTGAGATGGAAAATGTTCAATATGCAACGTGGGCGGAGTTGTTTAAAATTCACGCTATCTCTTATCAAGTTCTTCATCACACAATTCCTCCTGCTAGACCCCTTCCTGCGGAGGATCCTGAGGTGTGGATTACACTTGATGCTACCGTTCTTCGGTGGATATACGCCATGATTTCAGTGGACCTTCTACAGACGATTATGGAGCCCGATACCACGGCTATGGCTGCATGGAATAGATTGCGTGACATATTCCAAGACAACCAACATTCTCGTATCGTCACACTCGAGCAGGAATTCTCTCTCGTTCGAATGGACGTATTTCCGAACGTTTCTGCATATTGCAAGAAACTAAAGGAATTGGCGGATCAACTCCGTAATGTTGGCGCACCGGTGACAAATAATCGTCTAGTTCTACAGTTGGTTGCCGGGCTTTCGGAGGCCTATAATGGTGTTGGAACTCTCCTTCGCCAAAGCAACCCTCTTCCCGACTTTCATCAAGCCCGCTCCATGCTGACGTTGGAAGAAGCCGGTTTGGCTAAAGGCGCCACCGAGCAAGCCCATTGTCATGGTGGCATCCTCTCCTAGTTCTTCGGGTTTTGTTAATAATTCGGGCCAAAACCATAATAATGGTGGCGGCAAGAATAATCGCAAAATAACAAAAACCGCGGCAAACGAGGTGGTTCTCGTGGCGGTTTGATGAGCAACAAGCGGCGGTGGGTCCCATTCAGGTAGCTGGGCCACCACCACCGTGGGCCCAAAGATGGGGCCATGATGGCACCCGCACCTCCAAAGAAGCCGCCAATGCTGGGCTGGCTACCCAAAGAGCCCAATACCCAAAGATTGGCGGCCCATCGCCGATGGCTCAAAGAACGGCCCCCACAGCGGTAACAGCCCAGTTCCAGCACGGCCAGGAGTCCTTGGGCCCCGTCCTCCGCAAGCCCATCATGCAGCAGGCCCCACTCAGACTGATATCGAGGCTGCGATGCACACGTTGGGGTTGACTCAACCGGACCCAAATTGGTACATGGACACCGGGGCCACTACTCACATGACGTCCGAATCAGGTACTCTCTCATCTTATTCCAATTTGAGCACCCCTCGGGGGATAATTGTTGGTAATGGCAGTTCTATTCCAATTCTAGGGTATGGTCAGAAAATATTGTCTCCTCCTAATCCACCACTCCTCTTGAAAAATACTTTACATGCTCCTAAATTGATTAAAAATTTAGTGTCTGTCCGAAAATTCACAAATGACAATTCTGTTTCTGTTGAATTTGATCCTTTCGGTTTCTCTGTGAAGGATTTCAAGACGGGGAGTCATCTCATGAGGTGTGATAGTAGGGGGGATCTGTATCCTATCATGCCCGGTTTCAGTCCATCGAGTCCAGCCTTGCCATCAGCTTTTGCAGCCATCTCTCCTTCCATATGGCATGCTCGTCTGGGTCATCCGGGATCTTCTATTTTATCAGCTTTAGATAAAAATAGCTTTATTTCTTGTAAGGGTACAAATAGTACTCCAATTTGTCAGTCTTGTTCATTAGGAAAAATTATTAAGTTGCCCTTTGTAGACTCCAATTCTCATACTTCTATGCCATTTGACATTATTCATAGCGACTTGTGGACATCTCCTGTTCTTAGTTCAATGGGTCATCGTTATTATGTTCTCTTTTTAGATGATTATTCTAGATTTTTGTGGACGTTTCCAATTGCGAATAAATCACAAGTGTTTTCTGTCTTCATAAAATGTAGAGCGTTCATTCGTACTCAATTCGAAAGAGAAATAAAAAATATTCAATGTGATAATGGGAAAGAATATGAAAATAGGGAGTTTCGGGAGTTTTGTGCTACTCATGGGATAAATTTTCGTTTTTCATGTCCTCATACATCTTCACAAAATGGGAAAGCCGAACGCAAAATTCGTTCCATAAATAACATTGTCCGAACTCTCCTAATACATGCCTTCATACCTCCATATTTTTGGCATCATGCTCTACAAATGGCCACTTACCTTCTGAACATAATTCTGTCTAAAGGTCTGACATATTCTTCCCCCCTCAAAATCCTATATAATAAGAACCCTTCTTATTCTCACCTTCGGATTTTTGGGTGCTTGTGTTATCCGCTATTCCCATCCACCACAATTAACAAACTTCAGGCTCGGTCTACCCCGTGTGTGTTTTTGGGTTATCCGTCGAATCATCGTGGTTATAAGTGTTTTGATTTATCCTCTAAGAAAATCATAATCAATCGCCATGTCATTTTTGATGAAACTCAATTCTCGTTTACGAAAGTTCATACTCCCGAACCCAAGTCGTATAGTTTTTTGGATGACCAAATATCCCCGTATATTATTCGGAATTTTTCGGACAACTCCTGCATTCAGAATTCCCAGGCCCACGCCTGCCCCACAAGAACGCCACTCCCATCGCTTCCAGCCATCGAACAGTTCCAAGCTATTGGGCCGCCCACCCACTCGAACTAGTCCGTAAACGTAACCCAGATCAGAGCCGATTTGGGCCAAGAGCCCATCGCCGCCAGCCCCATCCCGAGCCCAGAAAATTCCCAAAATTCCCTCAATTCTTTCTCGAGTCATAGACCGGTCACTCGTAGTCAGCGGAGTATTTTACACCTAAAAGACATTTTAATTTACATTCTGATGTCTCTAAATCCCCCTTGCCCCGCAATCCTGTGTCCGCATTAAATGACCCTAATTGAAAAATTGCTATGACTGATGAATATAATGCTCTTATTGATAATAAGACGTGGGAGTTGGTGCCCCGTCCATATGGTATTAATATTATCAGGTCTATGTGGATTTTTGCTCATAAGGAGAATTCAGATGGGTCATTTGCTCGACATAAGGCGCGACTTGTTGGTGATGGTAAGACTCAGCAGGTTGGAATTGATTGTGGTGAGACGTTTAGTCCGGTGGTCAAACCGGCTACCATTCGCACTGTGCTTAGCTTGGCTCTTTCAAAGACTTGGCCAATCCATCAGTTGGATGTCAAGAATGTCTTTCTACATGGTGATCTCAAGGAAACAGTCTATATGCATCAGCCGTTGGGTTTCAGGGATCCCAACCGCCCTCATCATGTCTGTTTGTTGAAGAAATCATTATATGGGCTTAAGCAGTCTCCACGTGCCTGGTATACACGATTTGCTGATTTTGTTTCGACTATTGGGTTCACACACAGCAGGTCAGACAATTCTTTGTTCATCTACCGCCGTGGTTCGTCATTGGCCTATATTCTGTTATATGTGGATGATATCATTTTGACTGCCTCCTCCGATGCTTTGCGTCGGTCTATCATGGCCATGCTCAGTTCTGAATTTGCTATGAAAGACTTGGGGCCCTTGAGTTACTTTTTGGGAATTGCTGTCAAACGTCATTCAGGTGGGTTGTTTCTGTCTCAACGGAAGTATGCTGCTGAGATCATCGAGAGGGCTGGGATGTCATCCTGTAAGTCCACTTCCATGCCAGTTGATGCAAACCCAAAGCTAAGTGCCACAGCAGGTGCATCATACGAGGACCCGACCCGGTATCGCAGTCTTGCAGGGGCTCTCCAGTATCTTACTTTTACCAGACCGGATATTACGTATGCGGTTCAGCAGGTGTGTTTATTCATGCATGACCCCAGAGTTGAACACATGAATGCAATAAAACGCATCATTCGGTATATTCAGGGGACACTAGACTGTGGGTTGCACTTGTATCCGTCGGCTACATCTACGCTTGTCTCCTACACAGATGCTGATTGGGGTGGTTGTCCCGACACCAGACGGTCGACTGCCATCAGATGTTCCTTGGCAACAACTTGGTCTCATGGTCGGCAAAACGTCAGGCAACTCGCCACGCTCAAGTGCCGAGGCGAGAATATCGAGGGTAGCAAATGTGGTCTCCGAATCATGTTGGCTACGTAATTTACTTTTGAGCTTCATTGTCTCATTCGGAAGGCAACCTTGGTATATTGCGATAACATTAGTGCCATCTACCTTTCAGGTAACCCTGCTCAACACCAGCAAGCACCAAACATATCGAAATGGACATTCACTTTGTCCGTGAAAAGGTTGCAAAGGGTCAAGTTCGCGTATGCCATGTCCCGTCTCGTTATCAAATTGCAGACATCTTTACAAAGGGTCTACCAGCGGTTCTCTTTGAAGATTTTAGGGACAGTCTCAGCGTTCGAAAGCCGCCCGCTATGACTGCGGGGGTGTGTTAAACAATAGCAGTGGGCTGGGCCTCACTCTCGGCCAGATTTGCTAGAAAATTGTTCCAATAAGATATTGTATATATGGTATATATATTTGTAGTATATTGTAATAAAAATGATACATTAATTAGTGTTATACACCTACCATAATTGTATAGTTAGAATTATGGTAGAATAAGGATTTAGAAGTAGAATAGGAAAAGGATTTTTCCTATTATGGAAATATGTAACTTGTATATATAGCCTTTCAATTAATGAAAATAATCAAGGGGATTATTTCTTTCACTCTTCACCTTACGAGTAGCAACGACCACCACCATGCTCCCGTCGTGATCACCGTTGGCGCCTCCAGATCTGGTTGTCATCGCCGGTGCCTCTAGATCTGCTACTGTCACGACGGTCTAGGCCTCCCTCCAGATCTGGTCATCATCTAGCCGGTGTTGGAGTTCAATATCGTTTTCTAGCGTGCCGGCTCAGATCTGAGCTTCGTAGGAGTTCAATATCATTTTTTGGCGTACCGACTCAGATCTGAGCTTATTTTTTTGTATTTCAGATCGGAGTGTATTTCTTGTATCTCATATGGGGGTGTATTTTATTTCTTGTTTTAGTACTTGAGTGTATTCGTTAATTTTTTAGTGTAAAATTCAGTATTTTTTTATGTATTTTCGCTTGTATTTTTAAAGAGTTTTTTGTATACAAATAAATAAAGTGAATTTGAATATAGCTGAACATTGCCTTTATTTTTTTTGCATTTATGTTGTTTGAATACAACCGATTTTAAACATAATAAATTGAATACAGTGTAAAAGTAGCTACAAATAAATGCAGTTGAGTTGAATACATCAGACTTGAATACAACGAAATATAGATGAATTGGAATACAATTGATTTTAAATATAATAAATTGAATACAGTGTAAAAGTGACTACAAATGAATACAGTTAAGTTGAATACATCTAACTTGAATATAGCAAAATTGGAATACATCCGAATTTGAATACATGTTATTGTAGCTATGAAATGTAATTAGCAAAAATATATCTATTACTAAAAAATCAAAGTATATAATTTGTGAAAATTTTCTTTTATTTGAACTGACAATAACTAATAACATGGTGTATGCAACCAAACAGCAGCAATTGCAAAAATTCAAGTCCAAGAGCAAAAGCTTCATAAACACCACAGTTCCTTTCGTTATTATCATCATTGCAAGCAGTGTTTAAACTACGGTAACTTGTTCACATATCATAAATGTCATTATATTTGTGCAATCTGATGTAAGCTTTTGCAACCACGTAACTTTGCAATTGTTTAATTCATAAATTAATTTCTCATTCATAAAAGGATTATAATATCAACACTTGTATGGTCAAACAAACTTAAAGTCATAGTAGGGCTTTGGATCATCAATAAGAAAAATATTGAACACATTACGAAAAGACAAACAATAGCATTCAAAACGTACCAAACCAGACAATTCTAAAAGAAAACAACACAAATCAGAAATTATTTCGGTAAGGTGTTGGATATGTATAAAGCACGTACGGGAATAGTAAATAACTATTACAGTGATCGAAAGAATATACAACAAAGAGGACAACAACAAGTTGTCAATATCTTGATCTTGAATTGAAACTTCAAATATGGAACTTGTATTAGAAAATACAAAACATGAACTGCTGCACTTGTGGCTTGTAGATCCGCTGAGAATACGAACGATTAGAGTCCTTTGTCTGTTAAGTTAACACCTGAAACACTTAGCAACCAATTAGATAAACACAACACCACCGCCTGAGTCGAGAGATGGCTCTCTGTCTTTAAGACAAGATTGCCCCCGTATATAGGCTTTACGGAAGTGTGGACAATAGTCTCCCAAGATGAAACAACAAACTATCAAGTGTGCAAAGCCTACACAAATAATCTCAGCGAAGAACACAAATAATGAAGATTGCTAAGAGAAGGATTGATATCGGGAAAATCTGATCTCTTTGTGGTGTTGTTAACTTGTTTTTCTTTTCATGGTCATCTATAGAATTGAGCCAAAGGCCTCAATTTATAAGTGTGCAAGATGGTCTTTCAAATGTCTCATAATGGCAATCAATTGCTATGTAATGGATGACATTTATCCCCCAAGTAATGCAGCAACATAATGGACCAAGTAATGGCCATTATTGGGTGGATTCAATGCCATTGAAACCACCTCAACATCCAAACCTTTGGGATTCCGTCGAGCAAACACTGCCTGAGAAGCGTCGCGGCACTGCAGCATTTAGCGCTGCGACTCCAGAATGCAAAACATGGAATTAGCACCGCGGCTCAGCTAGGGGGCGCCGTGGCTCTACTTGGCCAGAAGGCTCATTGACGACCAAGCGCCGCAGCGCTTCGCCGTCGCGGCCCTTCTCGGCTCCGCGGTTCGACCCATACCATCTTACACCTCGCATAATCCTTCCTTCATTTACCAACGTGAAACACTTGTTATTTAGCCAATAAACATCCTTCAT
This sequence comes from Anisodus acutangulus, assembly GCA_029783415.1. Taxonomy (NCBI): domain Eukaryota; kingdom Viridiplantae; phylum Streptophyta; class Magnoliopsida; order Solanales; family Solanaceae; genus Anisodus; species Anisodus acutangulus. The sequence continues at coordinate 21,342,578 of CM056499.1, forward strand.
TCTATGTCTCAAACACTTCACTTACGTACCAATATCTCTTTCATTAATGAAATTTACGATACTTGACACTAAGATTGCACGTGTGTGGAAATGACATTTCCGACGTCCGGGGCCCCAATTGTTCAAGTCATAAATAATGGGATAAACTTAATTCCACATTATTAAATTTCCAACAATCCCCTCTTGAAAGAGATTTTGGCGCACACACAAGGTGCATATTTTCAGCAATCTTTCAGCGAAAAGATATTGCATCAGGAGAAGTATCTTCCGCTTTGAACCTTCCCTAGTTGAATACCATCAGACTTACTTACTGCACGGTGAACGTGATTTCTTGAACCGTCAGTGTTTAATGTAAGTCAAGACAACGATACCAACACAATACCTCCCCTTTATTCGTTTCTTCTTATTGTTCTGTCCATTGTGGCCGTTGACACACTTGGATTATTAAGTGTGTTTATTTGAGGTGGCATGTTCTCGCACTTAAATAGGTGATCTCCTACAAGGTATCCTGCTATATCCAACTTCACAAGTGTTAGGGATTCTAGATGTTGAACCGAGACGGAGCAAAGAAGGAGACAAAGACTTGTTCCAGTCCTTCTAGCTTGTATGGTTTAGAATGAACCATGGACAATTAACAAATAATTGTTATCTCCAGAAGCGCTGCTTTGGAAAGAAGCTAGAAAGAGAGAAATAGATTACATCATATAGAACCATACTTGTGTAATGGTTGATCTTCCTCACCTTTACCTTAATCGTTTGAGGATCGTTAAAGGTTTGGAAGCTTAACCCTTACCCACCATGCAGGTAGCACTTTAATGTCTATCGCGGGAACGGCTTTGGATTTATGTTTCTTTACAGAAATCATCATCTGAAGTACTCTTGTTTCCACCGAAGCGCTCAACTGAACCTTTTGCAGCTTAGTTTTCCCATTGAACCAAATTCTTGGTCTCCAGTCAGTATGGTTGGGTTACCACCACAAAGGTTCGTATTGTTTGGGTTTTTATGCCAATTCCCCTAGATAGGCAGAACTCTTGATCTTCGGGCAGTCCCTTAGTTAAAGGGTCCGTTATATCCTTTGATTAGTAATCAAAGAAGTGACACCCGTGGTCATCAACTGCCATACGGTCTTATATCTCCGATAGATATGTCCAGACGCCGTCATCTGTGCCCTTCCTGAAGCCGATTGGCTAGCCACTATGTATAACTGTTGAAGGCACGGGTTTCTCCCAATAACGGATGTCTTCTAAGGAGTCGTGAAGTTACTCAACTTCTTTAATGCTTTGTTTAAAGCGATAAACTCTGATTCCATCATGAATCGGCCGATGCAAGTTTGCTTAGAGGTTTTTCCAAGACACACCATGCAAATCCACTTGTGGCTTTGGTGTTCTTCATATCTGATGTCCAGTTTGCATCATTGTGTTCTCCCAGAACTGCTGGACATCCAGAATACCATAATCCGTAGATAAGCGAATATGTCATATCCGACTTAACGTCTTTTATTGATCATTTCCAGAATCATGAGTGAACCTTAGTTCAATTGATCTGCTTTGTAGGCCAATACCAGGTTGATTGTAGTGTGTACAATACATTGAACTACATGTGACCTGCGCATATCGCTCCTAGTACATGGTTGCACCATGATTCTAATCAGTTCTATGATTTATATCCATTGGTGTCTTTAACGAGACTGTCAACTATCTCGCAACTGAGTTTGGAGTTAGACCAATCCGTTAGATGTCTTAGAAATCCCAATTCCTAAGATGTCATTTGTGATACCCATATCTTTCATATCGAGACTTTTGTTTCAATATGACTTCCACTTTCAGACAGTTGGTATTTCCAACTATTTTCTTTCTAACTTCAGAGTCAATGTTTCTGTTGTTAGATTCATTATTTCTGTTTTATCTAAAACTTCCAGGACCAAAATATAAACATTTCAGGGACCAAAATAAAAGTTCAGGAAGAAGCCCAACAGTCCAACAAACCAACTCTGATCCTCCCCTTCCAACTCTCCGGTTAGGAAGGTTGTTTCAACATCCATATCACGCAAGACAGCAATGGCCCTGGATGTTAAGCTATTCACAGGGGAGCACATGTACAAGTAGCCGAGGCCTTATATTCGTCAGTAGATCCATCTACTTTGTACTCACTTTTGAGTATCCACTTTTATAACCCAAATGTTCTTTTCTCGGAGGAAGGTCAACCATTACACAAGTATGGTTCTATATGATGGAATCTATTTCTCTCTCTGTAGCTTCTTTCCAAAGCAGCTCTTCTAGATATTACAATTATTTGTTAATAGTTCATGGTTCATTCTCAACCGTACAAGTTAGAAGGTCTAGAACAAGTCTTTGTCCCCTCTTTGCTCCGTCTTGGTTCAACCTCTAGCATCCCCGAGTTCTATAGATCTGGAATATTAAGTTCTGTATAGTCAGCAACTTCTGAGTCCTATAGCTCTGGAACGTCTGGTTCCGGACAATCAGGTACTCGCGGATTCTTGTTAACCTCGAACAATTACTTCTTTTTCGTCTCAATGAAAGTTATCTTCAAAGAATTCAACATTCTTTGACACCAAGAGGCGATAAGCACTACTGTTATTTGCATATCCAGTGGATATGCAATTTATAGGCTTAGGTCCAACTTGACCTGTTTCGGTATTTCAACTTCTACCAAGCCACCCCACATCACAATATTTGTATGTGGGATCCTTTCCATGTTTCACACGGAGGGTAATCCTTATTCTTATGAGTAGTTCTGTTGAGAATTGCATTAGCGGTAAGGATCGTCTTTCCCCATATGTTTTTGGCATACGGTTTTGCGCTTGGCTAACACCGTTAGACTGAGGTGAGTGATGAGCAGTCGTTTGATCAACGATGTTTCACATTCTCCCCCTCTATCACTATGAATTCCTCAATCCGTAGGCTTAGTTGATTTTCAACTTCTGCTTTGTAGCGCTTATCCACTTCAACAGCTTCATCTTTGCTTTCCAACAAACAAAGGATGCAATACGTTGTACCATCATCAATGAAGGTCACAAAGTACTTGTCTCCCCCCTCTATTTTGTATATACTTCAAATCACCCATGTAGGTGTGACTATGTTCTAGAGGAGCGGTGCTTCTTTCGCTATTCCCTTAACTGAATGGAAAGGTGATTTTGCCTCTTCGCCTACCTCACATTCATTTTGAGGTTTTATGTCGAGAGAAGGCAACAATCTCAACTTCGTTAACTTTTGAATGGCTTTCTATTTAACGTGTCTTAATCTATGATGACATAGATACACAGATTACAAATATATCATGCATTTGGCTACAAACATATTATACCATTCTTAGTTATTATAGACCTGTTGGACTAGTCTCAAACTAGCTTGACCAACAATATCCTTTAAACCAAGTTTGGGACATGTATCACCTCCTTTTAGAGTGATCTCATTCCCTGAAGTCCTATTGAGGACAACCTCTCCAACCTCTTCTACTTTAGAGGTGGTGTTGCTTCACATGAACAACCTCTTTCCCGTGGTTAGGGCGTAACCGGATCATATGTGATCTGAATACTCTGGCCCACTCCAGTTGCTTTGGAAGACTGAGTGTTCAATTTCTTTTCTGCCTTTCGTTTGGCCTTCAGATCATTTAAGACCTGGAACAACTCTGACCCACCTCACTAGGTGTCCATTATTTTTCTGCCTTTCTTTTGGCCTTCAGATCATTTAAGACCTGGAAACTCTAGCCCACCTCACTAGGTGTCCATTACTTTTCTATCAAATGAATTTTGGGCCTATTACAGTCGCCCATAGGCTTTGTACAACTGAGTGTCCAATTTCATCCTATCAAATGAATTTTGGCCCACTCCAGTCGCCCGTAAGCTTTGTACGACTGAGTGTCCAATATCATCCCATCAAATGAAGGATCTTCTGTCAAATAGTATGACAGGTTCAATGTCTTAAGATAAGCTATTATCTTTTAGTCTTCTTCCCTTGAAATTCGTGTGCCTAGACAATTCATGGCGCTTGCTTAAGAGTGGTAACAGTTTTCGCACAGTCAGTGGAACTCTCTCATTCGTATGTACAAACCTACTTTACACACTTTTAATAATTACATCCAAAAGAACGGATATTTTAAGTTTTATTTACAATAGTCCAATCTTTAACCGGGAAGGAATGAGATTCAATATCTGATTTTAGAGTGTAGGGAATATAAGTTTTTAATGAAAATACTTTCATATTCTCAGTCTTGCTTTACACACTTTTATTCAGATATTATCTAAACACATTATAGATAAGGAATGATAATTAACTTAGACCTTTTGAATTATGGCCCACTTCAGTTAGACTAAGTGTCCATATCCTCCTTACCATAATTCAGATCCTTTGTTTGGGACAGATATAGGCCTTTTGCTACATGATAGAACATCATCTTCATCATTCTCCTCTTGTCCCAATTGACATCGTCAGCCCCTCGTGGGCGCTTGTTTCCACCACCCTCGGGAGCGGTGACACCAACTCGTCCTTGATCTTTAGCCGTACTAGCATGACTATCAGCAGTATCTTGAAGCTCAGCATCAGATCCAGAGATCCCACCTTTGACGGAAATAGATTTGTAATTGTCGTCAAAGAGATAATCAAAACTAGGACCATATTTGAAAGCACGGTTTGTGGTGTTGTTAACTTGTTTTTCCGTTCATGGTTATCTATAGAATTGAGCCAAAGGCCTCAATTTATAGGTGTGCAAGATGGTCTTTCAAATGCCCCATAATGGCAATCAATTGCCATGTAATGGATGACATTTATCCCCCAAGTAATGCAGCAACATAATGGACCAAGTAATGGCCATTATTGGGTGGATTCAATGACATTGAAACCACCTCAACAGCCAAACCTTTGGGATTCTGTCGAGCAAACACTGCCTGAGAAGTGTCGCGGCGCTGCAGCATTTAGCGTAGCGGCTCCAGAATGCAAAACATGGAATTAGCGCCGCTGCTCTAATTGGCCAGAAGGTTCACTGTCGACCAAGAGTCGCGGCCCTTGTCAGCTCTGCGGTTCGACCCATACCATCTTATACCTCGCACAATCCTTCCTTCATTTACCAACGTGGAACACTTGTTATTTAGTCAATAACCGTCCATCATTCTATGTCTCAAACACTTCACTTACGTACCAATATCTCTTTCATTAACGAAATTTACGATACTTGGCACTAAGATTGCACGTGTGTAGAAATGACATTTCTACACACGTGCGGGTCCCCAATTGTTCTAGTCATAAATAATGGGATAAACTTAATTCCACATTAGTAAATTTCCAACCTAAGGTTCATTACGAGAAGATTCTGTTACAACCATTTGATGTACCGATTCCATATTACAATTTCTTCTCTTATTTGTATACTAGGAAACTAATAACCCTAGCCTCTGATACCATTGATAGAATAATACACAGAGCAAGAACAATGAATTGAGTACCTTAACACAACAGAAGATCGTTGAACTTGCCACCAAAAGAAACGCCCAAAATCAACTTCGTCTCTCTAGGAAATAAAGTTCTTATCATGAACTAAATGTCTTTTCTCTCTTTACAATGTGTTTTCGCTTTCTAAGGAAGAATAACGCATATGTATTTCTTTGTTGAAAGAGAGAGATACAGAAAGAGAAAGAAGAGCAACACTTGTTAAACAACTGAGCGCACAACTCCCACGTTGAAAAAAGAAATGTGCGGTAGTTTTTTCTTTTAACTTCCCAAGTAACCTCTCTGAGGTTGGTCTCTTCTAAATGGGATGGGTTGGGTCCACATGGGTGACCGACGACCCAACCCAATATCCAACAATATTTGATAAAATGAATTGAACTTTGTGTTATTTAATATCTCGCTCATAACGGTTCAACCGATAATTGAATCGTTAACGACCAATAATGATTAACAGATCAACGATATCTTAAAAGTTCTGCAATGATTTAGCATGTATACAAATCGATAACTGATAAGTCGAACCAATAACATTCAAAACTAGACCGGCCGATAAGCATCCTACCATGAATCTTGAATTGAGCTCGAAAGTGAGAATTTAAGAAAGTAAGTTCTTGAACCTGGGCCTCGGGGAATGAGTTTGCAAAGGATACTAATATACCTACTTGCCTTTCTTGATTAACTTACAAGAATTATGAATATGTTCTTGTTAATTTTCATTTCATAGACATATAGGCATGAGAGTAACTTGAATAGGTGAGTAAGGACTCGAGAAATTCTTATGAGCAATATTAATCCGGTTAATCAATAATTTAGATAAATCACCTAATCAGTTCAAGTGAATACACAACAGAATTGTTAGTGAAACCATGATTCTGAAGTACTTTTCTTATTGATTTAAACCGTAAGATTGTCTACGTGCGTTTGTTCAGTTGTTTAATTTTAATTGCCTATGTTTACATCCTTGTAGTAGTTTGATTTAGATAATTGTTAATTACAAATCTATGTGGGAACAATACATGATTTTATTATTTTATTACTTGGCCATCGCATATACTTATGTGTCCGTTTGAGACCAACAATCATGTATAATATCCATAACTATTTTTTATCAGTTTATGTATATAAAAGCAATTGGAAAATGAGATATTCAATCCAACCATCCAAATAATTATGCGAAAGACTTGGCATGCGTCCCACACTCCCACTAACTACAAGTCAATGTGAATCCTATATTAATTGTAGCAAATTCAACAATGAAATTTAGTCCAAAAAGAAAAAGAAGAAATTAAAAAATGGCTAGTGTCAATAATGGGGTCCTCCATGCAGGGGAACAATTAAGACAACTGGGCCAACTACAACAAAAGACTGACATCTTTAAATGGCAACTTGGTCTTGAAAAGAGTTTGACAACATTGTCACTGCACTTCTTTCTTTTTCTTATACAAATATTTAGGTGTGACTAAAGCTTTTCCATTCAATGATGTGGGTGCAATCTTTCTACAATAATGCATGAATTGTTTTTTCCTTATGGGCCATCCTTTTTGACAGAAACGTTTACTATCTCGGTCTTAACCCTCCACTAAGCTAAAACAAATCTGTTTATCAAAGTGCTTCTCCGATTGCTCAAGACATCTTTTTTCAATCGAGAAACAAAACAAGATCATTTCGTTCCATTGTTAGTAAAATAGTGAAGAATATTCCATTAGTAATGAAAAAGGGGCCTATTGGGTCTTGTCACGATTCAAATTTGACATGATCAAAGGAGAGACTTGCTATTTGTGGTAGATTGTTAACAAAAGAGAGACTTGCTAAATGGGGCTGTATAAATGATGTCAAATGTCCATTGTCTGAAGTTCAAGATGAGAACTGTGAACATCTATTCTTTACCTGTCCATTCTCAAAGTCAGTGTGGAACACCCTACTTAAGTGGCAAGGCACTTCGAAACAGGCGATGAACTGGCAGCAGAAACTATAGTGGGCATCAACACATGCTCGAGGAAGGAATGTGAATGCTGAGGTTTACACGATGACTCTGGGTGGGAAGCATTTACTATATATGGCAAGAGAGAAACAATAGTCTTTCAAGGGAAACTAAGAGCTGCTACAACATTGGTTCGTCAAATTGTTCAGGAGGTACATTGTGGAGGATCAAAGAAAATAAGGTTGGCCAAAAGATTACAAGAGCTTGACTACTATCCTACTGTATAGCAAGGAATTAAGTAGAGTATCATTGGTTGTTTGATTATGGTGGTTAGCTGGTTCGTAAGGCTGGGGCTTATTTATCCAGTCCTACGTTTTTTCGACTTTGAGCTTGAAATTTTCACTTGGTAAATAAAAATCTTTACTTACAAAAAAAAAATGACCATGCAAATAAGTTTTAATTAATTGATATGTATTATCATATTATTAAATTATTAACTATAGCAACATTACATAATTTAGTATGAACACGGGATATAAATAAATATTTGTGTATATATTTAGCTAATCACATGATAGCATGTGGAACAATATAAGGTAGTCGGTAAACATTGTTGTACGGTGGAATAAGTACGGTGACCCACAAAGTCACACGTTCAATTAATGGATTTTTCAAATACCGTGAATATTTAATTGAAATTTGAATCATGATTGTTAGGTAGTCAATGACGTATCTGAGTTCTCCAATTAAAAGTCCAAAACAAAGTTGACTAAAGGTTGTTTACGTGGGTGGGATGATAAATATCAAATTATACTTAATAGGGAACTTGAATTTGCACATTGTTTATGAAAGCTTCTATATTAAGGTCTTTATTTCCACACATGGTAAAAATTTGAATTAGTTGGATAAGTAAACTGTTTAATATTGAATGCTTAAAATAAAGCAAACAAAAAAAAGAGAAATACGTGAATTCAAATATTTTTCTCTTATTATTTTGACAATTAACTGTCACATTTTTTTAGCCAAAGAAAAACATTATAGCTCACAAACATAATTAAAGTGTCATATTCTCCCTTACTCTAGTACATAGTATGGTCTGTATGCATTGATTTTTACCCGCAAGGGTAGCCAAGTTGGTGTAGCAGTAGAGCGCGGGATCGCAAGGTCACGAGTTCGACCCCCTGCATAAACCTTCTTGGTTGAGCCTGTCACACATGGTTTGCCAAGTGTGGTTAATCAGCTGACGTGGTTTACAGGCTATTGCGTCAGTCCGGGGTTTATCCTGTGCGCACTCGAAAAAATAACGGCTGCGGGTTCCTTCATCAACAAAAAAAAAGTAACCTTCTTGGTTGAGTCTGTCACACATGGCTTGCCAAGTGTGGTTAATCGGCTGACGTGGTTTACAGGCTATTGCGTCAGTCCGGGGTTTACCATGTGCGCACTCGAAAGAATAGCGGCTGCGGGTTCCTTCGTCAACAAAAAAAAAGTATGGTCTGTATGCTATCCACCAGTTTCTTTCTGTCTATGGTTATGTTGTTGAACACTCCTAGAGCTCCTCTCATATATCACAACTTCAAAAGTTGCTTTAAGTAGTACACCCTTGAAGATTAGTTTTGCTAGCCTTTTGTAATTAACCATCTTCATTCCTGTTACCAATTCAATATATTCCTTTTCCAATGGAGCCATAGTAATAGCTCTCTCCAAACATCATTAGAAAGGCACATTCAAATAGTAGATGTTGCAATGTTTCAACTTGAATACCACATAGGACACGATATTATCAAAATTATATAAAATTTGTACATGATTGGAACCTAACTAGTTTGAATCTTATCTTATGAATCTACTTGTGATGTATATTCGTTATCTTTTATTCGTTCAATACCATTACGTGTCTAATTCTCCAACGCTGCTTTCTTTTGTACATCATTTTGTTTTATGTGTTAATATTTTAATTGTGTTTTCTAACATTTAAGTCATTATCACTTTTGAATATTTCCTTGTTCCCACTGTCATCAATCTTATTTTTGGTGGAAAACGTTTTGATATCAAGAAGGTGAGTTGGGAGAGGCCATAATGGACGTACTTTTTAGACTGTGGATAAATATTGGTGCACTTATAGTGTTTGGTTGCAAACTAATTTTTCTCTGTTTATTTCGTTATATTAGTAACTTTAGATGGTTATCATAGTTATTATTTCTACCTGGAATCCTCTTAAAACAAATAAAATTAAGCAAATTTTGAATTTACTCCATTCATCTCAATATATGATACTTTTTTACTTTTCATGATTCAAACTATATAATAATTTTTAGAAGTAATCTAATTCAATTTTTTTTCCATTAAATTGACTCTCGATAAATAAAAAATATTATTTGACAAAGAGAGTATACATACTTCCTAGATTTTAAAAGTGTTTTGTACTTATATTGGACTTGTGAATACAAAGGAATGACAAGTACATTTAAACTTCGGATGCATTAAAGGGTCTTTTAGTTCAAAGAAGATATGCGGGAGTAATTAACAAAGGAATCACAAGTACATGTGAATACAAAGGAATTATACTCGCACCTTATTTTTCTAACAAAATTTGTATAGTGGAAAATTATATAAAATGTAGTACATACAATCTACTGAATTAAGAATATTTGAAGAATTTAATGTAAAAATTACTCCGTATTTAACAGTTCAAATAATATGAGCAAACATACGCAGAATGATCAAGTTATAAAGTTTATCAAACTTCTTCCCCGGCATCTCCATTTAACTATATATGTTATTTTAATGATAATCTCAAAATGTGTAAATTTCATGGGGTAGTCTATTTGAACGCTTCCAATGATTTATAGTTAATGTTTTCAAGATATTTAACTAATATACCGTATAGGTAAACTTGAGAATTGACCTCCTCCGATCCTATCTACGTCGATGAGTAAGGCTGGTGCTAAGAAGGTATTGGTCATGAAAATCTATAGTTTGATTAAGGGTGTGTCTGATATGAAGAAAAATGCTTTTACAAACAATATTTTTTAAGAAAATAAGTGATTTTCTATTTATTTTCTAGTGGTTGATTAGCAAGCAGAAAATATTATCTCAAAAATATTTATACATAATCTAGGCGAACACAATCATGAGGTGCGAGGGTGAGGACATGTGTGAGGGTGGTGGAGGTGGGGGCTAGGAGACGTGAGATGGGTATGTTGGAGGATGAGGAAGAGTGTAGTGCCACTTATGTAACTTATTTTTTCTATTTTTACTAGTGAAGTCATTTTCTTATTTTTAAGGAACTTGTTTTTCTAAAAAAAAATATTCTCTAAAGATATTGATCAACTATATAAACATGAAAATTTTGAAAATATTTTCTTTTTTATCTCTGTATCAAACACATACTAAGTCATTTTTATCATGATAAAATACGCTAAAAGGAGATTTTTGTTTTGAGATAAACGAAGTACGTGGCTTATAAATCGCCCTCGACCAACGGTGCCACCATAGAAGCGAACCTTCTGGAGGAGGATGGTTACTCCAAGCATTGTTCGTTGAGATTACTTTGACTATTTTAAATGATATTTTTTATTCATTGGCCAAGCATTGTTCGTTGGCCAAAGCATTGTTCAACTAGCCAAATAGCTCCAAAATATCCTTCATACTAACGGTTACTCCAAAATAAAAAAATGGACCAATTTTGCCCTCTATTTAAAATTTGTGACAAGTGTTCTTAATTATAAAGACTTGTGCAAAAAATTATTTGGGAGATTATGAGATTACTTTGACTATTTTAAATGATAATTTTTATACGATGTCAATTTCTGTAACATAAAGTTTAATTATCAACATTATTGTTAATTTGCTAGCAGCTCTACAATTATATTTCTTACTAAACATTTATTCTACTATTTTCTTTCGAGACTAATATACCTTCGGTTGAAACTTGGATGACTTAAAGGTATCATAAATATATAACATATCAAGGTATAATTGAATTTGATTTCTTTCTCATATCATTCTTAGAGTTAGTAAAAAACATATACACACCTTATTAATGTATAAAGATAAATTTTAAATAATTATGTAAGAAAAGGTATATGATTCATGTTTAAAAATAATAACTCATATCTAATGCATAAGGAACTAGAAGAACAAAAAGTTATATCTCATCGTTTTTTATTTGTTAATATGGGAAGTCTTTATGCTACTTATTTTCTTATGTTGTTATTATTATTTTAACACATTCAACCCCCCCTCCTCCAAAAACAAGAAGGTATAGTTGACCTATTTTGAATATTTAGGGTAGTATTTTTGGCTCTTTTTCCATTTAAAAGTTATCATTATTACAAGTTTGAAGAAGCGGGTCTTAAATTTCAAATCTTATCTAATATCTTTGAATTTCGATGCGAATTTATTCCTTTTCACTAATTTTGTGGTGGTGGTGTGAGTTGTGAGTCTTGTGTATTTGTGGCCAACGAGACGGGTCCGGGGAGGGGCAGGGCGGGTTTCGACGGGACAGGGTAGGGCGGGATCGGTACCCAGCGGGACTGACGGGTTTTTCCGATGTCCCATCCCGGTCCCGATCCCGTCGAAAAAAGGGACCGATATTATCGGGTCGGGGCAGGACGGGGTCGGGATCGGGATTTTCCGAATATTTTTTTATTTTTTTTGCACTTAATTTAAATAAAACATATAAACAAGATAGTGTAATAAAAATATCTCAATGTTGTTTTTGTGCCTCTTATATTATTTAATAGAAATATAATTTTTTTGTAATACAATTGTCAAAATTGCAACTTTGTGGTGTTGAAAGTTGCAAATAACATAGTAAAATTTAAGAGTGGCCAGTGGGCCGGGCTCGGGTCTGGCGGGGTCGGGGTCGGGACGGGACGGGAGAAGGGGCGGGGTCGGGTATGGCGGGCTCTGGCGGGGTCGGGTTTGGCGGGACTGGAGCAAGTCCCGTCCCGATCCCGATCCTGTCGGGCTCGGGTCGGGGCGGGCTTGGGTCGGGGTCGGGCTCGGGGCGGGATACGGCGGGTTTTCATTTTTTTTTTTTTTAAATAACATATGTATAAAAAAAACTCAATAAACAAAATAAGATAGTGTAATAAAAACATCCCAATGTTGTTTTTGTGCCTCTTATATTATTTAATAGACATATGGATTTTTTGTAATACAAATACAATTGTCTAAAATCTAAATTGCAACTTTGTGGTGTTGTCCAAAAGTTGCAAATTACATAATAAAATTACAATTAAAAAATTACATTCTCAAAAAAACCTGTTCTAATTGCTTGATGATTTCATGTGGTTCTTCGGTTGGAATTGATATTTGTTGGTCAAATTGATCCACGTCGCTTCCACTACCTTCGGTTAAGATTTCGTTGTAGTTTTCATCATCTTCTTCGTTGATCTCCGGTTGACCGCACCTTCTCCGCTCCGCTCGTATCCAATCTCTGAATAATACTGCAATTTTCAAGCTGTCTCCGGCTAATGAGTGTCTGTGGTCTCCTATTTGATATCCGTCACAGAAAAAGCGCCAGACGCAGCTGACGACGCTTGAATGTTCAAAACATCTCGAGCCATCAATGAAAGTGTCGGAAAGGTCTTCTCATTCCTCCTCAAGATTTCAAAGAAGTCTTCATGTCCATCTTCATTGATAACTTCTTGATACGGTACAAAACCCTGCAAAACAAAAATATCCAACTCGCTAATTTGGTTAGTAGTAGAGGTACGACCGCACATTCTATTTCTGAGGCTTTCAATACTAACCGCAGAAACAGCATGTCTTTTGTGAGGTTGTATTGAAGATGAAGAAGATGGTATGGAAGCTGGTAAGTTACTAGCATTTTCTTGTTGATAAAATCTATATATATTTTTGCATTGGTGTTCTACGCTAGACAATACTTCTTCTTTAGTTTGTTCAATAGGTGGTGGGTGATTTAGATTTTTGGGACTTGGAGGTGGTAGTACTTCTATACAATCGTAAATAGTTTCAATTAGTGATTTAGTACCGTCTATTTTAATAATAGGATTTAATACAGAACCAATAATATAAATAGAGGGAATAGGAATAAAATATTTTTTTATTTTGAGAAACATTTTTAATAAATGCCTTATAACCTGGTTTTCCCATATATTCACTAAGTAATAAAAATATTAGAGTTATATAAAATAACATAGTTGAAATAGTAGGATAATATATACCGGAAAATTCTTTTGTTGCTTGAAAAAATTTCTCTAAAAATACAATAAGTTCGGAAATTTTTTCCCAATCACTATCTAAAATCATATCAGCTAGCTTTTTATTATGAGAGTTAAAAATAAAGTTATAGGTAATTTATAGTCATAAGCAACAAGTAGTTGCTCGTATAAAGAATTTCACCTAGTGGATACTTCTTGTGGAATTTTTCTAAAATGTAGTCCACAATCATGACAAATTTTTTTTATATTCTTTTCTATGTTGTACTTTATTACTTTTAAAAATAAAGTTTATAGCAAATTGTATTTTACTAAGAATGTCTTCAAAAAGTGATAGACCATCCTTTACAATTAAGTTATATATATGGCACGCGTATTTTATATGAAAATGGTCTGGAAAAGATGGAGTTAAACTATTTTTTAAAATTGTAATTGCGTAATTGTTATTAGAAGCGTTATCTAATGTAATAGTCATAATTTTATCGGTAATTCCGTAATAATCGCACACTTGATAAATATTTTCTGCAATAAAAGTACCAGTGTGCCTATCATCTATATATCTATACGCTAAAATACGTTTTTGCATAGACCATTTATAATCTATCCAATGACAAGTTAAAGTTAAATAATCATGGTCGTTAGTACTACGACCTATATCAGACGTGATGGATACTTTGCCATTAAAATGATATAATGAAAAACGTAAATATTGTTGATATTCATGCGCGAATTTAAATACATCTCTCTTAACAGTTGATCTAGGAAAACCGTTAAAAGCAGGATTATATATATCTCTAATGTAATGAATAAAACCGAGAGATGAAGGAAATGAAAAAGGCAAACCCTCCACAAAGAACTAATTTTGATATTGCTTCCCTATCTCTATGTTTATTGTATTTAGAGCCTACAATTCCCCGTCATAGGGTTAATTTGACCTCAGATTTGGTCCCGGACGATGTCGATGTGAACCTTGTCCCGATGGAGCGGGCGTTCTATGCACCCGATTTTGAAGCCTGGTATTGGGCATACCTAGTCGGATGAGCACTTACTACGTGTCTAATTAAACCCCGTCCCCACCGTGACCTTTTCCGCTTTTAAATTTTAAAACATTTTTACAAATTTTACATATGGCTACTTGATTCTCTACGTCCCTATCAAAAATGTCCATGCATCCGATTTTAATGGTCGTTTCTTTGGACCTCGTCTCATAGTAGGGGGAACAGGAGATATTTCAGTTGAAGGTGCACTAGTGGGTGTGTTGTCATCAACATTAGTGGGTATATCATCTAGATCATCGTCTAAATTAAAGTCTTCTTGAGTTTCAGAAAATAGCTCCTGGTCTAAATCTAATGGTATTGTAGGAAAATATTGAGTATCAACAAAATCATCATGTGTAGGAATAAGATGACTAGAAGAAGTACCCTTGCCCCTACTAGAAGAAGCACCCTTACCCTTACCCTTAAACATACCTTTTAATCCTTCCATTTTAATTATGATAATAAATAATTAAAGACAATAAAATTAAGTGATCTAAATAAAATAAACAAACAATAATAATTTAATGAATGAACGAATGTACCAAACGACGATTTAACGTCGACGTGTAATCGAGAGGTTGAAAATTGAAACTTTCCTCGATGGAAGATCCTCAAGCTAGTTGCCAACTTCACTACCAATTCCCAAATGAATAAATAAAATTGAATATTTAGCAAACAATGTAGACTTGTAGAGAGATATATTGAGAAATTAGAGAGATTGTAGGAAGATTTGTGAGAAAGATGAAGAGAAAATGAGTTATTTATAGTTGAAAAATTGGGTTAAAGTGTAAATATAATAACTTATGGGTTAAAAATAAATATTAAGGGGTAGGGGGTTGGGGGAGGGGGGGCCTAAAATGGTCGTTGGCCAACGGTCATAATCTAAAATGGTTGTTGGTGCAACGGTCATTTTTGCAAAGGGGGGAAAAGGGCGGGGTCGGGGTCGGGGCGGGCTCGGGTCTCGCGGGACGAGACATCGTCCTGTCCCGAGTTCGAGTCCCGCCCCCGTTATTTTTTTTTTTTTTTGGCGGGGTCGTGGCGGGCTCGGGACGGGCTCGGGTCGGGGTCGGGCTGTCCCGGCCCACTGGCCAGCCCTAGTAAAATTACAATTAAAAAAATTACATATTTAAAAACATATTTTCTAGTTTCTTTATAATTTCTTGTGGTTCTTCGGTTGGAATTGGTATTTATTGGTCAAATTGCTCGACGTCGCTTCCACCTCCGTCGGATAAGATTTCGGTGTAATTTTCTTCCTCTTCTTCGTTGATCTCCGATTTACCGCACCTTCTCCGTTCCACTCGTATCCAATCTCTGAATAATATTGTAATCTCCCAGTTGTCTCCGGCTAATGAGTGTATGTGCTCTCCTATTTGAAATATGTCGGTCGAAAAAATGCTTTCAGGTGCTGTTGATGACGCTTGAATGTTTAACACGTCTCGAGCCATATTTGACACTGTCGGAAATGTCTTCTCATTCTCCCTCCAACATTTCAACAAGTCTTTACGTCCTTCTTTATTGAGAACTGTTTGGTACGGTACAACACCCTGCAAAATAAAAACATCAAACTCGCTAACTTGGTTAGTAGTGTTACCACTATGCATTCTATTTCTAAGGCTTTCAATACTAGCTGCAGAAACAACATGTCTTTTTTGAGGTTGTGTTGAAGAAGAAGGATGATGAGGAGGAGGAGGAGGAGGAGGATGAGCAGGAGAAGAAGAAGAATCGAGGGGTCTGCAAGCATGAGTGCTCAGGTACACCGTTAGTCTAAATTCCTAGCAGTCTGCTTCGCTTTATTTTCTAGAAGAAAGAGACCAAATGAGAGTGAAAGGCAAGGGCAAGCGATAGAAAGGATAGTCCCTCGCGCGAACTACTACTACTAGAAAATGGTGACCATCTCACTTGGTGACGGAAGTTCCCTCAAGTCGCGGTGCCACAACCTTTTAACTAGGCGTACCTTCTCTAACCGTTGAAAAGTGGTGGGTGTCCACTAATAGCCATTCCTGGCTCGACTCTGATAACGCAATTCCGGGAGGAGGAGGAGGAGGAGGAGAAGAAGGAGGAGGAGGAGGAGGAGGAGGAGGAGGAGGAGGAGAAGAAGGAGGAGGAGGAGGAGGTATGGAAGTCGGTTGGTTGCTAGAACTTTCTAGTTGGTAATGCCTATATACTTTTTTGCATTCATCCTCTACGCTAGACAACACTTCTTTAGTTTGTTCAATAGGTGGTGGGTCATTTGAATTTTTTGGAGTTGAAGTTGGAAGTGGAAGTACTGCTATACATTTGTAATAGTTTCAATTAGTGCTTTAACAACCGTCTATTTTGATAGTCGGATTTAATACAGCACCAATAATATAAATAGTTGGAATAGGAATAAAATATTTTTTAAATTTGATAAACATTTTTTTAATAGGTGCCTTATAAGCTGATTTTTCCATATATTCACTAAGTAATAAAAATATTAGAGCTATATAAAACAACATAGTAGAAATAGTAGGATAATATATACCGAAAAATTCTTTTGTTGCTTGAAAAAAATTCTCTAGAAATACAATAAGTTCTGAATTATTTTTCCAATCGTTATCCACCACCATATCATTTGGATTTCGATTATGGACATCAAAAAATAAAGTTATAGGTCTTTTATAGTCATAAACAACAAGTAGTTGATCGTATAAAGAATTTCACCTAGTGGCTACTTCTTCGTAAATTTTTCTATAAGGTAGTCCGCAATCTTGACAAGTTTTCTATATTCTTTTTTCGTTGTATTCTATTACTTCTAAAAATAAAGTTTATAGCAAATTGTATTTTATTAAGAATGTTTGCAAAAAGTGTTAGACCGTCCTTTACAACTAAGTTATAAATATGGCATGCACATTTTATATGAAAATGATTTGAAAAAGATGGAGTTAAAAGATCTTTTAAAAGTCTAATAGCATAATTATTAGAAGAAGCGCTATCCAATGTAATAGTCATAATTTTATCAGTTATGCCATAATAATCGCAAACTGAATGATTATTTTCTGAAATAAAAGTACCAGTGTGCCTATCATCTATATGCTAAAATATGGTTTTGCATAGTCCATTTATAATCAATTCAATGACATGTTATCGTTAAATAATCATGGTCGTTAGTACTACGGCCAATATCGGACGTGATAGATACTTTACCTGAAAATGATATAAGGAATAACGTAAATACTGTTGATATTCATGTGCAAATTTAAATACATCTCGCCTAACAGTTGATCTAGAAAAACCGTTAAAAGCAGGATTATACATATCTCTAATATAATGAATAAAATCAGGAGAGGAAGGAAATGAAAAAGGCAAACCCTCCACAACAATTAATTTTGTTATTGTTTTCCTATCTCTATGTTTATCGTATTTAGGACTTACAATTCCCCCCGTCATAGGATTGATTTGACTATGTACTTGGTCTGGGACAGTATGTGAACATTGTCCCGACTGAGAGGGCATTGGCGCACCCGATTTTTCAGCCAGGTGTTGGTTCCACCTAACTTGGTGAAAGTTTTGTACGTGTCTTAATAAACCTTCTATCCCACCCTGACATTTTCCCATTTTAAATTTAAAAACATTTTTACAAATTAGACATCTAACTACTTGATTCTCTTCGTCCCTATCAAACAATTTCGATGCATCCGATTTTAATTTTCATTTTGTTGGGCCTCGTCTCATACTAGGGGGAATAAGAGGCATTCTAGTTGGAGGTGCACTAGTGGGTATGTCATCCATATCATCTTCTAAATTAAAGTCTTTGTTGAGTTTCAGAAAATATCTCATCGTCTAAATCTAATGGTATTTCAGGAAAAAATTCAGTATCAACTAAATCATCCTGTCTAAGAATAGGATGACTAGAAGAAGTACTCTTGCCCTTATTACCCCTACTAGAAGAAGTCTCACCCTTACCCTTACATTACGTTTCAATCCTTCCATTTTTATTGTACAAATAAATAATTAAAGTAAATAAAATTAAGTGTGCTAAATAAAATAAAAAAACAATAATAATTTAATGAAGGAACAAATGTATCAAACGCTGACGTAACGTCGATGTGTAATCGAGAGGTTGAAAATTAAAACTTTGCTCGATGGAAGATCCTCAAGCTAGTTGCCAACTTCACTCCCAAATGAATAAATAAAATTGAATATCTAGTAGACAATGTAGACTTGTAGAGAGATAGATTGAGAGATTAGAAAGATTGTAGGAAGATTTGTGAGAAAGATGAAGAGAAAATGAGATATTTATAGTTGGAAAATTGGGTTAAAGTGTAAATATAATAACTTAGGGGTTAAAAATAAATATTAATGGGGTAGAGGGGTTGGGGGAGGGGGGAGGCCAAAAATGGTTGTTGCACAACGGCCAAAATATAAAATGGTCGTTGGTGCAACGGTTATTTTGTGCAAAGAGAAGGGGTCGGGCGGGACAGGGGGCGGGATCGGGGCGGGTTGCGGCTGGCGGGACTGTGGCGGGACGGGCCCGGGCGGGACGAGCCCAGATCCGTCCCGATTCGAGTCACGGTACCGAATTTTTTTATTTTTTATAGTGGAGTTGGAGCGGAGGGTCGGGGTGGGGTCGGACCGACCCGCCCCGTTGGCCACCCTTAGTCTTGTGACCACTTCATGTAATTTAATTTCTTAGTTGTCCTACCAATTCTTTTATATCTTTAAAACTTTTAACCTCAATCTCCAAATGATCTTTGTGCTTGAAAAAAAAAAGTTGTGCTTAGTCCATCTTAGCTTGTTGTTACGAAGAAAGGCATGGAATTTGTTTGCCTATTCTTTTTATGAAATGATATATATCCAAGTGTTACAACACCACTTTTGGTCCCATAATTAGCTGTTATATCTCTCATAATTCAGAGGCGGACCTACACAGTATCAAGTGGGTTCATAGTAAGCAACACCCGAGAACTGTTTTCTATATCATTTTTAAGCTTTTTCTCTAATAACTACTACTCCCTCTGTGGGAGTATCATTTTACTCTTTCCAATATTTTTTTCCTCCAAAACAAAAGAAACACTTTCACGTATAACTTAGGAAAGTTTTTTTTTATATATATACAAACAATTTTGGAAAAGAAAACTATACACTTTTTTTTCTTTACATATTCGCAAATCTGAAAAGGTATAATAAACAATCCCCATCCCAAACTCCTCATCGTTCTCTCGGCTGGGTCCTTTCAAGCTTCAACGTGAAAATTCCAAACATTAAGTTCCATTACATTCATAGGCATCTCCTTTCTAGAATACAATTATAATAATATATTATATTTTAATTAATTAAGTTTATTTTATTGATTTTTATTATATTTTTTAAGTTTTTTATTTTATTTTTTTATATATTTACATTCATAGGCATCTCCTTTTTTATATGTATCTTGATCTTGAACTCGCTTGGTAAAAATTCTGAGTCCGTCCCCGCTCTCGTTAGCTCAGTTAGTAAGTCCCACTATTAAAGACAGACGACGAATATGTCAACACTCTAACAACGACGACGATAACGATTTACAATAGTGACGTGTAAATAATAATGATGACAGATTGACTAAAACAGCAACGATGAAAATAACAATAACACAAAGTAAGAGAGCCAGTTTACCAAGGTAGTTTTAACTTCTTTTTTTTAATTTATTTATTAGAAGTACGTAATGATAACTCCGTTCAAAGAGGTGAAATGAAAGTCCGAAAGTCAGGGCCGTAAGCCAAACAAATCTTTTGCGTCTAATAAAATTCCTATTAGGTTATATGAAATGCTTTTAACACAAAAGGAAAAGGAAAATGAAACTATTTGGTATATATCTCGTTTAATTTGCAGAGCCTTACTTAATGGAAGAGTTTCGATATTGGGGATCCATGATTATTTAAGATTTATAAGTTCCATTCTTAAGGTTTTTAGCGTTTAACTCATTATATTTATAAAATTATGAGTTTATATCTACTACTTGCTATTTGTTATATAGATTTTTTATAAATTTTACACATAAATTAGTGCTCCGTGTTAAAGCACCGTGTTCAGATGAGTTCAAAAAGCCCTTATGTTTTAAACATAGGCTTTCTCTATTACTTATCTATGCACCCAATGGCGGACCCATGATTCAATGGTCTTGGGTGCTCGCCTTAAAATCAACCAAACAAATATGACATTGAGTGAAATTCCGATCTCGACTTCTCTATGGCTTAGCCTAAAGCCTACCACATTTTAACCAGAGAAGCTAGATCTTTTATTACTTCATAAGTGTTATTTATTGTTTTGTACTAAAATTTAATATTATCTTTATGTCTACATTACTATCCGCCACGGTTAATGGGTGCTCAAGCACCAAAAAGTAATCCCCTGCATGCACCAAGCTAGAATCTCATGTTACTTACATGTCAGTAACATGATTATCAATAATAATAATGTTTTAAATACAACTTCCAGGTCCTATAGTTAATTAGTAATGGAGATTCAGTAACATGATCGTTGATCAAAGAATCAAAAGGAAGTTGCCTGGAAGTGTTTTTTGACTATCAAATATTCAAGCCTATCCAAAATAATGGATCCCCTTGGCGTGTCAAACTGTACTTGCAGCTGCAGTTTTTTACTACATCCCAAGTTAAAGCATTGCAATTTCTTTCTCAGTTTATTCTCCGTGCTCTAACCGTGTACAATATCTTTATGAGTTACAATAATATGTACTAATAATTTGTACAAATCTTAATTTGGTGACTTGACAAAAGCAATTAATAAGGAACATGTTATAAAATGCACTAATAATGTAAGTGTATATGTTAAATTCTTTCTGAATATACCTTTCAAAAATCTGATTGCTATTATTTCTTGTCGGATCTTAGCAACTACTAATCTACTATTTTCTATCTACTTGAGGTACTCTTTTCTTTTTTTCTTTTTCATTTTTCCTTAATTAGGACTATCTGGAAATAAATAACACAACAGCATTTACGTAGATATAGACATATAGTGAAGTAATTTAGGTCCAGAAAAGTTGTGAAAAAGGGAAAGTGATTAAGCAAATACAAGGCCAGATTATTTTGAAGGTAACAAAATGAAAGAACGAAAATATACCCTTCGTCTCCTTAAATCCCTTCACACAAAAAAAAGATATGAACATGTATATTCAATCTCAAGTTTCAGCCACAAAATAGCCTCGGAGATATAAAAAGGAAAAAAAATGAAGAAAACTATTACTGTAGTAATTAACAGTTTTACAAAGATGATATCACAATTACTGTTCTTTCTGAGGACCAGTAATCATGGATGAGATGGCGGCGGCCAGAGCGGCAGTGAAATTGGGATCAGCCGTGATGGCAGCGGTGGCAGCCGTGAGTGTGTCGGAAAATGATGGGTGGTTTTGAACATTTTGATGAATGTCTTGAGAAACTTGTAGTCCTGAAAACTTTGATTGGTTATGTAAAACCTGAGACATTGGTGGGGGTGGCATTGAAGTAATAAAGTTTGGATGTTGAGGGCTTGATTGGAAAGGTACTTGAAATTGAGCATTTGGAGTACTTCTTTGATGATAAGGCAATCGGTTTTGATTTTGAGTTAGGTCCAATATTATAGTTGGAAACGGTGCTGATGCTGAAATAGTTGCCATGCTTGACGAACATGGAAGCATAGTCATTGCTAGAAAACTATTCGGATTCATTAACACGTCTGCACTTGGCATGGAACCTGAAAGCAACATATTTGCAGCAGCTGATGTTGTGGATGACATAGCCATAGCTGCTGGTGGTAGAGGGTGGTTGTGTGTACCTTCATAAGTTGTATTCAAAATTGTCCTGTCCTCAGCACACCTTTGAACCTGGACAATTAAATGCAAGTTTTTAGAATTACCTCAATTCATCAAACCTCATACCCTAATTTACGTTATACACACTAACAAAGAGTTTTTATTATATATATAATATCAATGTATTATAATAGGTTATCGCACTATTTTTCAGTAGGTTATTATATTAGGCTTGATATGAATAAAACAATAGTTACTAGTATTATTGGTGGGTACCTGTTTGCGCACTGGGCAACCAACAGCCATGGTGCACCGATAATAAGCTCGGGGACATGGATTGCCTTTTGCCATCTTTTGTCCATATTTTCTCCACTGGCATCCATCACTAATCTGCAAATATTGCAACTGCTGCATTATTTTTTTTGTCTATAACTCGTAATATACATGTTAACTAGATATTGGTAACATAATACACACGAAATGTATTTTTTTACACTATTAGTAAAGTGATGTACCATGGGAGCTTCTGATCGAGCACGAACAGAGACACGAGCTTTCCTCATGGTTGCGTCTGTTGCTTGATCAACTACTGGCATTGAGGAATTCAATTTGGGGACCTTGTTAGGGACCCAGCTTTGAGATTCTGGGCTTTCTTCTCTACCCCTATGCCTTGTCACTTGTACGTTGTTCCGAGGTGATTCAGAAACTGTTCTTTCTTCTGATGAAGAATGGGAATTATGAGATAGCTCATCACCACTTGGACCTAATTCCATGAATTGTCTTGGAACTATTTTTTCTTGCTTCTTCTCTTCAGACTTTGCTTCCACAATCTGAATAAAATCATACCATACTTAAATTAACCAGTTCCTTGAGCCAAGGGTCTACAACGGAAACAATATTTCTATCTTCATGGTAGGGGTAAAATGTGCGTACATTCTATCATTTTCAGACCCCATCTTGTGGGACTACACTGGGTATGTTATTGTTGTTGTACTTAAATTAACCAGTTGAACTAATTTTACTAACCAATAATTTTTTTTTTGTAATAAAAAAAATATATACCTTGTGGTCATGTGTATTTTCAGTTCTTGAAATCTGTTGCACGAGTGCGGCAAGATGCATCTGAAGTGCAGTATAATCGTTGCTGACCTGGGTAAGCATCCCTCTCAAACGTTGATTTTCAACATTCATCCTTCCCAATTCAACTTGTAATTGTGCCAACTGGTGTGAATTATTAAGATAAAATAAAAATTAGATGTAATTCACTAACCAAATCAAGGAAATTAAAGTCATACATATGTATAACTTTAAACATTGAATCAACAACAACAACAAATCCAGTGTGATCCCACAGATGGGGTCTGGAGAAGGTTACCTTTGTGAGGTAGAGAAACTTTAAACATGAATCAAAATCATTAATTACTAATAGTCATCTTGATACCTCCATTTTTGCTCTTTGATCTTCTATCTCTGATGAAATCCCATCATCTACCGTTGATTGGTCACATGATCCAGTGTTTGCAGTCACAAGTTGTAAACCAGTCTATATTAAAGGGAAAGGGATACGTTAGATTAATTAAGAACAATTTTAGTATATTCAAATGACAAAATAGAAAGATTAAGTGGATCGAATCACTTACATTTACAAGCAATTCGGATCTGGTACTAGTAGTATTGTCACTACGAGAATAATCTTCCTTCTTTATATAAACATCCATCCTCCTATCAGAGAAGAAATCAACTTCCCTTTTCTCATCAGCAGCTTGCAATTGCTCCTCCCTACGGTTCATCGTATAATTCAACCTCGGACTACTTAAGTTATTAAAACCAAAAACTGGCTTGTTCTTGAAGATCTGATCATAATTCTCAAGGGTAAGTCCCCATCCTTTGTCCATATATGAGATTCCGACTAAAAATTGCTATTTTATCCGATGCAGTTAGCTCTATTCCCTGGCCCGAGGGCTGAGCTAGGCTACCTAGTAATTTACAATCGCCCCGCTAAACAATAGTGAAGATTAAGAGAAGAAACGAAAAATGAAAGAAAATTGTTAAGGGGGTCTAAGATTTTTTTCCACAGATGCAATGGATAGAGCTATATAAAAGGTTGAGATAGGAGACTTATGGTGAAGGTTACGTAGACCAAAAAAATTAGTATGTTGATTGGATGCGTGTGGAGAAAAATGGGTGTAGTGGTCAAAGAGAGTTTGATGAAGTAACGTAAGGTGGTGCGTCAAGAGTGGGCGACAGGTGGAAGTGGGACCCGGGATTAAGTGAGTTTCATCAAGATTTGGTTTGACTTGTTCTCATTAAAGTAAAGAGATAGAAGAAAAAATCCACCGGCCCGAATACTACGGCGGGTTCCACGTGATAAAAATGAAATGCTAGCTGTGACTGTTAGAAAAGTCAACTATTTCAAGGACAAGTTTTCGCTTTACTACTTCTTAGTGTATTAAAAAACATAATATATATATTAATTTTGTATATTATAATATTTTATTATATATATAACACTTTATTTAGTATTATCATATGCATAATTAATATCTAGCAAACTATGATATTAGTAATATAATAGAATTTAATGTATGCATTAGTATAATTAAAGACACAAGTGTCCATTAAGTCTCTCACGTAGTATACTAAGGAGGATATTTTTGTAAACAACTAATTATTTTTATAAATTATACAATGCATGTTATTTTTAATACATCAAACCAAACGGTGGATAAAAAATAATCTCTGCATAACTAATGTCATCATTATTAATGTCAGTATTACTAATACCAGCATTACTATTATACTATATTCAACATTATTCTTATACACTCTACCAAACGACCAAGTTATGTCAAATTATTTTTTACTCTCTTCGGATAAAAAAGAGTGTCAATTTAACCATTATTTTTTATTATAAAACATTGTCCACTTACCAAATTAAGAAAGAATTAACCTTACATTTCTAAATTTTCTCTTATTGAGTGTTAGATGACCAAATTTCAATACCTATTAATTAGGGCATTTTAGTCAAACTGCCTATTTTGCCTAGGAGTTAGTATTTTCTTACGGGTTGTGCAAATGACTAAGTGAACACTCTTTTTTATCCAGAAGGAGTATTTTAAAAATTCAAGGCATAATTAATTATTTTTCTCCATTTTACATTTGGTAGAATTTCGCCATTAACAAAGATGCCACAAGTAAATATTTAATGAAGTAAGATTATAACTTAGACATAAATAAGAGTAAAGTAGGTTAAATATCCCTCTTAAATTAATAATTCCTCCGTTTCAAAATATTTGTCTTAGTTTCCTTTTTAGTTCATCTAAAAAAGAATGTCTCTTCTTTTAGCAGCTCTGTAATTTCAACTTTTCACATAACATTTTTAAGACTACAAGATTAAAAATGATTTTAATACATTTTACAGGGTTTTAATTAACAACCACAGATTCAAAAATCTTATTTACTTTCTTAAAGAAAAGCAAAAAATTAATCGAACCTATCTATATACCGAATGTAAACTGAGATAATTGAGACGATTTAATTATACAAAATAGAATAATGTTAAGAGTCCCACATCAGATATGGAATGGGAATACTTGAACAATTCTCACCCTACAAGATAGTTTTTGGGGTTGAGTTAGGCCCAAGATCCATTCTTTACATGGTATCAGAGCCAGACACGTCCCAATTCATTATTTTCGATGTTGCCCCCCTCCCCCCATCCTCTTATATTGTCCACGCTCCAGATGTCCAGCCCTGACGTGAGGCGGGGTGTTGAGTTCTCTCACATCGGTGGGATAAGTGGCCATTGGTCTCCTTATATGGCTTGGGCAATCCTCATCCCTTTGAGCTAGTTTTTGAGTTTAGTACTTGAGTTAGGCCCAAGATCCATTTTTTACATGGTATCAGAGTCACGCCCATTCCAATTCTTTGTTCATCGATGTTGGGCCCCCAAATTATATTATACACGCTCCAGTTAACAAGATATGGGCGTGCGAGGAGTGTTAAGAGTCTCACATCGGATATGAAATGGGAACATGGACTCCTTTTGGGGTTGAGTTAGAGGAGTCCATGTTCCCATTCCATATCCGATGTGAAACTCTTAACGCTCCTCGCACGCCCATGTCTTGTTAACTGGAGCGTGTATAATATAATTTGGGGGCCCAACATCAGTGAACAAATAATTGAAATGTGAGTGACTCTGATACCATGTAAAGAATGAATCTTGGGTCTAACTCAACCCAAAAGCTAGCTTGTAGGGTGAGAATTGTTCAAGTCCATATATGAAGTTCATGTTACCATTCCATATCTGATGTGAGACTCTTAACAAATAACTGAAAATCCAAAATTTTTAAATTATTTAATCCAGAACCAAATAAAAAAATCAAAAACCAAATCAAATAACAATAAAAATTCTGTTGAATTTAATTCGAATAATGCATACCCCTAATCTTCATTACTGCTCATTGGAAACAAGATTACGCTCTTGATGTCAGTAAATATTTTTAAATTATTCAGATTTCATTTTTATTGGGAAATTTTATACGTTTAACGTAATGACCGACTTCAGTTAATCACTTGTTTGTTTCCTTGAGTTCATCCATTTATATTTGCACAAACAGTTATGTGCATGAATTTATAGTTTTCCAATGACGTAATTGTGTGATTAATTTTACATCATCAGCTGATAATTTGGACTTAAAGAATCTATCAACATACACTCATTAGCACGTTGGAATCTATTACTCACTCGTTCTATTTTTATGATATTTTTCGTTTTTCAATAATTAATTTTAAAGTTAAATTAAAATTAACTTAATTTTTTAAAATAAAAATTAAATATCCAAAATTATATGATAAATATAATAGATTGCAATTCATCTCATATCAATATGATTAAAAAAAATATTTTAAAATATTAATTAAAATTTATTGAATTTATATTTCAAAAAATATCACATAATTTAGGAGTATCTTAACTTGTACAGTATTTTTTTTGTTTTGGAATAATTTCGTTTTGAGGACTTATATATAAGTTATAAGGAGCACGCATGTCGTAGTATTCGTACAAGACTGCGTAGGAAGCTTCCCGAGGACCCACGGTTTCTACACAGACGGAAGCACACCAATCACGTCACAGATCCCTAGAGGGGACCATTTGTTGACTCTTTTGCCTAATTGGTCTAGGTTGATGGTCCCGAAAAGCTTTAGAAAATATATGTATTTTCTAAAAGAGTTTTTAAAAGATTATTTAGAAACTATTATAAAGTATGAGTGGCCAGTGGGCGGGGCTCGGGTCTGGCGGGTCGGGTCTGGCGGGGTCGGGGTCGGGGCGGGACGGGAGAAGGGGCGGGGGTCGGGTCTGGCAGGGTCGGGTCTGGCGGGACTGGAGCAAGTCCCGTCCCGATCCCGATCCCGTCGGGCTCGGGTCGGGGCGGGCTCGGGTCGGGATACGGCGGATTTTCATTTTTATTTTTATTTTTTTTAAAATAACATATGTATAAAAAAAACTCAATAAACAAAACAAGATAGTGTAATAAAAACATCTCAAGGCTGTTTTTGTGCCTCTTATATTATTTAATAGACATATGATTTTTTTGTAATACAAATACAATTGTCTAAAATCTAAATTGCAACTTTGTGGTGTTGTCCAAAAGTTACAAATTACATAATAAAATTACAATTAAAAAAATTACATTCTCAAAAACCTCGTTCTAATTGCTTGATGATTTCATCCGGTTCTTGGTTGGAATTGGTATTTGTTGGTCAAATTGATCCACGCCGCTTCCACTACCTTCGGTTAAGATTTCGTTGTAGTTTTCATCATCTTCTTCGTTGATCTCGGTTGACCGCACCTTCTCCGCCTCCGCCAGATCCAATCTCTCGAATAATACCGCAATTTCCAAGCCGCCTCCGCTAATGAGTGTCCTGTGGTCCCCTATTTGATATCACTGCGAGAAAAAGCGCTTTCAGACGCAGATTGACGATGCTTGAATGTTCAAAACATCTCGAGCCATCATTGAAAGTGTCGGAAAGGTCTTCTCATTCCCTCCAAGATTTCACAAGTCTTCATGTCCATCTTCATTGATAACTTCTTGATACTGATGCATAACCCTGCAAACAAAACAAAAATATCCAACTCGCTAATTTGGTTAGTAGTAGAGGTACGACCGCACATTCTATTTCTGAGGCTTTCAATACTAGCCGCAGAAACAGCATGTCTTTTGTGAGGTTGTATTGAAGATGAAGAAGATGGTATGGAAGCTGGTAAGTTACTAGCATTTTCTTGTTGATAAAATCTATATATATTTTTGCATTGGTGTTCTACGCTAGACAATACTTCTTCTTTAGTTTGTTCAATAGGTTGTGGGTGATTTAGATTTTTGGGACTTGGAGGTGGTAGTACTTCTATACAATCGTAAATAGTTTCAATTAGTGATTTAGTACTGTCTATTTTAATAGTAGGATTTAATACAGAATCAATAATATAAATAGAGGGAATAGGAATAAAATATTTTTTTATTTTGAGAAACATTTTTTTAATAGCTGCCTTATAAGCTGGTTTTTCCATATATTCACTAAGTAATAAAAATATTAGAGTTATATAAAATAACATAGTTGAAATAGTAGGATAATATATACCGGAAAATTCTTTTGTTGCTTGAAAAAATTTCTCTAAAAATACAATAAGTTCGAAATTTTTTCCCAATCACTATCTAAAATCATATCACTGGCTTTTTATTATGAGAGTTAAAAATAAAGTTATAAGTAATTTATAGTCATAAGCAACAAGTAGTTGCTCAGATAAAGAATTCCACCTAGTGGATACTTCTTGTGGAATTTTTCTAAAAGGTAGTCCACAATCATGACAAATTTTTATATTCTTTTCTACATTGTACTTTATTACTTTTAAAAATAAAGTTTATAGCAAATTGTATTTTACTAAGAATGTCTTCAAAAAGTGATAGACCATCCTTTACAATTAAGTTATATATATGGCACACACATTTTATATGAAAATGGTCCTGAAAAGACTGAGTTAAACTATTTTTTAAAATTGTAATTGCGTAATTGTTATTAGAAGCGTTATCTAATGTAATAGTCATAATTTTATCGGTAATTCCGTAATAATCGCACACTTGATAAATATTTTCTGCAATAAAAGTACCAGGTGTGCCTATCATCTATATATCTATACGCTAAAATACGTTTTTGCATAGACCATTTATAATATATCCAATGACAAGTTACGCTTAAATAATCATGGCCGTTAGTACTACGACCTGTATCAGACGTGATAGATACTTTGCCATTAAAATGATATAATGAAAAACGTAAATATTGTTGATATTCATGCGCGAATTTAAATACATCTCTCTTAACAATTGATCTAGGAAAACCGTTAAAAGCAGGATTATATATATCTCTAATGTAATGAATAAAACCGGGAGATGAAGGAAATGAAAAAGGCAAACCCTCCACAACAACTAATTTTGATATTGCTTTCCTATCTCTATGTTTATTGTATTTAGAGCCTACAATTCCCCCCGTCATAGGGTTAATTTGACCATGTACTTGGTCCGGGACAGTATCAGTATGTGAACCTTGTCCTGATGGAGCAGGCGTTTGCGCACCCGGTTTTGAAGCCTGGTATTGGGCATACCTAGCTGGATGAGCACTTACTACGTGTCTAATTAAACCCCCCGTCCCACCGTGATCTTTTCCAGTTTTAAATTTTAAAACATTTTTACAAATTTTACATATGGCTACTTGATTCTCTATGTCCCTATCAAAAAATGTCCGTGCATCTGATTTTAATGGTCGTTTCTTTGGACCTCGTCTCATACTAGGGAATAGGAGGTATTTCAGTTGAAGGTGCACTAGTGGGTGTGTTGTCATCAACATTAGTGGGTATATCATCTAGATCATCGTCTAAATTAAAGTCTTCTTGAGTTCCGTAAAATAGCTCTGGTCTAAATCTAATGGTATTGTAGGAAAATGTTGAGTATCAACAAAATCATCCTGTGTAGGAATAAGATGACTAGAAGAAGTACCCTTGCCCTGGTTGCCCCTACTAGAAGAAGCACCCTTACCCTTACCCTTAAACATACCTTTTAATCCTTCCATTTTAATTATGATAATAAATAAATAAATAAATAAATAAAGACAATAAAATTAAGTGATCTAAACTAAATAAACAGACAATAATAATTTAATGAATGAACGAATGTACCAAGCAAGCGTAACGTCGGCGTGTACTGGAGAGGTTGAAAATTGAAACTTTGCTCGATGGAAGATCCTCAAGCTAGTTGCCAACTTCACTACCAATTCCCAAATGAATAAATAAAATTGAATATTTAGCAAACAATGTAGACTTGTAGAGAGATATATTGAGAAATTAGAGAGATTGTAGGAAGATTTGTGAGATAGATGAAGAGAAAATGAGTTATTTATAGTTGAAAAATTAGGTTAAAGTGTAAATATAATAACTTATGGGTTAAAAATAAATATTAAGGGGTAGGGGTTGGGGAGGGGGCTAAAATGGCCGTTAATAACGGCCATAATCTAAAATGGTTGTTGGTGCAACGGCCATTTTTGCAAAGGGGCGGGCTCGGGGTCGGGGTCGGGGCGGGCTCGGGTCTCGCGGGCCTGGGGAGGGCTCGGGTCTCGCGGGACGAGACATCGTCCCGTCCCGAGTTCGAGTCCCGCCCCCGTAAATTTTTTTTTTTTTTTTGGCGGGGTCGGGGCGGGACCGGGGCGGGCTCGGGATGGGCTCGGGTCAGGGTCGGGCTGTCCCGGCCCATTGGCCAGCCCTATTATAAAGTTACTGTTCCAGACCCAACACGAATCATCAAAAATATGTTGCATTGTTACTATTGTTACTATTAATAATTGTATAGGACAAAATTCGTATAATACAGCTGGATGAATATGTCATGACACACGACAAATAGTGATGAGTCAGATACAACTCGGCTTTTGGCGCTACCGGTTAAGCTTGAGCGGAATCGGAGGCATTGAAAGGACACAAGGTACCGGTAATCAAGAAGATATTGACGTGGTGGAAGTCATCAGTTCAAGCCTGATTATCCCTAAGCCCAATGTGAGCTTTTCTAGTTGGATTTGCTCCCCCGTCGTCGTTCGTGTAAATGGTTTGAATTCCAATGGACGGCTGTTACTAGTCTGATTCCACACCTTTCAATGTAGCATTAATGATATTTATGAAGACACTAATTGTCCAATTATTATAGCATTCATTCTCTTGTATTAATAAGAGGATAAATTGTGAGGGGTGTACCCGTGAGCACAAGTATAAATATGACACATTCTCCTATTGTAAGATCATCACATACAAGTTATTACAATACACTTATCAATATTATTCTCAATGCTTGTGTTTTCATACTAGTCACAGAAGCTTTGCCAAGAAGCTAGTATCAAGCTCAAACTTAATATATCTTTATTTTGTCATAATATTACTTATTTGCATTATATAGTATCTAACACTTTTGCCATATCAGTCACTTGAGACCTACGTATCCTTGATCACTTATACACATTTAACTGTAATGTTTTACAAGTAAATAGTTTGGCGCCTACCGTGAGGTCTGGACAATTATGACGTTTCAAGTGACCCCCTCTTCACTAATCTAATCCTTTCTTCAAATCTTGTTTTTGTTTAGAACAAACAGATGACAGCAGTGGAAGAACTCGGAGGCAGCTGCAACACCGGGGATAATTATTACACCACATACTTTTGACGTCGATTGTGTCGCTAGTTAACTAACGTAAGCCCGGAGAAGTTAAGATTCCTCTAAAAGGTTAAGAGAGGTTCATTAGAGTGTTAAGTAAATTTCGGGAAAGTTTGAGACTAATCGGATTGAAAGAAATAAGTTTCGACAAAGTTTGCCAAAAGAAATAAATCGTAATAGCATGTACTTTTGTGATAAGGCTAAGAGTGCATAATATGATAAGAAGATCTTGTTATGAGGTATTTAGATCATACAATAGTTGTATGTTAAGACTGGAGGTCAAGAAAGTTGTAAATCAAAAGTTAGCAATAGTCACCGCAAGTTATGCTAAGAAGTTCACTAAAATTTGGGTCAGATGTCACTGAGATTTTCTCTCAATATACTAAGAATTATGGGGTGATCCACCCATAAAATTGAAGGTCTGTGAGTCTAGTTTCCAGTGCATTAAATGGTTCGTACATACGACGTTAGAGTAGAGAGATATTTATGTTTTGTCAGAAGACGCAGACTGCCAGGCAGCCAGCCAAGGGAGCTCGTCGAGCGAGCTCCATAGCAAGGTGGTATCTCGCTCTGTGCTTCACTCAACAATCCAGGGTGTCCAAAATGAGATGGCAGCCGACCATGCTCGTCTTAAATTTACTTCATATTTGCATGTTTCTTAACTAACTAGACCCAAATACTCTTCCAAAGGTTCCCTAACATATCTCTAAGGTTCAAGATCAAATACAAAGGGGATTCATACCAATCTAACCTTAAAAGCTTGGTAGAAGTGAATGAAGTGTCCTCTTGATGTTGTGGTAAGTTGTGAGTTGTAATGAGCTAAAGCAAGCTTGGAATTCCAATTGGAGCTGCTATATAAGGTAAGTAAAGTGTTTTTATCCTTAAGTTGAATTTTATGTTGGTTGAGATATAGAAGTGAAACACCACAAGTAAATGCTAGGTAGTTGCCTAAAAGTGTAGTTATATTGTAGATAAATGTTGGACTATTTTGATAAAATTCTTGAGGTGTTTATGGCTGGATATAGTAGAGTATGGTAGTTGTGATGTTTATGTTGTAGTAGTTGATAAAGGGGAAGTGATATCTAGTTGACATGGAAATAGAAGCATGAGAACTATGCACGCTAAGTACAATAACAACATACCCAGTGAAATCCTACAATGTGGGATCTGGGGAGGGTAGAGTGTACATATACCTTACCTCTACCATGGTAGGTAGAGCGGCTGTTTCTGAGAGACCATCGGCTCAAGTCAAAGCACAAGCCCAAGCAAAGTAAGACACACAAAGTGCGTAAGTCATGACAGCGCATTCTGGAAAAGAAAGAAGCAAAAAGAAGCAATAGATAATGGAAGTAAATAAGACAAATAAAATACACATAGCAATATAAATCAAACGATAGATAATCGTTCGTAGAGCGTAGGAGAGCTCGTGGGATCTGTATAGCTAAGGCGACAAGGTATGTAGGGCTATCGTTCCTCTTTGGCACAATTTGATTCGATCGTTTCTAAAAGACGACACCTTCTTGTTGAATCTTGTTGCTCATGTCTCCTTTGTTATTGAAATAACTCATATCTCCTGGTTGTCCGTGGTCGAGAGAAGTTCTCGTGTGCATTAATTTTATTGGTATTGATTAGAGGTTGAAGAACGTAGCGATAATAATGATCGTCGGAGGATAATGACTATAGGTCACTCCGACTCTGATTATGATGTTTCTTGAGATTTGTCTTACATTGTCTGCCCAGCCGACTATAGCGTGACCGCGTCCTATATGCCTGGGCAGTTTGTGATGAGATCACCCTACAGAGGGACTTAATACTATACTATATGGCCTTATAGAGTGGCTCAATTTTACTTACATGCATATATTCATGGTTATAGCAATTGTATGCCCTCAGCGGCCTTGTTCTGAGTTTCAGGTTGATTCTATACCCTTTTATCATGTATTACATCCCTTATTTACGCACTTTACTTTCCTTACATATTTAGTACTGACGTCATTTTTTGGGGCGCTATGTTCATGCTCGCAGGTACAGATAGACATAACGGCATACCTCCTCAATAGGGTACTTGTTCAAGCTGTTGATTGTCGCACTCCACTTCTCTAAAGTTGTTGTACAAAGTTGATAGGTACTATTGCATATATAGTTATTTTAGGTATGTCGTGGCCCTGTTCCGACTTGATGAAACATGTTAGTATTCGTAGAAGCTTGCAGACTAGAGATTGTTGTATATATGTTTTGTATGGTCTTGTTGGCCTTAGTTTATGCACATATATGTTGTCATTGGGATTATTCTTTTTGCATGATTACATTTTGATTTTGTTATTGTTATTTGGTAGCCTTGTCGACCCACACCTCATGTCGTGAAGTTTAGGTACTATAGTTGGTTCGCTCGAGCCTTAGGGTGCCGGCCACCCCCCTCCCCCAAGGTTGGGGTGTGACAAACATGGAATCAGAGCAGGTCTGTCCTAGAGAGTCTACAAGCCTTTTCTAGTAGAGTCTTATTTATGGGTGTGTTATGCACCACACTTATAAGCATGAGGCTATAGGACATTTAGGGTTTCATGATCTATATTGTGTGATAGAGCCAAGTTGTAAGTGTTTAACTCCTAATTTGAATTTTGTTCGTGCTTTCAGCTATGCCTACTACTAGACGACAAGTGGTTATTTAGAGACTAGATGTGGAGGCAGGAGAGGGTGTCAGTCAGGTACCACCCGCTGATCCAGAGAGACATGAGCATCAATATGAGACTATATCGCGGGGCCTCCAAGACTCTACCCCCACCACCTTCAGAGGGGCATAGGGAAGCTGGTGTACCCCTAGTTCCTCCCCTAGTTGCTCCTGATTAGGATTTAGATATGCGGAGTGTTGTATAACTGTTGACTCGACTAGTAGCCTCTAAGGCTTATGTCAGACCCATGATTCTTATGATAGAGAAGTCAACGCGAAAGTTTGAGATTTCATCAACCTGGACCCTCCGGTATTCACAGGGACAGATCCAATTACGGATTGATAGAGCTTTGTGGACCATATGCAGCAGACCTTATGAGTTATGCATGCCACCGATGTTGAGGCGGTAGACCTTGCCTTTTATAGATTAAGGGATGTTGTTGTGACTTGGTATGAGACTTGGGAGCAGGCTAGGGAGCCTTGTGCCTTACCAGCAGGATGAAGGGAGTTTTATAAGACATTCTTACTGCAATATTTGCCTATAGAGCTTCGCCGACCAAGGCAGGACATGTTTCCACTATTGGAGCATGGTTATATGAGTGTGTAAGAGTATAGTATGTAGTTTAACTCCTTGGCTAGGTATGCTCATATAATTATGGCAGAGATCAGTGATCAAGTATACCGATTTGTAGGTGGTTTTGGACCTCACTTGGTTAATGAATATACTACGGCCTCTTTAAATCTGAATATGGATATCGCTCGCATTCAGGCCTACGCTCAAAATGTAGAGGATCGTAAGAGGCAACTGCGAGTTGATCGAGAGTGAAATAGGGGTCAGCATAAGAGGGCCCGATATGTGGGTGATACAGGAGACTTAAGTGGTGGGTTTAGGCCACAGTTTTCTAGGTGCTCATCCTATCCGACATCCAGTGCACCATCGTAGTTTCAAGGCCAGCGTCGTGATCAAACCACTTATTCTGGTCAGAGTCAGAGTTGGCGGACATCAGTCCCGCAACACAGAGGCGAGTCTAGTCAGATGAGACCTCTGTTGCCCAATTGTGATTGATGTGGTAGAGCTCACTCTAGGCAATGTCATCAGGGTTCAGATGTGTGTTATTCATATGGGCAGCCATTCATGTTATGAGGTTCTGTTTGATGAGAGGTGGGGGCGGTATGGCACCGCCAACAGGATCTATAGCAGTTTTTTCTTTATTTGTACGCCTTCTTGGGCAAGGTACGCATACGTCAGCTAGTAGAGGCAGAGGTAAGAGTGGAGTGTCTGCCTCGGGCAGTCTTGAGAAACCATATTTATGTATTGTCGGGTCGGCAGGACCTAGAGTTATCTCCGAATGTCGTTACATGTATATTATCTGTCTTTTCCCTTGATGTGTATGCCTTGATAGATCCAGATTCTACTTTATCGTATATTGCTCCTTTTGTTGTTGGTAAGTGTGGTAAAGAACCTAAATTATTGCATAAGTCATTTAAAGTATCTACATTTGTTGGTGAGTCTATGATCGTTAGGCGGGTATATCAGAGTTGTGATGTGATGATTTATGATTGTCACACTTTAGCTAACTTAAATGAATTAGAGATGGTGGATTTTGATGTTATTATCGGTATGGACTGGCTGGCTTCTTGTTATGCTAACGTGCATTACTGGATGAAAGTTGTTCGCTTTAATTTTCTAGGCGAGCCCGTTATCGAATGGAAGGGCAATGTTGCTGCACCTAAAGAGAGGTTTATTTCCTACATTAAGGCTCGGAATATGATTTTGAAGTGATATATCTATCATTTGGTACGAGTTCAGGATGAGGAGACAAAGCCTCCAGCCCTCCCTTCAGTCGGTCCCTATTGTTAATGAATTCCCTGACGTATTTCCTGATGAACGTCCTGGTGTTCCTCCTAAAAGGAAGATCGATTTCGTTATCGATATACTTCCAGCTACCCAGTCTATATCTATTCCTCTATACAGAGTGGCCTCTGCTAAATTGAAAGAGTTGAAAGCTCAGCTGAAAGATCTCCTAAAAAAAGGTTTATTAGGCCCAGTACTTCCCTATGGGGTGGACCAATATTATTCGTTCATAAGAAAGATAGTTTTTTTAGAATGTGTATTGATTACCGTCAGATAAATAAGGTAACTACTAAGAACAAATATATTATTTCTAGAATTGACAACTTGTTTGATCAATTGCAAGGCGCCAAGTATTTCTCAAAGATTGATCTTAGATCTGGGTACCATCAACTGAGAGTCAAGGAGAAAGATATTCTGAAGAAAGCTTTCCGGACCAGATATGGCTACAATGAGTTTCTTGTTATGTCCTTCGGTCTAACCAATGCACCAGCGACTTATATGGATCTGATAAATCGGTGTTCAAACCATTTCTGGATATCTTTATGATAGTGTTTATTGATGATATTCTGGTGAAATCTCGATTAGAAGTAGAGCACGCAGATTATTTGCGAGCGGTATTGCACACACTTCAAGATCGTATGTTGTATGATAAGTTCTCTAAATGCGAGTTCTGTTGGACTCAATGGCTTTTCTCGGGCATATAGTATCAGATGAGGGCATTAAAGTTGATAGTCAGAAGATTGAGGAAGTTAAGAATTGGCCGAGGCCCACAACTCCTACTGAGGTGCGTAGTTTCTTGGGCTTAGCAAGTTATTATGAGAGATTTGTAGAAAAATTCTCTTCTATTTCCGCTCCATTGACAAAGATGACGCATAAGGCGGCTAAGTTCCAGTGGTCTGATACTTGTGAAAAGAGTTTCCAAGAGTTAAATAGCAGATTAATATTAGCACTTGTGCTAGCACTTCCTAAAGGATCATAGGGTTATGTCGTATATTGTGACACTTCTAGAGTTGGATCGGGTTGTGTTTTGATGCAACACGACAAAGCTATTATGTATACTTCAAGACATCTGAGGAAACACCAGCAAAATTACTCGACTCATGATCTTGAGTTGGCGGCTGTTATATTCGCTCTGAAGATATGGCGCCGCTATTTATATGGAGTTCATGTTGATTTATTTACATATCATAAGAGTCTACAATATATATTCAAGCAGAAAGAATTGAATCTGAGGCAGCGAAGATGGCTTGAATTGATGAAAGACTATGATGTGAATATCTTATACCATCTCGGTAAAGCAATTGTTGTAGCCGACGCATTGAGTAGTAAGTCTATGGGCAACCTGAGCATGTGACAGTTGACAAATTGAAGATGACTAAAGATTTGTATCGATTGGCCAGTTTAAGTGTGCGATTTCTTGATGCATGTGACATGGGTGCTATAGTTCAGAAAGTCGCCAAATCCTTATTTGTGACAGAAGTTAAGGTGCAACAGTTCGAATATCTAGATCTAGTCAGAATCAAAGAAGGCATTCCCTTTTAGAAGAAGCAGTTGTTCGAGTTGTCAGATGATGGAGTTCTTAAATATAAAGGCCAGTTGTGTGTACCCGATATAGGGGGCTTCGAGGGCAAATCATGGCAGAGATTCACTAGTCTAGGTATTCTATTCATCCTAGCAATACTAAGATGTATCATGATCTTCAGCAAATATATTGGTGGAACGATATGAAGAAGAATATTGCAGAATTCATCGCTCATTGTCCAAATTTCCAACAAAATAAGGTTGAGCACCAGAAACCTTGAGGATTACTTCAAAATATTGAGATTCTGACGTGGAAATGGGAAACAATTAATATGGATTTCATTACAGGATTACCTAGTTCTCGTCGGAAGTTTGATTCTATTTGGGTTATCGTGGATAGACTTACAAAGTCGGCTTATTTTCTACCCGTCAAAACTACCTACTCAGTTGAGGATTATGCCAAGTTATATATTGAGGACATAGTCCGACATCATGGAGTTCCGTTTTCTATTATATCTGACAGAGGTGCCAAATTTGCAGCTAACTTCTGAAGGTCCTTTTTATAAAGGTTTAGGTGCTTAGATTAGCCTTAGCACAACATTTCATCCGTAGATAGACGGGCAGGCCGAACTCATTATTCAGACGCTCGGGGATGTGTTGCGAGCATGTGTTTTAGACTTCAAAGGGGGTTAGGAAGATCATTTGCCGCTCATTGAGTTCGCCTATAATAATAATTATCATTCCAGTATTTAGATGGGACCATATGAAGCCATGTATGGGCAAAAGTGTAGGTCTCCTATCGGATAATTTGACATAAGTGAAATGAAGCTATGGGAACATGATTTGGTACAGCAGGCAGTAGAGAAAGTGAAACTGATTCAAGAGCGATTGTTAACTGCTTAGAGCTGTCAGAAATCATATTCAAACAATCGGCGCTGGGACTTAGAATTACTGTCGGTGATTAGGTATTTCTTAAGGTATCGCCTATGAAAGGCGTGATGAGATTCGGCAAAAAGGCAAGCTTAGCGCCAGGTACGTCGGGCCATACAAGATCATTCAGAGGATTGGCCAGGTTGCCTACAAACTGGACTTACCCCCAGAGTTAGAAGTAGTTCATCCAGTGTTCTATGTGTCTATGCTTCGGAAGTGTATAGGTAATACCTCTCATATTACCCCTATAGAGGATGTCTATATCACAAAGGACTTATCATACGAGGAAATCCCTATTGCCATCCTAGATCGCCAAGTCCGTAAGTTGCGGATGAAAGAGGTAACTTCAATTAAGGTACATTGGAGGAATAATAACGTGGAAGAAATGACATGGGAGGCCGAGGAGGATATGAAGTCCAGATACCCTTATTTGTTTCAGCCTTCAGGTTTATATCGACACTTGTGCGATACGATTCTTTTACTACTATTCTACCTATCAAACTTAATACATACATCCTTTTAGGTGATATTATTGAGACAAATATGGCAAGTGCAACCCAAATTTCAGTAGATGACAGTTGAGGTAAGTTATGGCTAACATTTTTTTTATTTTCGCGTAAATAACCACTTGTGTAGGGCCAATATGATGTTCTTATGTTATTCTATCACCCTATATGGGTGTGGGATATTTGATAGGTTTGAATAGTCGTGTTTACAGGGGAGACTCTACCAAAATTTCTAAAGAATCCCAAAGAGTTAATAAGTCCTAATTGACTATTTGGGTCTTGATGTAAAAAGAAAAACCGACGGACAATCCGACGAGGTCCATCGATTTTGTCCGTCATTTTGACCAATTGACTATTTTAAAAATATTAAAATACATAAAACCGATGGATTTATTAAAAATATTTTATTTCATAAATAATTAAAATGAATTAAAATAAAAAACCAACGGATTCCGATGATTTTATTTTAAAATTTTTAATTTTATTTATTTTATTAAAAATGAATTAAAATAAAAAACATTTAATAATTATTTAATAATGAACCGACGGAGTCCTTTGGTTTTCATTATTTAATTGTTTTTAATTAAATCGACGGATTGCGTTGGTTTAATTTGGAGGAATTTTTAGTATAAAATTATGTCAAAATAAAATGATGTAGTCCGTTGGTTTTAATTAAAAATTATTAAAACCAATGGACTGCGTTGGATTTTCGTTGGTTTAATTTTCCAACGCAGTCCGTTGGTTTTTTCTTCGTCGGTTTTTAGCAGTTTTTTGGTAGTGGGTGTATGTTATTTGCAGATGACATAGTTATGATTGATGAGACTCGTGGTGGAGTTAACACTAACTAGAGGTTTGGAGACAACCCCTAGAATCCAAAGGACCAAGATAGTATACTTGGAATGAAAGTTCAGTGACGTAACGCATGAGATTGACGTAGAAGTGAGGCTTGATTCCCAGGTCATCCAAAAGAAAGAGAATGTCGAATATCTTGAGTCTATTATTCAAAGTATTGGTGAGATTGACGGTGATGTCACACATCATATTAGTACATGTTAGATGAAATAGAGGCTCACATCTAGAGTCTTGTGTGATAAGAAAGTGTCATCAAAACTTAAAGGCAAGTTCTACAGAATGGTGGTTTGATCGACTATGTTGTATGGAGCGGAGCGTTGGCCAGTCAAGAACTCTCAGTCCAGAAGATGAAAGTTGTGGAGATAATGATGGTCAGGTGTATGTATGGGCATACTAGGAGAGATAAGATCAGAGATGAAGATATCTGGGACAAGGTGAAAGTGTCATCGATGGAGGACAAGATGCAGGAAGCGAGGTTGAGATGGTTCGGCCATGTGAACATGAGATGCACGAATTCTCTAGTGCGGAGGTGCGAGAAGTTGGTTATGGATGGTTTCATAAGAGGTAGAGGCAGGCCAAAGTAGTATGGAGAGATGATTAGACAGGACATGACAGAATTTCAGCTTACCGAGGACATGAACTTAGATAGGAGGTTATGGAGGATACATATTAGAGTAGAAGGTTATTTAGATAGTTGAATATTGTCTCATTTGTCCTTCCATACTACTAGTAGTAGTACTACTCTTGTAGTTTCTTGTTATTCGATTATGATTACTGATTAATTTTTCTTATACTTCGACTATTTTGTCGTAGTTACTGTCACTTTTTAAGAATACTCTGTCATGCTTTCTTTAGTATTTTGTCACGGCTTCTTAACTTCTGTTTTTTTTTCGAATTGCTTTGAAGTGCTTTTACTTGAGCCGATGGTCTATTGAAAACAGTCTCTCTGCCTCCCAATGTAGGAATAAGGTGCACACCACCCCAGATCCTAGTTGTGAAATTACACTAGATATGTTATTATTATTATTAGTTAAATATTCAATAAACTCTTATTGCAATAGTTAATGAGAATTAAGAAAAAGACAAAAAATAATGGGAACTCACACGTGAAGAAGCTTTTGCTAGTTTTGGTCTTGTTTTAGTGTTTGACAGACTTTAGTGTTGCTAGAAAAAATGGTTTTTTAATTTGTAGTTTATAGATTTGACAGACTTCTTTGGTATTCTTAGTGAGTTTTTCACAATTTTCATTTAATCTAAATATTATCTGTTAAATTGATCGAGACAAAAAAAATGCTCACTTTTGAAAAATTTGAAGGATCAAAACTGCTTAGTACTACAATATTCGAGTTGTATCAGCTTTCATAGAGACAATTGGGTTAGGTATAAACGTTTACTCCTATCAAATTCAACTTCAAGTTGGGATAACTTGAAGTGGGCTTACTAGTCTAGGAAAGTTAGTGAGATAGGAATTAGAGTTTAGTTCCTAGGTTTCAGAGTTTGTAACTTGAATTTGCAAAGGCTCACGTTGTAGTGGAGTTTGGGTTAAAGCTTATAGAGGTGTAGGTTGTGGTTTTTGTTGGTACTCTATTGTACTTTATAAAGCAGTACGGGAAGTAAATAACTATTACAAATGTTCGAAAGGATAAATAAATGGTCAATCTTCAAAACTGCCGCAAGCTTGTTTTGAAGATTGACCATTTATTTATCCTTTCGAACATTTGTAATAGTTATTTACTTCCCGTACTGCTTTATAAAGTACAATAGAGTACCAACAGTTTAAGACAAGATTGTATTGTATTACTATTAGTGTTCGAAAGATGTCGGTCAAAAGTTGTGTGACCAAATCTGGATATGGCAATGGTTTTCTGGTAGAAGAGAGTGATGATGATGAACGTGTTCATGGTGTCACCGCTACCAAGAGTGGTGGGAACAAGCGCTCACGAGAGACTAAGGATGTCAACTGGGACAAGAGGAGAAGACTGAAGATGTGCTTCTATCTTGCAACAGAAGGCCTATATCTGTCCCAGACAAAGGATCCGAATAATGGTAAGGAGGAAATGGTCACTCAGTCTGATAAAGTGACTGAAGTGGGCCAGAATTCGAAATTGGGATAAGTAGTTTTTCTTACTTGTCAAGAATAAAGATTAAATGATGTCTGATTAAAAATGGATTAAAGTAAGGAGGAATAAGCAAATAATTTATATTCCTTACGCTTTAAAAATCAGAAGTTTAATCTCATCTTCTTTCCCCTTTAAAGATTGGATTTTGTGAGCGACTTAAAAAGATCCATTTTTTTAAGTGTAATAATTAAAGTGTGTAAATTATGTTCGCACATACGAGGGAGAAAGATCCACTGACTGTGCGAAAATTATTACCACACTTAAGTAAGCGCCAACAATTGTCTGGACACCAATCGTAACGGAAGAAGACTAAAACTAAAGACGTTGAGTCTGTCATACTATTTGGAAGAATATCCTTCATAGGATGATATTGGACACTCAGTCATAAAAAGCCTCCGGGCGACTGGAGTGGGCCAAAATTCCTTTCATATGATGATATTGGACACTCAGTCATAAAAAGCCTCCGGGCGATTGAAGTGGGCCAAAATTCCTTTGATATGATGATATTGGACACTCAATCATACAAAGCCTCCGGGCGACTGGAGTGGGGCCAGAATTCATTTCATAGGAAAAGTAATGGACACCTAGTAAGGTGGGCCAGAGTTTCCAGGTCTTAAACGATCTGAAAGCCTAAAGAAAGGCAGAAAAGAAATTGGACACTCAGTCTGCCAAAGCAACTGGAGTGGGCCAGAGTATACAGATCAAATATGATCCGAGTACGCCCTAACCACGGGCAAGAGGTTGTTCATGTGAAGCAACGCCACCTCTAAAATCAAATGGGCTGGAAAGGTTGTCCTCAAAAGGACTTCAGGGAATGGAATCACTCCAAAAGGAGGTGACACATGTCCCAAAACTTGGTTAAAGGGACGTTGTTGGTCAAGCTGGTTGAGACTAGTCCAACAGGTCTATAATAACTAAGAATGGTACAGTATGTCTGTAGCCAAATGAATGATATATTTGTAATCCGTGCATCTATGCCATCATAGATTAATACACGTTTAAATATAAAGTCATTCAAAAGCTAGCGAAGTTGAGATTGTTGCCTTTTGTAGACATAAACCCTCAAAATAAATGTGAGGTGGGCGAAGAGGCAAAATCACCTTTCCAAATTTAGTCAAGAGAATAGCGAAGGAAGCACCGCTCCTCTAGGACTTAGTCACACCTTTATGGGTGATTTAAAGTTTATACAAAATAGAAGGGGGAGACAAGTACTTTGTGACCTTCATTGATGATGGTATAACGTATGTAATCCTTTGTTTGTTGAAAAGCAAAGATGAAGTTGTTGAAGCGGATAAGCGCTACAAAGCAGAAGTTAGAAATCAACTAAGCCTATGGATTGCGAAATTCGTAGTGATAGAGGGGGAGAATGTGAAGCATCGTTCATTAAACAACTGTTCATTTCTC
Organism: Anisodus acutangulus; assembly: GCA_029783415.1. NCBI lineage: Eukaryota > Viridiplantae > Streptophyta > Magnoliopsida > Solanales > Solanaceae > Anisodus > Anisodus acutangulus. The sequence goes on from CM056499.1 coordinate 21,386,538, forward strand.
ACCTCAGTCCAACGGTGTTAGCCAAGCGCAAAGTCATACGCCCAAATTATGTGGGGTGGCTTGGTAAAAGTTGGAATACCGAAACAGGTCAAGTTGTACCTAAGACTGTAGATTGCATATCCACTGGATCTGCAAATAACAGTAGTGCTTATCGCATCTTGGCGTCAAAGAATGTTGAATTCGTAGAAGATAACTTTCCTTGAAAAGGAAAAAGGAGTAATTGCTCAAGGTTAACAAGAACCCACGAGGGCCTGACTGTCTGGAACTAGATGTTCCATATCTACAGGACTCGAAAGTTGCTGGCTATCCGGAACTTAATATTTCAGATCTGCAGAACTCAGGGATTCTAGATGTTGAACCGAGACGGAGCAAAGAAGGGGACAAAGACTTGTTCCAGTCCTTCTAGCGTGTATGGTTGAGAATGAACCATGGACAATTAACATATAATTGTCATTTTCAAAAGCGCTGCTTTGGAAAGAAGCTACAAAGAGAGACATAGATTCCATCATATAGAATCATACTTGCGTAATGGTTGATCTTTCTCCGGGAAAATAACCTTTGGGTTGTGAAAATGGATACTCAAAAGTGAGTACAAAGTAGATGGATCTACTAATGAGTTCAAAGCCCTGGCTACTTGTACATGTGCTCCCCTGGGAGTAGCTTAACATCATGGGCCATTGCATTTTTGCGTGGCATGGATGTTGAAATAGCCTTCCCAACCGGAGAGTTGGAAGAAGAGGATCAGAGTTGGTTTGCTGGACTGTTGGGCTTCTTCCTGAACTTTCATTTTGGTCCCTGAAATGTTTACATTTTGGTCCTGGAAGTTTCAAATAAAATAGAAACAATGAATCTGACCACAGAAACATTGACTCTGAAGTTAAAAAGCCAACAGTTGGAGAATCAACAGTCTGAAAGTAAAAGTCATATTGAAACAAAGTCTCGATATAAAAGATATGAGTATCAAAGATGACATCTTAGGAATTGGATTTCTAAGACATCTAACGGACTGGCCGATAGTTGACAGTCTCGTTGAAGCCACCAATAGATATGAATCATAGAACTGATTGGAATTATGGTGCACCCATATACAATGAGTGATATGCTCAGGTCACGTGTAGTTCAATGTATTGTACACACTACAACAGACCTAGTATAGGCCTACAAATAGATCAGTTGAACTCAGGTTCACTGATGATTTAATACATGATCAATAGAAAGGCGTTAAGTCAGATATGACGATATCTGAATTATTCGTTCATCTACGGATTATGGTACTCTAGATGTCCAGCGGTTCTGGGAGAACAAAGTGATGCAAACTGGACATCAGATATGAAGAACACCAATGCCACAAGTAAATGTGTATGGTGGGTCTTGGAAAATCCTCTAAACAAACTTCCATCGGCCGATTCATGATGGAATCGGAGTTTATCGCTTTATACAAAGCATGAAAGAAGTTGAGTAACTTCACGACTCCTTAGAGGACGTCCCTTATTGGGAGAAACACGTGTCTTCAGCAGTTATACACTGTGGCTAGCCGGTCGGCTTCAGGAAGGACACGAATGACGACGTCTGGACATATCTATCAAGATCTGGCGGAGACATAAGACCGTATGGCAGTTGATCATCACGGGTGTCACTTCCTTGATTACTAACTAAGGGACTACCCGGAAATCAAGTGGTCTACCTGTCTTGGGGAATGGGCTTAAAACTCAAACAATACGAACCTTTGCGGTGGTAACCCAACCATACTGATTGGAGATCCCAAGAATTTGGTTTAATGGGAAAACTAAGCGGCAAAAGGTTCAGTTGAGCTCTTTGGTGGAAGCAAGAAGCACTTCGGATGATGATTTCTGTTCGGAAACATGAATCCAAAGTTGTTCCCGCGATAGACATTAAAATGCTATATGCATGGTGGGTAAAGGTTAAGCTTCCAAACCTTTAACGATCCTCAAACGGTTGAGGTTAAGGTTGGGGAAACTTTTAATGATTCCTAACACTTGTGAAGTAGGGTATAGCAGGATACCTTGTAGGAGATCACCTATTTAAGTGCGAGGAAGGCCGCCTCAAATGAATGCACTTAAGAATCCAAGTGTGTCCACGGCCACAACGGACAAAAACTTAAGAAGGAAAACGAATAAAAAGAGTTATTGTGTTGATATCATTGTCTTGGCTTACACTAAACACTGACGGTTCAAGACATCACGTTCACCGCGCAGTAAGTAAGTCCGATGGTATTCAACTAGGGAAGGTTCAAAGCGAAAGCTACCTCTCCTGATGCAATATCTTTTCGCTGAAAGATTGCTGAAAGTAGGCACCTTGTGCGTGCGCCATAATCTCTCTTTCATAGAGGGGATTGTTGGAAATTTGCCTTTGGCGGGGAGGTGCGTCCACCCATATTTAATGAATTAAACAGTAGTGTTCCGTATGTTGGAGGTTTTGTCTCTTCGTACATGCATGATCTACGAAGTGAGTAGATAACCGTAGGGCCAAGAATCATCAAATTTCGTTGAGAAATGAAAGAGATATTGGTCCACGAAGTAAGGTGTTTGAGGCATGGAAATATGGTGTGGGACAAATCTACCACATCGGTGGGAATATGAAGAATTGCTCTCTATATAAGTCTCTAATGTGGTAAAGGGTTTGGAACACCAAGGGGTATCTCATGTGTTTAAAGGAGGGAAGACCTAGATGTGCTTGGGTTCAAGGCTAAACCCACACGCGCGCCGCCGCCGCGGTCCCGTCCCGTCCGGTCTAGGGCTCGGGTCTCGGGCTGTGGGCTGTGGGGACTTTCTAATATTATCTTTTTGGACTCCAAATTGTTTAATATTTACAGTTTAGTCCCTAGAGTTTCTGGAAAGTTGATTTTGGAAAAGACGGAAGGCAGAAACTTTCTGCCTACCGTTTGGACTATTTTTTGGAGCATTAACCAGCCATTACTTGGCTGTTAACTACTCCATAAACAGCCCTCCTTCATGACCATTAATCTGCCCCTCTTCATAGCCATGAATATCCTTAAACCTGCCACACTAATGGCTATTAACAGCCCTCATTAATGGCTATTAACAGCCTTATTTGTGGCTGTTAGGCAGCCTCCTCCATGCTATATATTTATGCCTCATTTGGCTCAATTCGTGACTGGAACACAGACAAATACGTGATTGAAATTCAGCACAAAACATTGAGCAAAACAGCCAGAAAATAGCACAAAACACAACTCAAAACAGTGAGCAAAACTATGACGAAAAACAGTGAGTTAAGACCCTCATATACACAAGATATACACTACAGAGACACACTATATACACAAAGACAAAATAGAAGAGAAGATAAAAACTCTTCCTTCATTTTCCATATCTTCAGCAAGTCGATTCATATTTGTTTTATTCGGCAGGCTCAACCTATTGGTTTTGTAGTGTTGAGATTAAAGTGTTATTTTATCTTGGGAGACTATTGCCCGTTAACGTAAAAGCATATATACGGGGTAATCTTGTCTTAAGGACAGAGGGCAATCCCTCGACTCAACACACAACGTTGTAACCATCCAGATTTAGTTGTTTCTTGATTTCAGGATATCAAAATTCAAGACACAACAAGCTTGCGACAGTTCTCAATATTGGCCTTGCAAGGTTATCAACATTCAAGACACAACAAGCTTGTGGCAGTTTTGAAGATTGACTATTTATTTATCCTTTCGAACATTTGTAATAGTCATTTACTTCCCGTACTGCTTTATAAAGTACAATAGAGTACCAACAGTTTTTTCTGCCCTTTGGGAGCCGGGTGATTTCTACGTAAAAATACTATATCGTTGGTTTTCTGTTCTTTATTATTCTGCAAATGCTAGCATAGAACATGAAAGTAACCTGGACTATCCTATAGGCGAAATTTAAGTATTGCGTAGAATAAATATTTGATCATACAAAATATCAACCACACTTCCATTATTGAAGCCCCTTCTCTCTTCTCTTCTTTTTTTCTTCTCAAAACCCACCTATAGGTGGCAAAATGGAGGAGGAAGTCGGCGTGGACTTGGGGTTTCTTGGAGAACCTAGAGGAAATGGGTTGGGAAAGAAACTGGAGAGACTGGGTTCTTGGAGAAGCCAGTGGGGTGGGGTGGGAGAGGAAGACAACACTGGGCTGGGTGTCACGCCCCTAAACTGGGTGGACGTGATTAGCACCCAACTTTTACCTCTCATTGTCTGAACTCTATTTTAGCTAGTTGATAACCACTTTTACACCTAAAATTGGTACATGGACACCGGAGCCACCTCTCACCTCACCCGGTCGTCAGGTAACTTATCTCAACTGCTTCGGTTAAAGTGTCCTCAATTTATTACTGTCGGCAATGGTCATCGCATTCCAATTGAAGGTTACGGTAACACATACACCAAACATCCCCACCCGCCTTTCTACCTAAATCACGTCCTCTACACCCCTAACATCATTAAAAACTTAATCTTTGTTAGAAAATTCACTCGCAATAATTATGTGTCTGTCGAATTTGACCCTTTTGGTTTTTCTGTGAAGGAACTCAATACGGGAAAAATTTTTACGCACTGCAATAGTGTGGGAGACATCTACCCCTTCACTCAATCTTCCGCTGTCAGACCGCAAGCACCTCTATCCCTGCGGCTATATCTCCCTCAACTTGGCACAACAGACTCGGACACCCCGGAGAACCTATTTTTAATTTTCTTAGAACTACTAAGCATATTCAATGTAATAATGGGAAACTTGCCCAACACTGTTTTTCTTGCCCGCTCGGCAAACATACTCGTCTTCCATTTATGTCATCCAATAGTGTTATTTTTTCTCCTTTTGATATTGTTCATGCTGATTTGTGGACATCTCCGGTTGTTAGCTCTTTGGGTCACAAATTTTATCTAGTATTTTTAGATGATTTTTCATATTTTGTCTGGATTTACCCACTAAAATTCAAATCTGAAGTGTTTGCCAAATTTCTTGAATTTCAAAAATTCATTAAAACAAAGTTTGAAAAATCTATCAAATCTTTCCAATGTGATAATGGACGTGAATTCAATAACTCGGCATTTCACACTTTCTGCTCTAAACAATGCATGGTTTTCTGTTTTTCCTGTCCCTATACTTCCTCCCGAAACGGAAAGGCTGAACGAATTATACGAACCATCAATAACATGGTTCGCACTCTTTTATTTCATGCATGTCTTCCACCGCCTTTTTGGGTCTATGCTGTTAAAATGGTAGAATCCCTCCTTAATATTTTACCCACTAACACTCTTCAAAACAAGACCCCCACTGAAGTTCTATACCGTAGGATCCAGTCCTATGATCAACTTAGAATTTTCGGTTGCCTATGCTACCCCAATCTAGCCTCCACTGCCCTTCACAAATTAGCACCATGAAATACGCCTTGTGTCTTCGTTGGTCTCGCGTCTAACCATAGGGGTTACATGTGCTATGACCTGTCCACTCGTAAAATCATTATCTTCCACCACGTCACATTTGACGAAACATATTTTCCATTTTCCAATCTTCAGAAATTTCAAAACACGGACTACATATTTCTTGATGACACAGATCTGTCCCCACCAGTCCAATCACTATTCCGATTTTTGACCACTGTTCACGCGTCAACGTCGCCGGCGCAGGTAGTTTCGCCTCCACCAGTGATCGTCATCGACGTCGCTCGTATAACCAATCAGCCCCCGTCTCCTCTTCGCAGGGCCGAACAGTCACCACCACCACCGAACCACCAACCTCCCAATAGGCTGTCCAGAAACCCTATCGCCCACACATCTCCGATCCACTCACCCATCGGAAATCTGCCGCTACTGCCCAGCTCCACCAACTCGCCACCTAACCCACTGACACCGACAACAACCCAGTCACCACCATCACCCGTCACCGATAACTCTCCGACACCGACATCGGGTTCTGAACCTGAAGCTCCGCAGTCACTACCTACCCACCATATGGAAACTCGTGCTCAACATGGGATTTTCAAACCCAAGATTTACTATAACTCTCCACACAAACCATATCACCCATTTCAAAAAATCCAAAACTAGCAAAACTGGACCCTAATTGGAATGCGGTCATGTGCGAGGAATTTAATGCTTTAACCATAAGACAAGTTCAGAGACATTGGTGACTTGGAGCGGTATAAGGCAAGACTAGTTGCCAATGGCACTAATCAGCAAGAAGGTATTGATTGTGGTGAGACATTCAGTCTGGTTGTTAAACCGGCCACTATTCAGACTGTTTTCAGTATTGCTATGGGCATGCATTGGCCGATTCATCAGCTTGATGTCAAGAATGCATTTCTTTATGGGGATTTGAAAGAAACTGTGTACATGCATCAGCCCCCCTGTATTTGTTAATCCAGCAGTCCCGCAGTTTGTATGTCGTCTCAGAAAATCATTGTATGGCTTGAAACAGGCACCCCGCGCTTGGTATGATCGTTTTGCCAGGTATCTTATGCAGATCGGTTTTATATGTAGCAGGTGTGATAACTCTCTCTTCACCTTTCATCGAGGTAACAACACTGCTTATTTACTATTATATGTGGATGATATTGTTCTTACTGCCTCATCTGACGGTTTGAAGAATGAAATCATTTCTCTACTCAAAAATGAATTTGCTATGACCGACTTGGGCAAGCTGAGTTATTTTTTGGGTATATCAGTGACCAGATCTGCAGCTACTATGTTTTTATGTCAGCGTAAATATGCAGAAGATATAGTGTACATGGCTAAGATGGAAAATTGTAAAATTATGCCAACTCCGGTTGACTCGAAATCCACGCTCAATGCCAATGACGCTAGTTTCTGATCCCACTCTATATAGGAGTCTTGCAGGTGCCCTTCAGTATCTTATATTCGCTAGGCCTGATATTTCATATGTCGTTTAGCATGTGTGTCTGTTCATGCACGACCCTCGAGAGTCCCATTTTGTCGCCCTCAAACGTATTATCAGATACGTTAAGGGCACACTGGACTTTGGACTACATCTCTACACGGATGCAAATTGGGCAGGATGCCCAGACACACGTCGCTCCACCTCAGGCTACTGTTTATTTCTTGGGGATAATCTTATTTCATGGTCCGTCAAACGACAGGCCACGTTATCCCGTTCAAGTGCTGAAGCAGAGTATCGCGGCGTTGCTAACATCGTCGCTGAGATCTGTTGGCTCTGAAATCTACTTTTGGAGCTCCAGTGTCCACTGCAAAAGGCCTCTATTGTCTATTGTGACAACATATCTGCCATCTATATGTCTCACAATCCGGTCCAACATCAGTGGACTAAGCATATTGAGATGGATATTCACTTTGTACGAGAGAAGGTTGCACGTGGTCAGGTCAAAATATTACACGTGCCTTCCTCCTATCAGTATGCAGACATTTTCACAAAGGGACTACCGAGACAGCTCTTCACCGACTTCCGATCCAGCCTTAGCGTTCAGCCTCCTCCCGCTCCGACTGAGGGGGAGTATTAGCCAATATTCTCCTAATATTCACTGTATATTTGTTATGATAGATGTATATTTAAGGTAACTTAGGATTCGTATTATATTAGGAATCAATCATTTAAGGTAAGTTAGGATTCTTACTGTATTAGGAATCAACATTTATACAACTATATATATTGTGATTAATTAAAGAAATCTCTAAGGAAAATTATTCCAATCTCACACGTAAGAATAAGTAAGAACCAAAAAATGGTAAGAAAAGAATACCCAAGATTCAGTAGGATTACTGAAACAAATATTACGACAATTTTCAAGATAGTATTAAATGAAATTAATTTTTTACTAATACTCTTTTATTATTTTAATTTATAAGCATTTGTTAGTTCTAGCAAATATATAATATACAACCAAATGTATATTATAAGTCTTTAATATTCTTTAGTCAGTTAAATTTATAAGTCTTTAATATATATATATATATATATATATATATATATACATATATATACACACACACATATATATACACACACATATATATGTATATATATACATATATATATACATATATGTGTGTGTGTATTTTATTTATAAATACAAAATACCAAAAAATTTAGAAATGCATAATTAAATACCATATCAGATACAGTGTGTGTGTGTGTGTGTGTTATTTATAAATAAAAATACCAAAAAATTTACAAAAATACATATTAAATACCATATCAAATACAATATGTGTGTGTGTGTTTATGTAATTAAATACCATATCAAATACAATGGAATTAGAACTACGATACCAAATTTTTTAGTTCGGTATGGTAATTCGGTATATAGCAAAGTATACACACACCTTATTACATGTTTGGATAAAAACGACAAAACAAATTAATAAACATTTGGCTTATTTTGTCGAAAGTGATGGTAACATACTTTAATAAAAATGATTGAATTTTTTTCAAATTAAGTCAGTTTACAATAAACATCATATTTTTCACTACAAAAAGCATATATTAATTGATAATAATGTTTTAACCAACAATAGCAATATTATTGGTTAGTTTTAATAAATGGCAGGATCATTAAATTATATATATATATATATATATATATATATATATATATAAACCATGAGTTTTTGCTTGTTAACAAATAGTATTTTAATTTCGTGGTCATATTTTATGGTAATACAATAAATTTAAAAACGTTATAGTTAATGGTTGCTAAAAATTATTATTATCATTGAAAAATGACAAAATACATAATTTCTTAATAACTATTTTTTTATATTCTTTTTCAAATTTGTGCAAAAAAAGTAAGCAGCAAAGTTTCCCTCCTTATTTTTTAAATGTCCCCAAATCCCTCTTTTAATTAGGGCTGGACAGTGGGCCGCCCGACCCCGCCTCAGTCCAGCCCTTATCCCGCCAAAAAAAAAATGGAACGGGACTCGAACCTGGGATGGGACCTGGGCTCATCCCGCCCCAGGCCCGATCCCGCCTGACTTGCCCTTTAACATCAAACGTTTACTTGGAAAACATGTTATACACGTATGATCCAAGTAAACGTCCAAACATCCTTTCTAGCATTCCCGTCCGAAGAGTCAAAGGCCCTCTATCAGTGGCCGACTTTAAATCAAAAGCGGTACTTCCGGATACTGTATTTGAGGCAGTTGTTCGAACTCCTTATGATATGCAACTGAAACAAGTTCTTGCTAATGGTAAAAAAAAGGGGGTTGAACGTAGGGGATGTTCTTATTTTACCAGAGGGGTTTGAATTAGCTCCTCCCGATCGTATCTCTCCCGAGATGAAAGAAAAGATTGGCAATTTGTCTTTTCAGAGCTATCGCCCCAATAAAAAAAAGGGCACTCCCTGGCTATATGTTTGCGGCTTGTAAAGCCTTTTAATGAAGAAAAAGAGATCGGGAAAGGAAGCTCGAAGACAGATGTTGGTGAACCTTTAGATGCTTGATCTCAGTAATTGAATATATAATAAAGACTAGATTGACTCTCTCACGTGAATTAAGTCCATTCTTACACCATGAAACCTCGGCGACTATTCCAAACTAGAATCTTCCAAATTAGCATCTCGAGGTCCTTTTATGGGCATAAAGATCGTTCCGGGTCCCATCCCGCCCCAGGCCCAATCCTGTCTAACCCGCTCCGGTCCCCTTTGCAAAAATGGTCGTTGCACAACGGCCGTTGTGCAACGGCCATTTTTGCCCCCTCCCCCCAAACCCCCCTCCCCCTTTAATATTTATTTTTAACCCCTAAGTTAATATATTTACACTTTAACCCAATTTTCCAACTATAAATACTTCATTTTCTCTTCATATTTCTCACAAATCTTTCAACAATCTCTCAATTTATCTCGCTACAATTCTACATTGCCTACTAAATATTATATTTTTTTGCTCATTTATATCAAAGTTAAAAAATTGAGAGTGAAGTTGGCAACTAGCTTGAGGATCATCCATCGAGCAAAGTTTCAATTTTCAACCTCGATTACAAGTCGACGTTACGTCGGCGTTTGGTACCTTCGTTCCTTCTTTAAATTATTATTGTTACTTTATCTTAATTATCGCACTAAATTTCATTATCTTTAACTATTTATTTACATAATTAAAATGGAATGATTAAGAGGTATGTTTAAGGGTAAAGGTAAGAGTGCTTCATCTAGTTGGGCTAACAAGGGCAGGGGTACTTCTTCTAGTCATCATATTCCTCGGCAGGATGATTTGATTGATTACACTCATATTGATGAAACTGAATTTTTTAATGATATCTGCTACATGGGATTTTTTTATAGGGACCAAGAGAATCAAGTAGTTAGATGTCAAATTTGTAAATATGTTTATAAATTTAAAATGGGAAAAGGTCAGGGTGGGATGGGAGGTTTATTGAGACATGTACAAAGTTTTCACAAAGCTATGTGGGATGAATACGAGGCTACAAAGTCATGTGCGCCAATGCGCTCTCAGTCAAGACAAGGTTCACATAGTGTCCCGGACCAAATACAAGGTCAAATTAATCCGACGACAGGGGGAATTATAGGTCCTAAATACGATAAACATAGAGATATGGAAGCAATAGCAAAATTAGTTGCGGTGGAGGGTTTGCCTTTTTCATTTCCTTCCTCTCCTGATTTTATTCGTTACATTAGAGATATGTATAATCATGCTTTTAACGATTTTTCTAGATCAACTGTTAGGAGAGATATTTTTATATTTGCACATGAATATCAACAATATTTACGGTATTCATTATATCATTTTTCTAGCAAAGTATCTATCACGTTTGATATAGGTCGTACTACTAACGGTCATGACTATTTAACTGTAACATGTCATTTGATAGATTATAAATGGTCTATGCAAAAACGTATTTTAGCATATAGATATTTTGATGATAGACACACTGAAAGTTTTATTGCAAAAAATATTCATCAAATTTGCGAGTATTATGGTATAACTGACAAAATAATGAATGTTACGTTAGATAATGCATCTTCTAATAATTATGTTGTGAGACTTTTAAAAAATATTTTAACTCCATCTTTTCTTAATCATTTTTATATAAAATGTGTGTGCCATATTTATAACTTAGTTGTAAAGGATGGTCTATCACTTTTTGAAGACATTCTTAATAAAGTACAATTTGCTATAAACTTTATTTTTAGAAGTAATAGAATACAAAGAAAAAAAAATATAAAAAAACTTGTCACGATTGTGAACTACCTTATAGAAAAATTTCCGAAGAAGTAGCGACTAGGTGGAATTCTTTATATTATGATTATAGAAAACCTATAACTCTATTTTTTAACGCCCATAATCAAAATCCAACTGATATGGTTGTAGATAACGATTGGAAAAAAATTTCATAACTTATTGTATTTTTAGAGAAATTTTTTCAAGCTACTAAAGAATTTTTCGGTATTTATTATCCTACTATTTCAACTATGTTATTTTATATAGCTCTAATATTTTTGTTACTTAGTGAATATATAGAAAAACCATCTTATAAGGCACATATTAAAAAAATGTTTATCAAATTAAAAAAATATTTTTTTTCCTATTTCAACTATTTATATTATTGGTGTTGTATTAAATCCGACTATTAAAATAGACGGTTGTAAAGCCCTTACTGAAACTATTTATGATTGCATAGCAGTACTTCCACCTCCAACTCTAAAAAATTCAAATGACCAACCACCTAAGGAACCAACTAAAGAAGAAGTTTTGTCTAGCATACACGATGAATGTAAAAAAGTATATACGCATTACCAACGAGAAAGTGCTAGCAACCAACCGGCTTCCATACCATCTTCTTCTTCTTCAATACGACCTCAAAAAAGACATGTTGTTTCTGCGACTAGTATTGAAAGCATTAGAAATAGAATGTTTAGTGGTACCACTGCTAATCAAGTTAGCGAGTTTTTGTTTTGCAGGGTGTTGTACCTTACCAAACAGTTCTCAATGAAGAAGAACGTGAAGACTTGCTGAAATACTGGAGGGAGAATGAGAAGACATTTTTGACACTATCAAAGATGGACAGAGATGTGTTGAACATTCAAGCGTCATCAACAGCGTCTGAAAACACTTTTTCTGCCGGAAGATTTCAAATAGGAAAGTACAGACACTCATTAGCGGGAGACAGCTTGGAAATTGCAGTTTTATTCAGAGATTGGATACGAGCGGAGCGTAGAAGGTGCGGTCAACCGGAGATCAACGAAGAAGACGACGAAAACTACAACGAAATCTTATTCGACGGAGGTGGAAGCGACGTCGAGCAATTTGACCAACAAATTCCAATTCCAACCGAAGAACCACAAGACATTGTAAAGAAACTATAAAAGGTGTTTATAAATATGTGATTTTTTTAATTGTAATTTTAGATTTTACTATGTAATTTGCAACTTTCAACACCACAAAGTTGCAATTTTGAAATTATATTACAAAGAAAATCATATTTCTATTAAATAATATAAGAGGCACAAAAACAGTCTTGGGGTGTTTTTATTACACTATGTTGTTCAATTATTGAGGTGTTTATATATGTTATTTTTAAAATTTAAGTGAAAAAAAAAACGATCCCTATCCCAACCCTATCCCGCCCCCGGCTCGATAAGACCGGTCCCCTTTTCTGACGGGACCGGGAATGGGACGGGACATCGGCGGATCCCGCCAGTCCCGCCGGAGGATCGATCCCGCCCTCCCCGTCCCATAGGGTCCCGTCTCACCGGGACCCGTTGGCCAGCCTTACTTTTAATCCACGACTGTCGCCTCCGTAGTCCATCCCCTCCGTAGTCCATCCCCTCCTTCTCCAAGTCGGTGTGCAGTTGTATAGAAAATGTTTGATCATTTTTAAGAGACAAACCCTCTTCTCCAAGGTATGTAACCATTTTTCGTTGATGCATTTCTCATTCCTTTTATTTGATGGGCATTGCAAATTTGGGTTTCCCCAATAATATATTGGGTGTATGTATTAGTGGGTTCTTATTATTTATTTTAGTTTTATTGTAAAGTTATGAAGAAATTTTGTTTATTTTGAGAAGTTATGCACTCAAAATTTTACATAGCTCTCTTAATTCTTGTGCTTTTTTGCAGCCAAAGAAGAACTTAAAATATTTACTGTATAACTTCAGGTATCTTTTTCTTTGTAACTAACAAGCTTTTATTAATCACCAGCGAAACATTACAAATTTAGGAAGGCAAACACAGCCGGCTAAGGTCTATTAAAGCACTTAGACAATATTACAAGGATCACGACATACCTAACATCAGAATTGTAAACTATATGTATCCTTACGTTGAAATCTGTCACTAGGCCACAGTTCTTTCCATTTTTTGCCAAGTTTACAGCAATACTCATTACTTCGCCATCTGTGATTTGAAGTAGGTACCTCGGGGTCGTTGATTAAACGGAATAACATAAATAATCCTAGCATAAATGACCATTGGAATATTTTAGAGATCTTGAAATCAGATCAGATCCCAATGAAAACGTAGACTAAACTGTTTTTCAATTACCGTTACTACTACAAATTAGCTAAAACCATGATAAACCATCAGGCTCGTCTCACCACTCATCTCTGTATCCACTCCTGCTTCTCATTATAAGAGTGTCCACAGAGCAAGTATGCTTCAACCGGCAAAGGTGACGGTGCTTAACTTCAGCAAGTCACCTAACCCAAGGGAGCAAACCCTAAAGGAGGCAAAGACTAGAATTGGGTAAATTCGAACTTGTAACTTGCACCTAACCCACACATCGTGTCTTGCACACTACACCAAGTGCCTTGGATGTAGAGACAGCCTTAACATCCAATAATAACTTCAGCAGAGGAGTATTCTGATTGCCTAATGGTAAGCTTCTATTGCAAAGAAGATACTTCAACAAAAATCAAGTAAAAAGTTTATCCACCTACGTAGAAGTTAGCTTGGAGAAGGGTGATTCATCTTAAAGAACTGCCAAAACTACTTTAATTGGAAAAGGATAACATAACTCAACCACAGATATGTCCCATGAACCATGTGAAATCAATAATTTAGAAAATATGCTGCAAAGAGACAGTTTCTCTAAAAGACAAGATAGTGTTTAAAACAAGAAGAATCTAATTAAATTTGGGAGGACAAAACCAGAGTAAACTACAACCTCAGTAAAAGGTAACATTGCCGAATGCAACAATGTTTACTTGAAGCACTTTGCGTCCAACAGAGCCTCTCCCTCAAAAGGCTCATAATCTTCGATCATTTGGCTGACACGCTCCTTCTGGGCTTCATCATTGATGTCTACTTGCTTCCATTCATAGAGCTCCATGTCATAGACTTCTTCCATAACAAACTTGGGAATTTCCTTTCCACGGAAAAGCCACAAGCCCTTCACCTTGAATGGGGCCTCAGAACCAATGATCAACATCTTGCCAAAAGCATACTTGCGTGCCAGATCCATCCTTTGCAGAAAACCACCAACCTTGTTCAAGGTTACAAAGGAAACTGTGTTCTCATCATTGTACTTGTAATCACAAAACCAGAGAGAATATCCTTCCGGGTCATACATGTCCCAGAAACCTGCAAAGCAAGAACGGTACAGAGTAAAGGTTCTGACAAGGAACTGGTATAAATTCCTCAGCTAATACTAGGTTTCTGAACACACACACACACCTTCCTCCCTATCTTTATATGTGAAACAAAAAAATGCCTGTATATAAAATTTACTGTGCAGACTAGTATCTTCTTAGATCTAGTTTTGGGAAACTACGTCAATCAGATATAGAACATCACAAATTTGATCATTCAGAAGAGATTCAACTTGGTAAGAAAAGAGCAGATCTCTGGGATCCTTCCTTCAAACAGATTGTAGGTTAAAGAAAATGAAAAAAAGAACATTAAACATGCACTTAAAGCAAATATCTTTAAATTACACCTGACAGTCAAGGCACACTAAGTAACATAACAAAAAAAACTAAAATGTACCTTTAATGGCAACCTCGCGGAAGTTGGTCTTGGTGTTGGAGTAAAGCCTCTTCCAATCATCCAGAATCATCGGACTTGGAGGCAAGAGATCAAGAGGATTTTTTGGCTTAGGCTTGGGTGCTGCTTCCTCCTCTTGAGGCTTTGGTTCTTCCTTCTTAACCTCTTTCTTTGGCTCAGCCTTGGGTTTTGCTGGTTCCATTGGCTTCTTGGATTGTGGATCTGGAATAGATTCAGCTTGCTTCACCTCACCCAGTATCTTGCAGAAATTTGGTTGATTAACCACAGTCCAGAAGTATCTCTCTACATGTGGGAATTCCTTGGTAAAGCTCTTAGTCAATATCATCCTAAAACCAATGCTCAAGTTGCAGCCCATGATGATATCAGCCAATGTGATTGAATGTCCAACCAAGTATGTGTTAGATGCAAGATGGGTGTTCAAAGCACCAAGAGCTCTCTTTAATGCAGCTACCACAGCTTCCTCAGCCTTTTTGCAAAACAAGAATTTCAGTTGAGTTACTTTTTTCTAATAGTTGGAAAAAATTAATAATGCATGGTACGAGACTTACTGGAGGAATGTGTATGCCATATCCAAGGCGTGGGTACAACCAACGTGCAATGTTTGCATCAATCTCAGTGGCAGAAAAATCATTCCATTGTTCGATTTGAGCCTATCAAGGAGAAAAGGCAAACATAATCAATAGAGGAATAAGAATTTCACAAATGAAAATAAGACACCAAATCAACTTGAAATTCTTACATATTCAATCAATGAGGAGCCAAAAAGAGGACTGTCGGGCTTTGATTTAGCAACTAGGAGAATTAGTGAAGGTCAGTGTCAGATTTAACTTTCATTACATGATCAGAAGTCAAATAAAAGAAAATGAGATGTGGGCTCACCATAGCGAGCAATAGCATTGCTCTCAAAAACAGGCCCATCAGGTGTTTCAAGGACAGGAACCTATATAGGACAAAAAGACGCACCAAGATTAACAAAAAATACATGAAAGAATCTTATACTATTCAGTGGAGAATAAGAGACCTTTCCAATAGGATTCATCTTGATAAACTCAGGTGTCTTGTTTGATACACCCATCTGGAAATCCTTTACAAGTTGAACCTTTACACCTGTGTACTCAGCCGCAATGAGTGCCTTTGAGGCATTTTTGTTGTTATTGGTTGAGTGCAAAACCTGCAACATACATAATGAAGACAATTTAAATGGCTAGTTATTAAATCCACAAGAAAAAGGTATAAAATTGGGTATATTATTATCTGAAGGACATTATGCTCAGTGTTATCAAAAGCGAAAAGCGCAAAAAAACTCTAAAGTTCGTTGGGGTTTTAAGCGCAAAACGCATATAAACATGGGCTTTACAGGAAAAAGGAGCAAATGAAGAAAAAATACAGATATGTGATTAGTTCAAGACTAATAATTATAAGCATGAATAACAAATATATGGACAAAGAAATTTAAATCGTTTTTATGATAGAGTGAAATATCAATGGTCTAGTGTCGCCTCTTCAGGAGTGAAGAGGGTCATTGGCAATGAAAAGTATGTCTTAGAACCTTGATGATGACACAGTAAGCGAGGCAAAGCGCCTTTGACAACATTGTTTATGCTTAGGGAACTTAAAGTATAATGTCCCATTTTATATTCTATTGGAACACAATTTGAAAAAAGGGTAATGCAAAAACCTCAATTCTCAGTTGTAACATAAGTAAATTTGCATCCTCTGATCCAACACTCTTCCTTTTGATGTTTTGAAATAATAGGTTGATACTAAAAATGCGAAGCCACCACTCTCTACATAGTAAAAAGATTCCCAGGGGAATTCACACTTTAAGCACTAATTGAGTGATTCATACATGCAAAACAACTTTCTCTTTCAGACAAGACTAATGATGGATTTTACAGGCTTACTTGCAAGATACAAAATTATAACACCAGATGGAAGTTATATAAAAAATAAACTAGAGCAATACAATACTTCAAAGTCCAAGAAGCAGCAATAAAGATGATATAAATTCGTTCATGAAATCCAGATCCATGTATGTTTTAGATCAAAAGGAAAAAAGCAGAAAGACGTACCAGAGCCATGGCTGCACAACAGTCAGTTGAAACTTGCTTACCCTGAAAAATAATCAATCATAAGCAATCTGAATTCATTCATACATAACAACATCGTAAACAAGATTTTGAAAAGAATTCAAAGAGAAAGGAGAAACATGTACCAAGTCTAAGTGTGTAACCGTTGGCTGTAAGATCTAAGCCGCGATAAAAGAGGTTTAGGGTTTCCGAGTAAATGTGGGCTACTGTGGCTGCCCCTCGTGGGTATATAGATCCATCTCGAGGACAAAGTTTTGGAATATCCTCCTACATTTCTTTTTTCTTTCTTTTTTTCTTGATTCTAATTCTTTACTGTGTCTCACAATAATTTTTTTTTGGAATCTATATCTATATATAATATATAAAATTAGGATAAGGTGAAGCTTATCATGAGAAGCTCCTAGCGGTTCAGAGTAGACAGAAGTAACATGCGGATCGGAAGGTTCGTGATATGGAGTTCATGGTAGGAGATCAAGTTATGTTGAAGATCTCGCCTATAAAGGGCGTGATGAGGTTTGGGAAGAAAAGTAAGTTGAGTCCGAGGTATATTGGGTCGTTTGAGATCCTTCGGCGTGTTGGTGAGGTGGCTTTGCCACTAGGTTTATCAAGTGTTAATACGGTGTTCCATGTCTTTATGTTGAAGAAATATCATTATGATGAGTCCTACATCATTCGATGAGACATCGTATTGTTTGAACGAAATCTAGCATTTGAGGAAGAGTATGTGGCCATTTTGGACAGGCAAGGTTAGGAAGTTGAGATTCAAGGATATTGCTTTAGTGAAGGTGCAATGGAAACACCGTTCTGTGAGGAGGCCACTTGAGAGATGAGGCTGATATGTGGAGTAGATATCCTCAGTTGTTCGACAATCCATGTAACCCCTTCTCTCCATTTTCTTCTTTGTCGCTCGAGGACGAGCGAGTGTTTGATTGATATCTGATGTAACGACCCGTTTGATCGTTTAGCACTTTTTAACTCAATTTCCCTAAATCACATGTTCCGTGATTCACATTTGGTGTTTATAACTTACAAGGATGGATGGCACGCTTTCCAAGGTAAATCGAATTAATGTTAGAAAGAAAATCCTAAATTAAATTTTAGGAATGCACTATCATTGCTTAGTCGCTTTTGATACCAGCATTTTTATATTGCTTTTAATTTATTTATTTTTACCGGGTCTGACCGTTTCTCTTGCTTTGCTTTTTCTTTTGCTTTTTCTTTGCTGGTGCTTATGCTCTGTCTTGAGCCGAGGGTCTCTCGGAAACAGCCGCTCTACCTACCAATGTAGAGGTAATGTCTGCGTACACTCTACCCTTCCAGACCTCACGTTGTGCGATTTCACTAGGTAGTTGTTGTTGTTTGTAAAATCCTAAATTAGATGCTTTCTTGAGTTTGAAATGGGAAGGGCTGACTAAAAGTTGACTTTTAGGTAAATGTGCTTGTGTTTGAGTTTTGTCGATTCTGTAAGGTCCGGAACGTCATTTATAACTTAGTTGAGTCGTTGGTTCGACTGAGGCATTCGTGTGTCTTTTGGGTACTTGTTGGCTAGTTTAGTGTTTCGAGAAAGTTAGAGGTAATTTGTGGAAATACTCATCTTAATGATGTCGGATCAGTATTTTGAGTGTGTGAGCAAGTTCGTAGCGTCGATTATACCTAGGTAGCATATTTGGTTTGTGTCCATTTCGGATGAATTTTGGGTGTTGGTTTGAAGTTTGAAACATTTTTTGGAATTGCTGGTTCTGGTGCCTCGCACCTGCGTGCGTTAGGCCGCACCTGCGCAAGGTAGGCCGCATGTGCGATGATGGGGATTTTGGCAGGTGGTCACACATGCGGAATCGCAGATGAGATGTATTGCCTGTATCTGCGAGGTTTGGGTTTGGGCGGGTGTTAGCATTTGCGATGGGTTAGCTACAGGGTCGATTCCGCACTTGCGCATTTTGTCCGCACCTACGGGCTCCCGAGTTAAATAAAATCTCACACCTGAGAGGATATCTACTAGATGTGACTTCACATTTGCGATGCCTTTTCCGCACTTGGCATATCGCTAGGTAGATTTAAGTTCTTCTCCACTTTGAATTCATTATTTCATAACACAATTTTGAGAGTATTGGAGCTTGTTTTGGGCAATTTCAAGGGGATTTTCTTATCAAACTTGGCGTAAGATCTTAATCCTAATTTTCCCTTGATTCCTTCCATTATTAGATAGTTTTATGCATGATTTCGGGTGGAAAAATCTAGAGTTTACCCTAAAATTTAAGAGGATGATTTTCATCAAATTAAGTGCCAAGATTATGGATTTTTGACTTGATATTTTGAATTTTGATTAACTAAGCTATGGATAACCTAATTTGAAATTAAATTTTAATTTTGCCCTTGTGGATCCGGGGTCACTTTTTGGGGTGCGTTTTGAGTTCCGATTAGAAGTATGGCACTATGGGTACTAATAGATTCATATTTAAACATAGAGTCCGTATTTGATAGACTTTGATCTTTCGGAGTCACTTCAAAAAGGGAAGGCACTAGTTTGAGGGTCTGAGGCTCATGCTCAGCTTTGAGGTAGATTACAATTTATTTTTAGACTCCAAAGGGAGAACGTATATCATATGTAACCATTGGATGGGTATTAGGCGTGAATAGGTGTCCCACCTTAGTGGCTGCAATGAACACTCGGGTGGGTACCTTTGTATTTGTTTGGGGAAATTTTTGAAGGTAGAGTATTATGATGGGGATTGCATGATAGGCTTCGGGCATGGTTGTGGTGAAAATCTGCTTAGGTTGGTATAAATGTTGTTTATGTGGGCCATAAGAGTCATATTTGACTTGTATCTGCCATGACTGATTTAACTACTTCATCGCACTTCATCTCGTACATTGTAAAAACAGAACTGATCGAAAACGTGATTTATACATGAAGTTGAGACATCATGCATCCATAATTTAAACACATGATACTGCTGGTATGAGTTATTATACATGTTGCATTCATCTCATACTTTGTGAACTTATGGATGATTCATGGTGAGTGAAGATGTGCAATGAGTTATGGATATACTTATTATGGATCGGGTTGCACGCCGCAACATATACTTATTAAGGATCGAGTTTCATGCCACAACATACATATATATATATATATATATATATATATATAATATGTGTGTGTGTCTTATGGATTGGGTTGCACGCCGCAACGAGTATATGGACCTCACGAGTCCCCTAATGACTAGACGAAATGACCGCTAGCATGTGTATACCGGTTATTTACTTTGGCCAATGCATTGTATCCATACATTTACCACATGTGCATTCATTTCTTCCTCTATGTGATCTATATGCTCAAGTGTTCTTTAATTGCCATGATATAGTGAATATAATTGGAAGTAGTAGTCGAGTTTGTGAAGTAGATATTAGATTCAATCTTTACTTGCTTTATATGTGTTTTCTTCATTGTCGGCCTATAATACCTACGAGTATGTGTATTTGTACTCATACTATACTTGCTGCATCTTAATTTGGATGCAGATACCGATCTTTGTTCCAGCTCCAGACCGCGTGGATGATCGCGATGGAGTGCTTTCGAGAATTTGAGGGTGAGATGTAAAGGCTACCATGGCCCATGGATTCTCCTTTTATTGCTTTATGTATTTTGATTCAGATAGACAATTTATTTTCGTCTTGCGGGACATGTATTTCATCTTCTGTTATTAGATCTCTTGTATCGCTCAGACCAAATTTTAGGGATTGTATTGGTTGATTTCCTAATACTTATGACATTTTAAGTTTAAGATAACCTTCTCTAACTTTTACTTATGCTTAATTGAAAGTCTATATCTTGTGAAATAGGGGATGGTTCACCCACTGATGGGGCAAGTGTAGGTGCCATCATGATCACGATTTGAGTCGTGACAGTTCACATTTCCTGTGTGGATGACAATCATGAAATTCTCATTAATAAGGCTCACCAGTGTAAGAGATGTGTATGAGCACATCGCGAAAATGTCATATGGCGGCTCAACTAAAGACTCTTGAGGTTGAAATGTTTAGAACTTCCTTGTGCACTATATTTTGAACACTCTTTCCTCTATAATAAGACCCTTTTAAGATGTCTTATAACGCACATAAGGATAAATGGTTAATTAATAAATTTATGGCCATGTGTGTTCAAGAAGAGGGTTAATATCATGCCCCAAACCATGGTCAAGCATAACACGACACTCGGTGATTGGCTGCATGTGACCGAGCAAACCGACTGGCTGGCTGGATCAACATGTGGTATAACTGAGAGCAGAATATAAATACACAACACCTCACTAACTAAAATTCTATAAAGACTTAAATATGATAACGCCCCGAAAGACTGGCTCACCAAGTAGCTGATACGTTAATCCAAGCAAGCAAAATCGTTAATCTGTAAACCGTTACATATATTGCGAGATGCAGGCCCTGGGTAAAGAGATGTTAGTACATTTGAATTGCACTAGTATGTAAAGCAACTGAAAAAAAGAACTGTAAATACTGAAATTGAACTGATAATTGATAACTGAAGTGAACAAAGAAGTAAAGAATATGAATACTTCATGTTCTGAAATGGAGAATCGCATGTTTAACTGAAATAATAAAATGTGGCCTCAGGCCCAATATATGTGCACAAATATGTGTCTTCGGGCCCAAAATATAGGTGTTCAACAATAAATAATTTACATAAAAGAACTGAGATTCATGTTGAAAAGGTACAACAGTGACATATTGAGCAATGATTTGCTGAGACATGCATTCATGAACTGATTATGAGAACTGAAGTTTTAACTAATTTACAAACATGTTGAGTATTCTAGATTGAGACTCGTGGGTATTAAATACAAATCTATATTGATTACGTACTGAGCTCACAACATTCGAAATAAAAGTCACGAATGAATTACGAAACTAGAGAATAGAAGTTCTGCAACTATTCAAAGAACTAATCTTAACTATATTTTTTAGGCAATTCGTAACGTTGTAAAAGAACGTGGCATAGGGAGAATCATCAACTATGTTGTCGCGGGTGGTCCGTGTCGGCTTCTACGCAATACGTTTATAACGCGCATAACGTTTTGTACAGAGCTCCGTTTGGGCTCCACCATATACCGTTGGAAAGGTATTTCAAATATCTACAACTTCTATTTTTAAGTTTTCTCAAATTCTCAAAGTATTTTCACAAAATTGGGATCGAATCTTAAGCACCTCAATATTCATCTTGATTTCAAAACAACTATTTCCACCCAAACTCATCCCAATAGGACTCCACATGTCTAAAATGTCACATTAATACTCCTTTAACACACTCACACATAATCTGGATTTACTGGATATTACATTATCTTCCCCTTGGGATTATTCATCCTCGAATGATGGTTCTGATTATAAAATATGGCTAATGTTGGATCTTAAACGTGACTAATGGAAATGTGCGGGCACTAAATTGCCGCAAACACATGAATACTGAACTGAATAAATGTTGAACTACACATGTACTAAACTGATAAGTATTGTACTAAATGAAAACTGAACTGACTGAATACTGAAAACGTGGAGCTTATAATATGAGGTCTGACAGAAATGGTTAGTTACCTTCAATATTTTATGCTTTCTCTTCAAAGAGGCGGGGATACTTGAACTTCATGTTCTATTCGGCTTTCCATGTAGCCTCTTCAACTTTCTGATTTCTCCATAGCACTTTCACTGAAGTAATTTCCTTAGTTCTAAATTTGCGAACCTGACGGTCAAGAATAGCCACTGGAATCTCCTCATAAGACAAGTTATATTTAATTCATGGTATTTCTGTAGGACCAACCAGAGACGGGTGCCCCATGAACTTTTTCAACATATAGATGTGAAACATTGGTAGACAACCTCCAACTCTTGTGGTAACTCTAACTCATAAGCTACATGTCAGATCATTCGTAAGATCCTATACGACTCAGTATAGCGGGGACTGAGCTTCCCTTTCTTCCTAAATCTCATAACTCCTTTCATGGGGGAAACTTTCAAGAACACTCAATCATCAACATGAAATTCCAAATCCCTACGACGTATGTCTGAATAGGACTTCTGGTGACTTTGAGCCATTTTAACCGCTCTTGAATCAACTTGACTTTCTCTATAGCCCGGTAGACCAAATCTGGTCCTCACAATTGTTCTTTACCAACTTCAAACCATCCAATTGGTGATCTACACATGCGCCCATACAGAGCTTCGAATGGTGCCATCTTGATGCTACAATGATAACTGTTATTATAGGCAAATTCTATGAGGGCAAGTGATCATCTCAAATACTTTTAAAATCTAGGACACATGATTTCAACATGTCCTCTAGTGTTTGAATAGTGTGCTCTGACTGGCCATCTGTCTAAGGATGAAAAGCTGCACTGAGATTTACCTTGGTACCTAATCCTTTTTAAAGGATTTCCAAATTTTTGTTGTGAACTAGCACCACTGTCTGAAATTATGGACACTGGAGTCCCATACAATTTGACGATTTCCTGAATAAACAACTTGACATAATCTTCTGCTAAATATATGGTCTTCACTGGTCGAAAGTGCGCTGACTTAGTAAGTCGATCTATAATCATCCAAATTGAATCATGCTTCCGGAATGAGCAAGGTAAACATGTTATGAAATCCATATTTATCATCTCCCATTTTCAAATGATAATTTCTATCATCTGCTAAACCATAGGCCTCTGGTGCTAGGCTTTCACTTGCTGACAATTCGGACACTTGACTATGAAATCTGCTACGTTCCTTTTCATGTCGTTCCACCAATAAATCTTCTTAAGATTATGATACATCTTTGTGGAACCTGGGTGTATAGAATACCTAGAATTATGGGCTTATGACATGATTCTCTCTCTGAGCCCATCTATATCTAGAACACATAATCTGCCTCTGTACCTCAAAGTATCATTATCTCCCCCTTGTTCAAAAGTCATCGTCTTGTGCTTGTGAATCCCCTCTTTCAGGTGCAATAAGTAAGGAACACTAAACTGTTTCTCCTTCACTTCGACTACTAAAGAGGATTTAGCCTTGTTCTGAACAACAACGCCACCATCTCTGGAGTTCAAAAGTCGAACTCCTAGATTCGCTAAATGATGAACTTATCTCACCATGATTCTATTGTCTGCCTCGACATGAGTTAGACTCCTCATACTTGATTTTTTTTTAGATACTTCCTGAAATACACATAATATTGATGCGCTAAGTCTTTGACCAAAACCTTGAAGATTAGAGTTTCATGCAATGGCACTATATCACACCCCAAATCTGACCCTGGATGTAATAAGCATCCGATGTTATGAACAACACCGAAAGCACCTTATGAATTAATAACAACAAATTACTCTTCAATAATCTTTCATTATTTAAATTCAACAAGTGTCAAATATCATAATGAAATCATTATCACACTTATGAAATAACACAACGTAAGTCTAAGCGAATACTTAGTCATAAAACATGGTCAAATGCTCAACTAGTCATACGAGACTCCAATACACTATCAATAGTCTGATACTATCTATGGAGCTTCTAAGATAATGTGTAAATGTCGAACTCATCAGGATGAAGCCCGGAAACTATTGAGAAGTAATAAATGACTTAATGAAAACTCACTAAAATATGACACGTCAATGCTCATTTAATTCATTTACACCTAACTCAAATTTACATAATGTTACATTATCCCCCTCTCAGGATCATTCGGCCCCAAATGATGGTCATTGCTTAGGATTTTTCACTAAACCTCAAATTTTTAGATTTTCTAGAGTTATTTAGCAAAGTCAGTTATCTCCAAGGGCAACATACGAATAACCACACAACGATTAGATCATTTAAGCCTAACACACAAGAGTGAGGAATGTGTACCTCTAATATGAACTTTCGTAGGGATTAAATAAGCGAAAGGTTCAACACATACCTGGGATACATAATAAGTTAAGGTATCATGACCCAAATATCATTGACAACAACTAGATGGTAACTACACCTCTTCAAATTTATTTGGTAAGTCTCAAGATACGAAATAAGTCTACTTTAAGGTTTCACATTATCATTCCTCCACTGTATAACTGGTTCATCAAGAAATTCAAGCCTACCTATTTTTATTGTAAATCTGGAGTTTCATAACACTTGGAAAGCCAGTCTATTCACATAATCACATCAAAGTTCCCCATTTAAGCAAATCAGCAATAGTCTCATGACCCTTAATTACAACTACACAACTATTATAGGCTCTAGAGGGAATAATGGGAAACCAGTAGGGGTATTCACAGATGAAGGGTTTTAACAATTATTCGGGTTCTACACATAGAATTCAAGGACCAAGTACGGAGTCACATAAGAAATATTCTGACCCAGAATCGATCAGCGAATACGCCTCAAGAGAATAATTAGTTAGAATACACGTGACCACAACGTCTGAGGCTTCAACCACCTCCTTACGTTAAATCATGAAGTTGAGCTTCTTCGTACTAAATGATCCCGGAAATATGAAGACATAACTAATACCCAATAAGAACAACATAGTCCTTAAGGGGATTCTAACTACTAGAACACTCAAGTCTCAACACGAAGTACAAGGTTTCTTCCTTTAGCTCACTCTCTCAAGAGTTGCGTAACTAAAAGATTTAACATGTATATGCTTTAACAAGACGGCACATAATAGGTCAATCTAGCTAATATACTCCTGCAAGGAGGCTAATTCAACAACACATGGTTCAAGCCTAACTTACCTTAGCTCCCATTTTCATTAAATTTAGAAAGAATCAAGCATACCTATAGTTGCCTATAAGAGGGAGTATCAACTACTTGTATATTCCCCTTTCTTAATTTGAAGTGGCTCATTCGGACCTTAACTTTATCTAACATCATCTCCTTTTATTCTTATCACTATACAATCTCTCGCACCCTTCTTAATATTATCACGGCCCTACATAGGTAGCGTAATACTATATTCCACATATCATAGGCAATCATATAACTTTCAGAATTTCCTGGGGTATCTCCCCTACTTAGAATGCTCTTTGCCATCAGACTCTTGGAAACTTTTGTAACTAAGGTTTCTTCTTTATCTAATGCATTAACCTTCATTCACTTATTCATCTAAAACTCACATATATCATACCAACACAAGACACGTGTCATAGGTTATTGACTTGAATTCTTATAATTTCTATATCAACCCTACTAGATAAAATCTAGTTGTTACCACTCTCATACTATCATTTCCCCACTAAGGTGATTACTTAAAGTTCCAACCTAATAATTGGTACCAATCTAAGTAGCAACAAAATCTCATATGGGCTAGATAAAATTACAAGTATTATAGTATAATCAAAGAAATATTAGTCTATTGAGAGTCCATGACAAAAGTATCCTATCCAAATCACACAGGTCCATCTAACTATAGTCTCAAATCAGAATTCTTTGTATCAAAACCTAGGATAACAAATTAAAGCCTAAATCAAAATCCATCATCTTTTTAAATCATTCTTCCATAAGTGGTTGTTTTCGAGTTTCAAGCCTAAAATATAGTTCTTCCACTAAATATCAAAATAGTACAAATCTTATAACCCAATAAGAATATAACCTCAATGTACGATAATTCTTAATTCACTAAAAGATACTTTCAAATTTCCTTTCATCCGAATCTTCAATACTCTAAACATATCACATCTTAAGTATGTCTCAAAGCCATAATAACCTATAGATCTTTTTACTTAAACATGTAGAGAGCACTGTAGCATCATAGCACAATTCGAAAATACGCCTATGACTGTCACTAATCTAGTCACACCAATAAATTTGTTTACACATATATATCAAAGCTCAAACCTTCAATCCCAAACTTTAAGCACCATAAGAGAACAAACAAAATAAACAAGAACAAAAGTTCAAAGGATGTAGCCTATAAGCACACTCTCTTTTCATGGTCTCATTATCTCTTAGTCTTTCATTACATATCATTCCCCAAATTAAATTCATAAGTCAACATAAATTATAGAGTCCTTTTCCCCAAATTCTATAAGTATAGCCTATAAATTTCAATTCCCAACTATTTTATCCTCTTATTCATGTCTTATACTTGATCTTCTTTATGATCAACAATACAATGACGGATCATCATAATATTTCATCCTAGTTTTTAATATACTCTAAGTCTCATAACTTCTTTACAACCTTTTAATAATTTTCTAATAAAATACTAGCTACACCATAAGAAAACTCTCACCACATACTTTAAATAACTAATTGATTTAATATAGGTAACCACCACCACTAATCTCCTGTTATGAGCAAGGTTCAAAGTATCATATTGTACAAAGTTCTTGAGAGTCTCAAATATAGATATCTGGAGAAGCTTACTACTACTTATTCTATGGTTCTCATTTGATAAATAAGATAGAATAGTATTATATTTCATAAAAGGTAGCTACTGCAACATAAGACAATAAGGAAAGAATATAACTCTCAAATATGGTTTTCTCTACTTGTTAATACGAAAAATCTTCAATTATCATTACCGCTTTGTCAATACCTAAGGACATAGCTAGCTCACTCTTCATCTAACAAATTAATGACACTCATCTACATACTTCCATCCATCACTATCTTCAAATATCATTACCGCTTTGTCAATACCTAAGGACATAGCTAGCTCACTCTTCACCTAACAAATTAATGACACTCATCTACATACTTCCATCCATCACTATCTCATATTTTTGCTACCACACTCCTTCTTCTTAGTAGAGGTTATATCTATCATATTGAATTTTTTATCCATCTTAACAATTCCCTTATACCTAACAAGACTCCGACTGAGTTTTCCCTGTATTTAAGACTATGTCATTATATACATGTCTCAAAAGATCAACAATCACACCTTACAATCATCATATGTATACACTTATTATTGAATTCCAAAAGACTTTGTATCATCCATCACACTATATATTACAACCAATGTGCGCTCAATAGAACCATTGTCACATGGTTAGCTGCTGCAGCAAGAGTTAAAATTGATTCTGTGAGGCACGAGTATCGAATATGTCATAACGATCCTAAAGAGAAGTCCGAGCTCTATAGCACGATCTACAATCAAGAAGAGTAAGAAACACCTAAAATGTCCTGGTAGTCATACATCCATACATGTGGCCAGTCTGCATGAGGAGGACTTTACTAGACACGGCTCCACAGATAATCCTAGGACACTTCTAAACCTAGAGCTCTGATACCAAACATGTCACGCGCCAAATCCGACCCTGGACGTAACAGACATCTGATGCTATGAACAACACCGAAAGCACCTAATAAATTAATAGCAACAAGTTCCTACTCAATAATCTTTCATTACTTAAATTCAAAAAGTCATAAATATCTAAATTAAATCATTATCACACTTATGAAATAACACAATGGAAGTCTAAGCAAATACTTAGTCATAAAACGTAGTCAAATGCCTCAATGAGTCATACGAGACTCCAACACACTACTCACAATCTGATACTATTTACGGAGCTTCTAAGCTAATGCATAAATGTCCAACTCATCGGGACGCAGCCCAGAAACTACTAAGAAGTAATAAATGACTCAATAAAAACTCACGAACAAGTGTGTGGGCTCATCAACAATATGGAAAGCAAATAGTGCTTCTTATCCATGAGAGTTGTCTCTACATGCTCTTCTTCGTTACCTAACAAACCATAAAAAACAACAATGGAATGCCTGAGTATTGAGTATTCAGTGAGTGTCTAAAGAGAAATAGTTAATGAAATCAAAGTAGTTATAAGACGAATAATAATCAGTAAAAAAATATTAAATGAAATAATTTGAAAACTTATAAATGGAGTAAGCCATTAACTTAGAGAACTTTGTACAATATGATACATTTATCATGTCAAGTATGTCACGTACGAACTCAAGATTACCACAAGCCACTCACATGCAACCAAGATACCAAAATAAGCCACTCACAAGCAAATCAATCAATCGATACTCCGGTCTACGAAACCACAGAGGCTAATTGTCCTCTAGACTAGCACACCAATAGATACACCATGCTATATGCCTCAAAGGTCAATCATCTTCTAGACTAACACATTAATAGATGGACCAAGCTATATGCCTCGAAGGTTAATCGTCCTCTGAACTGACACATCAATACTCGTATCGATATGTTAGGATTCATAACAGTTAATCGTCCTTTGAACTAGAACAACTTGTCCCAAATACAAATAATAGCATATCAACCGAATCATCAATCATGTCATAACCAATTGGAAATATTATTCAACTTTCTTATGTAATTTCAAGAAAAACCCATTCAACATCAAAACAAGTTTAAGGTCCAACCTTTAGAAAAATGAGTTCAATCATCTAATAATGGAAAAAAAACGTGTTTCACAAAGAAGTATAGTTCCTATAAGGTTCAATATGTGCTTGACCCTACACACACATTACCTTGTCTAAAAAGAAATCATCTTTAATTCCGAAAGAACTTCCACCAAACAAGTGTTTCAATAATGTTCATATTCCAAAGAAAGAATTCAAGTCACGAACAATCATCTACATGTTTCAAACAAGATAACATATTTTAAAAAGAAGGTTTTTGAAAAGTAGACATACCTCAATTTTCACTAAAATCTAGCAAACAGATTCTTCCAAGTTCAACAATCGTTCTACAATGGTTATTAATAACAAAGTTTAGAACTTTAACCAATTCTAGGGATTTCTACCCTTATTAAAAAACTAGGGCTTTTCTAGCCTTAAAACTTATTTTTGAACCCTTATGAATCACCCCTGGATTCTTATTGTTTTTAATATCTTACACTATCCCCATCGCTCTCAATAATCTCAGTAAATTTCGAAGAACATACCTTCAAGAAGTTTCCCAAAGTCTCCTTCAACTTTTTTTTCTTCGATTTTCAAGAATCTAAGGTTTGGAGAGATAAACTAGGGTCAATCTGATGTGATATTGATGTGGTAAAGATGAGAATTGATCAAGAACCTACCTTAGATATTTTGGGGAAGTTTTAGGGTTGTTTCCTCTCAAAATGTCGGTAAAAATAAAATGGGAATGGATATAATAAAGTGGAAAACTTATAAATTTGGAACTAGAAAAATAATGGGATGCGGCACCCTCACATCGCGGGCCCATCGCGGATTAGACCACCCATGGCACCCATGCTATGCAGTGGTTCCACACAAGGCAAAAATTTGTTCAGAGGGACATTCTGACCGCGGCACGCTTGCAACGCGACTGTCAACCTTTGCTCAGTAAAATAGTTATAACTCTTTGTACATAGCTTAGTTTGAGCTGGGAGACATACCTTGGAAAGGTATCTCAAAGTCCTACAACTTTCATGTTTTGATCTTTCTAAGATTCTCAACGCTACTATCTGGAAAATGAGAAATAGTAAGAAGTCCTTCAGACTTAGATGAATTTAGAAGCCCTTAAGAACTTTATTTTTTTGTTTGACTCTAAAATGACTGTGAATCACCCGATTTCATCCCTAAGGGATTCACATAACTAAAATAGGATATGTTAATGCTCATTTAATTCATTTACACCTAACCAAGATTTATTAAATGTTACACACTACCCTTATGACACATAATTGGGCATGATATTATAACTTTGCTATGATCGCTTAATTGATAATAATTAATCTTGACACAAGTTGATCGATGATCATTCTACTCACTTCGTGTTTCTTACACACGCTAGGCACATTCTTTGTGGCGATTATATCATTTGCCCTTATTACTGAACTGAGTTTCTTCATATCCCATGTTAACTATTCGGGTTTCAAATGTCCAATTGGACTTACTGACGATGTACACATCTATCCCTTAGACCAAAGATTAATGTCTTACACTTTCAGATTATTTTCTTCTATTGAGATCATGTTGTCTTCCCGTTATCTTCTACAATTCTTCGTAATTTACATTATTGATGACTCATCTTTATTCTCTCTTAAAAACAATATCCTTTACTAGAAACTAAGTTACTTACATAAACGGGGGACTAATGTATTCATAACTGTCATACACAATCTTAATGACTTAACTTTGCTCAGACTATCAATCTTAGGGAATCCCTTTCTGATAACTCTTAAAGGCTATTCTTCTGTAATTTGCTCTCTTACTGGTTAGTTGATTACTTCTTCCACTATCACTATACCTTGAATTTAACTTAAACCCCTTGGGTTCTAACATGTATTCGGGTGTATTCAAATTGTTACCCACTCACTAATGTTATCCTGACTACAAAAATCAAATCATATCTCTACTAGCTCTGCTGAAATTGCTAATTCACCGTATTTACTCAAAACTTCCTTACTATTCTTCAACTAACCACCTGATAGCATCATATTATCTTATTGTACTTAGAACAACTAAAGTGAAACATAAGGTCATTTCTAACTTCTCTTCATTATCCGATCCTATTCTACGGCCGCATACTATCTTTTCTTAACTATAAACATGGATCACACTTAGGGCAATTATGTCTCACTTAAACGAAGATTGAAATATCTAACCCCGAATTTTCTATACACTTCAACTTTATATCGACTATACACATCCGGGGTAAATATTTAATCACACCACCTAAGAGGGAATTGTTAGATCTTATCTCTTAATAATATTTCCTTCTCGTAGTAACTTACTAATATCGTACTTCTGGTTCTGATCGGACTAAACTTAAGCAAACTAAAACTATTCCCAGAAGTTCAACATAGTCTGCTCATGGTTCTCATGTCATACACCATTTTTTTATTCATGCTTGGATCGTACAAAAATATACTTCATCTGGGGAAAAAATCATAACACTTAAGACTCATCGGAAATTTTCCCTTAGGCACCTCTATGTTTAAAACCATGGAAATCAATTCAGGCATGTTGTGGCTAAACTCATAACATGTTGCCCCATGGGGTCTTACATTAGGGTTATTATCATTATACTTGTGGTAGAATTTGGAGATGCCTCTAAGTCTTGACAACTTGCTAAAACATACAAGCGATTCTAACGGAAGTCTATATTACCAGACTTAGCTGAATTATACCTGACTTAGGCTTGTGAATTACGGGAGCTGCTGAATTTTTGTCTGAGTCACATTACCTCCCATACCTTGTTCCTTTGATGGGAAATCCCTCATATAGTGACCCTGATAGCCACACCCCAAAGCATCCATCTATACTCAAACAAAACATCTCTAAGCGTCTCTTACCACACTTGTTTCACATAGGATTCTGAAAACCTATATGGCCCACACTATTCTGTGACTGAGAGCATGTTGCTCTTGAAACTCTATTTCTAGTTGGACTGACCTTTCTCTTCATATCTAGACCTCAGGACTGGTGTACTAGCTACAGATGGAGTGGGTATTGACGACCTCATATTGAAAAGCTGTCTTTTCCACCTCACTAAGATCCTCAATCATTAAAGTTATATGCATTCTTAACTATTTTGATTACCTCTATGTGTTTCTCTTTCGGTAGTTTCTCATTCTTCTTCCTTAAGTACGTCATTATTATTCAACTTCTGAAACCCTTACCATATTCCCTTCTTGGGCGACATGCAATTTATTCCACTTCGAAATCGTCTCAAGTCTCATTCGTTATCAACAAGCACTTCACAATTATACCCCAATGGATAATCATTCTCAATTGGACCTTGAATTCCATGCTCAACACTTGCGCATTCGAAATCGATAGAAAGATAAGGTTACTTACTGCTCTAAGTTTCATGGCACGATATAGAGTAGAAAGAAGTGAAATAATCCTAAATGTCTTGGTGGTCAACTGTTTACATGTGTGGCATGCGCAAACACATAAAAGAGACTCCACTGGACATAGCTTCATAGACTCTCTAGGATACTTGAACCTAGTGTTGTGATACCAAGATTTGTCACAACTCGAACCATGATATGGACGTAACACGACACTCGATGTATGTTGCATGTGACCGAGTGAACCAACTGGTTGGCTGGATCAACATGTGGTATAACTGAAAGTATAATATAAATACACAACACACTGATCTACTAAAAAGTTTGTTGAGATATCATAGATATAGGAATACTGAATAAGTCTGAATGCATAAATAAATACCCGACAAGGCTAACACCCAAAATCATGCAAAACATCTGACTGACTGCGACTATAGTCTACGAAGCCTTTAAGGAGTACTAAAATACTGACTGTTCACTAGGACAAGGTGGGGGAATACCTTACTGACTAAAATAATATAAAGACTGAAATATGATAATGCCCCAAAAGACTAAGGCTCACCAAGTAGCTGATAGGTGAAACCTAGGAAGCATAATCGTCAACCTATAAACTGTTACCTGCATCATGAGATGCAGGCCCTGGGCTAAGGGACGTTAGTACATTTGAGTTGTACTAGTATGTAAAGCAACTGAAAGAAATAATTGTAATTGTTGAAACTGAAACTGAACTGTTAACTGATAACTGATAAAATAAAGAATATGAATACTTCTTGTTCTGAAATGGAGAATCACCCGTTTAACTGAAATAATAAAATGTGGCCTCAGACCTAAGCATACGTATACATAACTGTGGCCTCATGCCCAATATATCTGTGGCCTCAGACACAATTATATATGTGCCCTTGAGCCCAATTATATATGTGGCCTCAAGCCCAATTATATATGTGGCATCGGGCCCAAAATACAGATGTTCAACATTAAAAATGTACATAAAAGAACTGAGAATCATGTTGAAAGGTACACTGACATATTGAGCAATTATTCGTTGAGACATGCATTCATGAACTGATTATGAGAACTGAAGCTTTAACTAGTTTACAAACATGCTAAGTATTCTAGACTGAGATTCGTGGGTATCAAACACAAGTCTATATTGATTACGTACTAAGCTCACAACATTCGGAATGAAAGTCATGAACGAATTATGAAACTAGAGAATAGAAGTTCTGCAACTATTCAAAGAACTAAGCTTAACTATAGTTCTGAGGCAATTCATAACGTTGTAAAAGAACGTGGCATAGGGAGAATCATTAACATTTCCAAACATAGATGTTTAGCCTCACATACCTTAACTTCCTGCTCTTCTGCGTAATACAATGTTCGTCGCTTCCTATTGACTTTAATCTATATCAGTATATGTCAATGGAATAAACATTAGCAACAATGCTCATGTTTTGGGCATCTAGACATTTTATCAAACACTTGGTGGGCATAAAGCTCCACAACCTTCATTAAGGGTATTTTCTTCACTCAAATCCCATTCTATTACTTCTAGGTGATTCGACAATCTCATTTAGAAGTAATTAACACCATTCTTCATCACCCATATGATTATAACAATCCTAAGTATACAAATCCAAAACCCTACCATAGTTCACAACATCATTTTCCAACCCATTAACATGTTTCCCAAAAACTCATCAATTCATAACTACAATTGATTAGAAGGGGAAATGATTACCTTTTTGGTGTTCAACCTCCTGGAAATCAAATTCTAGGATTTCCATGTCCAACAATGACGTCTCAATCAAAGTTCTATGGATTAGAAGGGTTTAATCATGTTATAAGGGAATTAGAGACTTGAATTCAATCTAGAATCATCATTAAATTTACCTTGAAGGGTTATTGAGGTTTGAGACTTGTTCTCTCTACCTTTAGAATGATTATTCATGATTAGGGAGGTAACCCCAAGCTTAAATATAAGTTAAAACTCAAAATTCTGACTTTTGCCTCGAAAACCCAACCCATGCGCGATGGGCCTACGACATAGGTGCACCGTGGGACCCCTGCAGGTCAAAACTTTAGAGAGCATAATTTCATGTGCTCTGCTTGCGACGTGGGTCCATCGCACCCTCCCTCACGTGCGGCACATGGCCATCACAGTTGGCCCGTATTTGCTTCTGCGCACTGTTTTTATAACGTGCATAACATTTTTGTACAGAACTTCGTTTGGGATCCACCATATACCGTTGGAAAGTTATTTCAAAGATCTACATCTTTCATTTTTAAGTTTTCTCAAATTCTAAATGGATTTTCACAAAATTAGGCTGGAGGCAGACCTGCCGTAAACTTAGCCGATTCCATCGAATCTTAAGCACCTCACTATTCGTCTTGATTTCAAAATAACTATTTCCAACAAAACTCCTCATGATAGGACTGCACATGTATAATATATCACATTAATATTCATTTAACATACTCACACCTAATTCAGATTTACAGGATGTTACAGTTAACTGCTGATGAAAATAAGAGAAAGTGCATTCATGATTACTCAAGAAAAGATGTCCTATCACACTAATAATAAGTGGAAAAAAATTCAACTTGAAATTGGTATCAAGAAAGAATTCAAGTGTCATTTCTATAGAAAGAAGGGGCACATAAAGAAGGATTGTGTCAAGTATCATAAATAGCTAGAGAAGAAAGTTATTTCAATCTCTCGTGTACGTCATGAACCTAATATGAATAATGTTAATCATAACATGTGGTGGATTAATTATGATTTTACGATCCATGTTACAAATTTCTTGTAGGGTTTAACAAAACCTGCGGAAGTCAATGGGGGCTGCGCGAAGCATCTATCAAGGAAATAAGATGCAGTCACATGTGGAGGCCATTGGGACATGTAGTTTAGTCCTTAGTAGTGTTTCATTTTGGAGTTTGTAAAGACATTTTATGTTTATAATTCTTCTACAAATTTAATTTCATTTTCAAGACTCAATCGTTGAAATGTTCGTTCTTTTTAAAAGATTATTCAATCTATTTTTAAATCTAAACTTGTTGAAAGTGGTACATTGTCTGATAGTCTTTTCTTTCTAATTTATAGAATGATGTAACTCATAATGTTGTGCATGTCCAAACTGGTATTAAATGATGTATTTTGGATAAAGATGTATTAAACGATGTCGGATGTTATGCATGAGTTGAGTTCATGTGATAGTTGATAGGTTTAATATTTATTTGTTGTATATGTGTTTTCCTTCGTTGTCGGCCTATGATAACTATGAGTACTAATGTTCGTACTCATAATACATTTGCTGCACTTTTGTGCAGATACTGAACCAGGATCCAGCTCCAGACCTCATGGCTGATTGCGAAGGGGGTTTATCGAAGCTTTCAGGGTGAGCTACTTGGCCGTCCGTGACCCCTGAATTCCTCCTCCTCTACTTGCTTTCTGTTTTGATTCGACAGATAGTTATTTCGCCTACGGGCACATATTCAAACTTGTATTCGTAGAGATCAAGCACTATACATATCAGATTTTGGGATATGTTGGATGACTTATTTGTGGTTACGTCATATTAAGACTAATGAATAATCTTGTTTATTTATTATTTCCGCTTATTTAAGAAATTATATATTTTTTAAAATGTGGGATGATTCGCCTATCGGTGGGTTGAGTGTAGGTGTCATCATGACCACGATTTGGGTTGTGACACCGTTGGAATTTGCTTTATTATGCTTTCTTTTTTCTTTTCTTCATGCCTTGCATTTGAATGTTTTAAAACTATTAAAAAGAATAAAATTTGAAGATCTCAATTGTGGTACCAATATGATAAATGTCATTTGTGTAACAATGATGCAAAAATTTATTTGTATATGTTGGTGGATTATCGGCAGAGAAAAATGTTTCTACTAATAAAAATAAACAACTTGTGTAATTTAGAAGTTACAAAGTACTTTTATATATTATTGGTTCATAAAGGAAAAAAAGATACAACTATTTCTTTTCTCTCAACACTTGTATTTTTATTTTTTAAAATGTTATTATCTTTTAATGCTTAAAAAAGTGTAAGGGGTAATTTCTTCAGTTGCAAATTGTGATAAAATATGTATGCTATTTTATGTTTATGATTTAAGTATATAATTAATATGGAGTATTAAATTATATCAGGTTATCCTTAGACTTAAATATGCCTCACCTAGCCAGTTATATTTTTTTAATCAAATTTCATCTGATTCTGCACAGATTTGATAAGTTTTTCAAAAACATTCTTATTCAGGGGTAATTTATGTGTGTGTCATTCTCTGTTAAATATACACAGTATACACACAATATATATGCGTATCTTAGGTCTCGGCTATGCTCACGGATTGTCCCTCGGATGGGCTGATTATTATGTGTAATTTATGGTAAATATTTAGTATCCTAATTTAGGTAAGGTTGTAATATAATTAGTATTGTATTACCATAATTAGTGTATTACCACAAATGTATAGAATAAGGTTTTAGGAATAGAATAGGAATAAGATTCTCCTATTATGTAACTTGTATATATAGCCTTTCAATTAATGAAAATAATCAAGGGATTATTTCTTTCATGGTATCAAGAGTCTAGGTCTTAAAATCCTCTCTCTACTCTCCTAAATTTTCCGTCGACTTCCCTCCACTTCCGAGACGTTTTGCTCTCGGTTTGTGTGCCGACGGGACCTCTTTTCTTTCCAAAATTTTCTCCCCAATCCCTCAATCACATATTGTTCTATCAATATGTCTACATCCCGGAACATGTTTCATCTGGCCCTTACAGTTTCTAACATCAAGAATAACATCCCTCTCGTTCTTGAAATAGAAAACGTCCAATATGCGACGTGTGCCGAACTGTTCAAAATTCACGCACGATAGCATCAAGTCATCCATCACATAATCCCCGCGGCTCCTGGGGATACGGAAGTGCCAAAACACGAGGATGATTCTAAGTTGTGGACGACTATTGATGCTACCGTCCTTCAGTGGATATATTCCACAATATCTACCGACCTTTTGCAAATAATTATTGAGCATGACGCTACGGCACATGTGACTTGGGATAGACTGCGTGATATATTCCAAGGTAATCAAAATTCTAGAGTCGTTACCCTTGAGCAGGATTTCTCCCACGTCAATATGGAAGATTTCCCTAATGTTTCGGCTTATTGCAAAAGATTAAAGGAATTGGCGGACCAACTTCGCAACGTTGGCGCACCGGTTTCGAACGATCGTTTGGTCCTCCAAATGGTTTCCGGCCTCTCTGAGGCCTATAGTGGTGTGGGAACGCTTCTTCAGCAAAGCAATCCACTTCCGCAATTTTATCAGGCGCGTTTTATGCTTACACTAGAAGAAGCAAGCATAGCGAAATGAGCGGCTACCAGTACTAGTCCCGTAGTCATGATGACCGAGTCCACGGTATATCCTACCGATTCCAACAACTCGAGCCAAAACTGCAACAACGGTGGCGGCAAAAAGGGTGGAAATAAGAAAAATGGCAAAAACCGCGGCGGCAACAACGACGGCAGCCGGCAGAATGGTGGTGGCAGTGGGGGTCCTCGCGGTGGTCAGCAGCAGCAACAACAATTCTGGGGCCCACAGTGGGCCCCTATGTAGTGGCAGTGGGCCCCACAACAGTAGTTTGGGCCCAGCCAGTTTACCTCCCAGCGGCAGTGGCCAGCCCAACAGCAGTCCTGGTCCAATTCGGTCTGGTCCAGTTACGGCCAACAACAGTCTGGTCCGAGATCGCAAGTAGGGGTGCTTGGGCCTCGGCCCCCGCAAGCCCATCACACAGCAGGCCCCACTCGGACAGATATCGAGGCCGCGATGCACACACTGGGTTTGACTCAACCGGACTCGAATTGGTATATGGACACCGGTGCCACTACCCACATGACATCTGATTCATGTACTCTCTCATCTTATTCCAATTTGAGCAACCCTCGCAGTATAATTGTTGATAATGACAATTCTGTTCCAATTCATGGTTATGGTCATAAAACAGTGTCTCCCCCTCATCCCTCTCTTATCTTGAAAAATACCCTACACGCCCCCAAATTGATTAAAAGCTTAGTCTTTGTCCGTAAATTCACTACTGACAATTCCGTTTCTATTGAATTTGATCCATTTGGTTTCTCTGTAAAGGATTTCAAGATAGGGAGTCCTCTCATGAGGTGTGATAGTAGGGGAGATCTTTATCTTATCACACCCAGTCCCGGTCTATCGAGTCAAACCCTGCCATCAATTTTTGCAGCCATCTCTCCTTCCTTGTGGCATGCTCGTCTTGGTCATCCGGGGGTTCTCTATTTTGTCAGCTTTAGATAAAAATAATTTTATTTCATGTAAGGGTACGAGTCGTGCTCCAATTTGTTAATCTTGTTCTTTAGAAAAAATTGTTAAGTTGCCATTTGTAGACTCAAAATCTCATACTTTAATACCATTTGATATTATTCATAGCGACTTATGGACGTCTCCTGTTCCTAGTTCTACGGGTTATCGGTATTATGTTCTTTTTTTGGATGATTATTCTAAATTTTTATGGACATTTCCAATAGCGAAGAAATCTCAAGTTTTTTCCATCTTCCTAAAATTTAGAGCATTCATCAGAACCCAATTCGACTGTGAGATAAAAAATATTCAGTGTGATAATGGAAAAGAGTATGATAATGGGGTGTTTTAGGAATTCTGTACTACTAATGGGATAAATTTTTGTTTTTCTTGTCCCTATGCATCTTCACAAAATGGGAAAGCCAAACGTAAAATTCGTTCCATAAATAACATTATCCGCACTCTATTAATTCATGCTTACGTACCCCAATATTTTTGGCATCACGCTCTTCAAATGGCTACATATCTACTTAACATAACTTCTTCCAAAGGTTTGACATATTATTCCCCTCTTCAGATTTTATATAATAAATCTCCTTCTTATTCTCATCTTCGGGTTTTTGGGTGTTTATGTTATCTGTTATTTTCATCCATCACAATTAACAAACTTCAGGTCCGATCTACTCCATGTGTGTTTTTGGGTTTTTCTTCTAATCATCGTGGCTATAAATGCTTTGATTTATCCTCCAATAAAATAATCATTAATCGCCATGTAATTTTTTATGAATCCCAATTTCCATTTGCTAAAAGTCATTCTCCCGTGCCTAGTTCGTATAATTTTTTAGATGAACAAATATCCCCATATATTATTCAGCATTTTTCGGACATCTCCGCATTCCAAAATTCTCCAATGGCCCACACCCGGGTCCCATCGCCCATCACAGCCTCTCTCGCGGTTTGTCATCGGGCCGGCAAAGAATTGGGCCTATCCAGCCCAATATCGAACCGGTCCGCTGCTTTCCGCCACCGGTATCGCTTCGAGTTGGGCTGGGCCGCCCATCGTCGGCCGCCACCCGTCCCGAGCCCAGCAAATTCTCAATTTCCACTCAATTCTTCCTCGAGTCATAGACCGGTCACTCGTAGTCAGCAGGGTATTGTTACACCTAAAAGACATTTTAATTTACATTCTAATGTCTCTAAATCCCTCTTGCCCCGTAATCCTGTGTCTGCCTTAAATGACCCGAATTGGAAAATTGCTATGACTGATGAATATAATGCTCTTATTGATAATAAGACGTGGGAGTTGGTGCCCATCCATATGGTATTAATGTTATCAGGTCTATGTGGATTTTTGCTCATAAGGAGAATTCAGATGGTTCATTTGCTCGACACAAGGTGCGCCTTGTGGGTGATGGTAAGACTCAGTAGGTTGGTATAGATTGTGGGGAGACGTTTAGTCCGGTAGTCAAGCCGACTACCATTCGCATTATGCTTAGCTTGGCTCTTTCGAAGACATGGCCTATTCGTTAGTTGGATATCAAAAATGCTTTCCTACGTGGTGATCTCAAGAAAACTATCTATATGCATCAGCCGATGGGATTCAGGGATCCCAACCATCCTCATCATGTCTGTCTGTTGAAGAAGTCCTTATATGGGCTTAAGCAGTCTCCACGGGCCTGGTATACAAGGTTTGCTGACTATGTTTCAACTATTGGGTTCACTCACAGCAGGTCGGATAATTCTTTGTTCATCTACCGTCATGGTTCGTCCGTATCCTACATTCTGTTATATGTGGACGATATTATATTGACTGCCTCTTCCAATGCCTTGCGTCAGTCCATCATGACCATGCTCAGCAACGAGTTTGCTATGAAAGACTTGGGGCCCTTGAGTTATTTTTTTGGGATTGCTGTCACTCGTCATTCCGATGGGTTGTTCTTGTCACAACGGAAGTATGCAACCGAGATCATCAAGAGGGCTGGGATGTCATCCTGTAAGTCCTCTTCCACTCCAGTTGATACCAAGCCCAAGCTTGGTGCCGCGGTCGGAGTCCCTTACGAGGATTCGACCCACTATCGCAGTCTTGTAGGGGCCCTTCAGTATCTTACATTTACCATATCGGATATTACGTATGCTATCCAGCAGGTGTGTTTATTCATGCATGATCCCTAAATTGAGCACATGAATGCACTCAAACGCATCATCCGGTATATTCAGGGTACACTGGACTATGGGTTGCATTTGTATCCTTCATCGACATCCACACTTGTCTCATACACAGATGCTGATTGGGGTGGGTGTCCAGACACTAGACGATCTACGTCTGGCTACTGTATGTTCCTTGGCAACAACTTGGGCTCCTGGTCTGCGAAGCATGAGACGACTCTATCCCGCTCAAGTGCCGAGGCTGAATATAGAGGGGTAGCCAATGTGGTCTCAGAATCATGTTGGTTACGTAATTTACTTTTGGAGCTTCATTGTCCCATTCAGAAGGCAACCTTGGTATATTGCGATAATATTAGTGTTATCTACCTTTCTGGTAATCCGGTTCAGCACCAACGCACTAAACATATCGAGATGACATTCACTTTGTACGTGAAAAGGTTGCCCGTGGTCAAGTTCGTGTATGCCATGTCCCGTCGAGATATCAAATTGCTGACATCTTTACAAAGGGTCTTCCCTCGGTCCTTTTTGAAGATTTTAGGGACAGTCTCAGCGTTCGAAGACCGCCCGCTATGACTGCGGGTATGTGTTAAATATACACAATACACACACAATATACATGTGTATATTAGGTCTCGGCTATGCTCACGGATTGACCCTCGGATGGGCTGATTATTATGTGTAATTTATGGTAAATATTTAGTATCCTAGTTTAGGTAAGGTAATATAATTAGTATTGTATTACCATAATTAGTGTATTACCATAAATGTATAAAATAAGGTTTTAAGAATAGAACATGAATATAATTTTTCTATTATGTAACTTATATATATAGCTTTTCAATTAATAAAAATAATCAAGAGATTATTTCTTTCATTGTCTACCTAAGTCAAATATATTTCTGGAATGATTGACCCCTTTTCTCTTTGGAGAACAGAAATGTATTTATGAAATACAAGATTGTTACTTTTACATCATCATTCTTCTGCCATCTCTTCTGCCAAAAGCAAAATATCAACTCTCATTTTGACACTCTTTAACGTCCTCTGAAATTTGTATCCAACAACCTAGTAGGTGTATTTATAGGAAAGTTAGTCTTTTTCACAATCAACACATTTAGATCAGTCATGATGATAAAATTTCTACTGATAAATTGGAGGATGGTGCTATTTAAGGCTAGTATAAAAACATCTCTTATTTTGTTGTAGATCACGGACCATGAAGTACTTGATCATTCGTGTTTAAATAAAAATTTGAAACATACAGAGATATACATTGAAAATATTCAATAATCGTGGGGTTAGTATCTCCCTTACCTCTGACAAAATTTTGTCGTTGGTGTAGCAACTCGTGTGCGGAGATTTAACAAGAGTTTCTAACAGAAAATTTCTTTCCACATATATCAAATAAAAATGACATTAAGTAACTAGTGAAAAAATAAGAATGAGCTTTATATAATCACATACAACCACATATGTATTCCAAAAAATGAAGTCATCTCACTAGTCATTAAAAACATATTCATGCATACACTCAAAAGAGATATAACCAAACACCAATACACCCTATATCATGAAAAAACAACATACATACATACATACATACATACATACATACATACATGCATACATACATACATGGTATAACAAAAAAGAAATGCATTTGTCATTAAAAGAACGCGAATACATAAACCCTAAATATTCAGATAACGAAAATACATTCACATACTCAAATACATACTTATGCTTGGTTAAATACACAATTAAAATTTTTAAAAATACAGTGATATATACAAAAATAATCATACATACGATCGACATATATAGATTCAAAATTCTGTTAGTCTACACTTAACATGAAATAACAACCATTTCAAAAAAAAAAAAACATGAAATCAATCACCCTTTCAAAAGGGAAAATATACAAATGAAATGTTGCGGCTTTAGCTTTCGAAGGTCTGCCTTCAACGACTTTTATGCCCTTATTGCTGGTATACACTTCAACAATTTTTATCTTCTTCACTTTACTTGTGTTTTTCAAATCACCATCATTATTTGAAGCTTGCATGGCCTCTTTTGTCGATTTTCTTTTATCAAATTTTAAATCTTTTACTTCGTTCAATAATTGCATATATATAGGGTTATTGCGGAACTTAATTTTATTCTCAATTTTCATAACAACAATAGACACTGTATTTTCATCCTCTTGAGTGAATACTTCCAAATCATAGGATGGATTATTATTAATAATGAGCGTGATAGGGGGGGGGGGGGATATACCGTGAGTGACTGTCCTGGATGTACTAACTCATTGAAAAAAAATCCTAAAAATGTTTGAATGAAATATTAAAAAAAAAGGTAAAAGGAGAAATAAACCTTATCCAGCTAAATATATACCAAATCATTTGAGAAGATTTTTACCTTCAAGTAAGAAATTCACCGATTTGAGCAAAAAAGTCAATAATGATAATGTATACAGTAAATGACGAAGTGCTGGATAGGGATGGGCATATATCGATTCGGTTCGGTTTTGTATCTGAAAAATATGAACCGAATAAAAATTGATTTTTTTTTAAAAAAATGAATACAACTTTTTTAAAAAAAAATGATATGTTCGGTTTATATCGCCGGGAGCAGCCTAAACCGTGAAAACGGGGTTGTGGGAGAGCAATACAAGCGTCGTGCTGCTAGGCGAAACGGCTTGAATACTGCACCCTAGATGGCGAAAGTCCAGTAGCCGAAAGCATCACTAGCTTACGCTCTGACCCGAGTAGCATGGGACACGTGGAATCCTGTGTGAATCAGCAAGGACCACCTTGCAAGGCTAAATACTCCTGGGTATAGCGTAGCAAGAAGCCCCAAATCCTTGATTTGGTCAGGAAAGACTGCACTGCTTAACGTTTTCTTCTCTGCCCTCTCCTCTCCAAAGGCCAAGGGAGCGACTGCATCCCTTTCCTTCGGTAGCTCTTTTGGTTTCCCAAGGATAGCGGTAGCTGGGGCAAAGCCCGCTTTCTTTGCTCAGCGAATGAGAGAGAAAGTCAGAGGAAAAAACATGTTCTCTCTATGTGGAGAAGAAGCGAACAAAAGTACGCTCGCGTGCTGTCTTGTTCTCTGTCGCGAACTGGGATCGCTCGCCAGCTAGGTCAGATTATAAAAGAAGATCCGTTGCAA
The DNA here is from genome assembly GCA_029783415.1 of Anisodus acutangulus. Classification (NCBI taxonomy): domain Eukaryota; kingdom Viridiplantae; phylum Streptophyta; class Magnoliopsida; order Solanales; family Solanaceae; genus Anisodus; species Anisodus acutangulus. The sequence continues at coordinate 21,431,017 of CM056499.1, forward strand.
TGTAGCTCCATAAGAACCATAAATAGAAACACGTGAAATATTAGTAGAAATAGAGATTTTAGGCGCATTGGCCATCCATATCCACATGATCCCGCATTGAGGACAAGTGCAATTATAAACACTCCTAACCATGCTAACCACAAGGAAAACACTCACTCAGAATGAGCCGTTGTTCGTACGCTCTGGGAATCCGGCAGCTTATTCTATTACTGACTTCCGGTATGGTGCTGACTGACTGCCTTTCGTACTACTGACAACCGGTCTATTCGGGCATCCTGCGCGCCTTCTGTGATAAGCCCCAAAAAATGGTTTTCAAAAAATGGGTGATCAAAAGATCGAATTACTATGCCTATCTTGGTGGTCGTTACTTTTGGTGGTTTGCTTGAAGTGATTATTACGACCACGAAGAAACGACAAATCCCAACTACGGATATATAAGAGCCAAAACTGCTAAGGGCATTCCATCCAGCGTAAGCATCTGGAAAATGGGATGAAGCCCACCAGAAAGCTTTTGACAAAATAAAGAAATACCTCCATTCTAGTGCCTACAATGCCAGGAAGCCTTTATTACTATACCTATCAGTCAATGAAACCACTATGGGGTCTATGTTGGCTTAATACGATGAAGCGGAAGTAAAGGGTCATATACTACCAACGTAAGAAAATGACTGACTACAAGACCAGGTATACCAATTTGGAGAAAACCTGCTTGGCTTTGATTTGGGTAAGGCGGAAATTGAGGCATTACATGTTGTCTTACCCAGTACATTTAATAGCTTTCATGGACCTACAAAAAAGTATTTGTTCGAGAAATCCGCCTTAACGTAACGGGAAGGACCGCAAGATGGTTACTGCTTCTGTCTGAATTCGACATCACGTATGTAACCAAAAAGGAAGGGCGATAGCAGAAGACCTTGCACCCTATCAAGGAGGAACATGAGTTTAAGGATTGCTTCCCAGACGAGGAAATAGCTGTCACAGAAAATGAGCCTTAAGCCACTCGTCTTTACTATAAGGAAGGAGAGACTGGGTTCATTGATTAGTACACCTCCGGTGATGGTAAGGCCGGGATCGTGGTCGTCCATCTCCTGTTTGTCAGGCAGGCTTATACCATTACGCTCACGAGCAGAATCAACGCTTGAGCCTACCATGTTGTTGCCTGCGCGTAGGGCCGTCCCCCACTCCCGTCCTGGAGCGCTAAGGGGCTTTTGTTTTTGGAACAGATGGCAGTGTTTTGCTGACGCCTCGAATCAAGCTTTTATTGCGACATGCTATGCTTTCTCCCCCATTGCTAGTAGGTTGATGGGTCGCGCGCCCGACACACATGTTTTGGCCTTGTGTGTCCATAACTCAAAATAGGTGACCTAACGAGGTTGTACAACTTTGGTTCATTAATATCAAGTCTAAATGGTCATGTATCCATAGTCAAAGTCCTATGTGATCAAGCATAGTTTGCGATGTGTCGTTAGGGAGGAGAACTCTTGAATAAGAAACAGGGGGAAAACGGACGATGGGATCAGTCGCAGGCCAATGAACATATCTAAATCGACGAATTTCATCTGTATCTGGCACTGCTTTACTTGGCTTATCTAGTAGACTGTTTTTAGCTTTCACGTGTCGAGAATGATAAAACCTTTAGCTTTAGCAAGTACTACTACTCCTATGTTTTCGGATAGTATAACCGACTATATGATGTTCTTTATTTATTCCGCAGTCTTTAGCACATAACAGTTGACGCAGTACTGATTCCTGGCGGTTCCGCTAAGCCACTGAAGAAGGTGAAGGCTGTGCGAGAGACTAGGCCAACTTACTGCTTACTGCCCGGATTATATCAGTTTTTTCTAGTGGGCCGGGTCGAGGAATTTTTTATTTAAAAAAAAAAATTGAATTTCCAAAACTGAAATTGACATTCACACCTACACTATCATGAAATTTCGACGTTGCAATCTATTATGTATCGTGAGATGTTTACTAAAGAAAAAGGAAAATTAGAAACCGATTTGGGGGAAAACACCAATTGATTGGGAAAACAGACGTTTTCGTAAAATTTGGCTGCGCCAAACCGCCTTGTGGCGATTTGGGCCGGCCACGTCTCGAAAAAATACCCAAAATAAAAAATAAAATAAATGCTTAAAAGTATTTTTTTATCTTACCCAAACACTACAAATGTACTTAAAAGCACCTAAAATAAGCAATTCAAATCTATATTGTTAACGTAAGGAACATAACAATTATGACAACATAGCACAAGAAATATAAGAATATACACCAAAAACAAAATGATCAAGTACCTTGCTAAAAGTTTTATTGAATAAGTATTTACCTTGCAAAATAAAGAAATAAGAAAATAATTAGCAGTAACAATAACTCGTCTGCTTAGATGAACTAATGATGGATTGAAGCACATCTTTCAGTTCCATGCTTTCAACCATAAACGAACATCCGAGCGCAGAGTTATTATGACCATTTAAAATTTTACTAATTTACAACTACTTTTTCTCCCTACATTTTATATCAATGCTTCCGTGATATGTTAATCAACTTCATGCCGCATTCGACTTTCATAAAAGCTTCATAGATTGACTTCAATGGCTATGATTCAAGAGATAGTAGTAGCCTAAAATAAAAAATAAGAATAATTATATATTTAATTCAGTTTTTTCGGTTCGGTTCGTATCCAAAATTTAAAAACCGAATCACTAAATCCTGATTCGTTTTTTCAAAAAATTAGTTTTTCTTTTTAAAAAAAACCGAGAAAAAACCGAACCGAATTTCGGTTCAATTTTTTCGGTTCTCTGGGTTTTTTAACCACCCCTAGTGCTAAATGGGGAGAGAAGTTGTAGAGAACGATGAAAAAGATTTGAGAGAAGTAAGTAACTGATTGAAATACAAAGCTACTACACATTAAAACATAGTAAAATTATGCAATTTTTAAAAGTATCACTATAAAAGTAATAAAGGTATTAAATAAGCGAAAAAAGGCCAAAAATATCCATACCGTATGAAAAATGGCTCACAAATACCCCTTTTCTATCTTTTAATCTATAAATACCCTTAAACTTTTATTTTTGATTCAAGGATACCCCTCCTTCCGCCTTTTGATCTAAAAATATCTTCAACATTTATTTTTATTTTTGCGTATGAAATTTATTTTTCGTGATGCCTTATGGTAGTCAGTTACATATATTAGAATTGTCAAATAACTTTATCAAATAATATTATAACTAGTACTAACATTAGTATTAGTTGGTTCATCAGAAAGTTATCTGTCTTGATTTGACCTTTTTATTCGGCAAATTATTCAGAGGCCTATTGTTTTTTAATCCAATCATAGATATTAGGTTAGTCATACCTCTATTCTTTTTTTCCCCTAGTCTTTATTTGACAAGCTATAGTAAGTTTTCGATTAGATCCTTAATATATTCTAAAAAATTCATGATTTATTCGAGATTTTTTTAAAAATAATAAAATTAGATAAGCTTTACCGTTTGAAATCTCGATTCAAACATTGACATTTTTCCATAGTCACGAGAAATCCGGCTTAATTTTTTTACTTATTTTTTGACGATTTCATTTCTAGTGAAAGACCTTATTAGACTTTATTTTTAGCCACAATTATAATAAATAGCGATTGAGGATATTAAAGGCGAAAAAATGATATTTTTATACAAAAAAAATTTGAAGATAATTTTAGACTAAAAAGTGGAAACATGGTAGTAGTGAGTCATTTTCTTTTGGGCCTTTTTCCGTTGAATAAGCTGCTGCGTCAGCTAATTTTCATTTTTTTGTGGGCATCGCCCTTCAAACGCATTGGTCTTTCAGTGTTGCCAGTTCATATAAGTGGTCTTTAATTTTTGCTTTTTCTATTTATTTTATAAAAATATTTAGATTTATTTCGCAAGATATAGTCTCTATAATATTTATCTCGCGCGATATAAATTATGTAGAATTAGTTACTCAACATAATTTTATAGTAAATTTTTAAATTATGACGAGTGTTGGAAATTACTACTTATATGACATAATTTATGTGTATATTATGATACATGTGTTGAAATTACATACTAATTATGCATATCGAAATCTAAAATTATATATTTTTTTACATTATGTTGAGTGTCAGAGGCATAATCTTTGAGTTGTGTACTGCGCTAAAAATAAGAAAGGATTCAGGGCAAAAATTAAAGAATGAGCCGCTAAAAGAGGAATATGAGCAGCCGGGTGTTGTTCTTGCTCACCATGCTAATATAATACACTCCCAATTTCATGACTTAGATAACACCACCCAATTTCATAATTATGTATGCTTCTTCTACTACTCCATTCTTCACTCTTCAAAATCCATTCTTGAATCGCCACAGACATTCCAATAAACCCAAAACTCCTCTCCCAATTCCTACCACTTCAGTCCCAGCTAGACACCTTAAATGTTTCCTCATCAATAAACCCATAAACCCACTTACCTATAATAATCCACCCATTTTAATACTAAAGCCTATAGTCTACACATTGTTCTCTATTGCTCTTGGATTATGCCCCTTTCTCGGGTTTCAATTCCCTGCTATTGCTGCTCCAGTTGAGCTCATACACAAAACAAACAAAGGTAGTAGTAGTAGTAAAGGGAAAGATGTGGATGAGACTAGACATTTATATTCACATTGTACTAAGAGGTTGTTAGAGACGGTATCGGAGTTACTTAAATCGATAGAGGAGGTGAAATCTGGTAAAGGGGATGTGAATTGTGTTGATGATAAGCTAAAAGATGTGAACTTGAAGAGGAATGAGTTGCAAGAAGATATCATGAATGGTCTCTATAAGGAACTCAGAGTGTTATGGGGTGAAAAAAAGGCGTTGGTGAAATGTGCGGAGGAGATAATTGATGTAGTGTTGAAGATTAAGGGGGAGGAGGAAAGTTTATTGAAGAAAGCTAAGGGAAGTGAGAAAGACGGGGTAGTAGTAAAGGGAAAAGTTGCAAAATTGGATGAGGAAGTGAGACGGAGTGACAAGGAATATAATGAGGTATGGGAGAGGATTGCTGAGATAGATGACGAGATTATGAGGAGAGAAACACTTGCATTGAGTATTGGTGTGAGGGAACTTGCATCTATTGAGAGGGAGTGTGAAATCCTGGTTAAGGAGTTTTTGAGGAAAATGAGGCTGCAAAGCATTGAGAGGTAAGACAATATTAGAATTTTAGTAGTGCATACATGGTTTTTTCGATGTATAATAGTGCAATGAATATTGGCATTGAGCTTTATTGGTTTATTTGAGCACTCAGGTTCAAGGGGAAATCTAGGGACGGAACTGCCTCTTTACGCGTGCTAATTTAGTTGGAACCTAAGACATATGGCTTTGTTGTGAACTGATTGTTTTTTCTTTCTTTATAGGATTAAACCTCGTAAATTGCTTTGGTATTTTGCAGGAATATGCCGTCTAGACATTTTATTGCTTAGTTCGCTGTTATACACCTAGAATTTAGTTCCATCTCCAATCGTACTTGTTCCTTGGTCAGCTAGTCTACTTTATGCTGGTGACTAGATAATTAACATTTAGCATGTTATTCTTGTAGGCTGTAGATATCCTTTTGTTCTTAGATGAGGTTAGTTTTGTTTCTTACTATTTGTAACAAAACTTGCTATTTGATATTGTTTGTGAACTATATTTTCCCATTCATTTACATTGCTCTATATACTTGTGTGTGTTTGCAGTGTGCCCAAAAGCTCTCTCACCAAGCTTTCTAGATCTGAGATAAAAGAAGAACTGCAAACTGCTCAAAGAAATTTGTTGGAGCAGATAATTCTACCCAATGTGTTGGAAGATGAAGACAATATACTCCTTTTTGATCAAGACTCTACGGTGTTCGGTCAGCGAATAGAACACGCACTTAAGGACTCCAGAGAGATGCAACGGAATCTCGAGAGTCAAATTAAGAAAAAAATGAAGAGATATGGCAATGAAAGACGTTTTGTTGTAAACACACCAGTGGATGAAGTTGTCAAGGGTTTCCCTGAGATTGAATTAAAGTGGATGTTTGGAAAAAAGGAGGTTGTAGTTCCAAAGGCCATTAGCCTCCATTTGCATCATGGTTGGAAGAAATGGCGTGAGGATGTTAAAGCAGACCTCAAGAGGGATTTGCTGGAGAATGTTGAGCATGGTAAAAAGTATCTGGCTGATAAACAGGTAAGTTTTGCTGAAATGCTTAGTTCTTCCTGCTTATGCTAGGTAGTGCAATCATCCACTTCTACTTTTACCTTTCTATTACTATCAGCAGTTTGATTATTTAACATTAAATTGATCATCTTGGAATTCCCCTTGTTGCTCATCGCTATCCATACCTTATCTTTTCCTCTGTAGTAAGAGTTACTTTGTATCTATTTAGTTAGTGTTTCTCAGTAACTGTTTTAGTCTCATATCTTGGTCTTCAATTTTGTGATCTAGCAATGAAAGACTCTGCATTGAGTGAGGGGTTTGTACATTATAGATTGTGGCGTTGTGGTCTCATGGATAAATTGGTGCCTGTTAGGTAGGATGAGAGGGTAGGATTTAGCAAACTACTTGCGATTACATTTCAAGAATTTTGAATGACCTGCTCATGATATTTTTAGTGCTGGTGGATATGGAAAGAGGTAGTAGTTAATTGATAGAAATAATGAGCTAAAAGGTGGTCTAGGTATTACCTTATAGGCTCTTACAAGTTGCTGGCTCCTGCTATCTTTGTCCCAACATATTCCATTACCAGATTGGTCACATTAATTAAAGGCACTCTATCTTGAGACTTCTCAAAAAAAAGAAAGAAAAGGGAAGCCAAGTTCTGGACTTCACTTAATGGAGAATGAAAATAGATTTTCAGGTTTTCTAGGGAGGTTTTGAGCCTCGAGATCAACATAAGGGTTTTGCATCTTGTAATTGATGTCATCAATTATTTCATGATTTATATCTGGAGGTTTGCTTCCCTAATCTTTTGGTTCTATTTGAAAACTATATTTTCCCATAATGATGCCATTGCTTTTCTCAGTGCAAGATGCCATGCCTTAATGATGGTGGGATCTGTTTTATAATTACGTCCAAATTCTTATTATAGGAAAGGATCCTCCTGGATCGGGATAGAGTGGTGGCAAAATCATGGTATAATGAAGAAAGAAATAGGTGGGAGATGGATCCTGTGGCTGTTCCTTATGCCGTGTCCAAGAAGCTTCTTCAGAGTGCTAGAATCAGACATGACTGGGCTGCCATGTATGTTATGTTGAAGGGAGATGACAAAGAATATTATGTTGATATCAAGGTATGCTGCTCTATCTGCGCAGTGATTTCTCTTTCTGATGTAAATGTGTCATTGATTCTTAACCTCGTCATTTTTATTTCAGGAATATGAAATGATTTATGAAGATTTTGGAGGTTTTGATTCCTTGTACCTGAGAATGCTTGCTTCAGGTATCCCAACTGTGGTTCAGCTGATGTGGATTCCTTTCTCAGAGCTGGACTTCCGTCAACAGTTTCTCTTGGTCACAAGACTCTCTCATCAATGTCTAAATGGATTGGGGGGTCTGAGAATTGTTTCACGCGGAAGAGACTGGATTTTGGAGGAAGTCAGAAACATAAATGATGACATTATGATGATGATTGTTTTCCCTACTGTGGAATTTGTCATCCCTTATCGGGTATTTATCATAGCCTGCGATGTGACCCCGGTTTATTGTTTAATCTTCCTGCTTGTTTTTAACTGTGTTTTCAGAGCAGTCTCTTGCTGTTGTGGTGTAGGTGAGGATGCGGCTGGGTATGGCTTGGCCAGAGTATTTCGATCAATCTGTTGCCTCAACGTGGTATTTGAAGTGGCAATCTGAGGCTGAAATGAGTTTCAGATCAAGAAAAAAAGATGGATTTCAGTGGTATCTCTGGTTTCTGATTAGAACTGCAGTATCTGGCTATGTATTGTATCATGTGATACACTTTATGAAGAGGAAAATTCCACGACTTCTTGGTTATGGACCTTTAAGGAGAAATCCCAACTCACGAAAGCTGCAGAGAGTGGTATAGTTCCCTCCTCGACTCAGTTATATATCTTGTTTCTGGATAACTGTATGTTTCTGTTTATGCCATAATACAGAGCATTCTTTAATAAAGTGGGCCATAGCTTCTTTGCTATGATTGTCTTGGTTATTACTCCCCCATTCCAGTTTATGCGACCCTAAGTTTTTTAGTATCCTTAAAAAATATGTCCACCTTCTAAATTTGGAAACAAATTAACTTTAAATTTTTCATTTTCCCCTTAATGAAAAGCTTTTATAGGCACACATGTTATAGCATGTTTAAGACCATAAGTCCCAGAATTCTTATAGCCACACAAATATTATAGCATATTTAATACCACAAGTTTCAAAAGTCTTCATTTCTTAAACTCCGTGCCCAGTTAATTAGGGTCACATAAAATGAAACAGAGGGAGTAGTATCTTTACTAAAAACTTCCATTTTGTTTCTCTGCTGTTTAGGTCCCTCTCCAAACATCATAATATCAGTGCTTTTTGTTCTATTGCTAACTCTTCTATTTAAGTTTCTTGCAAAAACTTACAGGCAGTGATACTTTTATTTAACACACACACACAAAGATATATATATATATACACACACACACACACACACACACACACACACACACACACATACATGTTTACAAATCTTTTATCAAGAGATTTTGTTTGATTTTTCATCATTGGGTGTTACTTGGATGTAATTGAAGCTTGAATTTTATTATAAAATGTCCGTATAATTCACATAATGGTGTGGCCTAGTGGTCAATGCCGTGGGTTGAGAACCATGAGGTCTAAGGTTACAAACCCCAACGGAGATGGAAATACTAGGTTATTTCTTCCCATCACTCCAAGCCTTGGTGGTCAGAGTTACTAGCACCTGTGCTGGTGGGAGATAGCAGGTACTTTGTGGAATTAGACGAGGTGCGTACAAGCTGGTCCGGGCACAATTATAAAAAAATGTTAATTCCAAATTTCAAAAGGCACGCTGAAAGCACGCTTAAGCCCTGAAGCGAGGCTCAAAACACGTTGAGCGCTTCGCCTTGCTTAATGTGCGCTTTAGTATTGTCATCAAGGCTCTAAGACATATTTTTTCTTGCCAATGAGCGTTTCATGAAGAGGTGACACAAAACAATGATATTTCACTTTACTGTAATTTTTATTTTCAATTTCTTTGTCCATATATTTGTTATTCAATCTTATAATTATTAGTGTTGGACTAAACATATATATTTGTATGTTCTCTGGATTTGCTCCCTTTTCGTTAAAGCCCACACTTTATTTGCGCTTTGCGCTTAAAGCCCCAACAAATCTTAGAGCTTTTTTGCGCTTTTTTCTTTTGATAACATTGATGGAGTCAAGGAGAAAAACCTGGTTCGTACCAATGAATTGTAGCTGATATTTGGAGTGTTGTTGTCACCTTTGAACAGTACATCTTCTTCATGCTCATTTAAGTACCTTTTCTCTTTACTTTCTTTTTGTTGTTGTTGTTTACAATCAAAAGGAAAAGATAGAAGATGGTAGACAAGTTCTTTCGGGTCTTTTGTTTCGATGATAGGACAAGAGCCTATTATAGTCGAATGATTGAAATATAAGAATTGTATTATGGATGCATGCAATGTGGAGGACAAATAAGGATTTTGATAAAAAGTTTCCATACACTTGTTTCCACCCGTGTTTCTTGTACTTTGTTAATCACATTATCTCGCTGTTGTTACTGTTCCCCTTTCTGAATGCTATGTACCACTTTCCATTTCGCATTTATATGTTGTTATTGCTTTCATTTTCGTATTCCTTTTTTTTTTTCAAACTGCTTTGAACTGCTTTACTCGAGCCGAGGTCTTTCAAAAACAACGTCTCTATCTCTATGAGGTAGGGGTAAGGTTTGCGTACACTCTACCCTCCCCAAACCCCACATGTGGGATTACACTGGGTATGTTGTTGTTTCCATGCACTTGTTTTGTTTATGTGATCAACGGTGAGATAGAAATGACATTGAGTTTTTGATGAGGATACTTTTAGTAATGTAACAAATACTCTAGAATTTCTTTTCTAAGGGCCTTTCTTTTTGTTTGTCTTATCAAAATCGTTTCTGATTTTTAAAATCTATCTTTACAGAATTGCTTAAGATAATTAGTTTTGTTACTCTAATGGAAGTAAAAGTTGAAAATGACAGAAAACATGCTGGATTCGGTTAGCTCCCTCCCTACACAGCTTATTGTCAAAATACTTATGTTGTTTTGTATATCTTGTAAACTGCACTCTGTTGGTGTAATTTTTAATAAGATCAACCCTACTTTAAGAAAAACAAAGTAGCTTGGTTGAAGTAATTTTTAGTTATTAGCTCTAAAAATTGATTTTTTGGAATATTGTCTAAGGAAACTGATAAAATGATGTATTTACACCAAGCAGGTTAAGAAAAAGTAATTGTCAAACTATATGCAAGTATAATTGAAGAGAGGAACTGGAGATTCGTTTCCCAAAACTATCAGGAACCATTGAAGTATGAAAAAAATAAATATCTAAATCACTAAACAAAAAGTTAGTTCAAATAAGACAAGTTAAAAAAGAAAGCTTTAGGTGTGTGAAAAACAACGGAGAAAGGGAAGTAATTTAGGGGCATATTATTGATATTCCATGGGTTTTCTCCTGGAGGGGGAAGGTCTGCGTTGATGTTGATACAAACAGGATATTCAGTTTCCAACCAATCAACAGATGGTAAATGTGGGGCTAGTGTCACATCTTATCTGCATGTGGAAGCTAATACAATGTATCCTTAAACTAACAGGCCACCCTTAATCCTATGATTGACTTTATTTTATTCTTTTTCATGGTCAGGATCTGTCTACTACGAAAATTATAGTCATCTGCTACCTTCTGAAATTTTTGATTTTTTCTATTTCATGTCATATTTCCTCCACTGCTGATGCACTTACATTAACTCCTCCGAGATTGCTGAAAAATGTATCCTCTAGATATTTTTATCACGTGTCCTTTATGTAATGTGAGGATTCATCATAACAACACAATGGAAGAAAATGATATGAATAGGCAATACATATTAGTTGATAATATGTTTTAGACATTAGCACTTTTACGGGAGGTTTATGCTTTCTAGGAGTGGTTTAACTTTTTAGAGATACCTATGTATGAATGCTTTGTTCATTATCATTATTCCTAAACGGGAGGGAGCTACGAGCATGAAGGACTATAGACCTATTAGTCTAGTGGGAAGCATCTATAAGATCATTTCTAAGGTGCTCTCCATTAGATTTAAGAAGGTGTTGGATAAGACAGTTTCCACTTCGCAGAATGCTTTTGTTGAAGGAAGACAAATTTTGGACGCAACCCTGGTGGCAAATGAGGTGGTGGATTCTAGGAGAAAGCTAGGAGTGCTAGGTGTGTCGTGTAAACTTGATCTTGAAAAGGCCTATGATCATGTGAATTGGAGGTTCCTAGATTCTATTATGATACAAATGGGGTTTGGGAAAAGTGGAGGAAATAGATTTATTTTTGTATCTCTTCAGTGAGATTCTCTGTATTAGTGAATGGTAATCCATGTGGTATTTTTGGGAGCTCGAGGGGGTTGAGACAAGGGGACCCTCTTTCTCCGATGTTTATTTTAGTTATGGAAGCGTTGAGCAAGATGATGGATAAAGCTATTTTGGGAGGTTACTTGAAAGGCTTCAACGTTGCGGTTGGGGTGTAGGGACAGTCTCAGTGACTAATTAGTTGTTTGCGGATGACACCTTGGTTTTTTTTATACAGTTGAGTCTCAGCTGGACCGGTCCTCACTTGGTTTCAAGCGATATCAAGCCTTAAAATTAATTTGAGTAAGTGAGATTATTCCGGTTGGGGAGGTGAATGACACTTGAGCGCTCGCTCAAGTTTTGAATTGTAGGGTTTGGGCTCTCCCGACTACCTATCTTGGAGTTCCATTAGGAGCTTCGAAGGGATATATCGTGGTGTGGAATTCGATTGTTGAAAGGGTTGAGAAGAGGTTAGCAGGGTGACAAAAGATATTTGTCCAATGGAGGGTAGGAAGTGCTTATTAAGAGTACTCTTTCGAGTATTCCCACTTACTACATATCTTTGTTTCTTGCTCCAACTTCGGTTACAGAGAAGTTAAAAAGCTTCAAAGAAATTTTCTATGGGATGCGGCGGATGGGGCAAGGAAGTTTCATTTGGTGCGATGGGAGATTGTTACAACTCCTAAAAAATTGGGAGGTCTTGGAATTAAAGATTTAAATGTATTTAACAGAGCTTTATTGGGTAAATGGCTATGGAGGTTCGGGGTGAGACACTAGCTTTGTGGAGGGGGGGTAATAATGGATAAATATGGGAGCATGGAAGGTGGGTGGAGAACTAGAGACATCACTTTGCCTTTTGGGTGTGGTTTGTGGAGATATTTTGAAGGGTGGGATGTGTTTTGGGGAAACATCTCATTCAAGGTTGGAGACGGGGGTAGGGTTGATTTTTGGGGACATAGATGGTGTGGGGATGCCACTTTGAAAGATGAATTCCAGAGTTTGTATAGAATTTCTTGCCAGAGAGAGTTGACAGTTCAAGAAATTAAGGGGACACAAGGTGGAGAAACTTTTTCAGACTTGAGATTTAGGAAGATGTTTAATGATTGGGAGGTAGGTGAGTTCCAAAGACTGTTAACACATTACATGGTGGTGAAGTTTGGGAAATAATGGTGTGTTCTCTGTGAAGACTTTTTATGAGAACCTTTTGATCAGGGAGGAGCAAGTGTTTCCATGTAATGCAATATGAATTCCAAATGTGCCGAGGAAAGTGTGTTTTTCACTTGGTTAGCTGCAAGAGGGGCGATTTTGACAACAAAGAACTTGAGAAAGCGGAAGGTTGTATGTGTTAGCTGGTATTACATGTGCAAGGAGATGGGCGAAGAAGTGGATCATCTCCTTCTACATTGCGGGTTGACAATGAGATTATGGTGGGATATGTTGATGGTTTGGCACTCCATGGGTGATGCCAAAAACGGTGAGAGAGTTTGGAAGAGCGGGGGGAGAAGGAAAAGATGAAAGGCATGGATTGTGGTGCCACTTGCTTTAATGTGGGTTATATGGAGAGAGAGAGGAATAGAAGAGCTTTTGAAGGAGCAGAGTCGAGCTTTCTGCAGGTAAGGAGTAGCCTTCGTTCCCTTATTTTCTTTTGGTGCACTCAGAAGGTCCCTTATTGTATAGATGATTGGGTGGAGTTTGTAGAGAATCATAGGCTTTTGTAGATTCTTTACCTTTTGGTATACCACTCGTATACGGCCTTTTATGGCATTGTTTATGAAATGAAATACATTTACTTGATAAAAAAAATAGAAAATATAGAGTCTAGTACTTTTTATTTATATTTGTGTAATATATATTGGAACAATTCAATGGGCTGCAGATAAGAGAGGATGTTTTTTGGTGGCTGGGAGATAACAAAGAAGTCTGTATAGTTAGCACACCATATAGGATGATGAATCAAGCAAATCAACAAAGTCCCAATTGGGCCCTGAAAACACATTTGGAGAACCAAAATTCCATACAAAGTATCCTGCTTTGTGTGGTTGTTAGCCAAAGAAGCAGCTCTGACACAGGATAATTTGATGAAGAGGGGGATACACTTATGCTCTAGATGTTCCCTATGTGGAGAAACAACAGAGACAGTCAAAGTTTACACAACAACTCTGGAGAATATTTTTGAACCTTAAGGCATATCTTGGTCCATGCCTGGCAAGGTCACAGAGGCCTTAAAGAGTTGGGAGGAGGCAGGTATACATGCAAAGGACAGAAACATATGGAGAATTGTCCCTGCCAGCATATGGTGGACAATATGAAAGGTGATAAATTCTAGATGTTTTGAGAGCATAGAGAATGGAGTGCAGAAGGTCAAGTTGAATTGTATTTTACTGCTTTGTTTTTGGTGTAACCAGGCTAACTCAGATGATAATGTTACCATTATGGATGTTTTAGATTCATTATAGGTGTATAACAGAAGAGTCTTGGAGTACTTCTGTAAATATGGTTTTAGTACAACTTATGTACTGTTTTGCTCATATGAAACACAAGATAGTTGCCAGTTTCAAAAATTTAAATGGAGGAACATTGTCCGTGAGGATTCATATAGCCGATCCTGACTTGTTTGGGACTGGGGCGTAGTTGTTGTGTCCTGTTTGCATCATTTATTGTCCTTCCAAATTGGGTGTCAGTTTTGATCTTCTGGGAAATTCTATGAGGAACTTGTGCTGCATCCCCATCTCTAATATCTCATTACTGTATGCTTTTTTGGAATCTCAAAAAGGCACTTTTAAAATTGAAAACGTGTAACTGGTTTCTAGAATCCGTAAAAGGAAGAATGGTGTCCAACTCACCTGTTATGGGAACTTGAGCAATTTATAGAAGACAGTCCAAACCCAAAATGTTTTTAGATTACGGCCCCCAAACACATTCCTCTACTTTATTTTTTTGGATGGCAAACTAATGCATGGTGTTAAGAGTTCCCACATTGGTTGAGGGAATGTGTTGTTGTCTCCTTACATAGTGTTGGGCGATCCTCACCTCATGAGCTAGCTTTTGGAGTTGAGTTACTCAGAATCCATTTTCTTGTCATGGTATCAGACGCAGACCTGTCCTTGTTATTGTTTCCCAATGGTGGGCGCCCCTTGTAATTTTACCACGCTCCAAATGTCCAATCCTAGGCGTGCGTAGAGTTGGTAGAGCCAAAAGTGCCCCTTTTTAGTTGAGGTAATGGGTTGTTATCTCCTTGTATAGTATCAGGCAATTCTTACCTCATGATCTAGCTTGAAGTTGAGTTAGGCTCAAGATCGGTTTCTTTTAACACATAGTTTGTCTCATGTGCCTAAGAAGATTAAATCTTGCTTATCCCAGTACATCAAGAACGTCTTGACCAATGGTAGTCTAGTCTAAAAAGCTCATATCTTAGTTTTTCTGCAAATATTTTACAATTCAGGACAATTTTCGTCCAAGGACAATTTCCTTGAAGGATTGTATGTGGTCAACTTATATGTTTCTGCATGAATCATTGCTAGATAACAGCTTACAAGTAATTGTTACTTCTTGCAATAATTTCAAGTAAGTCAAGTTTATGCATAATCATTGTTACACTTTGCTGCAGAAAGCATATTTTAGATTTAGGACAAGGAGAATAAAGCAAAAGAAGAAGGCTGGTGTTGATCCAATCAGTACTGCTTTTGATCAGATGAAGGTTTGCACTTTTGTTCTTTAACCATGACAATGCCTTGGTATATTTACTTTCGGTGATCAATTTTCTTTTTCTCTGTTTTCCAGAGGGTGAAAAATCCCCCTATACGTTTGAAGGATTTTGCTAGCATTGAATCTATGAGAGAAGAAATTAATGAGGTAGTGGCATTTCTGCAAAACCCTCGCGCTTTTCAAGAAATGGGAGCTCGTGCCCCTCGGGTATGTTACTGCAACTGATGTTTCATTGAAGCAGAATTTCTTAGTTTAACATGGGTGAATTTGCTTTTTTTTTTCTCCAAGAGATTTGCTTCCTTACTAGTGCATTTATGTGTAGATCTTTGTGACTAATTAAAAAAGCACTTCTAGTATGTACCTACTACTTGACAGTTACACATGCATAGACTAATATATGGACCTTCGCTTTCCTATGAAGAATTCAGTCATACGGTTGTTTAAATATCTTATACAGAGATAAGTCCAATAAATGATAAACCTGTGAGAAAGAATGATGTTGATGGAGAAACTATTTTCTGGTGTAATGCATTCTGATGTTTAAAATGAAGGTTATGGTCTCCTCAACAATAATCATAATCTCTGGTCCTACAAAAAGGGTTCTTACTGTATCTTGAAGTCAATTAGTGTATTCAGTTAAGTTCAGAGGCTTTCTATGTGCAGAGTCAAAGTCGCTGTGCTAGCTTGACATCAAGTTAGCTGCAAATTGATCTAGATCTCCGATATTTCACCTTTAGACTCCAATTGATCCTTTCAAGTCCTTGTGTATTGTGTTAGTTTTATCTATAGGTGAGCTTGATTTCTGATACTGGTGCAACTAGATTCAGCATTTGCCTAATGGTGAAAAGAGTATAAACCACAACAACTTAGAAAGGCTTGGGTAACAACATCTAGTCATAATGCAATACATGCGCAGTCATGAATGTTAATAACCTTCCATGAAATCAGTATAGCAAATGTTATTGGTACCATAATGAGCAATCATTGCAATATATGGCCAATCTACTATACGATTAATAATGGTTCTTGTAAAAGGTTACCACCACTACACCATAACATGTCATGGAATGTGTTGATATACTTACCAGTGCATCATCCCTATCAAGAATAAAAAAAACAGTGCAGCATTGTTTGTGTGTGCGTGGCCGAGTATAGGTGCAGTCCATTTGTTCATCAACTAGCAAAGGAAAGGTCGAATGGGGGGCAGAACTTTAACGGGAGTCTGGAGAGGGTAAATTCTGGAATTGGAGGCACATCTATGGATACTTCAGGGAAAAATGACAGTGAGGGGGTTGGGAATATAACGACTGTACAATATGGTCAGGGGCAACATCTTTGTCCTAAAAATACGTTGCAGTTAGTGATATATTCCGAAGATGATATGGAGAATTTGAGGGTTATGGAGGGGAGAAAAGATTGTTTTCAGCCTTTAGATGTCACTGAAGGGGGTAGAAAAGTGACTAAATGGGCTGAAGAAAAATTCTTTAAGTTTGGCGAGGTGTTGGGGGTCTCTGTGGAAGATAAAAAGGATAAAATTATTGAGCTTTTGTTAGAAATTGAACAAGAGAATAGGGGAGGAGACTGGAAAGGGGCTGGAGATTTGTTAGGGGATTGTGGAGGGTTCACAAAGAGGGAAAGAAATATAGTGGTATATGAAAAAAAGAAATAAGGGGGTGGGGATAGGAAGGAGGGGGAAAAGGATTAAAATCATTTGTTGGAATGTGAGGGGTTGAATGACCCTAACAAAAGGGCCATCATTAAGGCTGGACTTAGGGAATGGAGGCCATACATAGTTTGTTTGCAAGAAGCTATAATGGAAGGGGTGACAAATTGCATTGTTAGAAGTCTGTGGGGTTGGAAGATCGGTGCATTATGAGTCTATCTCGGCTAGGGATAATGCGGGGGGTACTTTTATTATGGGATGAGAGAAAAGTTGAATGTGTGGAGGCAAAAGAGGGGAGTTTTGTTTAGCAGCAAGATTTCAGAATTGTGGGATCGGTGTAGAGTGGGGTTCGGGGGAGTGTATGGTCCTGTGGGGGATGGATCAAAGACGATGTTCTGGGAGGAGATGATAAATGTTATGTGGGAGTGGGATATTTCGTGGGTGTTGGGAGGGGACTTTAACACAATAAGATACCCGGAAAGGGAGGGGACTTTAACACTATTAGATACCCGGGAAGGGAGGGGTAGGGTGATTACGAGGGCTATGGAGTTCTCAAAATTTATTGATAATTAGTCTCTTGTTGACTTTCTTTTGACAGGTGCCTCTTTCACTTGGTCTTGATCAGAAGATTCTTTTTCTAGATCGAGACTTGACAGATTCTTGGTATCCGCTTCATGGGAGGAGATGACTCCAAACGTGATCCAAATTCCTCTTCCAAGACTTACTTCTGACCACTCACCCATTATGTTGGATGGAGGGAGATGAAGGAGTGTTAGAGCCCCGTTCAGATTTGAGAATATATGGTTGAGGGTGGCGGATTTTAGGGATCGAGTAGCGGGGTGGTGGAATAGTTATCTGGTTGTGGGGAACCCATCTTTTCGACTTGCCAAAAAGTTGAAGTTTCTTAAGAGGGATATTAGGGAGTGGAATAGAGAGGTGTTTAGTAGGATTGAGGTAAAAATGAAAGAGCTAATCCATGAGGTGGGGGAGTTGGGGAGGGTTGAGCAAGGGATGGAGTTGGTGGAAAGGGAAAGACGGAGGAAATAGGAGGTAAAGAGAGAGCTAGCTTCTTTGGCGTTAGCTCAAGAAACAAGTTGGAGGCAAAAATCAAGGGTTTTATGGTTGGAGGGGGAGACTCGAACACAATTTTTTCACAGGGTAGCGGCGGCCAATAGGAGAAACTTCATAGAAAGCTAGCAGCTAGGAGAAGAACTCTAAACTAGCTACTAGAGGAAGTCAATAGAATTACCAGCTCTCGGTAGGAAGACTTTAGCGGTCCTTAGGACGACATATGAGTGAATGCATGGGATAGATTCAATAGGAATATGCCTCTCGAAAGATCAGAATGAAAATTTGAGATTAGAAGAGCTGAATGAAAAGAGAGAACAATCCACTTTCCTGCCTCACATGAGAATGGAAAACTGGAGCATTTTTTCCATCGGTGGATGAATCGCGAACATAATAATTTCTGGTTGACCATGTTCCCAGAAAAAAAGATACTTTCGAGAAAGGACGTCACTCACGGGTATTGAGCAATTCTTCCCGTTGCCTTTACAGAACTTCCTTTTTGTATCAATAAACCATCGCGCATTAATACAACACCAACATTATTTGATTCCAAATTCAGAGAGGTGGATGGGATAGTATACGAGGGGAAGAGGAGGTAGGAGGTGCAACTGTGGGGTTCTACGAGCGTTTGTTTAAGTTGGAGATAGATTGTAGACCTAGATTAGGGGGCTTAGAGTTTAATCTAATAGGGGATGAAAAGAGGGAGTGGCTAGAAAGAGCTATGGGGGAGGAGGAGGTGAAGGAGGCGGTTGACAGTTGTGCGGGAGATAAAGCTCCGGGACCTGATGGTTTCACTCTGGCATTCTTTTAGCAGTTTTGGGATATTGTAAAGGACGAGGTCTTAAAGACCATTGAGGCCTTCCATGTTATGGGGGAGTTTGAAAAGAGCCTTAATGCCTCGTTTATTGTCATCATTCTAAAAAAAGAGGGAGCTTCGAGGATCATGGATTATAGACCTATTAGCCTGGTGGGAAGCATCTATAAGATTATTAAAGGTGCTTTTTAATAAACTACAAAAAGTTTTGGATGAAACAATTTCTACTTCTCAGAATGCTTTTGTGGAAGGTAGGAAAATTCTAGATGCTGCATTGGTAGCCAATGAAGTGGTTGACTCGAGACACAAGCAAGGAGAACCATGTATATTATGCAAATTGGATTTGGAGAAGGCCTATGATCATGTCAATTGGGAGTTCTTGAATTTCATTATGTTGAAGATGGGATTTGGTGTACGATGGAGGAAATGGATCAAGTTTTGTATCTCTATTGCTAGATACTCTGTATTGGTTAACGGAAATCCACGTAGTTTTTCGGTATCTCGAGAGGAGAGACAGGGGGACCCTTTATCCCCTATGTTGTGTTTATTTTAGTTATTGAAGCATTGAGTAGCATGATGGATAGAGCGGTGGCGGGAGGTTACTTGAGGGGGTTTGTTGCTGTGATTGGTGGCCAAAGTGAGGTGAGGGTGTCCCATTGTTTGTTTGCAGACGACACTATAGTATTTTGCGATGCTGACAGAGCCTAGTTAACTTATTTGAGACAAGTGTTGACATGGTTTCAGGTGGTATCAGGGCTAAAAATCAATCTTAGAAAATGCGAGATCATACCAATTGTGGAGGTGGAGAACATCGAGGCTCTAGCACAAGTTTTGAATTGGAAGGTTGGTGTTCTACCAACTTCTTATTTGGGACTACCTCCAGGAGCAACTAATAAAGAGAAAACGACTTGGAATTCGGTGATAGAGAGGGTAGAAAAAAGGTTTGCAGGTTGACAGAAGAGGTACTTATCCAAAGGGGGAAAAGAAGTCTTAATTAAGAGCACATTGTCTAGCATCCCTACATACTTCATGTCTTTGCTACAAGCTCCTGCTAGTGTTACAGAGTAGTTGGAGAAAGTCCAGAGAGATTTTTTATGGAATGACTCAAGAGGGGAAAAGAAGTTTCATTTGGTAAATTGGGAGTCTGTCACCACACCAAAATGTTGGGGTGTCCTTGGTATAAAGGATCTAAGGGTCTTTAACAAGGCACTACTCGGAAAGTGGTTATGGAGATTTGGGATAGAGGTAATGCTTTTTGGAGGAAGGTTATTGCTGAGAAATATGGGGTTTTAGAGGGGGGTTGGAGGACTAAAAAATCCTCACTCCCTTTCGGGTGTGGGCTTTGGAGGAATATTTTAAAGGGATGGGAAGAGTTCAATGAGAATACATCTTTTCGAGTGGGGTGGGGGAGTAGGGTGAGTTTTTGGAATCATAGGTGGTGTGGAAACAATACTTTGAGACTCACTTTCCCTAACATGTATAGAATCTCTTGTCAAAAAAGGATGTCGATTAGTCAATTATGGAGCCTATAAGGGGGAGAGGTGTTGTGGGACTTGAGGTTTAGGAGAAACTTACAAGATTGGGAAGTTGGAGAATTTCAAAACTTTGTTGGTTTGCTTCACCATCAAATAATTACTATGGGTTGTCAGGATGTTTAGAAATGGGAAATGGGGGGTAAACGACGTCTTTTCGGTTAAGTACTATTATATGAAGCTTTTGGTGAGAGAGGAGACTGATTTCCCATATACCTCGATATGGATCGCTAGAGTACCGAGAAAGGTGTGTTTTTTCACTTGGCTAGCTGCGAGGGGGGTGATTTTGACAGCGGAGAACTTGAGGAAGAAGAAGATTAGTTGTGTTAGTTGGTGCTTCATGTGCAAAGAATCAGGGGAAGACGTGGATGATCTACTCTTACATTGTCGAGTAGCATCTTCATTATGGGGGAGTTGTTGAGATGGTGTGGTATTGAGTGGGTAATGCCGAGAACTGTGAAAGAAACAATGTTTAGCTGGGCTCGTAGAAGACAAAGGAGGAGATGCAGGGCATGTGAAGTTTCCCCTTTAGCATTAATGTGGACCGTATGGAGAGAGAGGAATAGAAGAGCTTTTGATGGATTAGAGAAATATTTTGTACACTTGAGAAATAGCCTTTTTCCCTTATATTTTTTTGGTGCACCATGAGGTTTCTTTTTGTATAGATGATTGGATGGCATTCGTAGAAAATCATGTATTTTTGTAAGGTTTTCTACTTTTAGGTATACTTCTTGTATACGGGCTAGTTAATGCCCTTTTTGTTTAATAATATTTTTACTTCATCAAAAAAAAATGTTAGAGCTAAAATGATGCTTTATGCTTGCACTAAGTTAATTTTCATGTGTGATATGACAGGGAGTTCTTATTGTGGGGGAGAGAGGAACTGGAAAGACAAGCCTAGCTCTGGCAATTGCTGCAGAAGCTAAGGTGCCTCTTGTTGAAGTTAAAGCCCAGCAATTAGAGGCTGGTTTGTGGGTTGGCCAAAGTGCATCAAATGTTAGAGAGCTGTTTCAAACAGCACGTGATCTGGTCAGTATGGTTTCTTTGTGTATTGTATTGCCTCTCCTTATAATTTTCAATACATGTACCCAAGGTTGTGGTCTAGTGGTCAATGAAGTGGGTTGAGCACCATGAGGTCTCAGGTTCAAATTCCAACAGACAATACTAGGTGATTTCTTCTCATCTGTCATAGCCTTTGGTGGATAGAGTTACCTGGTACCTGTTGCTGGTGGGAGGTGGCAGGTATCCCATGGAATTAGTCGAGGTGCACGCAAGCTGGCTCCCACACCACGGTTATAAAAAAAGAATTTCCAATACCTGGTTATGGTGTCCATCTGCATCTTGTCGTTATTTTAGGATCTAAAATAAAAAAGATAAAGAAAAGGGTCTTGTTGGAATTGGCTGCTGATATAGCATGGATAATGGATAAAGATTAAAGAAACATTTCTCTTTGCACGAACTGACAAAAGTTGATTGGTTTGTTTGTGTGCATGTTTTCATGGAAAGGAAACCAGTAAAACATGCTTATCTTGGACTGCAAACTTTATGCAAGAGTGATAATAAGAGAGTTTGCAAAAGCTTACATGTAAAACTCTTTTTTGTGGCTTAATGTTATGATTTTTTTCTTGACTGGCTGAGTCTTCCACAAATAATTTGAGGAGAAGTCAACAATAACGGAGGAGTAATATAGAGTATTCTGTCAAGGAACACATCTGGTGCATTCTTCAGAGCTGTTTTCTGTAGTGATATCTGCTTACTTCATTATCCTGTTCAGGCTCCTGTAATCATATTTGTGGAGGACTTTGATCTCTTTGCTGGAGTCAGGGGGAAATTTATCCACACTAAAAAGCAGGATCATGAAGCCTTCATCAATCAACTTTTGGTGGAACTTGACGGGTAAGTGTGTTCTCATGCTTTTTGACAAGTTTAGTATTGCAGCAACAGACAAACATCATCTTGATGTAAATCATTCATCAGGAAAATGGCTTCGTATAGCTATTGTTGAGTTACCCAACTCATCTTCTATAATAGTTATGTCTGCTTTTGATGTGGAATAGGAGAAGTTAGGCTGATATGAGGACCCGGGGCTTTGATTCAGTGGTAAGAACACAATATTGGATGTGTGGATAGAGCGCAAGTCATCTTGACAAGGAGCCAATATTTAAGTGGGGAACAGGGTAGAGGGGGACCATACTTCCTCGAGTTTCGAACTTGCGGGTCAACTGATGTTGGGCTAGCTGTTCACAGGGGATTTCTTGGTTGTTCAAAGAAAAAAGTTTCTGATATGCTTTACTAGCTGTTAATTCTTCTATAAAGCACCCCTATTGATTTTGTAATTATTCTAAGTTTTAAACTTTTATCTTCTTTTACATTGCTGAGTTGTGTCTACCGTCTCATATAAAAGGATTAAAATAATTAAAATATTTAATTTGCTTATATTAGGCTTAGTATACAGTTTCTCATGTGCGCAGTTTAAAATACAGTTTCTCATGTGCGAACCCAATTTTTTTTGAGCCAAGCACTTGGGGAGAAGGAATAAGGTAAGTTATTTGTTTTAGGTTTGCAACATACATCTACAATGAGGTATGTCCAGTCTCTCCGGTGAATATCTTCGCCAATTTCATGTCAAAAAGTTAGATGGAGTTCAAAATTTGTGTTCCAAGTGAACAACCTACAATGATGAACAAAACAATGCTTACTCTAATAAGAGTAATATTAGTACTCGTTAGCTATGGGAAATTCTCCATTGAATTTTCTTAAAACGAATTGTAATAATAAGAAAATGTTCTAATTCATAAAAAAAATGTTCTAACATTGGTCATTACTCCTTTTTTAAGTATTTTTTCATTACATCATACTAAGACATAATGTTCTCTCTTTCTTCTTCACCATCATCCTGCTTTCGGGTCTTCCTTATTTTCTTTTTGCTGGCGAAATGCATTCTCCATTACTATTAGATATATTAATGCAGTTTATACCTCGTTTAGAGTCTCACGTGGGTTAATAGTATTGCCTGTAGTCCCTCACCTCGTGAGCTAATTTTTGGGTTGTGTTAGGCTCAAGGATCATTTTCTGAATATGTTATTAGAGCTAGACCTATCTCTATGTTGGGTTATTCGCGTTAGGCCACAATGTTATAGTTCATGCTCCAGGCGTTCAATTATGGGTGTTTGAGTTGGGGGTGGGGGGAAGGGTTAGAGTCCCACAATGTTTGAGGTTGTTGGATTGTAGTTTCTTTACATGATCTTGAACCGAGGGTCTTTCGGAAACAACCTCCCTACCTCGCAAGGTAGGGGTAAGGTCTGCGTACATTCTACCCTCCCCAAACCCCACCGTGTGGGATTACACTGGGTAGGTTGTTGTTACATGATCTTGAACAATTTTCACCACAAGAGCTACCTTTTGGTATCGAGTTAGGCCAAAAGTCTATTTTGTTAAACCTTCATTGATAAATTGATAGTAGGAAATTTGTTCTCCTTTGCACAATATTAAAAATTAGGGATGGGTTAAGAGAATATGTAAGTGGGAATTTGGTGCAGCAAGTGGAATATTATAAATCATTTGTTTTGGTTTGTTGAAGGAGAAAGCTAGAGAAAGTGAAAGGGAATTTAGCCTAGCCTTGATTGGCGAGTTTTTGTGGGACCAATTGAAAATCACTTTCCTTTCTCTATTAGGGATTGCTTTCTAGTTCGTGGGCACAATTGAAAATCGTTTTCCTTTCTCAATTATTCGACTTTTTCTTGCAGCAAGCCATAATTTAGGTCTTAGAAAGTGTACTATCTGAAACATTACTTTAAAATGGATGGATTTCTTCGGGTATTAAAAAATCAATCTTTCTGGAAGATGGAAGATTGATGTATATTATATTTTGGAAAATCAGGTTACTCAACACTCATATATTAGTAAATTCATGTCCCTGTTGGTGCTCAGAGGATCTGTATTTTGGTGAAAACCTATTCAAGTTTCTGCAAAACTTGCAGGCCTGCAAGTAGTGACCGTATGATTTAAGGAATGACAATTTGTTTATACCAGCAGGAAATAAACTTGTCACACTTGATTTGCTTAGGACAATTACATTTTGACCTCCTCTTTTGTCCCAATTTATGTGTCATATTTTCCTTTTTAATCTGTTCCAAAAGAATGTCATTCTTCCTTATTTAGAAACAAGTTAACTTTAAACTTCACATTTTACCCTTTACAGTGCCAGTTTTACCCTTAATGAGATGATTTATAACCACACAAGGTACTTAAGGTTTGTTTTAGACCACAAATGTCAAAATTCTTCCTTTCTGTTTTAATCTGTTCCAAAAGAATGTCATTCTTCCTTATTTAGAAACAAGTTAACTTTAAACTTCACATTTTACCCTTTACAGTGCCAGTTTTACCCTTAATGAGATGATTTATAACCACACAAGGTACTTAAGGTTTGTTTTAGACCACAAATGTCAAAATTCTTCCTTTCTGTCTTAAGCTCCGTGGCCAGTCAAACACCCCCACATAAATCGGGACGGAGGGAGTAATAGTTTTTAGATAATATATCCAAAACATTTATGTTGCAAGCAAGGACATCAGTTTTGTGCTGGATCCTGTTTTTCTAAAGGATTCTCACATATTAAAAATTGTAATAGAACATACTTCCGGACATTGTTACTTTGTAATTGGTCAAAGCATAGTCTAAGTTGACTGAAATAATTGCATTTTCGTGTTTGGTTTTTCACTTTTCTCTCATACCATGTTATGTTGCAGGTTTGAAAAACAGGAAGGGGTGGTCTTGATGGCTACTACTAGAAATCTCAGGCAAATCGATGACGCCTTGCAGCGACCTGGTCGGATGGATAGGATATTCCGTCTTCAGCGGCCTACTCAAGCAGAAAGAGAAAAGATACTTAGGATAGCTGCAAATGGAGCTATGGATGAAGAGCTTATAGATTTTGTAGATTGGAGAAAGGTGCGCTTATTTGGTCTCTCATCTGCAGACTCAACTCTTCTTGAGCTCACCAGTTCTCATTTTTGTCAGAGGATCATATAGGCTCTTCAAATTTATTGAATTGAAGAGAAGCTCATCCTTCTTAACTCTGAAAGCAGTTCTTAGACAGCACCTTACTAATTTGAGAAGTTTCTTGATCATATGGGTAATGAGAATCAACCTAGCATGCATGGGGATACTTAATTTATAATGTATATTAAGTTCTGTTGACTAAGACTCCTGATTACCTGAACTAGAAATGATTTAAGATTTTGTGGAAGTGTGTCAGCAGCAACAATTTAAATATTGGTAGTTCTTCATGACTTTTTATTACATATTACAGTGTCACAGCTTAGTGTTTCTTTGCAAATCTTATGTTGATTATGCTTTGCTTTCTTCTGCTCTTCTCAACTGGTTTAGAAGTTATTGTTGTTATTTGTTAAAAGCATCGCAGAGGAGCTTTGTCGGATTCAGTACGGATCTTTTAAAGCTGCTACTTTTGCCTATCAGGTTGCAGAGAAAACAGCTCTTTTGCGTCCAAGTGAATTAAAACTTGTGCCTGTGGCGTTGGAAGGTAGTGCCTTTAGAAGCAAATTCCTGGACATAGATGAGCTTATGACCTACTGCAGCTGGTTTGCGGTAATTACTGCCGATACTAGCTAGAATACTACACTGTATCAGCATGTACTTCAAGCTCCATTCAGCATATGTATCTGTGCACATTTCCTCTTTCACTATTGTTTGTTATGCTTCTATAATTAGGAATTATCTTTTTACTTTGGAGAGTCAAATGTTAGTCCGCTGCATGTTTTAATATGACTTCTCCCATAATCTCTCCATGGCTTCAGAAAGGACACAGGGTTGTTCGTCCTTCCTCTAGGGTTTGCTCCCCCTTTTGTGTTTTTTTTCAAGTTTCCTGCTTTCTCGAGCTTTAGGCAGCTCTCTCATGGAGTTTTCCAGTGGTTGCAGCATTCAAAGCCTGTTGCTGGTCCTTTCTCATTCCGCTTTGGTTTAAAGTGTTCTGTCAGTCAGTTTTATAGTTGTTAGCAGTCTGACCCATTTTTATTAGTGAACCGGATGAATCCAGAAGTATTGGTTCTGCCAATTTTATTAGATGCCATTTTGATGGGATCTTCAGATAATTAAGATATCATTTAAATGTGAAGGGATCCAGAAGTCGAGAGAACATGATTTTCCATTTTGAGGAAGTAAATATATTTTAACATGAAATAGAAACAGCACGTAGTGAAAGAACCTTTTAATATGAGACAGCTTACAGTATCCTGAAATAAGGTGTGAGAGTATATCGGGTATGGTAGTTAATTATGAAATATGATTGTTGGAATTAAGCAAATATTTCATTCGTTTGGAACTCTGGAGCAAAATGCATACTTTCTTGTTTATTCAAAGTCTAACCGGTAAAAGAGAATAAACTTGACAAATTATGAGCATCTATTTTCTATCCTAATAACATGAAATACATAGTTTAGAGGACCAGTATATCCGAGGCTGTATAGAAACACATTATACTTTGATTCAATGCTTGAAAAAGTAATGGCTCCCATCTTGCTTCAGGGTGTGTGTTGCATAGGTTGCAGTTGCCTATCGTTTCTAACTCACGACATTATGTGTACAACAACAACAACATACCCAGTGAAATCCCACAACACGACATTATGTGTACTCTTGAATAATTTTGACTGGTTAAAATTACAAATGTTGCAGCTATTGGTCTGATTTACGAGAATATGCAATCTACCCTAAAGGTTTTTGATAATTATGACATGCAGGATATGGTTATGGAGAAAACTTTATAAAGCAATGTCTGAAAGGATGTATATTAGCATCGCCTCCATATTTTAACACACATTCCATTAGAACAAGCCTCACCTTTTGTTTTAATGTTCACTCCCCATAATGTGAGATGCTTTTTTCATCTATACCATTATCCATTGTTCACTTTCATGAGTAGTTCAGCTCTTTGCACATACTTTGAAGAATACTGCAAATATAGTGGGGCTTGAACTTCTTGTTGACACATTATCTCCAGTGAATAACTATTCTAAAAGCGTGGCGAGTAAATGGGCTTTTTACATCTTGAAAAGAATATCTGATGGTGTCTATAAAGGTTGTGGTAGTAACATTCTCACTTATCTAAGCTATAAAGCCTGTCATTAGAATTGGCTCCAGCTGCCTAGTAGTCTCATGACATTATGTCACAAGCTTAAAGCTCATACTTAAAGGTGAACAAGAAAAGATTCTATCCATGAGTCTACTAAGAGAAATGGAGAAGGGAGAAAATGAGATGACCATGGATATCATTGCTCTTTTCTAGACTAGATATGAGTTTGTAGATTCTGAGAATTTTAAGAACATGATCAAAGGGCACATCCATGAGACCATGAAATCATCATTCTAGTGATGATATACATCTAAAGTCCTGAACTTCACGGGAACAAATCTCTTAAAACCGATCTTTTCTTAAACAATTCCCAGATCTCTTAAAACCAATCTTATGATGATGAAATCACGACATTGACACATTGAGATATTTCCAAAGGATTCTGAAGCTGAACTTGATGAAAATCTTTGTAAGATGTAAAGTTTTACCATGTTCAGCTACCTTGGGTTGATTTTTAATTACATTTGTTTTCTTCTATTGTTATGTATATACTCCATGACATCTCTCAATGTTTAAGTGTCACTGCTGAGATTCTCTGTGTACGAAAAGAACTAGCCATTTTTCTCAACTGGATAACTGGTTTGCTGTTCTGCAGACATTCAGCAGCCTTGTCCCGAAATGGTTAAGGAAGACCAAAGCTGTAAAGCAATTTAGCAGAATGCTGGTGAATCATCTTGGATTGACATTGACGAAAGAAGATTTAGAAAATGTTGTTGATCTAATGGAGCCTTATGGTCAAATAAGCAATGGAATTGAATTGCTAAATCCTCCTCTTGAAGTAAGCATTCCCATTTTTGATTTCCTTTGTCACTATGCATTATTTGATGAATGATTAGACATCCTGTGCGCTACTGTATTTCCTTGATCCCACCTAGTAGTAAGGCTATACTTCGGCTTCCTGTTTATTGCCTTTTGGTTTATATGTAACAGCAGTTTTTAGATCATACATTTTTTGTTCCAGTGATGATTGTTCTTCTTGATTTACTAGGAAATGAAACAAAAATGAAACCTTTCCCTTGATCATAATAGCACGACTTTTTCTGTCATTATCTTTTTGTCTTTTCTAGATCATTAGGGCATTTCTCCTGGCATTAATTTTGTAGGATTCTCAGTTTCCTTCTAATCATGTAGGCTGATGATTACAAAGTAACAAGTAGAGAAGCCTAACAATGAGGATATACATAAATTGTAATGAATCATCTGTACAAGGCTGCAGTATCACAGGAAATCGATGAAAATTAGAACAAGATAGGGAAGGAAGAGCAAATTTTACTATCCAAATTTTACGCTCCTTAATTCCCATGCATGAGTACATGTGGGGCTATTTCCCCTCTTGGTCGCCACTCCCTTCACTTTCCATTTTTTAGCACGAGCGGCTGTTTTGCAGCAGCCAGCACTATCCAAAAAGCGATTTAACAGTACACAGAACTGAGTTTTGGTACCTGTGGCTTTGAGAATTCTCCACCTTTATATTACAAGATTGTCAATTTTCTGCTCTTTGTGATGCACATGATCTTGTCTTATTGATCTGTGAACATCAAAAGACACTTTCTCACAGGTGATTTAATTGAAGCTATAAAAAGCTAGTGAATCATCTCTACTTGATGGAATATCGTCTGTGCTCCAAAAATATATAAACATTAGTCATCTTATTAAGAAATGCAGAATTCTCTTTTCCTTCAAACATCAATAAGTCTTTTTCCCTCTATTTGGTCAATCATAATGGACATTGTAACAACTTGAGAGACCAAACACTATGCCTTTTAATTCCCATTTCTCCTCCATCTCTATAGAAGATAATCAGATTTTCTCTAGGTCCTCTATTGTTTTGTACACTGGGGTTTCTCCATAACATCAACAGAATTATGACTATCAAAAATAGGTTATTGATGAATTCTGTAGGTACTTTGCAGGGGATATACTGAAAAGAAAAACTTAGAAAGATTTGAGAAATAATCTTAACCTTGTAAGTCGATCACCTTTAAAGCAACCAAATGGTTCTTTGTTGAACCTGTAGGTTCCATCACTTCTGAAATTCTAGAGCTGATTAATTTGTTTTTGCCAGTGAGGCAAAGAATACAGAAAGAGACATGCAGTAGGTAGGTAAACAGGATAAGGTGCTTGTAAAATAGTAACAGTTTTACCTCCTTTGGAGTAATAATTATTTTCTTCCAGAAGTCTATTTATTCTTAAAATATATGAAGTAATGGATTTCAAGCGTAAACATCTTTGAGGCACCACCAACAAGAAGATCAATAGATGGGTGGGGCTTAACTCAGCTTAAACCTGTTGGATTTGCATAACCGATTGATAAACTGCGCTTTCGCACTTGGATGATGTCCATTTTTTTAGATTAACCAGCCTCAAAGACTGCTTGCTACCAGAAATATACTCTCTATCTATTCATTTTCGACAGCATCACACAAAAAGTAAGGTTTCATATTTGAGGAGGTGAGCTATTGCTAGCCTGTCAATATTCCGGTTGGCGCCGCTTCAGATATCCACCCTCTGCTGCTTTATCTAGCAGTCGGCCTCCCATCATAAAGAGGGAGTCATAAATGATAGTCGATCATCACTACTAAAACCCCTAGAGCTTTCATATATATCTAGTAGACTATTTAAGAGAATTGAGAATCTGACAATAGATATGCAGTACTAATCCAGCTTCTCCATTTTTCGGGGAACCCATCTTTCAAAATTAATTAACTCCATTGGTGTGATCATACCCCTTTTCCAAGTCTAGCCAGCATGATAGTACCAGCACTTCCATTCAAATCTCTCCAATTAATTAGTTAGTTCATTAGCAATTAAAGCTACATCTAGAATCTGCTTCTCATCAATAAAAGCATTTCAAGCGCCAGGAAGTTCAAGTGCATTCTTCAGTCTTGTTGTCAGTAGTTCAGCAACTTTGTTAACTACTGGAAAAAAGATTAACCAGTTCTAGAATTTCTAGAGCGGAGTTATCTTTGGCTAATAGTCAATTAAAACTGCCTATACTGTAAACATCTTTATTGTCTCATCATGGGTGAGACAACATGAATTGACTGTTCATTTAATTTTTTTTGTAGTGGACAATGGAAACAAAGTTTCCACATGCTGTTTGGGCTGCAGGTCGGAGTTTAGTTGCTCTTCTTCTACCAAACTTCGATACTGTGGATAATCTGTGGCTTGAGCCTTTCTCTTGGGAGGTACTATATTCTGTTTCTTCTTTAGAAGCTGCTTGTTATGATTAGTGTGACTGTAGTTATATCTTTGTTTTTTCCATAAAGGAGAAAGCAAGAGAAACTTATTGGCCGACGTTATTGATATATGAGAGAAGTGATGGTTCTACAGAGTAAGACTCACACTAAGGCGGCGTTTGTTTTATTAAGATTAAGATGTCTGAATCTGAATACACATTTTAATATTAAGATGTTTTTTACATCTAAATTATTAAAATGTGTATTCAGATTCAGGCATCTTAATATTGAAATGTGTGTTTTAGATCTGAATACTGAATATTTAAGATTGTCTTCTCAGTATTAAATGTTTATATTTTATCTTTCTTAAAAAGTTAATAAATATAAACTTCAAATAAAATAATTTAGATAATATCCACAAAATATTAGGTTTCAAGGTGGCGGTTGTTGGTGGTAGTGATTGTCCGGCCGGACTACTATCGTGTTGGTGGAGATGGTTGTGTTGTTAGGGGTGGTTGCTGGTAGTGGTTGGTAATTGTGGTGTCTGTGATGGTGAAAGTTGGTGGTGGTGGTGATAGTTTAATTGCTGAGATGGTCGGTGGTAGTGGTGGTGATGGTTGATGGTGGCGAGTGCGTAGTGGTGGTTTGTAGTGATTATGGACATAATGGTGGTGAAAAGTCATCTTTGCAAAATTCTTTAACGGAATAGTCTCTTAATAATATTATGACCATGTTCAAGATCTCAATGATTTAGATATGTTTAGACCTATTAAGTGGTTAATTAAAATTAAAATAAAGCACTTAATAGTTTTAGGTCTTAACCATTCAGATTAAGACCTCCATTAAGTGTAAACAAATGGGGCCTAACAACAACAACATACCCAGTAAAATCCCACAACGTGGGGTCTGGGGAGGGTAGAGTGTACGCAGATCTTACCTCTACCTTGGTAGGTAGAGCGGCTGTTTCCGAAAGACCCTCGGCTCAAGACACAACATAAACACAAGCAAAGCAAGAGAAACGGTCAGACCCGGACAAACAATTTAAAGCAATATGACAAAAAGAAAATAAGTTATCAATCGGCACTTGATTACTGTTAAAGGATTTTCAGTTTCTGTTACTGTTATTGTGGCCAACCTTTTTATTGTTTGTTCTACAATTTTTTTAGTTTTGGACCGTATCGGAGATCATAGATAAATTAGGAGACCTTATTAACTTGTTTACCGACCTTTGCTACTTTTCTGTCTCAATTTATGTGAAGGGGTTCAGAGTACGAGGGTCAAAACACTTGACTATGAATTCGGATATAGACTCTTCAAATGTTTTAAAATAAAACTTACATATTTGAAAACTACACGACAAGTACTACTAGTCAACATAGCTAATGATCCAAAATTTGAAAAAAGTTTGAGAAAGTTAAAGTCGAAGAAAAAAGTGTTTCGACTCCCAAATGATAACACCTTCACATGAAATGGGATAGAGAGAGTTAATCATCAATACCTGGTGATTCTAGTGATGCAAAAAATATCATCTGCACATGTAATAACTACTGCAATATCTCTTCATTTCCTGAAGATGGTTTCTTTCATCAGAATTAGTGCATTAGAAGTAGTGCTAAGCTCTTACTAGAGTAGGGCTGGCTAGTGGGCCGGGCTCGGGTTTGGCGGGGTCGGGGCGGGACGGGAGAAGGGGTCGGGGTTGGGGTCGGGCTCGGGGCGGGGTCCAGGGGGTTTTCCTTTTTTTTTTTTTTAAAAAATAACATATGTATAAAAAAAACTCAATAAACAAAACAAGATAGTGTAATAAAAACATCCCAAGGCTGTTTTTGTGCCTCTTATATTATTTAATAGACATATGATTTTTTTGTAATACAAAATTACAAATACAATTGTCTAAAATCTAAATTGCAACTTTGTGGTGTTGTCCAAAAGTTGCAAATTACATAATAAAATTGCAATTAAAAAAATTACATTCTCAAAAACCTCGTTTCTAATTGCTTGATGATTTCTGTGGTTCTTGGTTGGAATTGATCTTTGTTGGTCAACTTCATCCACGTGACTTCCACTATCTTCGGTTAAGATTTCGTTGTAGTTTTCATCTTCTTCTTCATTGATCTCCGGTTGACCGCACCTTCTCCGTTCCGCTCGTATCCAATCTCTGAATAATACTGCAATTTCCAAGTGTCTCCGCTAATGAGTGTCTGTGGTCTCCTATTTGATATCCGCCACAGAAAGCGCTTTCAGACGCAGATTGATGAAGCTTGAATGTTCCAAACATCTCGGGCCATCAATGAAAGTGTCGGAAAGGTCTTCTCATTCCCTCCAAAGATTTCACAAGTCTTCATGTCCATCTTCATTGATAACTTCTTGATACGATGCAGAACCCTGCAAAATAAAAATATCCAACTCGCTAATTTGGTTAGTAGTAGAGGTATGCGGCAAGACATTCTATTTACGAGGCTTTCAATACTAGCGGAAACAACATGTCTTTTGTGAGGTTGTGTTGAAGATGAAGAAGATGGTATGGAAGCCGGTAAGTTACTAGCATTTTCTTGTTGATAAAATCTATATATTTTTTTGCATTGGTGTTCTACGCTAGACAACACTTCTTCTTTAGTTTGACTTTGTTCAATAGGTGGTGGGTGATTTAGATTTTTGGGACTTGGAGGTGGTAGTACTTCTATACAATCGTAAATAGTTTCAATTAGTGATTTAATACCGTCTATTTTAATAGTAGGATTTAATACAGAACCAATAATATAAATAGTGGGAATAGGAATAAAATATTTTTTTATTTTGACAAATATTTTAATGGTCGTTTTGCTGGACCTCGTCTCATACTAGGGGGAATAGGAGGTATTTCAGTTGAAGGTGCACTAGTGGGTGTGTTGTCATCAACATTAGTGGGTGTATCATCTAGATCATCGTCTAAATTAAAGTCTTCTTGAGTTCCAGAAAATAGCTCCTGGTCTAAATCTAATGGTATTGTAGGAAAATGTTGAGTATCAGCAAAATCATCCTGTGTAGGAATAAGATGACTAGAAGAAGTACCCTTGCCCTGGTTGCCCTACTAGAAGAAGCACCCTTACCCTTACCCTTAAACATACCTTTTAATCCTTCCATTTTAATTATGATAATAAATAATTAAAGACAATAAAATTAAGTGCGCTAAATAAAATAAACAGACAATAATAATTTAATGAAGGAACGAATGTACCAAACGCCGACGTAACGTCGACGTGTAATCGAGAGGTTGAAAATTGAAACTTTGCTCGATGGAAGATCCTCAAGCTAGTTGCCAACTTCACTCCCAATTCCCAAATGAATAAATAAAATTGAATATTTAGTAAACAATGTAGACTTGTAGAGAGATATATTGAGAGATTAGAGAGATTGTAGGAAGATTTGTGAGAAAGATGAAGAGAAAATGAGTTATTTATAGTTGGAAAATTGGGTTAAAGTGTAAATATAATAACTTATGGGTTAAAAATAAATATTAAGGGGTAGGGGGGGAGGCCTAAAATGGCCGTTGGCCAACGGCCAAAATCTAAAATGGCCGTTGGTGCAACGGTCATATTTGCAAAGGGGGGACAAAGGGCGGGGTCGGGCTCGGGAGTGGGTCGGGTCGGGCGGGCCTGGGGCGGGCTCGGGTCTCGTGGGACGAGACATTGTCCCGTCCCGAGTTCGAGGCCCGCCAACGTTTTTTTTTTTTTTAGTGGAGTCGGGGCGGGACCGGGGCGCGGTCAGGACGGGGTCGGGCCGTCCCGGCCCACTGGCCACCCTTATACTAGAGTATGTTCAATTATTTGGTATACAAGCGTTTTCTTCTCCCAACTTTAATAAAATTATTTACCCCATTAAAAAAGAGTATGTTCATTTGTTCGCTACTCAATGCCTACACCCTTAGCTGCCGTATAACTTCCAGAGCGTTTTATTCTCTTACCTTATAACTCCAAAAACAGAAGGAAAAGGGAATAGAAATTTTCTACTCTTCTCTACATTTTTCTTATTTTATATTTTATTTTTATTTTCGCCTTCAGATCAAGAAGCAATACTTGAGCCTTTTAGTTGGGTGAATATGTTGTTATGTTGTGCTTTTCGTTAAGGTACATAATACTCCCTCTGCCCCATTTTATGTCACACACTTTACTTTTTATTTACTCCCTCCGTTTCAATTTATGTGTCGTACTATCCTTATAAGCCCGTTTAAAAAAATGCACTTTGATAACAAGTTACCTTTAAACTTTTCTTTTTACCCATTTTACCTGTAATGAGAGGCTTTATATAGTGAGAGTTGTGATAAATTAATGAGCTAAAAAGGATGAATGTAAATTGTGTGAGAAAAATATTATTGAATTGTTGTATCTACATTATTACATTATGCCCTATTTATAGACACTCCATTACAATCATTTTCTTAGTAGGATACTGTATATGAGATCTTATTCCTATTTTATATTACAATCCTTTTCCTAGTAGGATACTATATATGAAATCCTATTCCTATTCTAACACTCCCCTCAAGCTGGTGCATACAACATATGTACCGAGCTTGTTACAGATGTAATTAATACAAGGACCAGTGAGAGACTTGGTGAAAATATCTGCAAGCTTATCACTTGACTTCACAAATTTTATAATAAAATCACCGGAGAGTATATTTGATCTAAATTGAGCAACCTCAATACCTAGAAAATACTTCAGTCTGCTGAGATATTTAGTACGAGTCATGCCAAACTCCTGAATTACTGTGCTGAATTTCCCAAATCAGGCTCTGGGAGATTGTTTCAGACTATAAAGTGATCGATGCAATCGACACACAAGGTTAGACTCCCCCTGAGCAACAAAATCAGGTGGTTGCTCCATATAAACTTCCTCCTCAAGGTAACCATGGAGAGAATAGCATACTTCATGAATGTGTTCAAACCTATTAGAATAACTACACCTAGGTCGAGATATTCCAAGACGACCTCCTTCTCGCCGCTTCTTCATGGACTGTGATGTGCGATTTTCTGATCTGGGTTTTGAAGTAATCATAGGACTTGAATTTTCAATTATGAGATTTGGCCAAAAAAAGGTGCATGCACGGTGCGTGGATCTGGCTGGAAAAAGGTGCATACACGGTGCATGGATCGGACGCGCTAGCCGGAATTGGCATTTCGAGCAGCATGTGGTAGCGCGTGAGTGGGTATTTGCCGAAGCCACTGACTAGGTTTTGGTCGGAAGGGACTGATCTACCTCGTGGTGGTGTTGGAATTTGTGCAACAATATCCGAAAGTAATTTTGACGCAGACAACTATGTTGTCACCGGAAATATTGCACGTCGACTGATTTGCTTTCCTGGAAATTGTTGGAAATTTGCACAACAATTAGTTTCTCACTAGCTTGAACCTGATCTATGTTGTGGTGGTGTCGGATTCTGCACAACACCACTAGATAGAGATGTGACGCCAACAACCATCGAAAAAATTATGCGCGGTGGTGATTTTTTTTCCGAATCTTTGTTGTAATATTGCACAATGGATACATTCTTGCTAATACTCTAGAAGAGAAGGACGCAAAACAGTCGTCGGAATTGAGGCACGAGACTGTGATGATATTTTGTGGGTAGGATCGGAATGATGGCACGACTCTACGAGACGCAAAGCAGTCGCTGTAACTGAGGCATGAGATTGTGATGGTATTTGTGGGTAGGATCAGAATGATGGCATGACCCTACGAAAAAAGAAATTATGCCAGAAAAGTTGTCGAACCTCTTAGAAAGTGGTATGGGTCAGCTCAGAATCTCTGCGCGATGCTGATAGCAAAAACAATTCTTAAAAGAATGCCTCGAAACAGCGTGGATTCATCGACGGTGGGAATCTGGTAACTATTCACGGTGGGAAAACACTGTTCACGAGACACTGTTCACGCCTACTTTTTTGAGAGAATATTTTATTTATAAATATCTAAAAGTTCTTTACAATCTTCACTCTACCATTATCTTTGGCCATATGGGCGACACACATTGGCTAGTGTCGCCCGCCGGCAACGGAAGCTCTTTGATTCTCTATCAAGATCATAGAAGCTCTGATACCATGTGAGAAATTATGGGAGAAAAATATGATTGAATTGTTGTAACTGCATTATTACATTGAGCCCTATTTATAGACACTCCATTACAATCCTTTTCCTAGTAGGATACTATATATGAAATCCTATTCCTATTTTACATTACAATCCTTTTCCTAGTAGGACTATATATGAAATCCTATTCCTATTCTAACTTGTGAATGTAACATTTATGTACTTTCTTTTTACCCTTGTGAGGGAGCATATTCAGTACTGAAACCCTCTCCTGGGGGTTGATCTATCCGCATTATCCCTGCGGTTTTTCAAGTGACAAATCTCCTTTTCTGCTCCTGTGGTTTGATCAGTCTGCCATAAGGTTGTATGCTGATACTCCCACTAACTACCTTATGGATTTTACCCTATGCTTTTTGGTGATTTCTCTTAGGTGTGCTTACAACTAGCATTCATACCTAAATCCATGTAAGATTGCCTCATTGGATTGTGTGCTTGGTCTGTCCTGAAAGATGTTAGACTTTTACAAAGTTTGGGTCTTCTGATTTCAGGGAATTGGGTGTACAAAGATCACCAAGGCTAAAAATGAAGGTTCTATCAGTGGGAATGTTGAATCAAGATCATATCTTGAAAAGAGATTAGTCTTTTGCTTTGGTTCTTATGTTGCGGCCCAGCTGTTGCTTCCATTTGGGGAAGAAAACATTCTTTCTTCTTCAGAGCTGCAGCAGGCTCAAGAGGTTGTACAAGACTCTTCTGGCCCTCTTCAACTGTA
Source organism: Anisodus acutangulus (assembly GCA_029783415.1). NCBI lineage: Eukaryota > Viridiplantae > Streptophyta > Magnoliopsida > Solanales > Solanaceae > Anisodus > Anisodus acutangulus. Next base: position 21,468,512 of record CM056499.1, read on the forward strand.
ATTCTCTCATGTACGCTGCTATGGATACTGGGACCTAATAATCATAATATTTTGTGACAGATAGCTACAAGGATGGTGATTCAATATGGTTGGGCCCTTGATGATAGTCCTACAATTTACCATCATGGCAATTCGGTATTTACCTTTATTTTCCCAATCTTATACTTGACTGCATGATCTTTTATTTCATTCAAACATATTTCCCCTTTGTATCTTCACTATAGCTAGATATGTCATAGCTCTTTCCCAAGACAAATTAATGAAATTTTACTAGTCACCTTGCGAACCACATCAAGTTGTTTGCTATGATGACCTTGGCTGCAAACAGTTAGGGGTGGAACCAAGCCAGAAAATCATTCACCTCGACATTAATGAGTGAACCACATCTCTGACACAAAAGAATCTTGCTTAAAAGATTCACGCATGGAAATGGGAACCCAAGTGTTGTTGTTTTACACTTGGTTCTTATAGATATGTGTGCTTGTACAAACATTTGTCAAACATGAAGTAACTGACTGCCGTTGTATATCTGGTGCATGACTAATTTGCCTTTTCAAATTGATATATTTTTGTCTTATCGTCTTCCTTTCCGTGTTGCTGCTCTTAATAGGTCACGGCTTTGAGTATGGGAAACCATTTTGAATATGAGATGGCTGCAAAAGTGGAAAAGGTATGAAGTTGCCTATTGAGTAATACTCCGTGGTGCTTTTACTTAATATGATATGAAACATTATTTTCGTGTTATATGAGAATTCTATGTACAAATTTTTCTGTGGGCCACAAATGGTACTTAATCTTTGTAATAACTCCAAATATCCAGTGTAAGGTGGTTGAAGAACCGTCTTTTTGGCCTCTTCTTATAGCTTTCCACCATCTGGCTTGACTTTAGCTGAACTGTACATATAGTAGTCTTAGTGTGCTTAAATCTTACCTTAACAAAATAAATTAGTAGTCTTAGTGTACTTGGGCGTGTTATCAAGAGCGTTTCTTAACATCTTTAGTGAGTGAACCACATCTTTGACTACTAATTATAAGCATGAATAACAAATATATGGACAAATGGATTGAGATTTTTTTTACGATAAAGTGAAATATCAATTGGTTAGTGTCGTCTCTTCATGAGATGCTCATTGGCAAGGAAAAGTATGTCTCATAGCCTTGATGACGACACTGAAGTGCACATTAAACGAGGCGAAGCGCTCAACGCGTTTTGAGCCTCGCTTCAGGGCTTAAGCGTGCCTTTGACAACACTGGGTAGAAGTTTAGTACAGTACACTCACAACACTCTTCCTTGGTTGGTTGCATACCTGTTGTATGTAGCAATCTTGTTGCTTATGTAGCTAGTCTGGTGACTTATAAGTGACTTGTTGAATCTTTTTGAGTTGATCATTTGGCCGTTTTACAATTGTATTTTGTACGTTGGCCTAAGATGAATTTAAATGGAGAAACATGATAATTGAGGATTTATAGAGCCGATCGCAACTTGTTTGGGATTGAGGCTTAGTTGTTGTTGATCATTTTGTTTTATAGATGTAGGGCCAATGTTTTCTTTTCTCTAACAAAATGACATTTGATTTTGATATGTTTTGTTCTCTCAAAACATCTTTATATTGCATTCATTGCAATGTGGAGTGCAGCTTGATTACCACTAAGAACTGTCATGGTATTTCGTGGATCACTACTCTGAATCCGTAGGAGTATTACTAGGTTTATGACTATGTTAGACCTTCTCAAGCTACTAGGGTCTACTACCGTACATTCGTTCGTCGGGGGCGCCGGCCGGTTTTTCGACCAGATCCCCCTAAAAAGGGTACTAGGTGTAGGTCTTTCCAGCCTATTTTCCTGCTGCTCAACTGGGGATCTTCTCTAGCGGAACCAGTATTCTCTATGGGCAAAGGCGCTCAGGTGCGCTTAAAGTCTTTGTTCACTTTCATTTTATTAGCAGTAATGTTTTTGGCTGTCTTGTAGCTCTAAGAGTGAAAATATAGCCTAAATATAATTGTGTTTATGTGTTAATTACTATGTTTATGTATTCAAATTATTGTCCCTAGCAGTTATAGATTGGTTATTTTATGCTATTTATATTAGAAAGAAGGATGGGATTCGGTTCCGTCACCTGAGGAAACACATTATATAAGCGAGAGACTTCATTTGTGTGTAGAGCACGAGCCTTTTCCCAAACTTAAAAGCATGTCTAGACTCGACAAAACAAAGACATCAATTTAGAATCAATAGACTTCCATAAGAGGCTACAATTGAGCATCAATCTTTTCTCATTTGACTTCTATAAGAGGCTACACAATTGAGCATCAGTCTTCTCTCATTCTCCTCGAACCTTCTCTTCAATAATCTTAGCTTGTTTAATTAAGTGATTTTGAGCGCCTTGTCTTCTGCATCTTAATTGAACAGAAGAGGATCAACATAGGTAAGTTGCACTATCTGCCACTAGTTATGTGGTAATCACTTGGTTTGAGTTACTGGAAACCGTAGTTTTAGAACCAAAAGCATTTGATCCAAGCGACATTTTCGACGAATCAAAGGAGAGTTTCAACACCAAATATCAAATCAGGGGAAAAAATGCTACCAAGTTGTGACCCCAAGTGCTGGAAACAGTGGGTATAGTAGCCAGCCTTATAAAAAAAATAAAATAAAAAAAATAAGAAAGGTAACCAGAAACCAGAAAATATCTTGCCAGAATAGTGTACCTCTCCGGAAAGTTGACTGGCCTTCTTGAAATAGAGCTCCGGTGGTAGAATGCAAAGGAAAGTGGATGGGTCGAGGTAGATTGAAGAGGTGAAAGAGTCTCGTCGGCTAGTAGTCTAAAGATCTCTCACGTGCCGGCGCATGAGGTTACCTCGCCGGAAATATTAAAAGACTTCCCGGTGCGTGCGACCGCGTGGAAGCTCCGATGGGGCTGGGCTTTCTGCGATCTCGTCGCCAGAGGATTCCAAGCTCCTTAGTGGCGTCGGTTGATGTACAACCCTCAGGGAAATTGGTGCAACGACAGTCGCTGGATGGCGATGCTGTTTTTTCTTCTTCCTGGCATCACCGGTAAGATGCACTGACTAATACCTCACAAGGGCTCTAGATACCATGTGAAAATTGAACAAGGAAGAATTACTGAGAAAAACACTGCTTGATTATTCCCTCAAGCTATTGAGGTTTAAATAGCTAAATTTACATGTTCTAAGAAAGAAAAGAGAATCAAAATACATAATTACTGGAAATAAATCAAGTTACTTGATCCCAAAGGATGTATATACTATATTTCAAATCCTACAATATTTACAAGATTCTAACAGAATTGAAGTCACACGTTACATGTGCATGAATAAGGATTGATCTTATGGTGGCAAGCCATTTCAGCTTGTATATGGTGGTCAATATGGAAGGAGAGAAACTGAAGACAATTTGATGACAAAGCTAATTCTATCCAGATAGTTAAAATGAAATGTCTTGGTCTCTTGTAGTTTTGGTGTAAACAAGATATAGTGCCAAGGCTACTGCTTGTGGTTTTATTTGTAAAGTACCTCTGCAGCAGTCCATATGCTTATATTTTTTGATGAAATACAAATGTTACCTTATTAAAAAATAAAATAAAATAAGGATTGATCTTATCAGGTTGCAGCATAGAACAAAGACTTGCTGGTCTAACAGCCAGAATTGAAGAAAAACTTCTGCTACCAGTATCCTGAAAGTTGATTGTTCTTGAATAAAATAGTTGAGCTTTTGAAACCTGATGTTTTTGTGAAGGTGAATTTGCCCTATACTGATGAAATTCGGCAAGCACCTACTGATAGAGTTACTTAAAGGTGTTGCGTGTATTATCACAGAGCAGCAATTTCCTTAACCCAATAATCATCATGCCTTGATTTTTTGGTACAGATGTACTATATGGCTTATGATAAAGCAAAAGACATGCTTCAGAAAAATCGACAAGTGCTAGAGAAGATTGTAGAGGAGCTGCTAAAGTATGAAGTCTTGACAAGAAAGGTAAGCTGATGTAGAAGTATGTGTTTGAAATTGCAAAAACAAATTCTGCGGTCTAAATGTTCGTCCTTTATAAACTGAAGTTCTTCATGGTGCCTCTGGGTCTTAATTGTTTGATATAGCACTTCTTTGGCATTCTATTTTGCTTGAATAAGATTTATTTGTAATTCTTGTGATCTTGCTTTGCCCTTAGCAAATGACAACATGAAAGTGAGTTCCCAGTGATTAAATAAAGCCAGGCCTGATTCATTTTCTAATAATTCCTGGATAAATGGGTGAAGAAATAGAAGAAGAGAAGAGAAAACCCTTACTGAAATTGGTAGTTAACAACATACAAGGGGACTCCTTAGATAGGAGCTTTGATGTGGAATTCTAAATTACTATGATATAATCACTAAAATGATTCTATACAAATATACACATTTCAGTAATTCTCTTAACTTTAAATATGCCCCTCCAAATTGTTGACGAGTAGCCCAAATAGTTTTACGAAATAGTGAACAGTCACAGAAAGAAAAACTGTGCTGATTTTTTACCCCAAAATATAGCTAGTGATTGCATAGTTAAACAAAATGCTTCTTGTAGCACGCACAGAAGGGAATTAATCGGAGTCACCAAAAAGTGGTACGATAATGTAATTAGTGTATTTTGAATTGGTGGATAGCGTAAAGGAAATGTTTCCGGAGCATCAACCCAAAAAGTTGCTGGAAAAGTCCTCAGAAGAATAACGCAATTGGACGAAGCCGCTGGAATGTCTGATCGACTGCGGAAAAAGGAGTGGTTCCATTGCAATGGTTACCAGAAAGAGGCAATAATATTAAAATATCAAATGAACAAAAATTCTCTGGTCAAGCAAGAATGCAGTACATTGAAAATATAACTTCCCGAAACAATTTTGTGCTACACTGAAGTTCAGTACTGTGTAAAATTCTTGGGAAGTATCTATATTTCAAGATTGAGGAGACATTTACCTGATAAACTACTTCCTCAATTGTTTAACAGGAGTTCTAGCTCTCATCCATTATCATTGGCTATGCGAGAGTAGGATTACTACATTGCCCTTCACTATGACATTCTGAGTGATGCTGTACCAACCCCTATGAATTTATTTTCTTAATATCCACTAGGCTAGGATTATCCCATTGGTTTTTCAAATGGACATTCTGAGTGTTTCTGTACCACTTACCAACCCTCAACATATTTTTGTTACATGACTCATAATTTTGTGTTCATTCCCTGTTTACTGACTTTCTCTATATGATGGTTTTCTAATGGCCATTCTTCTTTAATTTACAGGATCTGGAGAGAATTATTGCAGATAATGACGGGGTGCGTGAAAAAGAACCATTCTTCCTTTCGAAAGCATATAATGAGGTACTGATTCTCAATCCTCGGGGGACAAGTGATGTATAAGTTTATTTTACCATCTACTCTTCAATTTCTTAGATGATAACAGTTACACAGAGTTAACCTTGGGCTGACCTAACCACAAACAAAAAGAGACCTGGACTTGGCTAGATTTCCTAAATATATATGGGAGAAATCTCCGTTAGACGTGCTTGAAGAAACAGTTGAATGATGATAGGTTAATTTCTGACTAAGCTTCTAATCAATGTCTATTAATGGACTAAATAAATCCGAGAAGTAGTTCAATGAAGAATTATTGTATAGTGTACGTAGAGCAATCCAGAAGCTTGCTTCGATGTGAAATAACACCTAGAGGACATTGAAATAAAGGAAAGTTTAGTTTAAGATCCCAGGTCATAGGTTAACACAATAAGAGATGGTGATAAACTGATAATGAGCTTAAAGACATTTCTGATCTGCATACAATAAATATTGCTGGATTTCCACAAGTCGTTAAGGGAAATTTCTTCAAAGAGAAAAGACAAATCTTCTACTAAGTAAGCCTAAATTACTGCCGATAATACCAAAATTATTCTTGATAATTATTGTGCAAGGCATGAGAAAATAGTGGGAGACAACGAAGTTGCTCGGACTCTTCACTTTTGGTGTTGCACCCGTGTCGACACGACATGGGTGGGGTGGGGGTGTGGGATCCGTCCCGGATTTGGTCAACCGATTTTAGGTACTTTGACCAAAATCGACGGAGAAATTAGAGATAGATACAATGATTTTTGTAATCAAAATAAAAGCTAAGGTGAAATTTCTATATAGTCCTTTTCCTTTTATCTCCTCCTCAGATTCTTCTCTTGATCAATATTTTCTCCTCAGAATACTTTGTAAATTTTCCACATAATGTCTCATAATTTAGACATAGAACTCTATTTTTAGATATTTAATTATTTTTAGCCGAATCCCCGCACCATCCTGGCTCCATCCCCCGAATCTTAAAATTTTGATTATGAAGGATCCGACCTCTAGATCCTCACCCATAACGGACTCCCGCACCCGAGTCCGAGCAACTTAGGTAAACAGTTCTCTACACATTTCCAGGCCAAAGGATGAACTGAAGATTGAGAGTTGCCACATCAATCGTGTGCCGAAACATGCTGAATATTTTGTGATTGTTTGGTCTGTTAATGGATATGGTCTCTGCCTCTTAACTTATGGCACAATTTTTTTAATAAAACCTGTGAGCTGATTAAGAATTCAGCTTGCACCCAGTGAAAAACTAAACCTACAGAGCTTCACAAAATCTAGATGTCAGAAACGTCAGCTTGGAGTTTCCTTCATCTAATGTGCATGCTTGCAATCCATCCCCTTTTTTGTATGCCAAATTTACATACAGCTTTTACCTTTGCAGCCTGTGCTAGAAAATTTCCTACAAGAAAACGGAAAAGCTTCTTCGGTGGAGTTTTTAACAGCTGCAAATTAAATAGGAGGAATGTCACGTATCACCTTCCAGCTATTAGTTCATGCTTGCAGCTCCCCAATCTGATTTGGATGTTTTAGCACATGCATATTTTTGATGTCAAGATGTAGTTCTTTTTTTTTTTTTTTGTTAAATCTTTTATTTTCTCTTTCTTTTTGTTGTATTTTATTTATCTTTTTTGCTTTACTTCTTCATGAGGGGTAACAATAGGATTTGGATGTGTAAAAAGGGGTATGGGCTGGATTGGGCGGTACTACAGGTTGTAGATTCAGGTTTAGAAGAGGTTGCATCCATTTTTTCCTTCTCATCTGGGATGAGATTGTATGATTTCTTGTTATGTCTTTGCTAATTTTGTTCTAGGAAATTTGTATTTAGTAGTAATAATTTTTTTTTGCCTTGCTTTGTACGCATTACTTGAGCTGATAAAGTACCATTGGTTTTCTAATGAGATTTGTAATCGCCTCACTTCAATCTTGTAACGTGTATATTCATTTAACAAACTTAAGATACAACTCTTCCAATGATCAGAGAGGAAAAATATTTACGAGTGATTTATAGTGAATCCTAGTCCTACTGAATGATGTAGTATATCCGAACAGAGTGAACTATACCAAGTAGATATGCTCTCCATTATGTAGTACATATAAAGTTATCCTTCTACTCTTTAACAATAGATTTTGGGTATGGAGAAATTCTTGGCATGTGCACTTTTCATATAATAGGATTAACTAGGGGCAAATCTAGATTAGTCGAGTCAATAGATTTTGAATACAGGATGTATTAAAAAAATGAAATCTTGCTTTCAGTACATCTTGTTTATCCTTGCTAATTCAAGATTGTTGTTTTAGCCCTCAATTGTATTTACCTGTTTCACTGAAATTTTATCTGCTTTGTCAGTTGGATATATAATTGCAAGGGTTAGGAATGTGATGTCCTAAAAGTAGGCAGATACAATGAAAACTCCATGCAGCTTTTGCAATTGAAATCAACAAAAATTCTGGCATTACTTCGTCGATTAGGAAATTGATTAGACTTGCTATGTTTCTTTATTGCAAAAGGTCAGTAAAAAAATTACGAGGTGCTCAATTTGAACACCGCTAGTTAATTTGTATCCAAATTTTAATTTTTTTTTGCATGTCTAGTTACTTCGATATAATTTCAAGTTTGCGGTGACAAAAATGTTTGAGGTTACATATGATTGAAGTTAAATGACATTTCCGCAGCAATTGGGGTTATGGCAGGCACGTTTGATTGAAGTTCAAGCAAAAATAGTTAAACTTTAACCATTATGTGTATGAACTTCAATCAAAAATGACTGAACTTTAGTCAAATGTGCGTGAATTTAGCCAAAAATAACTATTTAAGTTAAACTTTAACCATATATGTTGAAGTTTAAGCAAACGTGAATGAATTTCAACCACGTGTCTTGTTTAGGCAAAAATGATTGAACTTCAACCATAAACCTTAGACATTATTTGAAATTAGGTTTTGTCAAGGCTAAATTCAGACATCGCATGTTTGAAGTGGAAAGATTTGTAAACTTTTAGCGGGTATGACTTGAATGGTGATCCCAAAATTGGCTGTGTGCGCACTGAGGTTATTTTCACAAGCTTCAAAATTGGACCAACGTAGCCCACTAAAGGAGCCCTAACTGGTTTTCTTTCGGGGCTATTTCCTTAGCCCTTCCTTCTTTTAATCCAAGTCATCTCCCTCTCGTCCTATTAACATTTTTGCGATCATTTTAATACTTCTAGTCCTGATAGTTCCCATTAAGCCATGCTGCTATCATTCTAATTGTTAGAGAATTGTCTATCTGATGTTCGATCGTGTAATTATAAATGTCCTCAAACCGAAGAACATGAATAAAAATTATTATCAGCATATAGAAAAAATCTTGTGCAGGAACTAGATCGCTTGTTTTCTTTTTCTATGCCCCACATTAGCACGATGAGGGACCCTATCCTTTATATTAAAGTGTGTAAGTTTTTAGATAGAACACACTTTTAATATTTGATTATATTCTCAACACTTTAGTCAAATTAGCATGAAGCTTATCTTAGAAATTAGGAAGATACACGTTAACAAAAGTCGGGGGTTAGTCAGATGGGGTATCGGGGTCCTCGGCCCTTGTCTAACCGCCAACTAAACGAAAGCCCACTGGTGTTATTTGCACAAAAAATTGTACAAATAATGTAGGTTGGTCACTTTTAGGCCTAACGATGTCTTCAATGTTGAGCAAAATCATTAATTTTCAATTGGGTCATTTGCTTTTTATCCCATTTTGTGTGGTCTTTAAGTTTTGCTCCTCGAGAAAAATAACATTTTTGCGGGATATAAATTAATATTTTCATATCATAATATCTCATAAATTATGTCCGCGCCATTAAATAATTTATGTCCCGCTAGACATAAATTCGATTTATAAGAGCAAAAATTAAAGACCATCTCATTTGAAGGGAAAACTGGAAAACCTTGTCGGCCTTACAATATATACACACAGGTTGGTTCTGTTGTCAATTGTTCAGATTGTTATTTCCAGTTTCTCTTGATTGTCATTCTGAGGCCTTATCGGCCTAGAGAGTTATAAGTTCACGCTATGATATACAGGTGGTATGCTCGGGTCATTCATGCGCTAGGTGCCGACCATATCCCCTGAAGTTGGGGTGTGACACCATGAATCCCATAACTTAAATTCCATGGGTTCTTAAATACAAGTCATGAATTAATAGTACTCAATTCCATAAAATTGTACATGTTTCCATGTCTCATACAAGTTATATTATGTACCTATATTCATGTTAATTTATACTTACAAATCCTGTTTATGAAATTCATGGGCTTCTAAGACAACTATATTCATGTTCATATTTTGGGAGTTGCATATATTATCGAGAATGTTTAATACCTGAAACTACGTATGCCAACGTAGGATAAGGATCGCTCCGCCCAGTTGGGACAATTCCTTCATGTTACCCATCGCGGGTTATTGAATCCATTCATGTCATGTTCATGTCACGTACCCCGACAAGGTACAAGATGACTTAGCTGATCGAGCAGAGATCAGACGCCACATTCTCACGTGGTGGATACATGTCTCCATATGGGTGTTCAAATGAGATTGAAAAACCGATCTGAATTGGTAAACCGAGTCAAACCGATTTAATAAACTGAAAACCAACTTAGTTTGATTTGATTTGATTTGATTTTAAGTTTTAAAAACCGATTATATTTGGTTTGATTTGGTATTACACCCAAAAAATCAGATCCAAACCGAACCAAATAGATAATATATATATATATATATATATATATATATATATATATATATATATATATATATATATATATATATATATATTGGACCATTCAAAGTCCAATACAAATTCAAATAACAAAGAAATGTTTGGCATATTCTCCCTAGTTTGTTTAAGTTTAAGGTAAAATAAAAGAATTTACTAAAGGTTAAAAATTGTTGAAGGCAAATTTAGACAACACAAACTCCTATCTGCTGCTAGTATTTTTCCTTTATTATTAAAACATGTCATCTGAATTACTAAGTTAGCATTATATTTGTAACAAATAAAAGGAAAGAAAATAATAATTGGAATTAAAAAGATTTGGTTGATGACTTTATCATTTTGTTTATCGTTTTCAGTTTTAACTTCTGCGCTTTCTTCTCAGTGCTTCAAAATACGAGGAGTCTGGATTATAAAAACTCCGAAGAGGTTGCATAATATCAAAAGACTATATGTAGGAAAGGAACTGGAATCATGGAAAGTAGATGGTATATTTCTAAAATTCATAATATAGCCATAGCCATAGGCATATACCTGAAATTAATTAAAAAAAAATCTTAGATTTGAATGGATCATGGTCAAAGTTGTATTTAATTATCCTTTGATTCAAAGACTCTTTGTATTATAAAATATATTTTTAAACAGATAAAAACCGAATCAAACAAATAAAATTGACAAAACCGGAACCAATAAAATTTATACTATAATGGTTTGGTTTGGTTTGAATATTAAAAAACTAACTTAATTGGTTTAGTTTGATTTTAACACAAAACCGAGTCAAATCGGATCATGAACACCCCTACATATCGGTTATACTAAAGCTCTCCCATTTAAAATAATTTATCATATTTTATTATATTCATGTCAGATATTATACATGTTCATGCTCATGTTACAGTTTCAGTTCCTACTATTTCATGTGTTTGCTTACTCATTCAGTTGCTTTACATATGGACTACAATTTAAATGTACTTATATCCCTTTTGCCTATGGCATGCACTTAACGATGCAGGTGTTGACACCTAATTTTTACCCTCCAATAATTTTATTTAATTATTTAGGATTTTCCAGACACAGAAGGAGTGAAATATACCTTTTACAAGACAAAGATGACTTCATAAAATTATTCCAGTGATATTTTATCACAATTTGACAATATATCATCCGCGTATCTTATTTTCACATTTATTTTTTATTATTAATGACAATTTTTTAAATTAAAGCAAAGATAATTGTGCAAATCTCTAAAGTCTTAATTTTAAAGTGATCAATATTTTATTCCGTCAAATTTGGAAAGATTCTTTAATTAAATAGGATAATTAAATTACATCTCAATTTCAAATCGCTTTGTTTTAATTTAAAAGTGTTTTGCATGTTTTAAAGATTTTTTCTCTGATTAATATCAAAATTAGGCTCAATTTGAAGCTCTTGATTTAATAGGATTATAATTGAAATTATTTTGGACATTTTTTAATTTACAAATTTGTAAAATATGGCTATTTACGTTCATTTTAATTTAAAAACACAGATGCGCCCCTATTTCATTTTTTTAAAAAATCGGTCGAGTCCGGCCCAAAAGGACCGCGACCCGGTCCAACACTCTACTTTACGCACCATCAGACGCCAAATCCCCAATACCCTTTCCAATCACGAATTTGGAAGAGAGAGGAGCCCTAGGGCTTCGTCCTCTTCTCCATGGCCGATAACGGCAAAAGCTCAGTGTACCATTGATTTTACAGAGTATTTTGGGTAAGAGAAATTAATGCTCTTTCCCTTTCTCGCACAATTGACCAAAGGTGAGGTTGCCCACTTGTACTTCTCTGCTGCGATTTTATGACTGTTTGTCTCATTTGATTTCAAATTTTACATTATGATTGGTGGAGAACTACGGGGAGGGAATTTCCCCCCCAAATCTGTTCTCCCATATCGGATTTCATAGAAATTCTAGGGTTTGAGGGTCTCTATAAATTGAGACCCACCCCTTCATTGTTAAGAAGTCCAGACTTCAAATTTCTAGACTTTTATATTTTAAGAGCTGATTTTCGATATCAAACTTGACTGATTTTTAATAATTTTGGATTTCAAGCCCTTTGGTTTAATTTTAGTCTCAAAATTTAATCTTCTAATTTTAAAACTTTCCTTTTTATTGTGTGTGCGAGTGTGATTGAGGGTGGAGTGAAGGATCAAACCCCAATCTCGATCCTAGGCTGTCTCGCAAGAAGGTATTTGCCCCCTCCCCCAATTTACCTTTCCTTTTAAATTCAGTCCTTTTATGTGTTCATGAGTTTATGTAGATGCATTTATATCTGTTTATGATTAATATGTTACCTAATCAAGTCTAAACATGGCATAAAACAAGCTCAATGTGTATTTTAAGTAGTAATAATCTTGTTTGAACTGATTTATGAATGATTAGGGTTGTTTAGGACTGGCTTAGGTTTAATATGGATTCAAAATGAGGCTAGGATAACTTGTGTATTGCTTGTTATGGTTGGTTTGTTTGTATTATTCCTTTCACATAGTTAAATTGGTTTATTAGGAGACTGATAGGTGTTGGTGTTTATTTTAGACTTCTTCATGCTGTAGTCACTGATTTGAAGTTTCATCTGGACCCATTAGCATCTGTTCAATCTGTTTTAAGCCTATTTTGTATTTCATATGTTGGTTCAGGATAACATAATTTGAATGGGGTCCTTGATAACCTGTTTGGCTTCAATATTTGATCATATGATGATCCTATGCATTTTGTTGACCTCTTTGTTGCATCTAAGTATGTATATTGTCATGTGGACTGCCTGACCTAGGTTAAACATGGATTCGAACTACTTACCTGTTCCTATCTGTGATAATGGACCTAATTGATTCATTTATGAGCCTTACGTGTTCAACTAGTTAACTTAAGTATAAAAGAAGTCTATAGAAGTTGTATTTTCGTGTAAACAGTTCAGTTGATAAATGACAAGTTGATAGAGATAAGTCTTACTTGGATCTGTTAGCATTTGTTTTCTTATACTTGTGAAGGCTATGAGTCTATGACCCCTGTGTGGACAGTCTAGATTTTGATAACTACTACCCTTTTAGGTGATAGTCCTTTGTCATGTGTATGAAGTGTTCTGTTTCATGTCTAGATTATGTATGCCTGCTTTGGTGCTACATGTAGTCTTATCATGTCCTTGTTACTGTAAGTCTGAGTCCTGATGTCAAGATCTGTTTACATTTTAGTTTAAGGTTAGAAAAAGCTAGTCTTAAAGGTTCAAAATAATGTCACTCTGTGTCAATGTGCAATATGAAAGCCATGTTGTTTTCTTCTCATATATCTAGTTGAGATTGTTAGGTTGTCACTTAACTTAAATATCAATGATTTAGCATGAAACTTGAAAAAAATGAAAACTTGAATGAACAAGGTTAGGATATCATGTAACATGCACCTGACCAAGTCCTCTCTGAAATGCCTGACGTGCCATGACCAATTCAACATAAATTGTTTACTTGCCTTATATGCACTATGATTGTTTCATGGTAATTTTTACTTAATTGAATCTCTGTTTGGTTCTAGAACCCATTATTAGTTAGTCTATCTAACTGTTGATCTAAGGGTAAGACATAAGGAAAGGGAGGGGTTTAGGTTTAAGTGTTTGAACTGGTTCTAATGTGATAAGAATATGAGTTTACTGTAAGGATGATTTAATTTGATCATGACTGTGGCTATGTTTGTAATCAAGTGTTAAGTGTCATCATCTGCTAACTATCTTGAAAATTATTTTTACATGTGAGCTTTCCTGTTTTGAAAAAAAGGGGAATTAGGAACCTGTCATGTTTTTGTTTTTGGGTTTATGTGTGTTGTTTATCTTGTTAAAATTCTGTTTTGGTGGATTATATGAATCTATCAAAAAATGACTTAAATGTTCTTGTGTGATCCCTCATGAATAAAAGGATATGTGTTGAGAATTTGGAATTAAGGATGTAGTTTTGGTTGAGAACACCTGCAGCAAAGTCAATGTACCCTTCCCTTCTGTCATGTGATCAGCCCCATGTTTGAAACCTATTCAGCTTTAGACAGTCAATAAGGCTGCAATTTTAAGTAGAATTCATTCTAATCTCAACTTAGTTTATCTGTTTGTTCTTATTTGATAAGTTATTCTACTTGGTATTTGTTTAACTAGAGGATTGAGTCTTAATAGAGGATGAATGATTCAATGTAAAACAAGTATAAGATGGGGAAGTTAACCATATAGCCAATTTCTTTTAGATTCCAAAGTTTGAATGTTTTCATTTGGTTTGGGAATCTGGGAAAACTATTATGGTGTTACTTGTCGGTATAGTACATGCTCTTTTGACATAGATAGTCTAATACAACCCCCCTGAGGTTTTGAGATAGTTTTGCCTTTCATAACATCTATATTTCTATCTCTGCTTTAAGACAGTTCTAAATTTCTGGGAATGTATATTGTCAATTTGTTGCCTGTTTCAAATTCTGAATGCTAAGTCGTAGGAGTAAAGGACAAGAAATAGGGATATAAAGGATATATGTGGTGGCTCTAGTTTCTGGTTATCTCCATATGATTCTTGATATGTTTGTTTTGATGTGTATAATTTAATATGCATTAGCATATACGGCCTGTATATCATATATACACAGTATATCAGGTATACAAGGCAAGTATATCCTTGTGTATATCACTAGGATGACCATGTTGTGAATGTTTGCTGGGCTTGACCCATTTACTTGTTGTTTCCCTTTATATTCTCTGATTGATTGCTTTAATGTGGCCAAGCACAGTTGCTTTGATTGTTCCTTTTCTAATGCACTGTTGTCGACACCAAAATGGGCCAAGCTCAGTTGTCGCATCCCAATTGTTTGTTAATTCAATTATGGGTTGTTATCGTTCTATTTGTCTATTTGGGTCTCATGTTGCTTTCTTTAATTAATATATGTTTTCTTTAGTTCATATGATACATGTATGAATTACTTGTGAACTTTTATATTTAAATTAGATAGGCATAGATACCTTAAAACTTGTATTCTCTTTTTCCCCTCCTTCCCTTCCATGTGCACTGGGACGGGCCTTTGGGTCTCCACATTTCTTCAGCCAATTTGGCCAAAGGCCCAATTAATCTTATCCATCGAGTCTGTCTATTGTAGCTGTGGTGGAGGCCCAACTATGAGTTAAAATAGCTACCTGGTGGACTTCGGTAGGCCCACCAGCGTAAACTTATCCCCTTTTTATTTAATATATATGTATTGTATGTAATATTTGCATAAAATACATACTTTGATATTATTGGAACAATTATGATTAGAACTTAGGATAGGCAAAAGCGATGCGTACATTGTTTATATTAGAGTAGTCATAAAGTTGATCATTTTTGGGCTGATTGACATGACCGGATTGATTTTACACTTGAGCAAAATTTGATCATTTTTGGGCTGATTGACATGACCGGACTAGGCTGATTTCTAAAGCTGGACTGTTTTCTTTCGAAAGAAATGGGCCGAACTTTTTTTTTTAATAAAAAGGGAGATCAAGAGTCACGTTTTTCATAAAAAAAATAGGGCTGAAGTTATGAAACCTCTTTTAGACTAATTTTTGGGTCAGGCCTAACCAAGTTAATTTTTAAATAAATCAAAACTTTGAAGACTTGAGTTGAGGTAATTAATTTGAAAATATGGATGTGAGTTGACCTTTAGCATAAAGATGAGGACCCTTGTATTTACATTTCTGAAACTTTAGCATGTCATTCTAAATGAATTATACTCTTTTTGTTTTAAAAGGAATTTCAAATTAAAAACATATAAGGAATATTTGTACAATTTACTAGACAAAATAAGTGGAGTTTTACTCAAATTAAGCTTTGGGTGTACTTTAGTCTGACAGTAAATGACAAAATTACCCCTATACTAACCATTTGTGGTGATAAGTCAACTCTTTGGTTCTCAAAATCTTTTTATGAGTTTGAAATGAATGAATGACATGTTAACGAGTTTTGCGGGAAATAAACACTTTTAAACAATTTATAACAATAAACATGCTATGTAACTCAAAGGTCAATCGTATAATATTGATCCTTAATATCGAAAATACCGGAGTGTAACACTTTTTTCGGGCTAGACTCTGGTTTAAAAAGGATTTTCTCGAAGTTTCTAAATAAATCCTTTTAACTTGGTTTACCTCTAATTTACTTATAAATTAGGCGGCGACTTTAAACTAAATTATCCAAATTAGAGCACTAAGAACCTCTTAGTAGCTTTTATGCTTTCGCGTAAAAGTGAACTGTAACACCAGGTATTGTGTTTCAGGACGACGGTTCTTCTCGCTAGGATTCTCATCGTATCAGCTGTTGGTAAGCCCTATTTCAATTGGGGTGTTATCTTTATTTTACATTTATATAATGTCATGTAGTAGAGGTATTTCAGGGGCCTTGTCCTGGTAAACAGTTAGTTTTTAGACTCATGTTCAGAGGTTTCATAGACTAGTCTAGCATGTCATGTTAGTTATTCAGACTTATTACATCTCAGATTATTTTCGCAGTTATATTTTCATACTATAATTACAGTATTTAGTTTTACATGTTTTAAATTAATATTATTTCATGATTTTGATGCCCATGTTGATTCAACAAGCCATGTGGTTCTCTTGGTCACATGTAATCAGTCATCGAGTGACGTGTTACGCCCAAGCCAGGGTTTGGGGCGTGAAAAAGCTTGGTATCAGAGCTAAATTCAAGTGTATTAGGGAGTCCATGAAATCATGTCCAGTGGGGTCTCTTTTATGTGTGTGCGCACGCCACACATGTAAACAGTTGACCACTAAGACTTTTAGGATTGTCTCACTTTTTTATACTCTAGATCATGCAATTAGAGTTATTCCTTCAGGAACTTTTCTAACTCGTGCCATGCAGCATAGAGAAGTAACATTCTTTTTCTATCAAATTTCAGACGTATCAAATGCATAAGCGATGAGGAGAAAAATCAAGGTCCAAGTGAGAATGACTACCCATTGGGGTATAATCGCAAAGAACATGTTGATAACAGATGAGACTTGAGATAATATTGAAAAGTGGGACCAAATGCATAGTTACCACAGATTAGGGCATAACCCCTATCAGAGAATACAAAAGCAGTTATCATGATTTATGGTTATCAGTTAATCTCAGTTACTAGTTATACATTATTTCAATTAGAAGGGTTATATGTATTCTGTACACCAGTGTTCAGTTATGTAGTTATGACATTTTCAATTTTCAGTGTTTTTCAGATTTTTGTGACTTGACTTGTGAGTATACAGCGAGGCCTATGGATGCTAAAAGAAAGTGTAAGTAACGATGACTATAACGAGATCTTCGCATTTTTTAAGTCTAGGTTAAGACCCAAGACTCGCCAAATAGCACATGATATATTTATCAGGTGATACTACTATTTTAAGGACAAGTTTCTGCATGATAGTATATGTATGTTCTATACCTCACATAATAAGTTTATTTGGATTTTTGGACCATGAAGCTACAAGTATGAGGATGATAGATCAGATTTAAGACTCTACAGGGTAACATGTTATGATGTTAGCCGTAGTGGGCATAAACTGCTCACAATAATTTTGACAGAAAAGAGCCTAAGGGAAAAATACCTAGGAGGCAAAAAGACGTGATATTACAGAATATGTTTCCGTACGATCTATCCACATGACTAAGAAGAGACGATGCACGTCATGAGAACCAAGAGCAGATGATGTTGGACTTCAAGGAATATAATTTTATTTGTGCAAGTTTATTCAGATCAGAACCAGAGAGTATGAAGTTAGTAAGTTACTGCAAGAAGTTGATACTATGAGATGATAAGATGTGACATTTTTCTCTAAGCTTATGTGATTAAGTGTTTACCCTATATGTGTATAGTTTGATATGATTTTGAAGTGTATAGAAAGTTCGGGGTTAGGTATTCTAATTTTTTTTATTTAAGACAGAAGAAACTGTCCTAAGTGTGATCCATGCCTATAGTTCAGAAAAGATAGTGGTCGAATGATGAGGAAAGTTAGAAATAACCTTATATGTCACTTTAGTTATTCAAAGCAGAATAAAAGGACACGATACTAGCAGATGGTTAGTAGATGAATAGTGAGTAAGTTTTGAGTAGATACAACGAATTGGTAATCACAACAGGACTAGTAGAGATACGATTTGGTTTTCTTAGTCAGGTTAATACTAGAGAGTGAGTAACAGTTTGAATACACCGAATGTGTGTTAGAATACAAGGGTTTAAGTTAAATTCAAAGTATAGTTATTAGTGAAAAAAGAAATCAGCTAAGTTGTAAGAGAGCAAACTACACAAGAATAGCCTTTTAGAGTTAACAAAAAGGGATTTCCCTAAGATTGACAGTGTGAGTAGAGTTAAGTCATCAAGATTGCCTATGATAGTTCCGAATACATTAGTTCCCCATTTATGTAAGTAACTGAATTTTCTAGAAAGGAATATTGCTCATAAGGGAGTTTAAAAATGAGGCGTAAGTAATGTAAAGTACGAAGAATTGCAGAAGATAAAGGGAAGATAGCTTGATCTCAACAAATGAGAAGAATCTGTAAGTATAAGACATCAGCCTTTGGTTTTAGGGGGAGATGTGTAGATCGTAGTAAGTCCAGTTGGACATTTGAAACTCGAAAATATAGCATGAGATATGGAGAAACTCAGTTCAATAATGGGGAAAGAAATAGAGTCTCTATAAGAAAGGTGCCTCATAGGTGGAAGAAAGGAGAAGTGAGTAGAATGATCGACTTGTGTCAAGCTTAGTTACTTCTGATTAAGAAAGCATATAAATAGTAATAAGATCATGTCTAGTTATGTGTCACAAAGATAGTGTCATTGCACGAGACTTTAATCTTCAGGGTGGTTGTCAAAGACTTAGCGCACAACAATACTATGAGTATTTCTGGATGTATCTCAGAAATAAATGAAGTATGGGGAGTTCAGCTCATATTGAGGCAGAAATGAGAATCATGGTGAGAGAAGTTCTTCGTTTAACAAACCTAGGAGTTCAATTTTTGGACCCTGAAGATGGTAGAGTTGTTGTATAGAACAAATCCAAATTCGTTCTTTAGTAGTTGAGCAAAAAGAAAACACTTTCATGATCCCTATTTATTGCAGCTAATGGAAGAGATTCACAAACATAAATCCATGGCTTTGGAATAAGGGGGAGATGATAGTACTTTAAGGTACCAAAGCAGATTATGGGTCCCAAATATAGATTGACTCGGAGAAAGAATTATGATAGAAGCGCACAATTCATGATATTCTATCCATCCAGGTGCTACTAAATTATACCATGACCTTAAGGAGATATATTGGTGGAACGACATGAAAAAGAATGTTGCAGATTTTGTGGCTAAGTGTACGATTTGTCAGCAGGTGAAAGCCGAGCACTAGAGGCCCGGTGGTTTGGCTTAGAACATAAACATTCTTGTTTGGAAATGGGAGATAATCAATATGGATTTCATAACATGTTTACCTCACTATTTTCTTAAGCATGATTCGATTTGGGTAATTATAAACTGACTTACTAAGTCAGCACACTTTTTGCTCGTAAAAACTACTGATTCAGCAGAGGACTACACCAAGTTATATATTCAGGAGATCGTCAAATTGCATGTGACCCTAGTGTCCATCATTTCAGATCATGGTGCCTAGTTCACAATAAATTTTTGGAAATCCTTTCAGATGGGATTAGGCACAAAGGTGAACCTTAGTACAACTTTTCATCCTTAGATTGATGGCCAGACAGAGCGCATTATTCAGACACTCGAGGATATGTTGATGGCGTGTGTTCAAGATTATAAAGGTAATTGGGATGATCTCTTACTCTCATTGAATTTGCCTATAATACCAGTTATCACTCTAATATCAAGATGGCACTGTTCGAGGCTCTGTATGAACGCAGGTGCAGATCGCCAATTAGATGGTTTGAAGTTGGTGAAGCAAAATTGTTAGGAGCAGATTTGGTCCACCAAGATATGGAGAAAGTCAATTTAATACAGGAGCATTTGAAAATGGCTTAGAGCCGCCAGAAGTCCTATTCAGATGTACGTCGTAGAGACTTAGAGTTTCAGATTGATAATTGGGTATTTTTGAAAGTTTTACCTATAAAAGGCGTTATGAGATTTGGAAAGAAGGTGAAGCTTAGTCCTTGATATATTGGGTCATACAGGATCCTATGAAGGATTGGGCAAGTAGTGTATGAGCTAGAGCTGCCATAAGAACTGGTTGTTTTGTACCCAATGTTTCATGTATCTCTGTCGAAGAAGTTCATGGGGGACTCGTCTCTCGTTGTCCCTACAGAGATCACAGGGGTTAAAGATAAGTTTGTCTTACGAGGAGATTCCAGTGGCTATTCTTGATCATCAAGCTCGCAAATTGAGAACTAAAGAAATTACTTCAGTAAAGGTGCTATAGAGAAATTAGAAAGTTGAAGAGGCTACATGGAAAGCCGAAGAGGACATGAAGTCTAAGTATCAACATCTATTTGAAGAGAAATCAGAAAATGTTGAAGGTAACTAACCTTTACATTCAGACCTCATGCTATAATCTCCATATTTTCAGTATTCAGTCAGTTCAGTAGTCATTCAGTTCAGTAGTTATCCAGTTCAATATTCCTTCAAATCAGTATTCAACATTCATTCAGTTCAGTATTCATGTGTTCATGACAATTTAGTGCACAAGCGTTTCCATCAGTCGCATTTATGTTTCAGTTACCCTGCTATGCGCATTATGATGCCCTATGAGGCTTGTGTTGATACTCTGGTTAGCTGGAAGGTGTTTGAGATATGTTGTGATAGTCTTATTAACAAATAAAACTCTGCCAAAATTTTTGTAAGATTCCAGAGTTAAGTCATATTTTAACCACTATTCATCATTCGAGGATGAATGATCTTAAGGGGGAGATATTGTAACACCTCATACCTTTGGGCTAATGTTTGACCCGTACGATGAGAACATAATGGAACCAAGATGAGGAGTGTGGTAAGTGTTTTGAAAACTAATCAAGGCATAAGAAGAGTCTTAGGAAAAAAATTAGAGTTGGAAGCTACTCTACGGAGCTTGTTTTCAAGAAAGTTTGCACAAGGCCTCCCTTCAAGCAAGTATAACCCCCTTATAAATAGTGAATATGGAAAATCTTAAAACATGAAAGTTGTAGCCCTTTGAAATTTATCTCCATCCATATAAGGTGTGGGCCAAACGGAGCTCTTTGTAAAAATTTATGCCTCATTTAGAGGACATTGTCCGGTCTGTGCAAAGTGTTGCGTGATCAGCGTGCCAGCTGCACGATCGCGCACGGAAGGCAGTGTTTTGCACGATCTTGTGCGCGATTTGCATATCAGCTGTCTCATACAAGTTATATTATGTACCTATGTTAATGTTAATGTTAATTGTCATGTTTATGAAATCCATGGGCTTTTAAGACAACTATATTCATGTTCATATTTTGGGAGTTGCACATCTTACCGAGAAAGGTTAATACATGAAACTACATATGCCAACGTAGGATAAGGATCGCTCCGCCTAGTTAGGACGATTCCTTCATGTTATCCATTGCCGATTATTAGATCCATTCATGTCTCGTACCCCGATAAGGTACAAGATGACTTAGCTGATCGGGTATAGATTAGATGCCACGTTTTCACGTGGTGGATACATGTCGGTTATACTAAAGATCTCCCATTTAAAATGATTTATCATATTTTATTATATTCATGTCAGATATTATATATGCTCATGTTCATGTTACAGTTTCAGTTTCAGTTCCCACTATTTCACGTGCTTGCTTATTCATTCAATTGCTTTATATACGAGTACAATTCAAATGTACTTACATCTTTTTTGCTCGAGGCCTGCACTTCACGGTGCATGTATAGAGTTTTAGGACAACATATCTGCTCGTTAGGATTCTCATCATATCAACTGCTGGTAAACCCCATTTCATTCAGGGTGTTATCTTTATTTTACATTCATGTCATGTCATGTCATGTAGTAGAGGTATGCCGATGGCCTTGTTCCGATAAACATTTAGTTTTCAAACTCATGTTCAGAGGTTTCATAGACTAGTCTAGCATGTCATGTAAGTTATTTAGACTTATTACATCTCAGATTATTTCTGCAATTATATTTTCAGATTATAATTACAATATTTACTTTTACATGTTTTAAATTAGTATTATTTCATGATTTTGATGCCCATGTTAATTCAACAAGCTATGTGGTTTGCTCAGTCACATGTAGTTAGGCATCGAGTGTCGTGTTACGCTCAGGCCGTGGTTCCAGGCGTGACATCTACTTTCTTTGGGCTTTTGGATACGTCTTGTAGTCGTGACTGAGATTTTGGACTTTCTGAGCGATGTGTATGTGATTTTGTTTACCACTTCTCCTCCGAAGATCATGTTGGTAGTGTGGATATGTTGCAGTATCTTGTTCGATTTTTGTTTGGGGCTTCGAATCGGGTTGATTCTTGCTCTGTCACTGATGTATTCTTTCAAGGGTCTCGCTCGCAGTAGCTAGACCACATCGATCCTAAGATTTGGTCAATCCTCCGTGGAATGCCCAAGTGTGCTATGGAAGTGGCACCACAACCCGATATTTCTCTTATTCAAATTTGTCCACATCTTTTGTGGGAACTTAGCTTCCTTCATTATTTTCATCACCACGACTAGCTCCACCACGTCTATATTAAATTGTGGTCTGACAACTTTAGGGGTCCAGTTCCCCTTAACGCTGATCCTTTAAAATGTGGGGCACCCCTTCCGATGTGACCCTTGTCGCTTTTGTCATTTCCCCGACTTATGCCTTGACTATGGAATCTCTGAGCTTCGTATGGCTTGAACCATCCCCTATGGCTTATAGTACTTGCACCAAGCCCTGGATTTGGCCTTTTTGTGAGGCGGCTACCTACCTCTATCGGTGTCGCTGCATGTTGATCCTCTGCAATATGCATCTTGGTTATGTATCTAAGATTTATTTCATTCAATATTTCGGCCAGGAATTCCCTCAAGCTTTCTTTTAATTTCCTGGATACGCTTGAACTACTTAGATTTAGACCATTCGCAAAAGCAACTGCGACCCAGTCTTCTGGGATAACTGACAATAACATTCTTTCCCTTTGGAACTTGTCCATGAATCCCATCAGTAGCTCATCTCCCCGTTGTTTTATGGCGAACACGTCCTGCTTGTGTGTTTCAACCCTCTGAGTTCCCGCGTGAGCTTTGACAAAAGCATCTGCAAAAGTAGCAAAAGAATCAATAGAATTTTTAGGTAAATGGGTGTACCGGGAGAGCGCTCCCTTTATGAGCGTTTGATTGAATTTCTTTAGCATGACGTATTCGATCTCAATATGTTTTAGATCATGCCCCTGGATAGTTGCTTCGAAAGTTGTCACATGCTTCTCGAGATCTGTGGTCTCGTCATACTTAGGTATGTCAGGCATTTTGAACCTTCTTTGGATAGGGGTAGGGGTCGCGCTCTCCGGATACGACAATACTCTGTATTTCCTGGATCTTGTGCCTTTCACTATGGGTGGTGCTCCCGATATCTGGTTTACCCGTCCATTCATTTAACTCTCGACCCTGAGGATCCCCTTAGTGAATGTGTCCAGTCGTTCTTTTGCGCCACCATCCTCCATTCCTTTAGTTTATGGTGCTTCATAGGCCTTTCCCACGTTTTAATTTAACGCTGGAGTCTCAGCCTTAGAATGGTTGGCTATAGTGTCTACAACCCTCTCCATGCATTGCATCATTTTGTTATGTGCCTTGAGTGTGGCCACGACCACATCATTTGTCATGGAACCTCCTTTCTTGGCGAGTCTTTGTCTTCTCATCCGAGATTTGGCCTGGCCCTTTCTTTCGAGCGCACGCCTCTGAGGCTTTTCTGCTTCCTCGGTGCTTAAAACTCCCCACTCTGTTCCTCACTGGGTTGTCTTCGTGAAATCTCACCTCTGCTTCTCATTTGCTCCATATGAACTCCTCGTTATGTTCCGACATTGGTATCTATACCAGGTCCGCTATACCTCGTGTGTAAGCTAATACCCGAGTGTTCGTGAGGCCCTGTGATTCATGGGAGCTACTGCTTGACCCCTACATGCTTAGTTGAGTAGTGTGACTGTGCTTTGTTTTTTAGAGAGGAATTTCTGCTACGAATCAGGACAACACCATAGTTGTCTATCCCTACAGGCGCCGCCAAACTGTTTTTATGTGAAAATGGATTCAACCAAAAAATCAATTAGAGATTTATTTTAATAGGATTTGAAGACAAGTTGGTTGTATCCGATCCGAAAAACTCCTTTACGAGTCCGATTTTGCTAATAAACAGTGAATACAGTTTAGAAAAATATGTAAAATAAAAAGCAAGAAAAGATTCAAGAAAGTGTTTGTAAAACAATGAATATTCTTCTGTATATTGCTTAGAGAGAAAATAGAGCTAGAGTTACAAAGTATGAGCAAAATCTCATTCCTTCTATCCTAAGCTATCCTTATATAAGTCAAAGTTGGACTTTTCAAACCCTAAAGTATGGGTGATGTGATCTCTTCGTGGCTTCAACGTTCGTGTATGTTGCGGCTTTTTGATGTGATTCGAGTTGGTAGAAGTGGAGCCAGCTATGGAGATCCCCGGGTCGTCTGAGCGTCTGGTTACGCGAGCCCCTCCGGGCACGCTTTTCACCCGATACATATTCTTGTCTTGTTTTTACGACAAGCTTACAGTTGGTCTTCCAGTTAATATAGTTGGAGCGTTGCCCTCCAAACTCTAACAGGGGTCAAGTAAAACTCATTTTTTATATTAAGTTTTTTACCAAGAACAAAATGGAGAAAAAAATGAGAAATATTACTGACATCTTGAAATATACCAATCCAAGCCATTTCATGAATAAAATGTGACCAATTAACCAAATTAAGCGAAAGATTACGCCTAGAGGTTATGTATTACGGGTTAATCCTACAAGCGGTTATTGACCACTTAAAAGGAATACATTTTTTTCTTTCAACCTCTTCAATTTTCTCGTTTTATGTATGATCTCATTTCTTTTCTTCTGAAATAAAGGTGGATTTAAGATTTAAACTCTAAAGATTTTATATTTTAAAAGCTATGGGTTCATGTCTACTATTCATTAAAATTTTAATAATTTTTACACATAAATTTATATATACTCCGCGTCGAAAGTTATGAATTCAATTGAACCTGTACCTATAATGGTACATCCGCCCTTGTTTATAAATAGTAAAATATACACACACACATCCAGAAATTAAACACCCATTATTTTTTAAATCATATATTTGTGAATTACTGGAAAATATAATAATCCTTTCTCTAATATGCATTGTCACAAGAAATATAGTTAATTTACGATTTTATGGCATAAATAACTTCTGTTATAGCCTTCCTACTTTTCACTGTTACGTTTTGGTTGTCAATATTCCTTGATAAGGACATCGACACTTGCGAGCTTTACTTTACCAGAAGTTGCTTACAAGAAACTTACTTATCCTTTACAATACGAAACAAAAAGAGACATAAGAACAGGATTCACTCTTTGTGAAAGCTAAGCTTCGAATACATACTCAGTTTTATCTGAGAAATTTCACAAGTTGAGGCGTATCAAGAAATTTAAATTAACTGATACAAAATATTATCGCACCAACTATTTCTTTGTGACAATTGATAAGAACTTGGTATAAAAATGTTTTTTTATAATTGTGATATTTATATTTACATAAAACAGTGGGTCCATACCAAACTACAAATACGACGCATCCGCTTCTACTTGCAAGTGAAGTTAACCAACAATTTACAAAGGCAAAAAAAATAAAGAAAAAGACGAAAAAAGAACAACCAGACCAGCTAAACTGCATCAAGAAAAAAATTGATCGAGCCTAATGTTATGGACATAAAAAATATTGAAGAGAAAATCTTACAAGTTTTCACCTAATTCTAAATGCCTTAGTGACATAGAAATCATAATCATAACAAAAAGGAAGTTAGTTTCAGTTCAGCTGAGTTGGCAGATGACATGGCAAAAATTAGTTAGAATAGTTAATTAGTTGTTAGGCAATTATGTTGTTAAGTGTTCAGTTAGTTTTTATAGGCGATTCTTTCAGCAATCCCCAATTGAGCTATATAGTCAATTGTACATGTAATTCATTTAAGCCATTCAAGATAATACAAGTCTATTATTTCTCTCTCTATACAATTGAGCTTCCTTCTCAGTTTATCCCTGAAATAGCTTTTCCCCTTCCTCGAGTTGATTCTCCTGGATTGACTCGATTATCAATTGGTATCAGAACAGTCGATCCTCGGCATTGCAATTAGGACTCGAAGAAAGAACCAAGATAAACTAGTAGAAAAAATGGAAGACAAGCTGTCACAAATTCAAGAATAGTTGCAGAACTTGATGGAGGTTATGATCAGTATGAATGAAAGGAAAACACAGACTAATAAGAAATTGATGAAAAATTAAGGAAGCCATTGGAGTTATGACTCAAAAAGGGAAAGATAACGAGTAGGCGATTGCTGAATCATCAATCAGCAGATTCTGTCCAATTGATGGTCATCTTGAAGGGAGAAACGGAGAATCTCATAATGGTTTAGTGCATAATGGAAATGATTCTTTCAGCAAAGGAACCTGAAATTTCTTAAAGACATGCTTCTTGCCACACTTTTTCCGGAAGATGAAGGTGATGTATCTTCTAAATTTGGAATAGATGTAGCCGATCCTTACATGTTCGATCAAATGCGTGACAGAAATGGGATGTCAAGGAATAACATGATATCTGATTATGTACCTTTGGCTTCATGATACTCTATTCAGGTTGGTTATTTTAATGTGAATTCTCGTAATGCCTTTATGTTGGAATATGAAATTATGATTTTGGATAATGAAAAGGAGAAGCATAACAGAGTTGGTGCAAAGCAATGGGGATTGGATAAGTTTGTTGTTAATAAAGGCCATCAACAATTCTTTCACCTCAAATATGATCGAATTAGGTTTACAGGGGTGAAAAATGCATTTAATAGCAGAATTTGTGATGTTTATTCAAGATCTGCTTGGAAAGAAGTGCTCTCATGGCAAGCTCGTGCGCCTTCACTTGGAAAGACGAGTTCGACATCTTTTGGGCAGACTAAAAAACATTGGCTTTCAGTAGCTTGGAACAAACACATGGAATTGGTGAAAATGAATTTAATCTTGGTCGAGTAGTTAAAATGATTTCTCTACAAGTTATGACCGTGGAGGAATTAAAAAGCAGTCGAGATGGTGAGAATTACTTCATTGGAATGAAAGAAAAGCTAGAGAAAGTGGAGTTAGGCAATTATGAAGCTTTTGCAGTTGAATCACTTGAAGGAAAAGTTCACAAAGAAGAGGTTGTAGATGACAGCAAGAAAATGGAACTTAATGAACAACATGACATGGAGAGTAAAATGACATTCTTAACTCTCTCTTGTGTGGTAAATAGTGCTCCTGCCAATATAGAAGAGAAGCTTAATGCCTTTTGCATTATGGCCAAGAAGCAAATTGATATTAACATTGAAATTATCTTGATTGCTAACTGTGGAATTACAATCAATTCAGCCAAGCCGATGGTGTACCTTGACATTGTTAGAAATTGTATGCTTGGTTATAGAACTGGCATAACAATTACTTCTGGGAGCATTTGCAGAACTATGGTAACAAATTATGAAGATGTGAGTGATGATTTAACAAAGTTTAGGTGTGATCATCTTGTTCACCACAAGTTGCCATCTGAATTATCAGAATTTCCATTTGATCCGGGAGGAGATAAATTCACCATTTTCACATCCTTGAGGACAAGTGTGTCTTTTAGGGGGGAGGGGGAGGGAGTACTGATTGATGCTAAGTCCCTATCGTCATATACCTGAAGTTGTTTTGGAAAGAAGATTGGTGAAAAGAGGCAACAAAACTGTTGTCAAGTGTTGATCAAATGGACTAGAATTGCTGTAATCCTTGGGAATATCTTTCAGAGTTGTGACATAGATTTCCATCGTTTAATCCTTGAGGACAAGGATGTTCTTTACGTATGGGTGTCGATACAAGTAAAGGAAGTTAGTTTTAGTTGGCAGATGACATGGCAAAAATTAGTTAGAATAGTTAATTGGTTGTTAAGCAGTTATGCTGTCAAGTGTTCAGTTAGTTTTTGTAGCAGTTCCTACGATTCTTTCAGCAATTCCTAATTGAGCTATATAGACAATTGTACATGTAATTCATTTCACCCATTCAAGATAATAGAAGTCTATTCTTTCCCTCTATACAATTTCTCTCAATTGAGATTCCTTCTCGGTTTATCCCTGAAATAGCTTTTCCCCTTCCTCGGGTTGATTTTCCTGGATTGACCCGATTATCATTCGTGCATCAAAAGATTAGTGCACCGGACAATTCTATTATGTATTTATCTTTGCAGATAAAATTATTTCTTCACAACTTCAGTTTTGCTTTTCTTTTTTCCCTTGTGAAAAAACCAAAGTAAAGGTAAGGTCTGCATACACTCTACCCTCCCCAGACCCCACATTGTGAGATTTCACTGGGTATGTTGTTGTTGTTTCCCCTTGTGAAAAAACTGATATTCCCTTTTACTAGGAATAAGTTTTCAAGCCAAAACCTATCCCTCCAAGAATTAGTTAATGAGGATCAGAACTTCCAAAAGAAACAGAAATCTGGTTCTTTTCTGGACTTCAGAAGTTCCTTCTTTTCCTTTTTTTTTAATTGGTAAAATATAGATCTGTAATATTTTCTTCTGCTATAAGAGTCATATATTCAGATGACCAATGGGTCGCAGTATATATCCGAGAATACTGTTTTTTTGCTGTTACTTCTTTCGTCAAGATGAGCTCTTCCCTGTAATATATTCCAAATGAATTGCTAGATTGAGATTTCCAGGTTTGACAACGTATTTTGCTCTCCTTGCAAGTTGAAACCACAAAGACTGATTGAAAATTAAGATAACTTTTCAAAAGAAGTTAAAACATCCTAACCATCGTGAAGAAATCCAGCAGATAAACAACATATTGTTGACTTGATGAGAAACGAATAACGACACATTTTAAGATTCATGTTGTAAAAACCGGAATTAACCAATTATAAGGACCATCAATGTGAACTAAGGCACTAGACCAATCTTCTTTTCCAGGAAAGGAATAAGAGGATTGAGTAGCTGCTAACAGCTTTAATTAAATTGATACAAGCGGTACCATATATATGGTACGTATGAATCCTTGATCTGGACATTTCAACCTGTGTATTTCATAGTATACTTAACAGTGTTATGATTCTCTCCCAATCCTTCTAATCTGCTCTTTCTCCATTATCGTCCTGAGGCAGCAAAACAGAGCCTAGTTGGTGAATCGATCAAGATCTAACTGCTACATCTCAGTGACAGCTGCAAGGAGCACACTAACATACCTCAATGTAGCTTCTGAAATCAGAAGAAGATTCGATGTGCCCTTCATTCAGATATGCCTGAGCACTATCTTCAATGTTATCCAACCTGAAATGTTTTTCATCAGTGATTCAGTATCAATTACATATTGCCACTTCAATTTCCTGTCATAAAGCATCCCATTATATATTCAATTAGTCACTGTTCGAGGAGTAATTGTTTCACTCATGTTTATATATATATATATATATATATATATATATATATATATATATATATATATATATATATATATATATATATATATTGTCAAGCTGGAAGAACAAAAATATTCAACTTAAAGATGATAATCAGATGTCTAAACGAAGAATGTTCAACATCACAATCAGCAGACAACGGAATTGAAAGAAAAAGATTGTTCAGGACTACAGTATTACCTGTAGATGTAATTTACCATTATGCCTCCACTTTGAGTAAGGCCCTTTTGTGATCGATTAGCCATCCAGTTTAGCCTTCCAATCATCTAAAATTGATATTTTAAGTTATAAAAGGGGGGATATTGTCAATAAATGCAGAGGGGCTTGCTGTGTTTTTCTCATTCCATGCACAAAAAGGGAAAACAAATGCACATGTCTCATGGATTAATAGTAACATCTATTTTTAAAGCGCACAATGATTATACAATTATAAATACAAAAAGTAAAGTAGAGAATATTTAAGCTAAAATCTGTACACAAGCTTATACAAAAGAACAAAATATCAAATCTTAATCTTAACAAAGCATTTGAATGGAAGAAAAGTCCGTTTGCACAAAATTGGGAGTACCTTTGTCCTCTAGCTAATTCCTGATACTAACTTGCTAACACATCTGTTTATCAGCAATTGTATATTACATACAGAATTCCACATAAATGCATCTATAGTTCTAATAATCGGATAAACTGATGTCCTTCAGATATTTCTCTCCTCTAATAATTAGGTTTCGCTATTTCAGGTCTTATGCTTTGGCTAAACATCTCAAAATTACTTGCAGCCAACTGTTGTTGTTTTTGTCTATTACAGCTTCAAATTGGTAGAGCAGACCCTAAATAGAGTGTCGGCATCAGTTCAGTTCAGTTCATTCAGCTTACCTCCTGAAGTCCCAAGCATACACATTCTTTAAAATGGAAATTATCCTTCCACTACTGTTCAGGTGAAATAAGGTTCTTGGAATCTTGGAAAAGCTGAATCTCCAGAACGTATTTGAAATTCAGACAGCAACAACAACAACAACATACGCAGTGAAATCCCACCACGTGAGGTCTGGGAAGGGTAGAGTGTACGCAGACCTTACCTCTATATTGGTAGGTAGAGCGGCTGTTTTCGGAAGACCCTCGACTCAAGACAAAGCATAATCACAAGCAAAGCAAAGCAAGAGAAACGGTCAGACTCAGTTAAGAAATTAAAGCAGTATGAACATGTTGATAACAAAATCGAATACGCCATGGTAGCGCATTCTAACAAAAGGAAGCAGTAGCTAACGCAGCTAAATAAGATAAACAAAGTACACTAAAGAACACAACAACAAAAATCAAATTACAAGGGACTATAAAGCAATACTGCACCTATAAGTGTGACAGGCTAATCGGGCCTACAGTAATAACAGTACAACTATCACTTTGTAAGCGTAAGTAGGACTAGTACATAATCAGAGAGAGACCTTGATATCCGTCTTAATCAAAATCATGTGAAAAATTTAAGGACCCTTCTCAACAGTAGTTTAGAGAGGACCAATCCATTTGATATATCCCTTAGGTAGTTGTCAAAAGTCTTTTTTTATTCTGACGACCGAGAAATCCGTCCGGGGCCAATAGGGTTGAACCCGTGACCTAAGTCACAAGTCCCTCAACTTTGTCAAAAGTCTTTTCTCTTGTTGTCTCTTATTTTTAATATTTTAAAAAAAAAGTGGATTTGTTTTTTATGCAGGTACCTAAAGTTTATTCACTGAAAAGAAAACGATGTAATTACTGAATCTGCAGAATATGGATTGCTCGACATACCGCTCCATTTTGTAAGTGGAAATTTGCAACCGAATCTAGAGCTTTTCCCCTCTTTTTTTCTTTCATAAGGTACCTGTTGCAAGCAAAAAAACAACAATATAGCAACTCAACGTATGATATTATCTCAATACTGTGCAAACTTTCACGTGATTGAAAACTGCAATAACAAGTTTTTGATCATTGTGAAGCAGATAATCTTTGACATAAAAGAAACATCTTGTTTGAAGGTGCAAGTTTTTACAATCACATTGTACTTCTAAATAGAGGCCTTCTAATGCCTCCAGTATTTAGCTTTAGCATACCTGGCACAAAGTCGCATCATAGGGGTTCTCAATGCAGATACCAGATTAGGTGAATTGGTCCACTCATGGTTCTTTGATGTTAATAAATTCCACATGATGTCAATACCACTGCTTCCCATGTCAGAACCTCTGCAAGAAAAGAAAGATCATTAGGAGGCAGAAGTTTGTTCCTTGGTAAGTTACAACAACTTACTCAGAAACAGAACAGCACGTGTCTAAGTTTGAAGAGAGTTTGCTATATTTTAGAATGAAATATCTACTAAATATGAAGTTAATCCTTTTATATTTGTTCTCTGTCCAAAGAAAAACATGCAATAGTAATATGCTCCACTTAATTTTATGAAGGATCTTAACCATTGTCATCCTTCACCATGCTGACAGTTACACAGGGAAAAAAGGGTAGAACACATTCCCGAAAATCCAAGCAGAAGTTCACTAAGAGGCAAATCCAATGCCATTGGTTCCCAGAACTAAAATTAATATATCCTCTCAACATTCTCAAGTCAGACAATGCTGCCATAACATACGCTTACCCTGATGCATCCATAAGTGCTTTTTCTTCTTCCGGTCTAAGCAAATTTTCTTTGAAGGCAGAACCAGACATTTCTGATGAAGCCAATTTTGATAACAGCCATTTCCTATAACCAGGGATAGGACTAAGAGTAGCGAATACCTGCAGACCAGTTCTGTATATCAATTTCACAGGAAAGCTTACATGTGAGTAAACAGGTGGCAAGACCATAGTAGCATATCATATGGTTCAAGAAAGAACTACACATTTGATTATGCAACCTGAAAACACCATAGAACATTTCATAGGAAGTAGTAGACTATCCCTTGATATGAAATTAACTGCAGACCACAAAATAAATCCTTCACACCACATTTGAACTCTTCATACCATCATAAAAGAACACGTATATTCACTAAATTCGCAATTCCACTAAAATTGTATTCCCCTTGCAGGAGAGAGAATTGGCACAAGTACTTTAAAGAGTTCTACAAAAAATCCGTTTCTCAACATTTTAACTCCAAATCACACTGGAAGTTTACATATTAGTCGCTTAACAACCCAGAGCAAACATTTGATGAAAATACTGTAACTTACACAGATATTGGGCATATCTTTTACATTTGATGAAAATACTGTAACTTACACAGATATTGGGCATATCTTTTTTCACCACATCAACCACACGTTTGATTAGAAACTTCCCCAGGTTGACTCCTGATAAGCCAGGCTGCATGTCGAAAAGAATAAAAAACTCTCTTAGACAAAGGACATCATCAAAACAATAGCAAGAATATGAGGAAGAAGAAAATAGAAAAATGCATGCCAATACTAAATCGATTTAAGTCATTGTTTCTTTTTCACTGCGAACAAAAATTGTAGAAATACTCAAACTACCAAGCCTATATTGAACTCAGGGTTTTCTTACTCAAGCAATGAAGATGAAGAAAGGATGCTATCCTGAAGATATTGTTGGAAATTTACTAATGTGGAATTAATTTTATCCCATTATTTATGACTCGAACAATTGGGGCCCCGCACGTCGGAATTGTCGTTTCCACACACGTGCAATCTTAGTGCCAAGTATCGTAAATTTCGTTAATGAAAGAGATATTGGTACGTAAGTGAAATGTTTGAGACATAGAATGATGGATGATTATTTGCTAAATGACAAGTGTTCCACGTTGGTAAACGAATGAAGGATTGTGTGAGGTGTAAGATGGAACGGGTCGGAAAAGGGCCGCGGATTGGTAAACGAATGGAAATGATCTCACATACAAATGTTGTGATGTGGGGTGGCTTGGTAGAGGTTGGAATACCGAAACATGTCTAGTTGGACCTAAGACTGTAAATTGCATATCCAACTGGATCTGCAAATAACAGTAGTGTTTATCGCCTCTTGGTGTCAAAGAATGATGAATTCTTTGAAGATAACTTTCCTTCAGAAGGGAAAAGAAGTAATTGCTCGAGGTTAACAAGAACTCGCGAGTGCCTGACTGTCCGGAACCAGACGTTCCAGAGCTACAGGACTCGAAAGTTGCTGATAATCCGGAACTTAATATTCCAGATCTACAGAACTCAGGGATTCTAGATGTTGAACCGAGACGGAGCAAAGAGGGGACAAAGACTTGTTCCAGGTCTTCTAGCTTGTATGGTTGAGAACGAACCATGGACAATTAATAAATAATTGTCATCTCCAGAAGCGCTGCTTTGGAAAGAAGCTACAAAGAGAGAAATATATTCCATCATATAGAACCATACTTGTATAATGGTTGATCTTCCTCCGGGAAAAGAACCTTTGGGTTGTAAAAGTGGATACTCAAAATTGAGTACAAAGTATATGGATCTATTGACGAGTATAAGGCCTCAACTAGTTGTACATGTGCCCCCCTGTGAGATAGCTTAACATCTAGGGCCATTGCAGTCTTGCATGACATGGATGTTGAAACAGCCTTCCTAACCGGAGAGTTGGAAGGGGAGGATCAGAGTTGGTTGTTGGACTATTGGGCTTCTTCCTGAACTTTCATTTTGGTCCTTGAAATGTTTACATTTTGGTCCTGGAAGTTTCAGATAAAACAGAAATAATGAATCTGAAGTTAGAAAGCCAACAGTTGAAAAAACCAACAGTCTGAAAGTGGAAGTCATATTGAAACAAAAGTCTCGATATGAAAGATATGAGTATCACAGATGACATCTCAGGAATTGGGATTTCTAAGACATCTAACGGATTGGTCTAACTCCAAATTCAGTTGTGACAGTCTCGTTGAAGCCACCAATGGATATGAATCATAGAACTGATTGGAAACATGGTGCACCTATATTCAAGGAGCGATATGCGCAGGTCACATGTAGTTCAATGTATTGTACACACTACAACCGACCTGATATCGGCCTACAAAGCAGATCAGTTGAACTAGGTTCACTCGTGATTCTGGAAATGATCGATAGAAGACGTTAAGTCGGATATGACGATATCTGAAATATTCGCTTATCTACGGATTATGGTATTCTAGATGTCCAGCGGTTCTGGGAGAACACAGTGATGCAAACTGGACATCAGATATGAAGAACACCAAAACAACAAGTAAATGTGTGTGGTGGGTCTTGAAAAATCCTCTAATCCAACTTGCATCGACCGATTCATGATGGAATTGAGGTTTATCGCTTTAAACAAAGCATGAAGGAAGTTGAGTAACTTCATGACTCTTTAGAGGACGTCCCTTATTGGGAGAAACCCGTGCCTTCAGCAGTTATACATTGTGGCTAGCCGGTCGGCTTCAGAAAGGGCACGGATGACGGCGTCTGGACATATCTGTCGGATCTGTCAGAGACATGAGACCGTATGGCAGTTGATCATCACGGGTGTCACTTTCTTGATTACTAATCAAAGGTTATAGCAGACCCTTTAACTAAGGGACTACCCGAAGATAAAGAGTTCTGCCTGTCTAGGGGAATGGGTTTAAAAAATCCAACCAATACGAACCTTTGCGGTGGTAACCTAACCATACTGACTGGAGATCCCAAGAATTTGGTTCAATGGAAAAACTAAGCTGAAAAAGGTTCATTTGAGCGCTTCGGTGGAAGCAAGAACACTTCGAATTATGATTTCTGTTAAGAAACATGAATCCAAAGCCGTTCTCGCGATAGACATTAAAGTGCTACCTGCATGGTGGGTAAAGGTTAAGCTTCCAAACCTTTAACGATCCTCAAACGGTTGAGGTTAAGGTTGGGGAAACTTTTAATGATTCCTAACACTTGTGAAGTGGGATATAGCAGGATACCTTGTAGGAGATCACCTATTTAAGTGCGACGACATGCCGCCTCAAATGAACGCACTTAAGAATCCAAATGTGTCCACGGCCACAACAGAACAAAAGAAGAAACGAATAAAGGGGATGTATTATGTTGGTAACTTACATTAAACACTGACGGTTCAAGACATCACGTTCACCGCGCAGTAAGTAAGTCCGATGGTATTCAACTAGGGAAGGTTCAAAGCGGAAGCTACCTCTCCTGATGCAATATCTTTTAGCTGAAAGATTGCTAAAAGTAGGCACCTTGTGTGTGCACCAAAACTCTTTCAAAAGGGGATTGTTGGAAATTTACTAATGTCGAATTAATTTTATCCCATTATTTATGACTCGAACAATTGGGGCCCCGCACGTCGGAATTGTCGTTTCCACACACGTGCAATCTTAGTGCCAAGTATCGTAAATTTCATTAATGAAAGAGATATTGGTACGTAAGTGAAATGTTTGAGACATAGAATGATGGATGATTATTTGCTAAATGACAAGTGTTCCACGTTGGTAAACAAAGGAAAGATTGTGCGAGGTGTAAGATGGAACGGGTCGGAAAAGGGCCGCGGCGCCCCCCTTGCAGCGCCGGAGTGGCAGTAAGTTCTGTGTTGAATTAGCGCCGCGGCGCTAATGTGGTAGAGCTGCGACGCTTCATTGGCAGTGACTGCTCGACGGAATTCCAAAAGTTTTGGCTGTTGAGGGGGTTTCAATGGCATTGAATCCACCCAATAATGACCATTACTTGGACCATTATGTTGCTGCATTAGTTGGGGGTTAAATGTCATCCATTACATGGCAATTGATTGCCATTGTGGGGCACTTGAAGAGGCCATCTTGCACACCTATAAATTGAAGCCTTGGCTCAATTCTATAGATGAAGAGAAGAAGATATATGAACATATGAACAAAAAAACAAGTTCACAACACTACAAAGAAATCAGATTTTCCTGATAGCAATCCTTCTCTTAGCAATCTTCATTATTCGTGTTCTTCGCTGAGATCATTTGTGTAGGCTTTGCACACTTGATAGTTTGTTGTTTCATCTTGGAAGACTATTGTCCACACTTCCGTAAAGCCTATATACGGGGGCAAAAGACAGAGAGCCATCTCTCGACTCAGTCGGTGGTGTTGTGGTTTATCTAATTGGTTGCTAAGTGTTTCAGGTGTTAACTTAACAGGAGAAGGACTCTAACCATTCATATTCTCATCGGATCTACAAGCCACAAGAGTAGCAATTCATGTTCTTGTATTTCCGAATACAAGTTCTATATTTGAAGTTTCATTCAAGATCAAGATATTGACAACTTGTTGTTGTTCTCTTTGTTGTTTATCCTTTCGATCACTGTAATAGTTATTTACTATTCCCATTGTTGCTTTACATATTCCAACATATATCAGTCAGGTGTCTGCAGAAATTGCATTTAACAATTAAAGTAGAGTTCTTATGGAGTACCCTTTTCCTCCTCTAGTGAGAATCATTGATTTGATTACGGGGCTTAAAGAAAAGACAATTTTCTTACTCAAGCATCAGAACTGAAGAACTATATATATTTCCTTTTCCAGATAAATAGGGAACTAAATTGCGATATCTTTCTAAAAGGAGGAAATAGTTTTCCCAAGCCAAGGGGTTACAGGTGGGAAAGGTCATGTATCAGTTCCTTGGTGACCATAGCAAATTCTAGTTTTGCTTGTTAATAAAAAGTAATTAAATCTGTCTTGCATCACTTAAAAGTCAACATTCCAGTCTGCATAAATAGCTACCCAACTTTGGAAACAAGTTGTCTACAGAAACAAAGTGGGAGTTGGCTTCCAAAAATACGTGGATACCCAAAAATACATCCAATGGTACCTTTGGGCTGAAAAAGGGCACTGCTTCTGGAAAGTGACCAAAGGCGTTAGAATTGCACCTTAACCCTTGTTCTTTTTTTTCCCGTTCCACCCAGAATTTCATTCCTTCAAACAGAAAAGAATTAATAATTCCCATCGCATATGTTTAATATTTGCTTTCAGCCATATAGAAACCTTGAAATGGTCTGAGGGCTTCACCGAGAATGTTTTGCTGAATAACAAACACAAATCCAATTCTTCCAAAACCAGATCCAACTATTCTTTTTTATTTCTCGAAAAAGAAGAAAGAAATGATATAAAATCCAAGCCATTTTCTAATTCAAACGCAACCTTAGAAATGTGGAGCTCTTCAAACCTAAGATGGTCAATGTACCTGAGTAGATGAAATAGAGTAAAAAATCGCACAAGAAGCCTCATGTTCAGAAATTGGAGGATGGTCCCATAAGACCTCCTGCAATGATTAGAGAGTCGTTAATGGAAGTGAGCAGCGACAAAGTTAAACTAGATGAATTTAAGGCTTTCACCTGTATGGTCGCTGCCACATCCTTCATTAGTGCAACCTCAATAAAAATAAGTGGTTCACCTGAAGAAAAGAAAAGAACATCAGCAATGGATAGAAAAGTATGACAAGATATGATTTAAGCAATGCTTATTCCATCCAAGCCTCGAGAATTGGTGAACTATATCTGAAGACAAAAAGTCCAGTATCTTTCTTGAATTAAGACAAGTATTCTAGTGCTTCTGGATCTAATCATCAAAGCCTTCCTGATGCTAATCTTACTTCTGGCCTGATAAAAATGTATTATATTGCAAAAGTAAAATTTGTTGGAAATTTTGAGTACTAAGAAGCACCTGTTGATATATAAAAGTTCAACAGACTGCCTTAAGTCCAGCTCTCCCTATTCTAGATACTAACAAATCCACACTTCAGATTCTAGAAAAAGTGCACCTCCTATATGCTGCTCTAGAAAGTCATGCATAAATCTGCAGCTGAGTAACTTTGATCGCATGGCCAAACACAAGATCATATGCTGAATATTCTCATAAGAAAGGATCCAAAGCATTGATCTAGTAATTGACGCATGCTCACTCACATAAAGTGTCATGGACGACAACCTTGAAAACTCTGTTTACCAGGAAGAAGAAAAAATGCACTTCCACACAGACTACTGAATGAGTTTTTTATTCACAACCCATGAGAACAACAGAAAAAACAACTGTAAGTAGAGTTCAACACAGAACAGGGCTTACTAACCAGATATGGCTGGATGGAAGTACCCAAAGCAGCGGCGACCTATTCCTAGCCTTCTTTTTAGATCTATAAGATTGCTTATTGGATGCACAGCCTGTGTACAAGAAAAATTTATACAAAAATGTGATATATCAGATTATACTATATGAACAGGGACGTAGGTGAAAAAATAAAAAAAGTACCTCATATGCAACAATTTTTTCCAACAAAGATGCAGGATCATCCCATGTAATATTGTAAAGCTCCAAATTAGCAGGACTAAGCCATGTAATCAGTTTCTCCTTTAAGTGGGAATCCAATGCTCGCAGAGATGCTATATTTACGTCTCTGCAAATTCATTGAATAACCATCTATGAAGTCCCTGTTTCATAGGTATTATAAGTATTACAGAAAATTAAGAAAACATTATCAAGACACAGTGCTTGTGGTCCGGCCCTTCCCCGGACTCCGTGCATAGCGCGAGCTTAGTGCACCGGGCTGCCCTTTTTAGTGTTTGTACAAATAAAACAAAGACAAATCACTTCATTTGGGACATAACCTTACTCGAGAATACAAAGAATATCAGCTCGAATATCGGACAGGAACTTCAATCCTCCGGGATGTGTATTGAGCCGCTCGAAAAGAACTTCATACATAGGCTTGAGAGCCTGCCTCAAATTCCGCTCAATCCTGTAGAAAGCAGATAATGATCCTTCCTCTTCATGACCACTATCTTCAGCCTTATCTGCCAAAGTTCTAAGATTCTAAACCCAACTAACAAAATAACATAATGAAGTATAATACACTCTCATAAGAATGAAAACAAGACCCACCACTTGGGAGCTGAAGATCAAGATGCTGCTCCATTAACTCACGAACTTGGGTTCGATTGAGATCATACTCTTTGGCTAGTGAAAGAAGTATCTTATAACGATTTTCTGCGGAAAGGAAAAAGTATCCCTGAAAATTTAACGTTCAACAATTACTGACTTGAAAACTAACAAAGTTTGAGTAGCAACAACTGAATATTTCAGTTACACCTGTGAAAAGTCATTTAGAGCAACATCCACAATTTCTGTCTTGTTCGTTGACATGGCTGAGTGCATTGACTCCCGTACTTGGGTGAACTCTCTGAAAATTAAACCATTATATTTAATTCCCACAACATCATTGACAATAATAAGTTAGAAGTCTTCTCTTTTCGTTGTTATTTCTGTGAGAAAAATAATCTTACAATTCTGATTTTGATGGCTTTAATTTATACTGACATTTTCGCTATCAGGTTACACTTAAAACCAACCACAGGTAACTGTTGTTCCCAAAAAAAGAAGCTATCTAACCTGCTATGGCAAAACTACACTGATAAGGTAAAACACCATCAAGGTATAGAGCTTAAACCATTCACTCTTTACAAGGAAAGCTTGATGACGGGTGTGTTCGGTACGGAGTAAAACATTTTCTTCCAATTTCCCATGTTCGGTTGGTTAAAATTTTTGGAGAACATTTTCTCTAGGAAATCAAGTTCCTTAACAATGAGAAAAATAACTTCCCTAGTGGAAGTGGGGAAAACAAGTTGTAGAAGTGGCACTCTACATTGATTGTGTTTTCCCACCCTCCAACACACCTCATCTTCACCACCACACCCGTATCCCCCATCTCCACCACCCTGCACCCCTACCCCCACTCCTACCTCTCATAGTATTTGTCTAGATTATATTATGTACGAATGATTTTAGGATAATATTTTTTTCTTACGTACGAAACACAAGAAAATAAGTAAGAAACTCACTTATTTTCCTAAAAAACATTTTCCTTCATACCGAACACACCCAAAATTGGTGCTTATAATAAAACTACTCCCTCTGTCCCAATCAATTTGTGTGTCACCATTTCCTTTTTAGTTTGTCCAAAAAAAGAATGTCACATTTCTATATTTAGAAACAATTTAACTTTATGAGATATTTACTGCCCTACAAAATCTCTGAGGCTTATTTTGAATCACAAATCTGAAAAGTCGTCTTTTCTTTCATAACCTCCGTGACTAGACAAATGGTGGCACAGATTTTATTAAACTGCAATCAAAATTGTTTTCTTTATAAGGATCTTGATAAAAGCAAGATGAGTGTATATAAAACCTTTGCGGAAGAAGTGAAGCATCAACTTTATCACCTTCCGGTTGAGAGCCTTGCATTTGATTCAATTTGCTCTGCTTTCAATTGAATACCAAAAAGAAATGATGAATTTAATCAAATCCAATTAGGCAAAAAAAATGGGAAAAATTTAACGA
The DNA here is from genome assembly GCA_029783415.1 of Anisodus acutangulus. Taxonomy (NCBI): domain Eukaryota; kingdom Viridiplantae; phylum Streptophyta; class Magnoliopsida; order Solanales; family Solanaceae; genus Anisodus; species Anisodus acutangulus. The sequence goes on from CM056499.1 coordinate 21,509,567, forward strand.
AAATTCTTTGGAGAGTTCATAAAGCTTACAGAAGAGGAAGGGGAAAGAGGTCGCATTTTGGTACGCATAAGAATGGCCAGACCTTTTTTGTTCATCATTACCCAATCAATCAATTTTGGTTTTTGTCTCTTCGATTCAAACTTACAATAGATTTAGCAGTTGGAATTAACCGAAAGAAATTCACATTTCCCGGCAACACCAAAACGACGACGTGGCAAGTCCGTGGATGGTAAAGAATGTATATTGGGGTTAACTCAACCCAAAAGCTAGATTGAATGGAAAAGTATTGGTGAAATCAAAGATCACTTATACCACCGATGTGGGAAAACTCAACACTTGCCTCATGCACAGGGCTGGACATCTGGAGCGTGGATAATATAAGAATGGGGCCAACATCGGAAATAATGAATTGGGACGGGTCTGTCTCTGATACAATGTAAAGAATAGATCTTGGGCCTAACTCAACCTCAAAAGCTAGCTTGTAGGGTGATGATTGTCCAAGTCCATATAAGTAGTCAACGTTCTCATTCCATATCATGAGACTCTTAACACATCCAGCACGTCCAGACTTTATTAACTGGAGCGTATATAATATAATTTTGGGGCCCAACATCGGGGGAACAAATTCTGGGTTTGAGTTAGGCCTAAGATTCATTATTTACACGGTATCAGAATCATGTCTATTCCAATTCTTTGTTCACCGATGTTGGACCCCTAAATTATATTGTTCATGCTTCAGTTAACGAAGTCTGGACGTGCGGGAGTGTTAAGAGTCACACATCGAAAATGGAACAGAAACATAGACTCCTTATATGGATTTGAACAATCTTCACCCTACAAGCTAGCTTTTGAGGTTGAGTTAGTCCAAATATCCATTAATAGATCACTCCATTGCTTTAGCAAGTCATTTGCATTTTGTGTTGCCCTTTCATGACAAATAAACGTAAGTTTATATTTTGAAATTATAATATTCATAAATTAAGTCTCATACAACTTTTGTTTCTAAAAGAAAATTTATGTCCACTAGGCATAAATTCTGTTGCGAGGGCCAAATAAATACCAGCCCATTTAAAAGACCGGCTCAATTGAAGGTCAAATCGTGTGAATTCCCCTGTTTTAGGGTGGTGTTTAATTTCTCAAATTGTTGGTAGTTAAACTTGGCCCTACGACGCTTTAATAACAAAAAAATGATCGAAAATGTCCTTTACATCAAAAATAAATCGGCTTACCCTTATTTATGATCTAATTTCGCGAGGAATAAGTTCTATGTCCGGCACAAGTTCTGTAGGAATTAAGTTAGAATTAGATACTACACAACTTATGTCGCATAATTTAATTCCTAAAGAACTTATGTCGGACAAGACATAGTTCTATTTGCTATTCTTTTTTTTCTTTTTTTGCTAAGAAAACAACGAATTGATCGACTCTGTTGTGGATCGAACCCAGATTTTGTTTATGCCTTGTGAAAATTAGGTCATAGATAAAGATACTTTGATCTATAAATTTTTATTAAATGAAAAACAAGGGTAAAAAATAAAAACCATCGATTTGAAGGGAAAAAATTAAAAATGAAATTGGAAGTCTGCGCAAAAAAAAAAAACCTCGCCGTAGTAACCCAAAATAATCAGCCCAAAATTAGTCCCCAAACCCAGTTGGACCGAAGCCCAATTCGACTAAAAGCAGCCGAAACCTAAAAGCCCAAGTATATATTCTAGATCTTTCTCAAACAACTAAGATACCAAAATAGCCCTCATTTAAATGTGGACAGCCCTCATATCTAGGCTTCATTGTAGAAGGCAAGGAGGACAAAGTCTATATACTACTGGATGGTCCGTGCCCGTGCAAGACACGGATATTTTTCTAACATCCTAATGAGATTCAAATAAAGGAAATATAATTAAATTAAATATTAACATAATATGTTCCATATTATATTACATTTATTTGTGGAACAGAATTATACAATTACATTCTTGTTGCTAGAAACGCAACAACCAAGATTAGGTGATCCAACTTATGCATGAGAAGATATGCTATAATTGCGTGGAATCTACATTTTGGTAACTGTAGTTGATAACAAAAATGAGTTATTTTAGGATGAAACTCTTTCATGACCTGAAAAGAAAAATTGAAGAAGTTCAGTCCAAAAAGAAAATTAGTTGGTTGCAAAATGTCCCACAAAATTTGAAGACTCTTTGATTCAATTATATCCTTAGAATAATGTATCTATTGTATTAATCCTCCTTTTGTTTCTACCTTCATGTTATAGCAAAGCTATGTTCAATTTCTTGGTTACAAGAGTAGTGTCTTTCTATCTACAATCAATTTTTTGTCTAGTTCTAGTTATAAAGGCACCATATGCTTCAGATTGAAAAGAAACCATATTGACAGTTCTGCTTGATGCTGAAGAATGCGCATGAAAGACTATAGCAATGTTTGTTCAAATGAAATGAATAGTTTAAACCGCACATGTCAGCCTCGTATGCCCTTTAAATATTTTAAATTATTAATTATTGTGACTTAAAATACTTTTTATTTGGTTTCTAAATATGTAAATTATTTTAAAAAAAATTAAAGATTGTATATCTGAATTCACGGTCAAAATAAAGAAGTTTGACTCTTGAAATCTGAATTTATCACATAAATTGGACAAACGGAGTAATTTACTAACGTAGAAAATACTAATAATATTAAATGGAGATTGCAAATATTATTAATATCAGAGACAGAGTGGGAGTGGCCTCGGTGGAGGATAAGATGTGAGAAGCTAGGTTGAGATGGTTCGGACACGTGCAGAGGAGAGACATAAATGCCCCAGTGCGGAGGTGTGAAAGATTGGCTATGGACGAGTACATGAGGGGTAGAGGTAGGCAGATGAAGTATTGGGGAGAGGTGATTAGACGAGATATGACGCAGATGCAACTCACTGAGGACATGACCTTAGATAGAGGTTATGGATGACACATATACGTATTAGGGTAGAAGGATAGTAGGTAGTCCAGCGAAGTCCTACCTACGCTTACAAATGGTAGTTGTAGTATTATTATTGTAGGTTCGCTTAGCCTATCATATTTCCTTATAGTCCCTTGTCGTTTGATTTATGCTGCTATGTGTATTTTGTTTGCCTTATTTACTTACATTAGCTATTGCTTCTTTTTGCTTCTTTCTTTTTCAGAATGCACTGTCATGACTTACGCACTTTTTGTGTCTTACTTTGCTTGGGCTTGTGCTTTTTCTTGAGCCGAGGGTCTCTTAGAAAGAACCGCTCTACCTACCAAGGTAAAGATACATCCGTGTACACTCTACCCTCTCCAGACCCCACATTGTGGAATTTCACTGGGTATGTTGTTGTCGTATTGCAAATATTATTAATGTTACTTTGTGTTCTCGCCCCGAATTCTGTTCTCTACCGTTTGATCGGCTGACCGTACCGGGAGACAAATTGATTCCTTAACTTAAACAATTTTGGCTGAAAATGGAACTCTAATTTCTAGCAATGGGTTCCCCAACTACTCTAGAAAGTGTTAGGACGGTGGTATGAGTAAACTAAGAGGTAAGAAACATGAATACAGCTGAGTACAGTAAAGTAAATGATAAATAAAGCAAAGGATAAAGATAGATAAAAATTGAGTTGTTTGATTGATTGGTTGTGTTTCTATATACAAAGAATGGTCCTATTTATAGTACAAAAAAGGAAAAAAAACTATATAACGTGATCCCCCCATGTCAGCCATCAAGTAACCCACTAAGTTCAATGGTCGACTATGGGGGAGGTGGTGCCGATTTTCTCGCCCTCTACTTCTCTTGCTCGGATAATGGCCCTTTCATTTAGATGTTGTTGGCCGTTACCGCTTCTAGGGGTTCGAAAACCCTTTTGACTTGGTCGTTGAGGCATCTGCATCTGAGTGGGTCCCAGTCGTACCTCTAACTAACAACTCGACTAAGATGCCTTAGTAGCCGATAAAGTTCTTGTAGTCGAGGGCTAGGAGTAAATTCGACTCTGGAACAGTTCGGTTGTCACTGAATTCGGCTAAACATTTAAATTACCTTTGAGTGTTAACAATTGCCCCTTATATTAACTCGAGTGTGACTGTTGAGTTGATGTATCCGAAAGTAGCCATCATTTCAGACTGAAAGCCGCGCATGTCACTCCAATAGTCTCATCTCCAGTGCATGCAATGATGATTACTTTAGCCATTTTACGTTTAGAGGCTTCAATTTTCTCTAGGGCCATCAGTCGATCTTCATCTAGCTGGTCTAACTCCATTAGCATGGCCTGTTATACTCCTTTAAACTTAGAGAGTTCTACTTGGCCACCCGTAAGGATTTGACATTAATTTCCAACGACAACACTGCATCTTGGCCATAGGTTAGCCGATAAGGTGTCGTCCCGGTAGCTGTAGATTTAGAATTCCTGATCGCCAAAATGGCTTCATCCAGAGTGAGATGCGACATTCCTGGTTTATCCCCCACGTTCTTACTAATTGTATTCACAATAAGTTTGTTGGGTGCCTCGGCTTGCCCGTTCGCATGTGCGTAATAATGTGAAGATGTGATCATCTTGATACCGAACTTCTCAGCAAAGGCTGCCACATTAGAACCAGTGAACATCATCCATTGATCGGTGGTAATCATCTCAGAAATACCATATCTGTATATGATTTGGTGTTGGATAAACTGTATGACATCTGTCTGATGGACCCTTTTCATCGGCTGAGCCTCCACCCATTTAGTAAAATAATTGGTAGCCACTATAATGAAATTGTGGCCTTTAGCCGATTGTGGGTGGATCTTGCCGATGAGGTCCATAGCCCATCATCTGAAGGGCCAAGGTTTTACGAATGGGTGCAGCAACTCGGCTGGTATCCGCTGGATTGGTCCATGTTTCTGACATTCTCCGCATCCTTTTGCATACTGGAAGTAGTCAGCTGTGATAGTAGGCCAATAATAGTCGTGGCGGTAGATCATCCACTTCATTCCTGGCCCCGCTCTGTGTGATCCAGGTACTCCTTCATGGACCTCTCTCATGACCCTCAAGGCCTCTGCTTTGGCAATGCACTTGAGTAGTACTCCATTCACGCTCCTTTTATAGAGGTCATCGTCAATGAACACGTATTTCAAGGCTATTCTTTTAACCTTGAGGTCCTTGCAACTGGAGGAATCTTTTAGGTAGTCAATTAGTAACTACCTCCATGAGTCAATTTGATCAACGACTAACACTTCGGCCGATAATTCATCGTGCTCTAGGGTGAGTAGAGACTTCCTAAAACCTGAAGCTTCTTGTGCTAAGTCGTTAGCCTCAACATTCATGCCTCTGGGAACATAACTTAACGTGGATGATGCGAACCCACTAAGAAACCTGCTAGCCGTCCTGTGATGGGCCAATAAATTTGGGTCTTTGCAGTCATATTCCCCGGCCAGCTGTTTGATCACCAGCTGAGAATCTCCTCGGATCTCAATGCCTTTCTTGTGTACTAAAAAGCCAAGGAAGTTGCCAACCGATACTCTGAACATGCACTTGGCTGGATTCATTCTTTTTAATGCTTGTTCAAAATCGGCTAAATGATCCTTGAAGTCCTTAGACTTCACTACTACATCATCGATGGAAACCTCCATAGTCTTGCTGATCAAGTCATGGAAGATGGTGTTCATTGCCCTTTGATAAGTGGCACCAGCGTTCTTCAGACCAAACGTCATAACTACCCACTCATAAATACCCAACACTCCTGGACATCTGAAGGCGGTTTTGTGAATGTTGTCCTCGGCTACCGATAACGGATTATAGCCAGAGTATCCATTTATGAAGGTCAATACACCATTAGCGACTGCTGAGTCGACTAGCATGTAGGCTATCGACATAACGTACTCATCTTTAGGAGTGGCTAGATTTAGGTTCCTGTTATCAATACATACCCGAACCTTGCCATTCTTCTTCTTGACCGGTACGAAGTTTGCCAACCATTCCACATACTTAGCCGTTCTGATAAACTCGGCTTTCAGCAGTCATTCGATCTCGGCTTTGATTTGAGGCATCAGCTTAGAGTGATACCTTCTGGGCGGCTGTTTTTTGGGGTTTGAAACCCTCATTGATTGGCAATCTATGCTCTACCAAAGTATGTGCCAGCCCAGGCATCTCATGATAATCCAATGCGAAACAATCTTTATACTGTAGTAGAAGGGCTGTTATGCCTTGTTTGTCTTCTTCCTTCAGCAAACCACTAGTACGTGTTAGCCGAAGGATTTCTTCAGTTCCCAATTTGATATCTTCCAAAGGATCCTGAGAATCAAAACTAGGCATAGCCCTTCTCATGGGCGATTCAAGTTCCATCGACAACTCAACTTCATCGGCTGCAAGCGTTGGTTCATTGTCGTAGTTCCCCATCTGCGATGCCTAGACTATCCTTGCCTCAGAACTTAAGGAGGTCAGCCAATGCCACATGTCATATATGAGTTGGGTTTCCTTAAACCATTTAAATCCTCTAAGGTAAGTCGTAGTTCGACCAATTGTTTTATTTCAAACCCTTGCGAGGTAAGATTACATGATTCCCAAGATCCTTCTTCATACTGCTCTGTGATGGCTATGGGAGCCACATAGGGTGAATAAAGGACATCCTCTATGTTCTGAACCTTTGGTCTGAACGGGTTATCATCCGCCGGGATGATTTCTATCTTGTCTTCTTCCCAAAAGATGATGAGCTTTTGATTCATGGTAGAAGGAAGACATCGGCTGGTGTGAATCCAGTCCTTGCCTATCAGAATGGTGTAGGACGGCTTGCCATCTATTACAAAGAAGGCAGACCTGACCGTCTTAGGACCTACAAAGGACCTACAATGATTTCTGCTACTAGAATCCCCAATGCTTCAGAGGCTTCTCTCATAAAGCTAGCCATTTTCATGTTAGTTGGGATGAGATCCTCCTTTGTTTTGTTAAGATCCTTAAAGGTACGCAGCGGAATCATATTCAGCATAACCCCATTGTCGACAAACACCCGACTAATAATTTTGCCATTAATGTAAGCCTTGACGTAAAGGGGTTTGAGGTGTTTAACCATATCTTTTGTAGGTGCACCAAATACGGTGCTCAAAGTGTCCCTAGCCGGGGTATCGACTATTGTTGGCCATTCTACATCTTCTACCCAAACATCACCTTCTAGGCTATCCAGGTCATGGCTAAATAAATTGATGATGGAGTCCCCTCCTTCATCCAATTCGACTGACTAGAAGCTCATATCTTTCATTTCTTGGAGACAAATGGGGATCGACTGGGGATCCTCTGACTGAATCCTTTGCACGATCTGTAGGATTACCTCAGTTAGAGGTCCATTTGGGGCCACATTCTCTTGCCAGTGTTCCTCGTTGGGTTGTCTATAGGCTTTTCATATAGCTCTGGTTGACCCGACGTCTCTCCTTCAAGCGGCATTGCCCCTGAAGCAACTGAGTCAAATGTCCGCTCGATAGCCTCGGCTACGGCAGACTCAGGAATCTCATGATTTTCGGTTGCCTTAGTGTTTGAAATTAGATGCAATGTCTGTTACATCTTACGCAAGGCCTTGTCATATTGCATCATTTTCTGAGTCCTGGATGCGACTCTCGATGGTGCCTCTTTCTTTTTGGGAGCCTGATTGACAGACCACTTCCTCTCTTCTATGTTGGCAGTTGGTTTAATAATTCTTTGGGGTCTCGTCTGGTCCCTATTTCTTGTCGTGATACGTAAGGACGAAACACCATCGTTTACGTTAAACTCGACCACCCTTTGTTTGGTTTTAGGGAGTGGTTCCTTATCTATTCGAGGCATGCTCGGCTACTGGTTGGTTGGCATCCATACTTGCCCCCTTCCTTAGGGACAGTCGCATAGACTGAGACGTTAATGTAAAGCAAGTGTTTGGGAAGTTGGCCCGACCCCTTTGGTTTATCATAAGAAGAAATCTCGGAGCCCCCCAAGCCTATGCCTGGCGCCGATAAGGACCCTTATGAACCTCAGGATTTGTTAATGAAGTTCTTGTTCAATGTCTCTCGAGTATTTAGGGTGGTCATGAAAGCGAGTATTTAGGGTGGTCATGAAAACTGCTCCTAGTTGGCTGCCTGTCATCACGAATGTCATGTATGCTGCCTAACCGGTTGAACACAGAGGTCCTTGTGGCCTTCTCAGCTTTGGTAGGTTTCTTTGGGACCCACACCCTTTTCATCGGCTGTCTCCCTTTGGTGTCCCTTGACTCATCGGGCTTAGCAAAAGATACCATAGATATTGGTACCGCGGGAAAGGGGTAGGTATCAATAGACATTTCAGTCATACTCTTGTCGGCTAGCTTGAACCTCTCCTCATTGATGCCCTTTTGGATCGCCTTTCTGAAGATCACACAATTATAAGTAGAGTGGTTGTATGAATTATGCCACTTGGAGTACTTCTTATCTTTGAGTTCCTCGGCAGGCGGAATCCTATGACCATCAAGTAACCTAATCTGCTTATTTTTGAGCAGATGATCAAAGATCTGATCTGCCTTTGTGATGTCAAACGAGTAACCGACTCTGTCATCGGATAAACTCACATCTTTTCCTTTTATGACTTTCAAGACTGGGCAAGAGTAAACCTTACCCCTAATAATCTCGGCCACCATTGCGTCCGCCGCGCAGTCGGCTGACTCTGAATTGGACTTATCCGCTTCAATGATGGATTCCAAGTGGGAGCCTCAATTACGGCTGGCTCTTCTCCGCTCCTTCTCCTGGACATACTACTCTATTTGGCTAACCTTTTCGGCTAACTGGCTCAGGTCAGAGCAGGATTGTCTCACCAACTTCTCCTTTAACTGAGGGTGCATATAGTTGATTATGATGTGGGCACACTCAGACTCGGGGAAGTGTATGGTGCATTTCCCAACATTCTTTCTGAATCTCTCAATAAAATCGGCATCCAATTGATCGACCTGCTGCTTCAGAGATATTAGATCAGTCACGGTAACCTGAGGTTGGGGCCAATAGAACCTATCATGGAAGCAACCCTCCATGTCATCCCAGCTCTGTACGGAATCATGAGCCAAAGAGGAGTACCATGGAAGGCTGTTCCCGTTAGAGAGAGAGGAAATAGTTACAACTTGTGATACTCATTCTGGCCAGCATCGCCGCATTGGGCAGTAAATCTACCGATGTGCTCGATAGTGGATTTGCCGTCGTCGCCAGAGAAGATGGAAAACTCTGGGGTTTTGAAGCCCCTTGGCAAAGGTGCTATCCGATCTACCCAATCGGGGTAAGGCTTCTTATAAATAGGCCTGTCCAAAGGTTTCAGTTGGATGCCAAAGTACCTTCGCATGGTATTAGCAATAATTTCTGGGTTTATCAGTTGTGATGTCCCCTATCGATTTTCGACTAGATTCGGCTGGTAGACTTTTTGCACTGGCGGCCTCCATTCTGCACTTTGTTGGACATAGTTTTGAAGGTTGTAGGTGGTCTGCTGGTCAATACCAATAGGTGGGGTAATGTCTATTGCTGCTCTTAGGTATGGCCATTAAAGCATGCAATCTGAGCTCCTGAAATGGCTAACAGAGCCTGAGAATAAGGTGGAACAATGTTTCATGGCTGCTCTCCTCGGATGTCGGCCGCTCTTAGAAAGTTTACGCTTCCTGGAAGGTGTGGACTGGGTACTGACAATGACTGCTGGAATGGTATTCCACCGTAAACAGCGTCACCAGATATCTAAGCTAAGCCATAGCTAGGGGCCATGTACTGCCAATTCGACTGGCCAACATTGTTCGCCTGCATCTTATGGTCGTTCGTAGAAATGTACGGCATAACGAGCGACAATCCAAAGTGTCCTGGAGCCTGAACTGGTCTTCGATCCATGTTGATCTGCCCATACTGCAAACTCGCCTGGTCAAGTGGCACATTTTGCCCCCAAGGTTCGGCGGCGACCATGCAGGTCTGCTGGTTGCTAGGCGATTTTGCTTGTGTTCCTAGATGCACTACCGACAACACTTGAGTAGGCACTAGCTGATGCACATGCGGATGAGGAACAACACCGGGAGACACGGTCTCATGCTGAACAACACCGTTGGTCAGAGGGATGGTAGAACTAGCTGAACATTCTCTTGGGTGCATTCGATTGGTTTCCATCTCCCTCGCTTGCTGAACCTCATTATGTAGCATCGGCTTCACAATGTCAGCCAACTGTTTAGAAACTTGGTGCATAATATCGTGGATGCCCAAGTCGATCTGTTGTCTAATAAAAGACGTGGTCATTATGGTTGGACCTTCAGATTGGCTAGATTCTTCCACAACTTGGGTTGATGGAGGAAGTGGAGGGGTATCAACCGATGTAGTCATACCCGAGGAGGATGCTGATTTATTGTTCCTTCTATGAGGATTTTGTTTAGGATGTTAACTGGACTCGGGGTTCATTTTCTTACCGGACCTTAGGCGCATACGCTAAGAATGATCCTGACCTGGAGAATCAAACTTTGCTATTAATTCATCTATGGTCCCACTGGGCATGACAAATTCGTTCTCGCTCCCAATTCTGTTCTCTGCCGATAAATCAACTGACCGGATTGGGAGACAAATTGATTCCTTAATTTAAGCGATTTGGGCTGAAAACGGAACTCTAATTTCCAGTAATGGATTCCCTAACTACTCCAGAAAGCGTTAGGATGGTGGTATGAGTAAACTAAGCGGCAAGAAACATGAATGTAGTTGAGTACACTAAAGTAAAAGATAAATAAAGTAAATGATAAAGATAGATAGAAAATGAGTTGTTTGATTGATTGGTTATGTTTATATATACAAAGAATGATCCTATTTATAGTACAAAAAAGGAAAAAACTGTACAACGTGATCCCCCCATGTCAGCCATCAAGTAACCCACTAAGTTCAATGGCCAACTATGGGGGAGGTGGTACCGATTTTCTCGCCCTCTACTTCTCTTGCTCGGATAATGACCCTTTCTTTTAGCTGTTGTTGGCCGTTACCGCTTCTAGGGGTCCAGAAACCCTTTTGACTTGGTCGTTGAGGCGTATGCATCTGAGTGGGTTCCAGTTGTACCTCTAACTAACAACTCGGCTAAGATGCCTTAGTAGCCGAATAAGTTCTTGTAGTCGAGGGATATGAGTAAATTTGGCTCTGGAACAGTTCGACTGTCACTGAATTCGGCTAACCACTTAAAATACTTTTGAGTGTTAACACTTTGTTAGTATTGGAGGCCTCATTTTTCTCGTCCATCAAACGGTCAATTGGGCTGCATAGCTCATACATATTTACACACTAGGAAATTGGAAATTAATGAAAACTGTTAGGAATATGCAGGTTTTTGTCATAACCAATAGGAAGCTTCATTGGTTGGAGCAGCAAAATTGCGAATAAGAAAGGGCATATAAGTGCAGAGAAAATAATTCTAGGTGGAGGAAGTCCTATAGACTAACTTCAATGAACCTAAATTTCTACATTATTCCTTATAATAAGGGACGATTTGTACATAAATCAAGTAATTCAAGTCTCCATCTGCAATACAATTGTTAGGTAGATTTTAGTACTTTTTAAGAGTGTTTTTAGGGATTCTTTTGTTTGTCTTTTAGTTGTTTTGTGCAGTATTATGCGTGTGTGGTGTGTTTTCAGGTTTTAAGCGATTCAGAAAGGAATAAATCGAATCGAAAGGAAATAGGCGGTTATTGAGGATAAAAATGTGTATATGGCCACAAGAAATAAGTCAAAGAAGCCCCGGGAAGCTCGGAAAGCAATTTAAACAAATTCCGGACGAAGAAGGCTGAAGAGCCGCGACGCAACAAGCTAAAGAGCCGCGGCGCTGTAGCGCCCCTCAGGCAGTGAGCAAGGATGTTTCAGCATCAAATTAGCGCCGCGACGCCGACGACGTTAGTGCAGCGAAAAACCTAAATTTAATAAGGGCAATAAGGTCCATTTTGGGGTTTTTCGTGATATATATTGAAGGAAACGTTTTTCTGAAAAGGGAGAACACTTTTGGAGGCAAGAAACAAGAGAACAAGAAGCCATTAGAGACATCTATTGTTCAAGTTCTTTTCCTTTTCTTTACTTATTCAGTTTATGTTGGATATTAAGTTAATTAGTTTTGTTAGCATGTCTAGGAGCTAATTACTTTTATTACGGTTTTCCGTTGAATCACTTGAAACTCTATTATGATTTAATGCATTGTTAATGTCTTCTTTATCTATTAAAATCTATTCAATTTTCGGTTATTGAATGAGAATTAATTAGCCTTTAGTTTTCATTATCTATATAGGTTTAAATCGAGATCTGAAAAGGGAGATTTGAATATGCTATAGTTGATTAGACGTAGGTTTAATCTTGAATGAAAGTATCACGACTGCCTGTGTATCATTTTAGGTTATTGATCTTAATCCTCCTATGTGGTAGAACTTATCATAGAAATATAGAAAGTTCTCACTTAGGTTGAGTTTTATATATCTTAACCGGAATATAGAACATCTCAGTTAACCTGCTATCTTAATAAGAAGAAGAATCGTTAGTCTTTCATTAATGAATGATAGAGTGGAAAGTCGAGGAGATTGGAAACCCTAATTCATTCATTACTGAATTAAACTTCATGTGTTTTCATTGCTATATTAATCTATAAATTCATGTTAGTTTGTTATTTCTTCATCACTTATATTCGTTAGCCAAATAGAAACTAAATATTAGTTAATTGGTACTTGATAAATCAGTCTCTGTGGACGATACTCCGTCTTACCAAAATTTATTACAAATTGCGATACGTACACTTGCGTAGCATCTAGAAATAACCGCAACAAGTTTTTGGCGCTGTTGCCGGGGACTGAAGTATTATCAATATCATAATAATTAATCCTATTTCAAATTTGGTTGTTCCTAGAATATATTTTATTATTATTTTTTATTTTTTATTATTATTTTATTTTATTTTTGATCTACGTGTAGTGTTTGTGATCATTTTCAGGTAGCTTTGGTATATGCGAAGCAGAAGAGGAGCAGACATCCTTGTTCCTCTGAATCCTGAGATTGAAAAAGTGTGCAGGCAGAACCGAAAGAACAAAAGAATTGCTGATTCAACCGCTATGGCTAATCAACATAATAATGATGGGTTGAATAGAGGGGTGCCAGAAATGGTGCAGGAGCAATCTCAGAATCCCGCTGTGAGAAGCTTACGGGATTATATACTTTCAACCATAACAGGAGTGCAGACTTGTATAAGACCACCAGGAGTGGAGGCAAATAATTTTGAGATTAAGCCTGCAATCCTGCAGATGGTCCAGAACACAGTTCAGTTTGGGGGTTTGCCCTCTGAAGATCCACATATGCACTTGTAGGGGTGGGCGTATATCGGTTTATATCGGTTTTGTATCCGAAAAATATGAACCGAATAAAAATTGGTTTTTTTTAAAAAAAAACCGAATACAACTTTTTTTTTTAAAAAACCGATATATCGGTTTATATTGCCGGATGTATCGGTTTGTATCGGTTTTTTCTAGTGGGCCGGGCCGGGTCATTTTTTTTTTAAAAAAAATTGAATTTCCAAAACTGAAATTTACATTCACACCTACACTATCATGAAATTTCTACGTTGAAATCTATTGTGTATCGTGAGATTTTTACTAAAGAAAAAAGCAAATTAGAAATCGATTTGGGGGAAAACACAAATTGATTGGAAAAACGGACGTATTTCTAAAAATTGGCTGTGCCAAACCGCCTTATGGCGGTTTGACCGGCCCCGTCTCGAAAAAATACGCAAAATCAAAAAAAAAAATGGGTAAAAGTAAAACGGACATTCGAGCACATAGTTATGACCATTTAAAGTTTTATCAATTTACAACTATTTTTTCTCAATACATTTTATGTCAATGTTTCCGTGATATGTTAATCAAGTTCATACCGCATGCGACTTTCATAACATAGATTAGCTTCAATAACTATGATTCAAGAGATAGTAGTAGCCTAAAATAAAATAAAAATAAAAAAAATAAAAAAATATTAAAATTTCGATTTTTCGGTTTTTCGGTTCGGTTTGTATCCAAAATAAAAAAACTGAATCGAATCACTAAATCCTGATTCGGTTCGGTTTTTTGAAAAATCGATTTTTTTTTAAAAAAACCGAGAAAAAACCGAACCGAAATTCAATTTGGTTCGGTTTTTTCGGTTCCCCGGGTTTTTTGCCCACCCTATGCACTTGGCCAATTTCTTGGAGTTATGTGCAACATTCAAATACAATGGTGTGACTGATGACTCCATTAGATTGAGGCTCTTCCCATTCTCGCAAAGGGACCGAGCCAAAAGCTGGTTGAACTCTCTGCAAGCTAACTCCATCACTACGTGGCAAGACCTGGCTCAGAAGTTTCTTGCAAAATTCTTCCCTCCATCAAAGGCTGCGAATTTAAGGGGAGAAATGAACACTTTTTATCAGCTCGATGGGGAGTCTTTGTATGATGCTTAGGAGAGGTTTAAGGAGTTGCAAAAGAGATGTCCTCATCATGGGCTTGAGCAGTGGATGTTAGTCCATAATTTTTACAATGGGTTGTGTGGTACGACATGTACCATAATTGATGCTGCCGCTGGAGGGACATTCATGAGCAAGAGTGCTAATGAGGCATATGAGCTGTTGAAAGATATGGAAACAATAATCATCAGTGGTCCGATGAAAGACCGACCAACAACAGAAAGGTGGCTGGAGTTCATAATTTAGATGCCATCACCTCGTTAACTGCTTAAGTTGCTTCTTTGACAAAGCAATTACAGCAGAATACTATGTGCGCAAATGTTGTTCAGATGCAAGTGGTTTGTGAAATTTGTGGAGGACCACATCCTTTTGATCATTGCACAGCAGCAGCTCGCAACAATGTACCGATGGACCAAGCTCAAGTTCAAGCAGTTGGGAATTTTCAGAGGCCTTACAACAATCCATTCTCCAACACTTATAATCCTGGGTGGAGAAATCACCCTAATTTTTCATGGAGAAACAGCCAGAACCAGCAGCCATAATTCCAAGGGCAGTATCAACAAAACAATCAACAATAGCCCATAAGTCAAGCTTCGTAGTTTCAACAGCCCAAACCACAAGTTCAACAAACGGAACCCAGTGAATTGCAAGTAGCCTTGTTGACTCTCACCAATTCCCAGACTCAGTTCATGATTGATACGAGATCTTCTATCTGAAACCTGGAAACACAAGTGGGTCAGCTAGCAAATATGTTAAACAACAGATCGTAGGGGAATCTCCCTAGCAATACTGTTGTAAATCCGAAGGAGCAATGCCAGGCTATAAATTTGAGAAGTGGTAAGCAAGTTGAACCAGTTGCACCTCTACCATCTGCGGAGAAGACAGATAAATTGAGTGAGACATCTAATTCAGAGAAGGAGAGGGTTACTGAAGACCACCCCATGGTGGAGAAGGCACCATCAGTAGTGAGTAATGAGCCTCAAATCAGAATTCCGTACCCGTAGAGGCTTAGAAAGAATTCTTTGGATAAACAATTTTCCAAGTTTTTGGAAATATTCAAGAAGCTGCATATAACTATTCCATTTGTTGAAGCCTTAGAACAGATGCCTAGTTATGCCAAATTCATGAAAGAAATTCTCTTTAAAAATAGAAAAATGGGAGATTATAAGACTGTGGCGTTAACTGAAGAGTGCATCGCTATTTTGCAAAAGAAGCTTCCTCAGAAGTTGAGAGATCCAGGGAGCTTCACTATTCCCTGCACTATTGAGAATTTTGAATGCCAGCATGCGCTGTGCGATTTGGGGGCAAGTATCAACCTAATGCCCTTATCTGTGTTTCGTAGACTTGGTTTGGGTGAAGCTAGGCCTACAACAGTTACCTTGTAGTTAGCAGATCGCTCAATCAAGCATCCATAGGGAATTATTGAGGATGTGTTAGTTAAAGTGGACAAATTCATTTTCTCTGCTGATTTTATTATCTTTGACATGGAGGAGGATGCTGATGTGCCCATAATTCTTTGGAGACCATTTTTAGCCACGGGGCAAGCACTTATAGATGTTCAAAAGGGTGAGTCAAGACTCTGAGTGCAGGAAGAAGTGGTGGTCTTCAATGTATTCAAGTCGATATCGTATCCCAGAGCAAGTGACAACTGTTTTTCCATTGATGTAATTGACAAAGCAGTTGATGAGGAAAGCTTCAAGAGTACTGATGCTTTTGAAGTAGCATTAACACAATACGAAGACAATGGGAGCAGGCCTTCAATTGAGGCGCAAATGAAGTTGAATCATAACTATGAAGGAGGTGAGGAGAAAAGAGATCTTGAAATGAAGAGGAAACATGCGTCCGGCTAAATGACGTTAAACGACAGCGCTATGGGGAGGCAACCCAACATTTTAAATTCTGTTATTTTGTTTTGTTTTGTTTTGAACAATCTCATTGTCCTGCTGTTTCTTGTTCTGTGTTGTTTAGGATTAGGTGAATTGTGAGTTGTCCTCCTCAGTATACGCCTTAGTAGCCATCGCCACCACCATTCTGAATCACTTAGCTGCAGTTTTTTATAAGTCTTCTTACTCTTGTCTTACTTATCACATTAAGGATAATGTGTTGAATAGGTTTGGGGGGAGTCTTACTGTTTTGTGTTAATAGTGTGAATTATTTGTGTTCAGTTGTTTGTTTATTGTTAGTGTCTTAGTTTTAGTGTTAGCATTTGAGTGTCTTGTGTTAATAAATCAAGTTGATAATAATAGCCCATGAGATTGAGTGTACACATGTGATAGAGTTGGAAGACATTGATAGCCATGAAATGCATAAATCTGTGTGCTTAAGTTGGATAGGTCAAGAGTTTCTTTTAATTATTAATAAGTATGAAAACTTGATCATGATTGGTGTATTTCTTGTACTCAAATATTGGTTTATGCATGATTGAATTGTGGTTTGAGGAAAGATGGTGGAAAGTTCTAGAACTTTCTTGCTTGCTATTTGAGACGAAATCATAAATGATGCATGCTTAGGAAGATGATTTAGGCCATCTTTGGAACGATTGAGCCCTTCAAGCCAACCTTGACTAATGTAATCCGTAGTTACCTTTTTTGAGCCTTAAGTAACCCTTCTTTGATTGACACCTATTCTGAGCTTACTTGAAACCCTTTACAAATATTTTCCCTTGAATTCCATGAGCATATAAGTATATGACTGGGGGATTGACACTTTGTATTGGTATTTTAGATTGGATGCTATCAATAGAAGAACAAAGGAAAAAAAAACTACAAAAAAAAACTAAAAAACTAAAAAAAAATGGGAATATATTACACTCCCTTGTATATACATTGAAAAACCAGTTTGGGGGTGTAGTTCGAAAAGAAAAGAAAAATTGGGGATTGCTTTTAGTTTATAACGTGAATATTGAGTTTGGTTGATTGGTTTATATGCTTATGGTAATGTTGAGCCGAAATGACATTTCATCTACCTGTGCCTAAGCCTATCGTCATAACCTATAAAAGTCCTACTGATTCTTGAGCATGTGTTGTCTAAATTAGTGGAGAATAGCAAATTAGAAAGCCTATGAAACTTGGACCTAATGGACTGTTGGTGAGAATTAGTTGTGCATGAACTGATATTGAATACGTGTCTAAGTCAATCATCATGGTTGAGTGGTCATATGCATTAATAACTTTAAGCAAATTTGAGGATTATCTGACTTGAAATTCTAGATAGCAAATTAGTGGCTAGAAGGTTCCTGAAGATTATATTGCATGTTGTTCATGATCTACGAGGCATAATCTATTGTGGTTGACTTGATTCATTTTTAGAGTTTATGTGTTTTTCTTTCTTTTTAGGGTGTCTAGAGTTCTTTACTCAAGGACGAGTAAAGTTTAAGTTTGGGGGTGTTTGTTAGGTAGATTTTAGTACTGTTTTAGAGAGTGTTTTAGGGAGTATTTTGTGCAGTATTATGCATGTGTGGTGTATTTTCAGGTTTTAAGCGATTCAGAAAGGAATAAAGCGAATCGAAAGGAAATAGGTGGTTATGAGGATAAAAAGGCATATCTGGCCACAAGAAATAAGTCAAAGAAGCCCCGGGAAGCTCGAAAAGCAATTTAAACAAATTTCGGACGAAGAAGGCTGAAGAGCTGCGGCGCTGCAGTGCCGCGGCGCCCCTCAGGCATTGAGCAAGGATGTTTCAGCATCGAATTAGCGTCGCGGAGCTCTAATAGCTGAGTCGCGGCGCCGACGACGTCAGTGCAGCGAAAAACCTAAATGTAACAAGGGCAAAAAGGTCAATTTTAGGGTTTTTCGTGATATATATTGAAGGAAACGTTTTTCTGAAAAGGAAGAACACTTTTGGAGGCAAGAAACAAGAGAACAAGATGCCATCAGAGACATCTATTGTTCAAGTTCTTTTCATTTTCTTTACTTATTCAGTTTATGTTGGATATTAAGTTAATTAGTTTTCTTACCATGTCTAGGAACTAATTACTTTATTACAATTTTCCGTTGAATCACTTGAAACTCTATTATGATTTGGGGCATTGTTAATGTCTT
Source organism: Anisodus acutangulus (assembly GCA_029783415.1). NCBI lineage: Eukaryota > Viridiplantae > Streptophyta > Magnoliopsida > Solanales > Solanaceae > Anisodus > Anisodus acutangulus. Next base: position 21,528,030 of record CM056499.1, read on the forward strand.
CTTCAACTATTAAAATCTATTCAATTTGCGGTTATTGAATGAGAATTAATCGGCCTTTAGTTTTCATTATCTATATGAGTTCAAATCGAGATCTGGAAAGGGAGATTTGAATATGCTATAGTTGATTAGACGTAAGTTTAATCTTGAACGAAAGTATCACGACTGTCTGTGTAGCGTTTTAGGTTATTGATCTTAATCCTCCTATGTGGTAGAACTTATCATAGAAATATAGAAAGTTCTCACTTAGGTTGAGTTTTTATATATCCTAACTGGAATATAAAACATCTCAGTTAACCTGCTATCTTAATAAGAAGAAGAATCGTTAGTCTTGCATTAATGGATGATAGAGTGAAAAGTTGAGGAGATTGGAAACCCTAACTTCTTCATTACTGAATTAAACTTCGTGTGTTTTCATTGCTATTTTATTTTAGAAATTCATGTTAGTTTGTTAATTCTTTAGTTAGAAATCATCACTTATATTCGTTAGCCAAATATAAACTAAAGATTAGTTAATTGATACTGTTTGGTCTGGGGCTACGGATAAGCAAGAGTAGGTAATAAAAAAATCGTAACATCTAGAACAATTAAAACAGTTTCTGGATGTTGCCTTCAATGTTGTGTCAACATCTGAGGCAACATTGTGATAAAACAGTTATAAACATTTATAGAGTAAATGCATCGAAAAAAGTAAAGAGACACAATGTTTATATTTTCAAGGGTATATATTAATATATCCCTTGATGGTCAATGACCAAAGAATTGTATAAATTATATATAATTACAAATAAATTTCTTTTACAAGATTGAACAATAAATGCGAAAAGAAATTACAAACAAAAGTGAAGTCGCAGATGACTTCAGCCTAAAGTTAAAAAATCTAAAAAGACAAATACAACATCTTCATTACAATTGCTTGAAGAATAAGCTTGATCTAGAATCTGGGCAGCAATAGTAATGTGGGACTAGATGTTGTTATACTACTTTAGGCTAAGTGTGTTGTTCCAGTTTCTAAGGTGAATATCCGAGGGCTCTCTTGGTAATTCTTCTCATTCAATTCTGGATATCGATACTCTGAAGCTCCCCTCTATTTATAGTGTGGAACTTCCCTTGAAATCCTCACTGATTGGTTATGGAGGTTGAGTAAAAGAAGCTTCAGCTTGAACCGGTTCTTGCTCCTTAATAAGCTCAACGTTCTGGACTTGATCTTCACGCTGCTTCCTTTCCAAGCTTTGACTGTTTCTTTTACCACGTTTTAAACACAACATTATTGTAAGCTTGCCTAGGTCAGTTTTTACTCACAGTAACACAACCTGTTTTGGCCGGAAGAATATGCAAAATGGTTGCAGAGATGTTGTCAGGAATGTTGTCACAACATCGCATGCAACATTCTTATTTTCATAAGATGTTGTCCTGAGCATTTACAGATGTTGTCACAACATCCATCCAATATAAAAAATCTCCCCTTTTTTGCCTTTCTTCACAAAACTCCATACGAAGTGAAAATGACTAGGATACTGATTCCCGATGTAGTCCTTACATTCCAAGAATCAGTAGGATCAGTGTTATGCACCCCCTTAACCTGCAGTAGAAAATTCCAAGCAGTGTTGTATCGATGATTTGATTAGATATGAGTTATGTGCTATTAGTCGTGACTTACTTACAACAACTGCGTAATCAGTCTACAATAATCATTCATAACAATCCACATCAGACAAACATATATAAATAGCTTTAGAAAGCAGTCACAATGTCAGCAAGAACATACCAAATATCCTAAAGTAAAATATTACAAACCAAAAAAAATATTTCAAATGTCAATATAACCAATATTCAAATAAGCAGATATTATCATCACTCCATCCATCATTGAATCAACACTCCATTCCATTATCATGATCATCCTTGACTAAAGTAATCGAGTCACAGTAGCTTCCAGCCGCTTTTTGTGATCGATCACTCTTTGCATCACCATTTTCATCTCCATCGCATCAGAAGTAGTCAGCGCAATCATCATCTCAACTCCTTTCCCCCTGCATCGTAGCTTGGCCTGCATGTCATCTCAACTCCTCTCCCCCTGTCTGTGTCTGTCTGCTTCCAGCAACAACATTATTAGCATCAACATCATCCTCTCCCCCTTTTTGTGAAGAAAGTAAGTCCACATAATAGTTCTTGGCTCGCACTAGGTCTTAAATTTGCCTGTCAAGTTCAGCAATGTGCTGTCGAAGCCAGTCTTTGGACATTGGGACATTTCCTTAACTAACATCTTTTGATGTGTCAGTGTCCCATTCATCTTTCTTCCAGGGCAGGTCAATAACCCTGTCCCTTCTATTAACAACTGCTCGTTGTACTGAGTAAACCTCTAAGGCTGGACTCAGCTTTTCTCCTTTTGGAGTCTTAAAACCTTGGTTGAGCAGGATTTGAAAAATCAAGGAAGGGTATGGAAGGGCAGAGTTGCTTTGTCTTTCTGCCAAGTTGACAACATGGTTGAATATGAGGGTTCCTAAGTCAACTTTCTGATTCCTTCCAATCTTGAAAAGCAGTGATGCTTGATCAATGGTCACTACTGTCTCGTTGAGGGAGAGTAGCCAGTTGTATATAGCAAGTTTGTGCAGAGTGGCAAACAAGACAGTGAGTTTTGATACAAGACTGCGAGAAGCCCAAACAGTGATCAAATTCCCCATAAGGTACTTGATCATTGAATTGAGTTCATCCACAGTGGGGTTTGGTTGAGGTTCTCTTTCACTAACAATTATCTCAAGAGTGGAGTTGATGATATTAGTTGTAAAATTGTATACCTTGTTATATAGGTACACTCTCTCAAA